>CM077018.1:26920170-28134890 GCA_039090855.1 Macrothele yani | reverse complement strand
TATTTTATTCTAATTAGCTCTTCATAAGTATTTTAGCGACACCCTGCTACACGATCCAGAAAAGCATTCTGACTGAAATATTTGAATAAAGCACTGTAGCTATGGAGTGTCATCTACATGGAATATTTATTAAGTATGAATTTTATCAAACTGTGCGTTCCACTTTCAAGTAATCTTTTTTTCTATTGCACCCAGCTTCCGAGTCCAAGAAGATTAACAACCTGTTCCCCGAGTACTGCTACGCTGAATTAATGCCTTACACTTCAATCGTATGTGCTAAAGTATACCTTGCACAGTATACTTAAAGATTTGCAACTCCACTCTTTGGTGAATCACCGGAATTCACAGCGATTCTGCCTTCAGGGAGATTATGTAAAACTAATATTGTTACTTGATGGAACCTGATTACAACGAATGTATCTCGAATTACTATTGCACTAAACGTCCGGAACTTTATCAGATCCAGCTGTAGTAAAACTTTACTGGCCGCCCCGGTGGCGCAGTGGTTAAGCGATAGCCTTCTGATCGTTCGCCCGAGATGGGTCCGGGTTCGAATCCCAAGTGGGGAATGAATATTGTGTTTGTATGACGGCGCTGGCTTTTTCCCTTCTCTAGGTTAAGTGGCCCCAAATTGTGGACGGGCGACCTGGCTTGTCAGCCCACTTTCAGGTTGCTCGCGGTGGTCGTTAAACCACAAATCAAGAAGAAAAAATTTACCGAAAGATAACCATCTGATAATGGCCATTGAATGCAAAATCTACTTTCACCAAACTATAAAGAAGACCATATTTTCTTATGTTTACAAAAAAGGAGAAAATGTAATATAATTTGATGCAATCAGAAAATGCACATATTAATGAATAGATTGTTTATCAAACTGCTGCAATTCGATTCACATTGATTTCTTCCGAAATTGACTTTTGTTTTCACGTTAAGTACGTATTTTTCCGAAGAAAATGCCTGACTGCAGTATTTTATTTAAGAACAAAGTATATATCATAATAAGCCTCAGAAGGCAGGTCTCCGAATAATAAGCCTAGAAGTAGGTAGGTCTCGAATCGTATTCTATTTCTAGAAACCGCCCTCGTGGCCGAACCTCAAAAGAAAAGCAAAGTGCGAACAGCCGAAATGACGCAATCTACAAAAGCTCCTTCATTTCGTTTCGAGCGATAAACATATGACATTCATAGTAACAGTAATGTATTTATTGTTTCAGAAAATTAAGTTTATATGTACTTAATTTTATAAATAAATTACTGAAACATGGTTCATTAGTTTGGGATTTTCTTGGAATGTGAAGCTATTATGAATACTGAGCTCTGCCAAAATATATTTACGCCATGCAACCGAATAACGAAATTAAAAAACAAAATAAAAAAACATTAGGAACAGCACAAAGGGAAAAGGGAAATGTGGTATGCATTTGAATTATGAAATTCGAAGCGTTGTAATGTAGGAAGACGTTCAGTGTCTATGACAACAATTTGCATGATCAACAAGCAAATATGATTGTAGGCTCGTTGTTATATACTTTGCATTCTAAACATTTCAACAACTCTACGAAATGCTTCTCCGCAGTGAGAAAGAAAAAGCAGCATCGCGACTTGACAGGCCAGTTCCTTTGGATATGATACACGGTTTATTGTAAAATGACCTCTTTTTTTCAGTAAAGTACTGGTGTGATATATAAAAATTATTCGGAGGTATTTTGGATTTATCTTCACAAGTTAGAAAACAAAGAAGACGAATATATTTTAAGTGAACAGTTTACCGAATAAAATCGGTACTTATTACTGTACCTCTGATGTTTCACTTTCCGTTCACATTTTGCAGCCTTTTTAACACTTACACCTACAAAGTTCAGCATATGGATTTTTATAAAGTAATTTAATGAATGCAAAATACCATCTTGTTCCATTATCGAAGACATAAACTGAAGCTCATATGTTTGGTATTATTTGAAAACAATTCGAATATGCATTCTCTTAGTCCACGAATCTTTAACCCCAACCCCTACAAAATGACGCTGCCTGTAGAACATGGCACTCTGATGCTACTAAAGGGAATTTTACAAAATTATATTGGAAATTATTATATAGTACATTGAGCTTCAGATTTCTAAAGAAACCAAGCATTTCAAAGGGCATCCAATACCTGTTTTGCCGAATTAACCGCATTTCTCATTGGTTTTGCCGTTGGCGCAGTGTTCTAACCGATGGCTTGTGACCATTCGTCCGAGATGGATCCGAGTTCGAATCATGGTGGGGCATGATCTTGTGTTTTTCTTACGGCACTGGCTCCCTTCCTTCCCTCGGACCAGTGACCCTACATTAGGGATGGGTGACAGCTTATAGCCCAACGAGTTGCTCACGGTGGTCATTAAATCTTCAATTAAAAAAAAATATTTTCTTTTCTCTCCTATGTTAACTATTATTATGACTGAAACATCATACTATCGAGGAAGCATTAAAATACGAAAACCGGATTCAATGAAATATGATCCATATTTAAGGACACTTATACAGTCAAAAGTACACATATGAAGATCGTTTTTGGACACTTATACAGTCAACAAGTACACTTATGAAGATACCATCTGAAGACGGTTATGATTACAAATTCAAGTGCACCTTAATAGAGAAATAAGAACTGTAAGTGTAAGTATTTCAGCATTTGTGTAACTCGTTTCATAGTATTTCGAATTTTGAGCTAAGAGTAACAGGATTCAAAACTATTTCAGAAGCGCTGTTTATGCACAATTCACATAATCATTGATTGCAGTTCAGACGACGTTTGGCAGTACATATTTCTTCTCCAGTCATTACGAAATTCCATTTACATGACTTTATTACAGGAAGTGAGAGACGTTCGGAAAATCATTTTTCGCATCTAAAATGGAACTGAATAACTACAGGATTTTCACTTCAAACATTTCAAAAACCTGCTTTTCCTTCAGTATATTTTGCCTAAACCTAGCCCAATCATTAGCATTAATTAGAAAAATGTAAGAATCTATGTTATCGGGAAATGTATTACGTGATGGATACCAGAAAATAAAAAACTGGGGTTTACAGTGTGACATAAAAGTACTCTGCTAACCTAACCGCAGACAGAAGCTATTCCGAGGTGGTAGTGAAACCTCCATTAAGCGATACCTCCGAATAACGGCAACCTCCGAGCAACTGCGCAAGTGTTGATTGATACAGAACAGCTGCCGTACAATTAACATTTACGATAACCTCCGAACAGCGAAACCTCGTAACAGGGGTCAACGGACACCCCAGTCAGTCCCGAAAGAGATCTAACGATGCCTTGTCCTTTCGAATTTCACGTAGTTTCTTCGGTACTTCTGCAAAAATGATAAAATAGGGGAATTAAGAATTTTACTATGCCTCGAGTTCGTTGAATTGGATTACGGTAGGTACAATAGCATGCTTAAGTGAAAAGAAAGGAGATAAAGTATAATTCTACGTGAGGCGAACTGCAGATCCTGTGTACGTTTCCGTCGCGACCTGGGGAAGAGGCGTTGCTGTTGTGTAGGATGTTTTCCGTTTGTCGAGGTATATCTTTGATTAGTCCTTGCAGGTTCTATTCATATTTTTCGGCGCGCGGCTAGCTACCTGTGCAGTTCCACTTTACTGTCAAGCATTTTTCTTTTCCTTTTTCTTTCCCTTAGCGTACCCAACACTTAACGTCCTAGCTTGATATTTGCAAAAGGAAGTTTAAGACAACGTGTCACACACAATTTTCCTAAAATCTTTTACACCACGATTTTATTTTAAATTGTTATATTGAATTTCATTCAGCATTAAACCTTTGTAGGAAGCTCTGATACTGTTTTTTTTGTGCGTAAGCTTTGTACACTTATTCTCCTTCTATACAAAGTAACGTACTAGAAAAGATTAACCTAGGTCTAACCTACGAACAACGGCACCTCCCAACAATGGTCACTTTTTCCCTGCCCGAGCAGCGACCGTTTTTCGAATGTTTCACTCTATTTATCGGTATCTGGCAAAATAAAGGCCCCGGTGGGACTACGTCTCATATTTGACACTACATGTACTGAAACACGGCCAAATGCAAAAAAAATGATTGCCGTGGGGTCCGAGAATATAGAATGGAATCGGAAACATGGGATTTTAGCTCTTCGCGAACAGTCCAAGGCTAATAAAAAGAATTGGAAACAACAAGAAAATTTAATGTAAAGATCGAAGATAAAGGCGAAAGAAAAAGAAAGTCATCGAAAGCACACGCACTTTCTCCATATTAACAAATAAACAGAAATACTATATGTTATAGCTATAGTTATGGTAAATGTGTAGATTGCAGATTAGTTTCATAAATTATTCCGTCGGAAAAATGTCAGTACCTGGAAAAAGTGCGACGTACGGATTTTAGAGTATGGATATTAATTGCAAATGGTGCAGAAATTTCATATTTTAAATGTGTTTTAAAGATTTTTATCGTAATATTGCCCTGTGAGTGCGATGCTGAGAAGAGACGTTGCAGTAGTCCTAACGCATCGTTACGGCGACGATGTGAAGCGTTGCTTAGTTGAAAGGAAGATTCGGTGCGGCGTGTAATTCAAGCGCGGACGACTACAAAGTCCAAGCGCGCACCTTTTTACCAGAAGGGCGAACCATGTTGTACTTATACGCTACAGAATATAGTTCGCTAATGTTTTGTCATTGTTTTTAAAGCAGATATTGAGAAATTTTTCGTTTTTTCGCATATGATTCCCGGCTTTGAAATATAAAGTACTAATATGCTTTTCTGTGTTGTACAGAAAACTGGGGAACTATAACTTTCGGTTCTGGTTTGAAATGCTTCCATCCGTAGCTGATTTGCTGTGTCACTGTACTTTTGGTTCTCCTGCTAATAGCTTGTTCGCAGGTCAGTTTCTATCTTACTTATACGTGTCTTTTGCAAATCAAAGAAGTTTTATTCGATTTTTCCTATCAACAACGTACAGAATACAGCAAAATAAAGGGTGGACGATGTTGACCTATTTTCTGTAGCGTATCACTACAACAGTTTTCGCTCTCCTGCCAACAACATAACATCTTCCTCTTGCACTCTTCCGCCCGTCATTTCGGCACAGCAAGGAACCTTCCCTTTTAACGTACCAAAGCTTCACATCTTCGCCAGAGCGATGCATTAGGTCTACCGCAGCTTCTCTTCACAGCGTCGGACTCACAGGTCAATATTTCGATAAAAATCTTTAAACCACAATGAAAATACGAAATTTCTGCACCATTTGACATTAATTTCCGTACTCTAAAGTCTGTAAGTCACACGTTTTTCCAGGTACTAACATTTTTCCGACGAAATAATTTAGGACGCTAAATTACCATAGTTATTTCGCCCAGTCTTATAAAATATGATATCCGATTTTGCCACAACATATTCGTAGTTTTTGTTGTTATCCCTAGACTTTTTTCATCATCCAACGAGATATCGAGGGCATTCAGAAATATCTCATGTATTAGAAGACATGCAGTGATGTAGTGAAGAGAGTCACACACCTGACGACGAAAGCTACTCATGCGCGCTCAGCACATCATATATGTGCGTTGAGACCAGCGTGTGATTTAGTAGCTTAGCAAAGGCTCACAGACTGAAACACAAAAATAAATATCAATACAACCGAAAGGTACGTTGGCAGGTTTTCTGACTTTTGCAGGCAAACAAGTAGTACGGAGTGGTCAAAGAAAAGAAACAGGAAATGACGACATGACCTGCAAATTTTGCAGTTAAGCAGCTGCTGAGATCGATTACGCGACTATTTGGTTCCAGTCAACTGCTCTAACTGCGGCCTTGAGACTTATGGAATGTAATAGGAGAGTAAATTGTTTAGAAATGAAACAGATTAAATGTTATTTGAAGTTATTTACATCTTAATTAACAGCCGAGTGTAAATTTGCAAGAGTTTCTCACACAGACAAGGAAATAATATCCGTTAAACACTGGCGAAACTAACCATTATTTATGTGGAGAATATTAAAAATAAAAATATACATCATAATTTGTATTGATCATACGAGATCAATTCCTTTCGAATAAGCGCAATAACGAAAGCATTTTGTTATGGAGGATATATTATATACTGGAGTATTGCATTATTATTATAATCCATGAAAAAATTCAGAAGATTCCACTTTTTTACCAAATACTTTTTCAGCAATTTCGACGCCGCATTGGTCGCGCAGTGGTCTAAGCGATGGCTTCTGATCATTCGTCCGACTTGGATTCGGGTTCGAATCCGGGTGAGGTATGGATGTTGTGTTTGCGTTTCGGCGCTGGCTTTCTCCATTCCCTGAAACCAGAGGCCTTAAATTAGGGACGGGCGACTGCTTAAACCCCACTGAGTTGCTCACGGTGGTCGTTAAACCTCCACTCTAAAAAAAAAAAAACATTTCGACAGCAGAAGGGATTCTATTAGACATGTACTTTATCATTATTTTTAATGCGAAGCTTTGCAGTTTATTTTAAGTTTTTACTGAACATGATAAAGGCCAAGAAATGAACGTTTTGGTAAAACAGTGCACAATATGAGGCAGACATATGTCAGAACATTGCATTTGTAAGCTGGAAAGCATATATTTTTAACTGGTGCGGTTTCAGTTTAAGCTGACAGCAATAATTATGCTAAACATTTGGATTTTAAATATCAGAGATAATATACAGGATGATTCATAAAGAAGTATACAGTTTCATCGCACTATAAAACAAGAACAATGTAAGATATTTTATGTTACGTGTAACAGAATTGTAAAGGGAATGTTTCAAGGTTTTTTAGAGACAGTCACATATGTTCTATGTGTGCACTCTTAGTCACACGACACACATCGAGCCGGGAATCTATTTCCGCCCAAACGCGAGGTAAGATATCTGAATCAAGTGCTGTGATAGTGCTGTGATACTGCACTTTGTATGGAGTCATTTTTTAGCTTCTTTCTCAAAATTCTCCAGACAGTGTTCTGTGAAATCTGCACTTCACGACTCACCCTCCACGTTGAAATTTCCGGGCTTCGTCGAACACTATAGAAAATTTCTTCCGATACACGCGGTCGTTCAGGACTTTTAAAGTTTGCACGAACAACCCGTAGTTTAAAAGTTTTTATGCCAATCGTAGATAGATTTTCTGGTTGCAGGTTCTTTTACGAATCGTGATCGAAAATACCGTTGCACAACAGCTACAGATTCCATTTTGCTCAATTCAAGAACACAAAACGCCTTCTCCACTGCTGATGCTGTTATTTTGACTGACTATTCACGTAACACGCGCGCTCTCGCCTACGTCACTTCCCTGAGTAGTGGGACACAAACTTTATGAGTACATCTACCTAACGGTTAGCAAGTGTGGTCCGCTTCTTTAACTGTTACTGTTTACAGCATCTGGAAACTGTATACTTCTTTATGAATCACTTTGTACAATTCTGAACAAAATATGTATGCTTAAAACCACTAGGGATTATCTGAACTACAGTATTGTTACGTGTTTTATGCAGAACCGATTCTCATCAGAGGAACAAGGTAATGGAGTTCTGTGAAAGAAATTTTGGAAAGTATTATTTTGCGAAAGCTCTTTCGGAACCATCCTAAACATATATAGTAGATGAGTACAGATGAATATCTGCTTTCATTGGGAGGACATGTTCGACACCCTCCAGCAGAATGGCGTCGTCCAGCAACATCATATATTACACCTAATAGGGTCGGTACATGTCTGATATACGCATTGCGTGCCTTATGTCGTGATAAAGTTCAGCCGCGACGGTACGTACAGGCTTCAGTCAAACTGTACCATGGGGACAGGACAGTTGCGCGTAATTTTTAGCACTTCTTTCGTAAAAAAAGATCGCACTTATGTTATCGGTGTGTCCGTCCATCCGTCTGTAGACACGATATCACTGCAACTATTAGTCCGATTTGAAAAATTCCTTTCGCATTGGGAAACTTGAAATATCCGAATGATGATCCTTCATTTCGTTTTTTTACGATGTGTAATTTCGCCGCTATGATGTCGAATTCAAAAATACGTTGTATTCCACATATTTGCTTCTAAACACCCGATTGAAAAATTCTTTTGCCTTTCTATTCTATTTACGTCGAAGAGTATTTTAGGTATAGTTACTTTTTCAAATGGCGCATAGATTTTTCGCTAGGGCCGTAAAAAAATTACGTTTTTCCCGATATCTCTTCTTTTAAAACTCAGATTTAAAAAATGTTTTCTTTAGCTCATGATGGAAAATCTTTTGCATATAATTTCAAATTTTTGGTAAAGAATACTTTTACCACCAAGAGGCGTAAGTGTTAATTTCTGCTGTTGATGTATTTGCCATAAAATCTGAGCTTCTAAAATCTCGATTGAAAAAATTCTTTCGTGGACCGATGCCACTTACATCAATAAACCTTTCCGAATGTTTTCGTCTTAAAATATTCCATGGTTTCTCCGCCAGGGGCGTAGATGTATATCTTATTTTTGTCAATATATCTACTTCTAGGCGTCCGATTTGGAAAATTCCTTCTTTGTTGGAAAGTGTTTTCAGTATGACACGCTTTTCATATAATTTCAAAAAATTTAAGTAATTCATAGACTTTCCGCTAGGGGGCGTAAAGGTAAATTGCATTTCCACCTATGTCTCTGCTTCCTAACTCTCCGATTTGAAAAATTCTTTCTGCACCGGATACAGCGCTTGATGGGAAATCCTTTACACATATTCTAATTTTTATAAAAAATGGTTTGGCCACCAGGGGGCGTAAGTCTTAATTTCCGATTCTGATATATTTGCAGCAAAATATGAGCTTCTAAAATTTCTATTGAAAAAAAAGTCGTTTGTAGACCGATACTACCATGTCAACAAATCTTTTAGGAACGTTTTCTTCTTCAAATAATGCATGGTTTCTACGGCAGTTGGCGTAGATTTATATCTTATTTTTGTCAATATCTCTACTTCTAGGAGTCCGATTTGAAAAATTCCTTCTTTGTTGGATAGTGTTTCTGATGCGAAATGTTTTTCATATAAATTCGAAATTTTCAAATAAATCATAGACTTTCCGATAGAGGGCGGAAAGGTAAATTGCGTTTTCTGCGTGATTTCCGCTTCTAAAACTCCGATTTGAAAAATTCTTCGTGTATCGCCTACAACACCTAATGGAAAATATTTTTCTTATAATTTTTAATGCTTGGTAAAGAATGGTTTGGCCACCAGAAGGCATAAGGGTTAATTTCGGGTTCTGATGTATTTGCAACCGAATCTGGGCTCCTGAAAACTCGACTAAAAATTTATTTTTCTTGGACCGATACTCCTCATAGAGAAAACCCTTTTGAGAATAGTTTCTTCCTAAAATAATGCATGGTTTTCCCCAGGGGGCGTAAAGTCACATCTTATTTTTTTCGATATGTCTGTTTTTAAGAGTCCGATTTGAAATATTCTTTCTGCGTTTGAGAGCGTTTCCGGTGCAAAAATGTTTCTCATACAAATTTATGTTTTTCTTAATGCACAAGTAAGCGACCAGAGGGTGTAAGCTCGCGATTCCGTTTACAACAATATCTGAGGGATTAAAAACCCGATTGAAAAATGCCTTTCTTCCGTCAGATACTATTGTTTTCCATACTAGTTCCATTGACTTTGAATAGCTTTGAAAAATTTAATTTGCATCAGAACGGATTCAAAGGACGTGCTTATTACACCTGAAATTCGGTGTCATTTTTTCTTGTTTTCTTTGAATTTACAGTCGGACATTTCTCAGATATAGTGGCATGAATCATTATTGTTGCGTTTGGGCAGGGTACTGCGAATAAGTGCATCATACGCTGATGGTTCGCATAACTCTAAGCAAGAGACACCTCGCTTGAAAAAGATCACGTCAGAGTACGCCTTCCATGACGTACCTCCGTGTGAGGACGTCAGAGGCAAGACGGAAGAGTGACCGCAAGCCTTTCTATGAAGGTCACGGCATAGTGGGCCAGGGATGGAAGTCATATATATGTGAAGTGGGAGAATACATTCACTTTGAACATATGGAAAAAATATCATTTAGTATCAACATCAAATGGTACCATGTTAAGCAAATCCTTAAGTGTCATACCTGTCATACATTGTGTTGTTTCTGATATGCCCTAATAAAAAAGGTTTTCTTTGCATATCTCGTACTTGTGGCACATGTGAATTGGAATAAAACAATGGAAACACTAAAATAAATTCTCCCAGAAATTTAGATTTGGCATGATCGTAAGTGTAAATTGTGAGATTCGCAATTTTTGCCCCAAGTTTGATCCAGCCTTAGTCAGTGCTAAGGTGGAACACATACCAGTGATAACAATCAGAAACAATCAACCTTCTACAAGATTCACTGCACACACAAAGGAATAGATTTTGTGAAAGGCAGCTTTGCCTATATTTATTTTATCACAAAGAAAAATTAACCGAGAACACCATTCACTACTTTTTTTGTGCAGGTCATGATTAAGTTACAATTCAAATCAGTTATGCTAATTCATAGCAATAACAATTGTGGTAACATTTATGGAAATTTCAGTGATTTTCAATTTATAACAATTGCTAATTATTATGTCTTTTCTGATTTTCACAATGAATTTGATTATACCAAAATAAAGAAACTCTTTTTGTTTATTTCCAGCCACACGGCTATGTTAACTTCCTAGTTTGAATGACATGCATTGTTACGATGACAATTTGACCTTTCGACTATGAATAGATGTGTACTCAGTGACTACTGAATTTTCATTAAGCCACGTCCAGGCGATAGTTGAAATGCTTTGCTAATAGATATATTTTTTTATGAATAAAATATTCTGTCCAGTTCGTATTAATCATCAGTCTTTCTTTGTGTTGTATATCATGCAAAAAAATAAGTTAAATTTTCCTCAGCTGCTTAGAAATATTATGTTTTGTTACCGTCGCATAGTTCAGTTCTAGAGCTTATTTCCTTTGCATTTTACTGTTCCAGTATCACGTGTTCTGAGGTTAACAGCGACTCAGAACAATCAGGAAAAAAAAAGTCTCTTACCTCGTCTTCGGTGTGGTGTTTACCAGTCCGATTAGTCAGACTGAATTCGCCGCTTACTTAGCTGAAGTTGAAATGGAAACTTAGCAGTACATCTTATATCAGGACACCTATTTTTCCATCCGGGCATGACTATTTTGGCGCACCGCAAATTCTTCTTAAGGCATGGCTATTCACGTCAGCAGGATCCGGGAAATATATGGCTTATTTTCCGTCTTTCTTGAGCTGGATTTGATCAGAAAAGATCAAATAAAGAGTTGTGTTCGAGCTAATGTGTCAACGCCACGTACACACATCAGCTCGAACACAACTCTTTACAGATTGCAGTAGCGAGGGAGAGGGGGAGAAAGAGACGTCTCAACAGCGCTAAGAGCAAAAACAAGAAGAGAGAGAAAATGGGTTACCCTCCTTTTAAGGTACTCAGGTCAACCCTCTGGGCATTGAACTCTGATTGGTCCGTAAGCTGCCTGGGTCCACGTGAACAGAGAGTGACCTACAGTACGACTCGCTTAGGAATTTTGATCGCCTGCAGCAAATAAAAGCTTGTTTCTGGGTGAACAATTACTAGGGGTTTTCTCAAGGAAACCTGTGCTTTCACAATTTTTGAAGACTGTAATTTTGATTATTTCATTCCGCATTTCATCTAACGCTTGTACATAATTTATACACATGACATACATTTACAAAATTTCAACATTTTTCCACACGGGGAATGTGTTTCACAAATTTCTAACATTGTTACATGATCATATAATGTTGCACCAGATTGAGAGCAAATCAGCTAGCTGACGTGAATGTTAAAATTAGCTATAAATTCTGAATCTAAGGTTTTTAAGTTATTTGAATTTGTTATTTTAAAATAGGTATACTTTATTTTCCTGGCTATCTATTGATTAATTATGAAGCTGCTTTCGTAAACACACAAATGTATAAAATTTACAAATCATTAATTATTCACATTGCATTTTCTTAGCATTTCTTCCGAAAATTATGCATTATCTTTTTATTTATTTTTTCTGAACTTTTTAAGTGTGCGATCATTTATTCAGAGAAAAAAAAAATTACGTCATGAAAATGAATGGAGTGAATAAATTGAAACGAGTGGAATGAATAGGAAGAACTCCTTCAATTTTTCTTTACTGAATTAATTTCAGAGATAGAATTAATTTAGGAAGTTGAATTTCTGTGATGATAATAAGATAATTCGCGCAGGATCCCCATTCATCATTCCCGAAGGGAATGTGTGGATCTGTCGCGTTGGTTTTCCAGTCGTCTAAGAGAAGTGGCCAATTCCTCCCCAAACTCAGGAAAATCAGCGACAGAACAGAAGTATAGCCGAGTATCCTCCAAAAAAAGTTGTTTTTAAGGAATTTTTAGAATCGAACAGTCCTTTGCACAGAAATATACGCTTATCTCGCTCGACGGAAAATTTTCAATAAAAAGAAAAGTAGAAAATTTGCAAACAATTATACGTGTTCTCGGAGCAGAACCAGCGGGATACAGTCTCGATATTTAGGCAAACGTCGAGAAAAACTTTGCATTATGTAAAAAGAATAATGTTCCCACTTCACTGCAGCGAATGACATGCATTAAAAAGAAATTCTGCAAATGTATTCTTAGAAGCGGAAATACATTTACAAATAGAAATGGAGACAAACACCATACAGCGCCAGAACTTTGAAGTAACGATTAATGAGTAAGCGCAAAATTCTGCATAATGGGAATGGTACGCGGTGCTCAAAAAACTTTTATTTCGCACTTTCGGAAACATTGATATAAAGAAAAACAGGCCAAATATTTGCACCAGTATTCTTGCCCCAGCGGATCAAGTTTATGGTCATCTGGGATAGAAATGAAGATAAAATGTGATAAAATGTTTTCGTACATACTAGTGTCTGACCGAAAACGAGAATTTCCATTTGGGATTTTAAACCCGTAGATATTGCGCACATTTCTGACTGGTGTTCGACTCCCGGTTCCGCCGGCCATCTAATCTGCGGTTTCTCCGGTGTTTTCTGGTGGCTCCCTGTGGTGGTAGGGGACGCGAATGCGTAGATGATTCTATGTGAAGTTGTCCCCGGACGCACTTTGTCCCTTCCCTCTATGCAGCAGATGAATGGCAAGCCGGCTGCATTAATTTTCCAGTAACTCTCAAGGGCGCATAATCGTTTTTGCAGGACTCAACCCTCCATGGGTGGACGAGATGGAGGAAGAAAGAGATATTGCGCAAATATACGGTAAACTTGGAACTGACTTACGCCTTCTAGTGGAAAACCTCTGAGTTACGAACATTTTGAAATTATATGGAAGCCATTCTCCAGGAGACACGGTGACCGACAAAGATAAAATTTCTCAAATCGCACATGAGATGCACAGACATCGTGAAAAATAAGATATGGGTCTACGCCCCCTGGCGCAAAAAGTTATGCATTATGTTAAACAGAAATTCTGCGCGAAAATGTATTTTGTGGCAAGCGGTATCTAACAGCAAAGAAACATTTTCAATCGAAGTTTCAGAAGAGCAGATATTACAGCAAATATATCGGAGACGTAACACACCACCCCCACCCTCCTTAGTGGCAAAACGGTTATCTGATGCAATAAAGATATTTTAGATAGGACTTTTAGAAAGAGAAATATGACAGAAATTGGAATTAACCTGTACGCTTCCTAGCAGAAGAATTTTGCATTACTTATAAGAGAAACTGCACCCAAAGTAGTGTTCTATAATAAATGGTATCGATGTTAAAAACGTATTTCTTCAAAAGGATACTTAGGATCAAAATAGGGAATAAAAATGTATTTGAATTCCATAGCACCTGCATCTAAGCTATCTAGCGGCAAAGTTATTCACCGTAGAAGAGCCGGAAGGCAAAGATCATCGTTCTTTAATTTTGGGATTCCCAATGCGGGAAGAATTTTTCAAACAGGACTAATATGCATATGGTGTGCACGATCGGTCACATAGGGCCAGACAGAAGCACGGAAGAAGTGATACTCTAAGCACTTACTATTTCTAGAAAACGAAGGACTAAAAAGGATAAAGGAAAGAATTAAAATCTTGAAAGATCTCACTTTCGCTCTTTATACGTGTACAAAATATTAGAACCCCTTAGATTTGATTAAAAAAAACATATGCACTGTCTGTCGTTTCTCAGAAAAAAAAACAGAAAGTGAAAGGGAAGGACGATGCGTTGGCAGAGGTGACAAGTGTTTTTAGCCAAAGAGAAAGGCAGGGCAAACTGGTCAATACCATTTTTGCGTTCAGTAACCACTCCTCATTTTTCTCGTCTGTAAAAACGAAATGAGGCTACAGGATCTCAAAAAATATTGTTTTTTCCCATTAGGCTACATTTAAAATTTTATAAGAATTGCTTTGTTAATGAAGCCTATTCAACGAATCATCTATTCACAGCCCTAGTACTACATTGCACTCCTACGAAATAATCCATACTTTTATCGGGTTTAAAAACGCTAAATTTTGCGATTTCATTCTGTATAATGACAACTTTAGTGAAACACTTCTAGGCAACTTTAATGTTTCTTTTGAAATGCGTCTTATTTTTCTGCTTTCGAGAGCATCTTTTCCTGGACGAACAAAATTTTAGCCTGAAAATACGGTTTTTCTTGAGAGGTACCTGTTATTAATATTTCAGTAATTGTTTTTCCTACCTTTTACCTCACACGTATTCTTTAATGAATCACAGGAGATGACAACAGAAAGAAGTTTTACGTGATTTAAAAAACATTTTCATGCCAGCAGGCAATTTTAAATTAAGAATGCGATATTGCTTAAGGCATAATACATTTACTGACGGCTGAATGGGTCGAACGTAAGTTTCGCTTCGTTTTGTTGATATTCCTGACAAACTAGGAAGTGAATTTAGCTCTCGATAGCTGTATATAGGGCACTTATGGACAGCATTTCTATTTCCCAAAAGCATACGTCCTCAGAAACAAAAACACGGTACTTTTGCGAAAAAAGTAAAGGGAAAGAACGATATGTGGAAATTATGAACGTTTTGTAATATACAAATATTTGCAAATAATTTTCGGCCTTCTCGGTGGTGCAGTGGCCTAATCTCTGGCTTATGGCCATTCGCCCGACTTGGGTCAAGGTTCGAATCACAGTGAGATATGGATGTTGTGTTAGTCTTACGGTGCTGGCTCTTCCTCTTCCATGGAACCAGCTGCCTTAAATTAAGGACGGACGACTGCTTGTAGCCTATTGAGTTGCTCACGGTAGTCGTTAAACCTTCAAGCAAAAAAAAAATTCCAACTTCCTGAAAGCTGAAAGTATTTCAAAAATGTAATTATATGTATCTCTCAGTTTTGAATTTGAAAAAAGATATTATATTAAGGAAATGATCTGTTTGTTGGTTGTCAATTGAAAATTTATTCTGAATGGAAACGCCTTTTACCCAGATTGGGTTTAGAAGGTAGAAATAATTGAACGAATTATATAACACCTGAAAGAGATTTAAAAAGGATATGCAATTTACTAGCACCCTAGGATTTGAACTTTAGGTTGGGTATCTGGTTGTCGTAATGGGGAATAATTGCTTCGAACTGAGGGAATTTAACAATTACAGGGGATTTCAGTTATGTCTTAATAATATACAATTTGAATATCACGTACCAGCACTACCAGTTTTGATAAAACATGCAACTCAAATTTATTCGCTAAGGTTACTGCTTAATCAAAATATGCCGAAATCACAAACCTATTCTTTTATGATAAACAAAGCAAGAATTGATTTTTGATTTAAAAAAGTGACATAAGAAACAACTTAATGTGTTCATTCAAAAATAATATTGAATTTCTTCTGACTTATTTTGAATATAAATTTTCATATGTCATTCTACAAATTTTTGTTGCGGTTCCTCTGTTACCTTTCATAGACGTTTAAAATGGTTCCACCTCAAAACAGTACTGCTGGTTTCAGTACTAAAAACTTCTATAGACATTTTCTTCGCAATTAATGTATTCCCAAAGATGAAAATTTGCACATCGATAAAAAAAAAGCTTGAAATTATAGCATGGAATACATAATACTTGCTAACACCTAACCATAATTATATTAAAATTCAGTTGTTTACTTTCCATGGATAACGTTGAGACTTGCTAATAGATGGCACGACATATACACTGGCGGAAAGTGAAAAAAGAACACCAAGAAGGAATTGGCGGACGATCATGAAATTTACATATGTTAATAGGGTCGAGTTTACGTAGGTGTGATGTTAATTTCGGGACCAACCGGTGAGCGCTTACGCCACATCGCGGCATAATATGCAAATTATCGTCGGTGGTATTTAAGGAGTACTGCGAAGTGAATGTAATCAGTCGTCGGCGTACGGACACGTGCGAAGACCCTGAAGAAGCTGCAATGCCTGGACATGGAAGACGTGTACGATTTCAGCAGCTATCGGACTTTGAGCGAGATCGTCTAGTCGGACTCCGCGAGGCCGGGTGGCCGTATCGTCGTATTGCGGAGCGAATTGGACCGGAAGTATCGGTGGTGGTACGATGGTGGCGTAGATAATCCGAAAAACATTCCCGCACGAGAAGACGTTAAAACGGGAGTCACAGACTGAACGATGAACGGACCGGATTTGCGTCGCAGTGGATGCGTTGTCAAGTACAACATCCACTGCGACGCAAATCTGAGCTGCCGTTGCGCCTGAGGTGACTGTGCGAACAATCCGCAACCGTCTACTCGATGCAGGACTACGTGCACGTGTGCCTTTGGCGTGTGTACCTCTGACTCCAGCCCATCGTCAGGAACGGCTGCAGTGGTGTCGCCAACGTCTGCACTGAAGAATGCAGCGGCGATCTGTCGTGTTCAGCGATGAAAACAGATTCTGCTTGAGAGGCTCCGATGGCCGCATGCGTGTTCTCAGACGCACAAGAGAGCGTCTCCACCCTTCTTGCATCCGCCAGCGACACACATGACGTACACCTGGTCTCCTGGTGTGGGGAGCGATCCGCTATCACTCCCGTAGACAACTCGTGTTTGTACCTAGTACGTTAAACAGCACCTCCTACATCAACAACATCATTCAGCCCGTTGGTGTGCCATTTGTAAGGTCGATTTATCGTGGTGTTTTCCAGTATGATAACGCACGCCCACACACAGCACGTGCAACGCAACATGCACTTCAGTGTGTGAGACAACTTCCATGGCCTGCACTTTCACCAGATTAGTCCCCCATTGAGCACGTGTGGGATTTTATGTGACAGTGACTTATCCGGTCTCCACGGCCAGCCACGACCATCCCCGATTTACGCGTCCAGGTTGAGGATGCTTGGAACTCAATACCCCAAACTTACATCTAACATCTGTACGACAGACTCCATGCCAGAATTGCACAGTGTGACGCAGTTCATGGCGGTTCAACCTCGTACTAACCATGTTACATGGAAATGTTATTTTTCAGTTTACCAGCAACAACAGCTGTATTTTGCCATAATGTTTTGATCACGTTATCCTCTGTATTCCGTTATTATGCTGTATAAATTTCGTTGGTATCAGACGTCTCCTTCTTGGTGTTCTTTTTTCACTTTCCGCCAGTGTGCATTGATGACCTTAGTGACTCATTTTGGAATTAGAAATCAACACTAACTACAGTTCTGTTGATATTTTCAGCTAAATTATTGTCAGAACATTTCATCTAAGGGGCTCATATCATTCTGCTCGTGCTGCCTTTGAACGAATTAAATGAGAGACTCGTATTTTAATTCCATTCCGAAACTGAATGAAATTATTGGAAAAGAAAACAGAAGTACTGTAGGTACTGCTGATTTCTAATTCCGAAATAAGCCATCAAACATCTGTTTGTATCCGTATCCAGGTCGCGCCATCTTTTAGCAGGTATCAACCTTATCCCCCCAAAAAATTATCGATTCATGTACGTAGGTGATACTGAAAGTAAAGAACACAGCTGCATTACACAGCACGATTGCGCATTGGGAGAACGATAGTTGGTGGACACTTTGTGCTATCTCTCATTGTAGCCATGAATGCCAAATGGCGTCACCAGCGTCATTCATGGGAACAAACAGACGCGAGAAAACATGGCCGACAGTGATACATCCTTTCGTCAGCGTGCTGTTAATCAGTCCTTTGTGAAAGAGGAAATTCCGGATGGCGATATTCACCATGGCTTCATCGTGCATACAGAGATGCGCATATGGATGTCAACAGTGTGATAAGGTGGGTGAAACATTTTAAAGACGGTTTCACAGACTTTAGCAATGAGCCTCGTAGCGGTCGCCATCGAACAGCCTTAACAGAACACAACAAGGAAAGGGTTGATGCCTTAATCGGTGATGACAGATGTGTGACGGCAAAGGAAATTGCTGCAAAGTTTGGCATAGGACACAGTGCAATTTATGAAAGGATTAGTATCTTGGGATATCGGAGAACTTGTGCCCACTAGGTCCAACGTTTATTGTCAGAAGGCTACAGATGCCAGCCCAAAAACATCTCGTCACAACTGCTGGAAATTCGGATGGTATCTCACCCTGCTCACAGTCCAGATCTGGCACCCTCCCGCTATTATCTTTTCGGATTCCTATAGGACCAGATGCGCGGCAAACATTGCCAGAGCACGAAAAAAATATAGAAACTGTACGTCCCTGTTTTCGCGCAACTGGAACGGAGTTCTTCGGCAAGGGTTTCTTCAAACTGACAGAACGATGGGAAAATCGTGTCCGAAGGAACGGGGATTTTGTAGAAAAATAAGTTAGGATATGTAGACTAAGGTATCGTATTTATTTCTTCAATCATTACAATGAAGACAAAGACATTTCAAGTGACTACTGCAAATCCATCAATGAGAGTATGCCACATCGTATACTTTCCGTTATGAAAAACAAAGTTGGCCATAACTGACTTTGTTTTAATATTCATAGCTCCCTCACTAACGGTAGAACCCAGCTAAGGATATAACTGATAGGACAGAAAACTTTATTTAGTGGCTCGGAGTAAACGCGCCCCTCTGTTTCAACGCTCATAAAACACCGTATGCCGATAGATGGCGAGCCAAAAGCGAGAGTAATGACAAAGAACGCCGATAGGCCCGGGGTTGTTCAAACACGTTTCAGCGTTCTCTAAGCTCACGATTAAATGTGGGGAGGGGGAATCCCACCCAAGATATTGATAACAATCGGAAAGGTAAAAGTGATTATTAAAAAAGATAGAAGTCGTAAGTCGAGGTGCAAGGAGAATGTGAATCTAGAAAAAGGTGATCAGGAAGCTTAATAAAATTTTCAAAACTAGATGATAGTGAAGCGGGGACACTCATAAGTGATGAATCTACACATTTCTAACTTGTTGCGAGTTCCAAGATGCACGAACATTTTGCAGTTCACGAATAGGAAATTTAAAGTATTAAAATTAAAACGGTAGGTAATGAGCTTGTTTTTGGTATATCTGAATACTTCGATGATAACCGAGTTCTGGAATTTGGGAACGCCATATCTGTAAATGCTAATACAAGAAGTCTTTCGGATGATCATCCTGTAATTTACATCTAATTCTTTCCTATGGAATGCGTCATTTTCATGTGAAAAAAGCCCAGTCCAAATTATTGACACTGATTTCCCTGTAGTTTGTTGCTTTTACGCCAATGACCCGACAGGAGGTATTATTTTTGATATTTCATTACGTTAATGGTTTTAGTATTAACGGTAGCTTTGTCTGTTATTTCAAGAACAGTGGTATTTACAAAATGCCCGGGATTCAGTTTTCATAACAGTTGTGTTCCATAAGTAAAATATTGTTTTCTTGATGTCATACGCAGTCTTAGCATGTTTAATTACGAAATGCCTCTTTAGGAAATTTAAAATACAGTATATCGTAAATATATTTTTTATATTTACGAAAATATTACTAAACAACGTTTAATGTTCATGTCAAATTAATGAATCTGAACGTTTGCCTTGAAATGTGAAAGTAGAATTTACTATTAACATGAAAAAATATATTCGTTGCTTTCTGTTTCATAAACGAAGCTTTTCTTTCGTAGTAGAACAGTAAACATGGGATAACCATTTGCTTCTTTACGTTACTGATATACCATATTTTAAGACGAATTTTCATAAAAATGCAAATGTTTATTCATCGTGAAATGTAGGACTTGTAAGAAAATCTTTCTACGTTTTTAAACACTGTGAAAAAGATTTTTTCTATGTCAATCGAAGTACACCTAAAAGAGCGGTATCAGTCAAAGTACACTAAAAGAGCGGTTTTCTGATTTTTTTTAATGTGAATTATTTCGAATATACTAAAGGAAAAAGATTGCCGAAACTGTAAATGTTACGGAAAATATAACGTAATAGTTTTCTGATTAATTCTAAACTATATTTTTTCCCTTCCCTAAAATTACATGGTTTTCAGGCTATGGTTGTCGAGTAGAAAGAAAGTATTAAAAACTTTACTTTGACGTTTTACAATAAAAGTGTGGAAAATGAAACATGACTAAAAGTGAATTGCTTTTGGCTTAGTGTGGTAATAGTTTGATGATAACGTGCGGACGAATCACAGAAATATCACAGAAAGAAGGCGAACAAAATTCAGAAAATTTAATGTAGAACAAAGAGACCCATAGTGTTGTTTGTAAGTAAATGTTAAGTGTTAAATGTTCTTTAACATCAACAACAACACTTTTTTAAATTTCTTTGCTGTAATCTTTTTAAGTTATAGGCAACTAAGTGATAAGTTTTGCAAATTTAGGGAGTATTTCATGGATATTTGATTTGGACGGAGAAGGAAACTGTTTTTATAAAAGTATTTAATGTTCCTTTGTAACCTGCAAGCCAGCCTTTTGAGACGAATTCTGATGCGTAAGATAGTATAAGGATTTGGATGTTTTCGTAAAAAATTTCGAACGACAAAGAGATCAATGTTATTGTTGTTCTTTTTGTGTGTGGGAGTGTGTGAAGATACGTTCGTGTTTTCCGTCTATGTAAATTGGACACAAACTCGAATGATATTCTATGAAGATAATCCAATGGTTCACGATTAAAGATGCTGAAGCTTTTTCTGGTACTATTGATTATGACAACTAAATGAAAAACCCCATACACTGAAGAGCCAAAACATTGTGTGTGTGACCACCTGCCTAATATTATGTTCGCTCTCTACGTATCACCAAAACAGCTCTTAGACAGCGAGGCAAGAACGCTACAAGATTTCTACGATGTCTTGTGGTATCTGGTACCAACACGTTACCCACAAATTCTTTAACCCTTGTAAGTTACGTGGTTGAGTTGCCACAGATGGGATTTGCTGTTCCGATACAAACCACAGATGCTCGATTGGACTGAAGTCTGAGAAATCTGGAGGCTATGGCAATACATGGAAGTCTTTTTCATGTTCCGCGAATCATTTTCGAACAATCCGACCAGTTTTGCGTGGCGCATTATCCTTGCTGGAAGAAGACACTACTAGGGGGTATACAGTTGCTATGAAAAGAAATACCTGGTTTGTACTGATGTTTGAATAGGTGGTCGACGCCATAGTTTTCCGCCTATCAATAACTGGAAGAAGGATTTCCCAGTAAATCATTGGCCAAAGTATTAGACTTATTGAACTGGCTTGTTTTAGTTCCACGGTGTGCCGGCACTTCCACGGGTGAATGACAACATGTACTTGACCTTGAGCATTGGGCAACAGTAAACGAGATTCATCGTACCAGAAGGCTTTCTTCCAATAATTCAAGGTCCAGTTTTGATGCTCGCGTGACTATTGTTGGTGTTTTCGTCGGTGAACCGAGGTTAGCATGGGCACTCGGAGCGGCCTGTTGGTACGCAGACCAGATTTCATCAGGGTTCGATGTACTGCGTGTTGTGATACCAGCATTCAATTACCGGCGATTCACATCACGGTATCGCTTCTGTTGGCTCGTGCCATACGGGAGGGTCTTCGTTCACATTTAGAATCAAAGAGCCGTGGTCGGCCGCAAATTTGCCGGCCGATCGTCGTTTTTCCCTCTCGCACCACTTTTTGAAGGCATTTACCACGGCTGACCCGTGAGCACTACGCAAGCCTTGCCTTTTCGGAAATGCTTGATCCAGTTCTCTGGCCATTTTCTCGCTTAAGTCCTCTGTCGTTCCCATCTGAAGAACATGAATAACACTGACTAACAGAGCTCTGTAACAGGTGTTATCTATACCAGTTCATGATCTCCACTCTCGTCGTTGGGCACTTGAAGTTGCTTCATTTTTGCATAAACGTCATGATGTTTTGGCTCTTTGCTGCAAATAATTTCATGAATTTATAATGTCGTCAGTTATGAACTTTTAGCTGTTATTTTCTGATAAATTTGTCAGATGATTTGCTCCGGATAAACTTTTTTCCAAGCTCTTGTTCCGCTTTTTTTCAGGATATTCAGTTATTTTTCGTTGGTTTTTAACGACCATCCTGTGCATCTGGAGGGCCACAAGTAGTTGTCCATCCTTTGTTTCAGGGCCATTAGCGCCAGCGAAGGGAGAGAGCCAGTTCCGCAAAACTAACGCAACATACAAGCCTCACAGGAATTCTAACACGGAATCATCTTTGGAGAATGATCAGAAGCCAGCGCATAGACCGGTGCGCCGTCGGAGAGCCAAATATATATAGCCAATTTGGGGTAGTCTAATCTTTCTTTTGTGTTTTTTCTTGTTTAAAACACATGCTTAAAGTAAGTCGTTGCAACCACAAAATGTATGTATTGGGTTGGTGCAGATGAAATACCTGCTTTCAGCGGGTGAACATGTTCAATTGCAAAGAGAAATGGTGACCTCCAGCAACTAGAGAAGTTCGGTAGGGATCTGGTGTACGCGTCTTTTGCCTCATTTCGTGATGAAGTTCAACCGCAAGTGCACAGGCTTAGGTCAAAGTGAACCACTGAGATGAGCGGATGTGTTAATTTTCTTAATGAGTCCAAACTCAGACATTCTGCGGGTATGGCGGCGAGAAACATAAACAAGGCATTTGGGCAGGGTACAGCGAATGAGCGTAATATACGCCGATGGTTCGCCAAATTCCAAGCAGAAGACAAATCCTTTGTAATGGCGCCTCTTGGTCGCTCATCAGTAAGTCGCACAGATGTTGAGTTGAAGAACATCGTGGAAGATCAAACAGAATAGAGAGACCGTGAGATCGAAGCAAAGTTCCGCGTTCATCACTCGACTGTTATATAGTGTCTGGGGGCCATTGAGAAGGTGAAAATGCTGTATGTTTGGGTGCCACACGAATCGACAACAGTTAATTGACACATCACCTAGAGGTGTGCATTTTCATCCTTGCCATGCGCAGACGGAGGGATTAATGCATTCGATCGTAAGCTGAAATGAAACGTGGGTACTTTACAACAATCATAAGCAATGCTCAGATTGGTTGGTCTTCAGCGAGGCACCTAAACTCTGTTCGAAACCACCCCTTCACGCCCGGAAAGTGTTGGTTCTCCTACGGTGATCGGCTGTCGCCTTAATCAGTGATTCGTTTCTCTGACCAGGTGAGATAATCAGTTTAGACCTCTACATTACAAAAATGCAGCAGATGCACAAAAGTTCCGCACCGAGCAGCCAGTCATCAGACGTCATTATGTTGTACGACAACGCGTGCACACATTCCTCCCAAACGACCGACCAACAAATCTTCCATTTGGACTTCGAAACTTTGCCGAACCCATGTTCGCCAGACCTTGCATTCATGAATTATCACCTCTTCTGCCATCTTAAACGTTTCCTAACGAAGAACTTTTCGAACGACCAATCTGTGTGTCAGTTGCCACCGGCTTTGCCTCACAGATTACTGTGTTTTATCGCTGTGTGATCCAAATGACCGTTAGGAGCGTGTCGATGAAGGGGTCAACAGATTTGACTAGCCAGGTAGGTGCTTTTCTATTTTTATAAATATTTTCAGGCTACACTCTCATTTCGGACATTTCGTCTGGAGCAACCCTATACGTATCTCTTCATTTTAGTCTTCTATAAATTTTGCATACATTCTTCTGAATCATATCAATGCGCACAAGGTTTGTGGTAAAATCAATATCTCATTTCAGCAACCCATGATAATACTTTGTTGCCTTTGTGGTTTTGCCTTGTTTAGGAAGCATTTAGACATGCAAAATATATAAAAACTGTATGTAGTTTTGAAAAAATGTTCCCGGCTTTTAGTATTCTTTACGATAAAAGATTCAACAGTTTTACGTTTTCTGAAGGTTTCCCCATTTTCTGTTCCAGGTTTAAAGCCAAAATATTTCCCTACACAAATTTTCAGCTTTCGGAAAATTTACTTTCTTCAAAACACTCATCCCTAAAGTTTTTCAGCATCACAAAAGGCTTTAAGCACCCCCCCCCCCTCAATTGCAATTTCTGGATAAACCCATGGTGAATCAAATGTCAGATTATATGAATGATGCTTGCGCTTTTGTGTTTCATTGTAATTAGTGCTTTTTTGTGTTATGCGTCTTCGTTAGGCGACCGAGGCACCTAGTTGTGTTTATTGAAATTACTTTCCGCGATGAAGAGACGAGCTATAAATAAATCTTGAGGTTGGTGTTGAAGAAAGTTTAGGGGCAGACAACTTTGGTCTAAAAACTGTGCAACAGTGTCGCACTACCAGTAAGTTTGG
The DNA here is from genome assembly GCA_039090855.1 of Macrothele yani. Taxonomy (NCBI): domain Eukaryota; kingdom Metazoa; phylum Arthropoda; class Arachnida; order Araneae; family Macrothelidae; genus Macrothele; species Macrothele yani. Next base: position 28,110,228 of record CM077018.1, on the reverse strand, counting down.
AAATTAAACGTAGTAAAATAATGCTCTGTTTTTTTTTCCAAAATTCAACTGAAAATGAAAAAAAAACAACATAAATTGGGTTCCACAAAATTTTATAATAAAAATCTCGCCTGAAAATTTCTCAAAATCTTCAGATGGTGCTGTAAGTATTTAACGTTCTTGTGCCACCTACTGTCATACGTTAATGCCGTCTTTTTAACGGTGCATTTAATTAAAAAATGTTACAGAGGCCAAATCGGAAGCCATGATGGGAATGCGCGAATGATGCCACAAATTATTCAACAGAAATGACGAGAATACTACAAATGTAAATTCTTGAAGGGTAAAGTGGGATAATGAAACGTAGGACCATGGAAGAAAGTCTTGTAATAATTTTAAATGGACAAAATACGATCGTGAAACGCAGAACATGGATGAATGTTTTACAATACTTTTGTCTTCGTTGGAGTTATTATTAAAAATGAAAATAGGTCTTCTGCGTGCTTTTTATCTTCCCTAAATGAAAGCACTATTTTATATTAATTTTATCTGCGCCTTCTGAAGGCTACTCGCTGATCATTTTTGTATTTTACAAATCAGGTAGCATTTGTTTTACATTTCTTGGAGTAGCTTTAAACATTGTTAAAGTGAAATTTCTCAAGAACGACCACCCTCCGTACCGATAAAAGGGTGGTCGTTGGGAGGGTCGCTTAAAGAGGTGTTGATACTAAGTATCGGTATTTTCCTCAGACATCAAGAACGAGTTAAATTGCAATGCGTGAGGTATCTAAGTAAAATAGTACATATGTATAAAATCATTTTAAAAGACCAGTGTTTATTAAGAAGAAAACATAAATTAATCTTTTTGAAAAAAGATGTAAGTTCAGTTTGTATGAAATTTTTGAACTTCTCACTAACTACAGATTTTTTGATTGTCTGTTTTATCTGGGAAAATAACATAGATAAATGCTTATCGGCCGTGCATTCAGAATGAATCATTAGTTCACCTATAGTCTTTAAGGTCTCTTGGGCTGAAATAACTGGCTTGGCTTCGTCATTAACAATATCTTCTTCAAAATCTGAATCAGCGTCTGAAAGGCACAAAATTTGGATATAGGTAAGACCTTGTGAATCCGAAAAAAAAAAAAAAACATATGTGTGCAGTACATACGTAATAACAAGTTTAGTGTAATCTATTTACCTTGCGCAACGACGTTTTCCAAAAGTCGTGCCTCCCAAATTTCACCTAGGTCATCGAAGCACTCGATGTTTTCTTCATAGTCCAATGATGTTTGGTCATATTCGATGCCAACAACATTGGAGAGTTCAACTAATATCTCATCGCTGATGCTCGTTTTATCAAGTGGCTTAGTTTGGTTTTCAAGTTCTGAATTCGTCATTTCACAACTATCAAAACACTTTTTCATAAGATCTGGACTAACATCCCTCCAGGAGGATTTTATCCATTCTACAGCGTCTGAAACTGTGATTTTTTTGGCCAATTCTGAAGCAGTTGCGCTTTCATCAGTTCGAACGAGGATCGATTGCAATACATAACGCTGGTATTCATTTTTGACTCATTTAATCACACCGTGATCCAAAGGCTGTAAATTAGCCGTAGTGTTTGGGGGTAAAAAGAGCAATTTTACATTTTTTGAGACTTGCTTCACGTGCATGGCAAGTGGAAAACGTTCGAGGCGAATCCGCTTGACTCCACGAAACTTGAAGTCCTCCAAATATTTTAAAATTGTAACGTTGTCCTTGATAATCTTGTTTATTTGAGTCTTGCCGCAGTTAAATGATTCTGATAACTTCCTTTCAGATTTTCCACTTTCATGCAATTTTATGATTTCAACACGCTGCTCAAGAGATAAAAAATCCCGTTTTTTAGACATTGCAAGAAGCGAAAATTATCCACGTTAATTCGTGAATGAACACTAGATTCACCATTGGCCCGAGACGACAAGAATTTCTTTCTTTCGTCCGATAATTCAATGTTCGAATGCCCGCCCTCGAATGAGCAATCAGCGATCACACGTGTACACGTCAAAGTCAAAGTCAGAATTTGAGAGATCACACGTGTACACGTCAAAGTCAAAGTCAGAATTTGACCCGCTTGGATGCGGGGGAACAAGGAACAGCTGTCTCCTTGTTCCCCCGCATCCAAGCGGGTCAAATTTTCTTTTTGGGAGGGAAGAAGAGAAAACCGCTCGCTCGGGGCTTTTTAACATTACGTCTACGGTCTAAAATTCCGTGACTAAGAAAATCGGTCGTTAGGAGCGGGGAGGGGGTATGTAGGGGTGGTCACTCGGAGAGGTTTCACCGTATCACGCTATTTATAAATCACAGGTGACAATTCCAGTGGAGTATCATTCGTCACGATTGAAAAAATTCCCACAAAGTCAGAATTATTTACTTATGCGTAGGAGCACTCAGCTGAAGAGTGTTACCGATGAGTTCGATGAGGCTGACTAGCTAATGCACAGAGAAACGTCGAGGAGAGATGCAACAATTGGTGTAGTAGTTCCAGCCCGTTGCGGATACATCTGTTCAGTCCGTTGCTGTGAGCTTTCCCAAAATAGGCCGTTCACTGTTATATATATTAGGCATTCTAAAATCTAGCTATCCAGAAGTCTACCCTCCAAAATAAAAGATCACCAATAACGACAAAGAAATTTGTCATTCGCAATTCAAAAATTATGCGCAATAGCAAATACTTCCGTCATGGGTTTTTTTTTCACCTGTAACGTTTGGCATGTACTGTATAATATATACTGTATAGAGTCATTTTACTCTTATTGTTTCATAGTGGAAATGATGTCTTCTCCGTGGATACACAGTATATTTCAACTTTGGTTATAAAAAAAGGATTTATTGCTTTTCTTAAAAATTCATAGAAAATTTTAAACCTTACAACTCGGCTTTGTTTACCAGAATCAATAATTAGAAATGCTACCATATTAACACAACACAAAATTCTTTGAAGACATAATTTCGTATACAGATTGTAGTCTCAATACGAACCAGGAATTAGGATTTTCTATTAGTCAAGGGATGGGGATGTTTTGTGCATTTTCAAGGTGTCACTTAAGCAATCACTGGTGATAATACTATATTTCCGAAATTTCGCTGTTCCTTATTTCTTAGAGATTTATAAAAATCATTAAATCAGAATTTTGAGTTATTTGACGAAGCAGCTTATTAATTTACATTAAGTGTCGCGTAGGTACTTATGCATTACTTCAAATTTTTATTCATAATCAACCCGGAACGGCCACTTATATGGCCATCAGGTGTTTAATATGTTAAAGTAAGATGTACTATTTCGGTTACAGACCAGCTAAATCTGAAAATACTTATAATTTTTTTTTCAAATGATTTACCGAAAGTTGTATAAGCTGATAATTTTTGAGAACAGAGGGAAAAAATAAGAAAAATATCATTTGCAACTAACTATTATTAGAGTATCTTCACTTGCAGGAAATTATGCTCCTAAATATCTGAAATAATTACACGTATCCGGAGCACCCGCAGCATCAGTCATTTACCGAAAACCCATATGGAAGAATTGACAAAAAGGTTTGATCTCGAATGGTAAAAGAGTTTATTCTTGAAAAATGAGATAACGCCCGGAATGGTGTATAGTGAAATCTGGAAATCAGGGATATTTGGTTAAGCGTACACTCAAGCAGCAATCAGAAATACCATGAGAAAATAGTAAGCACTTGTGTGAATTTTCGAAAATTATGAAGTTAGTTAAAAACGAAATTCAGAAGGTAATTGAATTCAATCCTATATCGAACCACAATCATGTTTCGCCCACGTGTCGAACGCTCTTCGTCCCAGAATTCTGGACGTTATTTATTTAGTTACTAATTTGCAAGGGTCATTAAAACAATTCTTTCAACACCGGATGTCATTTACCTTGTAGAACACTTTTCGTTAGTAATTAAGGAATTTTATAGTTTTCAGTTCTACCGCTAAGTGGTGTTTATGTACGTCTGCTTACAGTTGAATCTCCGCTTCTAAAAATTCTATTGAGAAATTTCTTTGTTACTGTATGTCGTTCGCTGCAATAGAGATGTGGGGCATTATCCTTTCCAAATAATGCACAGATTTCCTGCTAGGGGCTTAACGGTCAAAACCTTTTTCTCGCTATCTGTGCTTCCGGGAGACGTATTTGAAACGTTCCTTTTCCTTAGCATAGCTTTTCCCACGAAGAATATTTTTCTCATATTTTCAACTTTTTGCATTATGCCAAATACTTCTGCTAGAAAGCGTAGAGTTATATCACGTTTCCTTTTATGTACTTTCTTTTAAATTTTTCTAATTGAAAATCATTTTGTCTCGAATACTTTCCTTCTGCTGCGATAAGCTTTTTGTGCGCCGTCTGTTAATCTTCGTAACATACTTTTTAGCAACAGTTGTAATTTAGTAGCTGCTACTATTTCTGAATGTTTATCAATTGTAGAAATCCGGATGATTCCTTTCGAACTGGTTGCATTGATCTTGAAAGACTGATAAATTTCATTCGAGTCAGAAACGACTCAAAAGACGTGCTCATTACAACAGAAAACTTGGTTTCTCTTTTGTTAGGTTTTCATTGTCTTTCTTCATAAAGAGCAAAACGTTATAGAGAATATCAGGCTGACTAAAATATTCAAAGCACTATCTTCATAAAGTACATGCAATTGATAAAGCTATGCCAAGTTTATACGTGAAAATACGTAAAAAGTAAACTGTTGTTACTCTATCGCGGGAAATACATTCTAATCACGCATTTTCTTTTGCGTTCCGATGAATTCTGCCTGTGAAGGCATGAAATTCTTATAAAGATTCAGTTTCATCTATTGCAATCAAGCCTTTTGTTTTCCGGATGTCCTTTTAACATTAGTTTTCTCATGAGCATAATTTCTAAGTGTTTATTGTTCCAGCCTTACGATTTTGGTACACAAAGTTTTAAGGACATATTTGTTCCAAAATTTTAAATTACGTATTTCCCTTTTCAACATGACAACATGTTTGATAAGAATTCTGTTCATATTTTACATATCTGAGCACGACACGTACGCCGTTGTTGGTGTTAATTTTTTTTATTGGCGGTTTAACCACCACCGTAAGCAACTCAATGGGACAGAAGGAATTTCCCGTCCCTAATTTAGGGCCACTGACCCCAGGGAAGGGGAGAGTCAGAGCCTTAAGACAAACACAACATTCATGCCTCACCGTAGTTCGAACCCGGACCCATCTCGGGCGAACGGTCATAAGACAGCGCTTAGACCACTGCCCACCGGTGTGGCGTTCGTGTTTTGCTCTTCTGAATGTGTGTGTGCTTGTGTGTCTGTAGCAGAATCGCGACGACGGGTGACATATGTCGCAGATTTATTTTGGTCCTGCAAACAAAAACGATATCCCCGGAACCCTATTAAATCTTCTTGCAGACTCCCGATCTTGGATGCAAGTATTCCGTCTTTCAAAATTTCGGAAAATGAAAGCTATACGGGGTGATGATTTCTCACGTAACCGCAATTTTTTTCGGGCGATATTCCCTCGGTGTTCCGAGAGAGGACTGTCCGGTGTTGTTGTTAAATAATAGTTTTTTTTCGCAAAAAGATTTGTATTTCAGTTTGAAAATGAAGGCAAGATTTTCCGAAAACGGAAGTTACACAGAACCCTGTGATCTTAAATTATTTTTCTCGCGATGTTCCTTGTGCCCTGTATATCATTTTATTAGATCAATATTTGTATTTAAGATTGGAAATGGAGGAAAATTTTCCAAAAACGAAAGTTGGGCGTAGAGAAAATGTCTCCCGCAATCGTGAAATGGCGGCAAAAGCTTACGACAACGGAAGTTAAAGCCAGCGAAGAATTCTCCCGTAATTCCGCTTACAGCTGGGTTTCCTTCTGCTGTATTATTTTTAATCATCATTAAATCACCTAAATGTCTGTATTCGAGATTGAAAATGGAGAGAAAATTTCATAAAACGGAAATAGGACGGCGCGAAGATTTCTCCTGTAACAGTATTTTTTTTCTAGTGACGCCTTTGTCTTTATTGTTGTTAAATATAAGTTTATTCCATAAATCTTTGTGCGTCAGCTTGAAAATGATGGCAAATTCTAGGTCAGAGGGTCAGATTGTTCTTGATCCTAGTTATCATTGGAATTGCTGTAGCACTGAGATTAAACATTTTTTAGGTTGAAGAAACATAAGGTGGTCAGTTCTTTTCTCTCTTTTTTAAATTTCTACCAGTGCAATTTTTTTTTGTTTCTAGTTATTTTCCCTAGTTACCGACAGTATAATATTTTGTGTCAACATGTTATCTGTCGCAGACTGACCAGAAACTTTCTGCTGGGTAAGTAAGTGTGTGTGAACCTAATCACTTGATATGTCTTTGTTGTCACGCATTATCGAGTACGGTGGATCATCTTTCGATGTTATTCAAAACTTGGCACCGCTGTAGCCTTCGGAACTTTTCATTCATGGAGTCGGAGTGTACGATTTAATATGCCATTTTCGCATTCGGTATTATGGAAATAATCGCTACAAATTCTTACCGTTCCAACTTTAAACTTGTATGTTCTCTTGCTCTTAATGATCTACCCTTCTATCATGACGTTGGTATTTACAGGAAATACATGATACAACCACAGCACCACCCTTAGTTTCCCTTGCGCGTATTTGTACAACTAAGCGCCGCGATCATATGACCGCCAACCCTTACACTAGCAGGGCAGGACAGCTTGATATAAGTACGTTTTCCTTTGTATTTAGTAAGAGTTGACGAAGTGAATAAAACTTCTATTTATTTATTCAGATAAATTACTTTATTTAAAACGTTTTATGCTGTTATCCTAAGCAAAAGTACTGAAGTCAAATTATAGGATTTGCAAGACCCTTTCCAATACAGCTATATAAAAATAAAATATATTCCTGACATGGTAGTACACCGCAAACAAAAAACAAAAATATAAAAATAAACAAAATTAATGAATTTAGTTAAGAGTAAAAACCTAGTTTCATCACTTAGCATTTAGCCAAAATGCAGTGCATACACTCTACCTCTAATTTTTCATTGCGTTTACTTTGAAACTTTCCTAGCTGAACAACTGTTCATTCCTATTTTCAAGACGGTTGGACCTTCCGGCGACACCTCCTTTACAGTCATCCTTGAATGTTTTAAATAGGCTATTTAGAAGGCAAGACATCGAGATAAACAGATAATACATCTTTGCCCCTAATGGCGAAATTGTGCGTTCTTTGTGGAAGATAATACACACAAAAATTTTAGCAGTTAGTAGTACCTGACGGAATAAGTATTTTTTCAATCGGGTTTCTAGCCCCTCAGATATTGCTGCAAATATACTGTAAATGGAAACGTGAGCTCGCTTCCGCTAAGCACTTGTGCGTTAAAGAAGTTTGAAACTATATTAGAAACATTTCGCTCCAGAAACATTCTTCCATAGAGAATTTTTCAAATCGGAATGTTAGCAATAGAGATATGGACAAAAATATGATACACATCTACGCCCCTGGCCGAAAATGTATGCACTACTTTTAGCAGAAGGTATTCTCAAAAGATTTTCCGAGGTGAGCAGTAACGATCCACGAAAGGATTTTTCAGTCGAGTTTCAGAAACTCAAATTTTGCCGCAAATGCATCAGAAACAGAAGTAAACACTTACGACTCCGGGTGGCGAAATTATTTTTTTACCAAACAGGCGCCTGATGTTGTCCTGCGGCAGACTGGCCCACACGTGTTGGACGGTGTGCTCCAAATCCCGGATAGTGCGGCACGGCGGCAGCTGACGTTTCAACTGGTTCCACACATGCTCGATAGGGGACACGTCCGGGGAGCGGGCAGGCCATGGAAGTGTCTGGACATGGCGTAGGCCGTCCTGGGCAACCCGAGATTTGTGCAGGAGGGCATTATCCAGCTGGTATAGCGCACCTGGAATCCCAGACAGGAATGGGAGCACATAATGCCGTAGGATCTCATCCACATACCGCTGGCCCGTCAATAATCCACGTACCACTACTAGAGCTGATCGACTATCTAAAGCAATGGTTCCCCAGACCATAATGCCTGCAGTGGGGGAGGTATGGCGCTCGAAAGCGAGGTTGGAATTGTACCGTTGACCCAGGGACCTTTACACCCGGACTCGGTGATCATTTGTCTCCAAAATGAAGCGGCACTCATCGCTAAACACCGCACGTTGCCAGTCTTTGGCGTTCGACATAGCTTTGGCCTGGCACCATTGCACATGGTGCCGGTGATGTTCCAGTGCTAATGGCAGCAAACGTAAGGGGCGCTGGGAGCACAGATTTGCTTCCGCGAGGCATCGGGAAATGGTTCGTAGGCACAAGGAGGCCGCTGCATCTGCCCGGATCCCTGTGTGATGCGTTCATGCCTGGCGCACGATCCGTCGGTAGTCTCTATCGGTGGTCCTCCTGGCCTGTACGGAGCCGCTCAGCCGTGTGGCAGTGCTGTCACGTGCCCACTGCTTCCAAAATAGTCCGACGGTACGGTCATAACGATCCACGTGGCGAGCTGAACAGCGCACCGACCGCCCGCGGTTTTTAGCCTGATAATCAGGCCTCTTTCGACGTCCTTAAGCTCGTAAATCGACGTCTCGGGCGTCTACCCAGCATTATTTTTACTCTGTGCTCTGCTTGCGTCGGCCGGTGATTTTCGCTTTCGTGTGGCATCGACTACACGCCTGTTTATAAGACTGCCGCTTCGTGCTTGCAGCGCCACCACAGGGTGTGTGGTCATGCGCAATCGCACCAAACGTGGATCATTTGCATACCAGCAAGCACTTCAGCTATTTGCAAAGTTTCGCGGTTGTAGCCTGTTTTCTTTTATGTGCGCAAATTTCATTTATCGTGAGTATAATACGTTTTTTTTATTTTTAAAGGGAAATATTCACGACTGTTGAGATTTAAAGAATAAGTTAAAAATTACACATACATACATACATACATAAATATATATAGAGACATGCGACCAACATTCCACAGTTATGTTGAAGTTAAAATCAAAACAGCTGGGTGCAATCATATGTGACATATAATGCCACGTGCATTCTCCGAATCTATTCTACACTGTAAAGTTCCAATTTAGAGTAAACTCCAAAACCTGAATTATGAATAAATAGTCCTATCTCAAAACGTAATTTGCTTTCCTGTGTTTTGGATAGAACGATTTTGTAGGTAAACAAATATCTGGCTGCCAGTCTTAGCACTAAAGTAATTCACATGGAAGCTGAAGAAGCCGTCAGATCTTACCATACCTCAGATATTTTTTTTTCAGATTTTTGAAGAGAGAAATCAATACGGACAAGTTCAGGTGAAAACGGTGGTTGAGAAAGCAGTTGGAAGCTACATTCTGTCACAGTCTGAGTGAAAACACCAGCGGCGTGAATTGGAGCATTGTTCAAAAGCAGAACACCCCGTCGCAATGTTCCTCACCATTTACTCCTGATGGCTTCACACAACTGTAGTAGTAATTTGTAATTTTTCGTCTTGAGATGCAGCATTAATAGTATTTTTATGAAGCAAGTAATCAGTTAACAGTTACCCTTCTGAGCCTCAGAAAAGGATGACTAATTGCTGGGAAATAAATGTACGCACTGCTTTATTTTATTATGAGAAATACGATTTGTATCTTTCTACATACTTCGTGCAATAAAAATTATAGTGTCGGCTTCACGCTTCCACGGTGATGTCATTCGCAGATCGGGAATACGACGATTTCATTGTCAGATATCATCGCACATCGTGAGTTTCAAATTCATCCCACCAAAGAACATATATAAATATGTTCCTAGAAGGAAAGAAGATATATTTGTGTCCAAATACTTTTTGATACAAAGCCGAAGAATTTTTTCCAACTGTAAGTTATTTTAAGAACAATTTACTGCCTGCGTAGATAGGAAATGTTTTGTAAGATTCTGAAGGGTTTTTTAAATATACATCTGTCTGAAAACAATAATTCAACGGGTAGCTTTAAACAAACCACGTAGTATGTTCTTCAGATTCGTATAAGAATATGTGATTTTTTTTAATATCAATAGATTCTTCGTAAAAAATCAGGGCAATATTTTCTTAGAGAAATTCTGTAACTCTTCAGTTATGTTTAGTTGAATTACAGGCATTTGCTGCTGACCTGTGTTGCAGTGACTCTCCACAAAAGTGTGGAATTCAGAGTGGAGGTGTATGATATTTCCTATTCTCATTTATTGCGATGCATTAAAACGAAAACTTATACGGATGCACTTCCATAGCTAACCTGCGTCGTCTGCTGCAATAGAACAACCCGGAATCATGGGTAATATGACGTTTCCTGTGGGTACAGCGCTGTCATCTCTCCGGCAACGTAAAAAGCACAGCGTGTGGTGTATCCAGGATACGAATGTTTCTGAGGTATTCTGGCTGGCCCTTAAAAGGGCCTTTGGTGACGGATGATTTTGTTCGTATTCTGAAACATTTACAGGGTCTCAAGGGACGGCTTTCGTGCATAATTAAAACCTGTGTTTCTGGCATATAATTAAATAAATTAATTACGTCCAGGAAATAACAGTTTTATGATCTCAATCATGACCTCAAAGCAACGTTCTGAAGAAAGACAACATTTCCGTTGGAATAAATATTCCAGAATATGGTGTGCCAAATGAAGTTTGTCAGTTCCATTCCTAAGTTAGCGTTTGAGAGGTCGCCAATTGCTCTCAGCACCTTGGGTATGAGCCTCAATACTAGGATCCACAAAGTTCAGTGAGTCGTTAACTGTCAGATGTTCGTATCCACAGCTTCCGAGGTTACCATATGCAGCCGACTGATCAGTCATGACAGTAGGTCGTGCTTGTACATGGTTGTGTATGAGCGGCAGCAATGTGCTCGCAGATCTGTCATTCTGAGAGCATATCACGACCCCGAATCGCTTGGTGTCACGTTCAAAGATACCAAGGATCCAGGTACCCTCAACGAGGTGACCGCAGTAGTATTTGCGCTTCCCAACATTCGCCTCATCTACTGCATAAATCACCTATATAACCTTTGCCGCTATAATCCAACCATATGCTCATCCATCCAACCTTTGCCTCTTCCTAGGATGCTACCATGAACTCTGAGATTAGTTCTCTGCAATACTGATAATAGTCGCTGTCTCGGTGGACGTGGTAACACCACACTTGGAAGATTCCTCAATGGCATCATCATAGAACAATCCTTTGGCAAAACAATACACAAGAATTAGCACCTTATCAATGGCAATGCGATCGGCGTGAAATCATGTCCCAAGTGCACGGAAAGACTGCTCAGATTTCTCTGAAACGTGATTCCTCTGGCACCTGAATTGCCCATGACGATGAAACCTATCAAATCTGAGAGTCATTGGAAGACCTTTTGAACATGTTCTACTGGTTGGAATCAACCCCTGCCGCTCACAAAACGAAACACAAGTCTCCCCATCCTGGGCAATGTCTTGGAAAAAGAACTTCCTATTCCACATAGTGAAAACGCATGCAGAAAGAAAAACAACAGAAGAAACACGAAGCAGGACATACAGAATCAGGGGCAACACAAGTAAGCGAACGAACTTCACGCACGGAGCAAACGGCGGTTACATAACGTAGTTACCAGCCTCTGCGGCGAAGCAGCGAAAGCGCTACCTATCGACACTTGCTTTGTTGGAGCATACGACGCAGGCCAGATACGGAAGTACAGCCAAAAATTGTAGGTTACACAAGACTTTACAATATTCTTAGCCATTTTTTTTACATCTGAAGAATACTCAGAAGAACATGCAGCATTGTCAAAATGAACCACATTCCAGAAAAAGGAAGTAAAACATTTGCTTCATTTTAGATAATGGAGGAAACTGCGAACTTAGTTCCTAAGTTGTTACGGTTTAGCGTGGGGTACGGGGGTGCGGGGTGTTCTAGTGTGACAAAAAATTTCAGTCTTGGCAATGCTTCCCAGCTGTCACCCACTTGTTGAATGACAGTCATTCAACAAGTTTTGGGGAAGGAATGCGCAGCATTTGTTTTGTTTTTTCAGCACGCCGCCGCCGCCGCCATATAATTTTTTTTAACGGCACAGACCTTTATTCCACATGCGGAATGCAGCTGACGCTTTACATTTCACACTAAAATATTCAAAAGTTTTCCACTAGCAACTTTTGCTAGAACCACTTTTTAATCACTGTCAAAATGCCTTGGCTTGCTAACATATTGCTACTAACTACCAGTCGAAATCGCGCCCTGAACCTACTTTCTGGTTTTTACATTAAAAGTTTTAAACTTGTAGATGTTAATTATCTGGGGTTTTATGTGCATCATGTATAGATGATGTGGTGTGTTTTATTCTAAAGTTTGATTTAGAGTATCCTGATTCTCATCTCTCAAAGATGGCTTCTCCTATTATGAATGAAATAATTCACTGCACGATTTCCATGGTTTTACCAATGATCGCATTAACCTTGTATATTTTCAAGCTAAGCATAGTTGTTTAAAAATACAGAACTATTTTCGAAGTGTGGAAATGGAATAAAATTAAGCTGCAGATGATATTCATGTGTTGTAAAAGCGGGAGAGCACAAGACATAAAGAAAATTGATACAAAACACAGACAAAAGTTGTCCTCTCCAAAAGGCACTGTCTTTGTAAACGCAAAAAGTATTCTGGAATAAATCATTTAGTTTGTTGCGCCGTGGCTAATACTTCTTAATCCAAGGCACACTTTGTTTGAAATCAGGTGCACTTTATCTGATCACACAGTCGTGGATTAATCATCCTTCTGCCGAGTAATTTATATATACTGGTACAGAAAGATATCAGAAAAATTGGAAAAATGCAAATTGTCATCGATATTGATGATCGTCGTGTAAGGAAACGCAAATTTTATAAAGGTAGGCGGCACAAGGGCCTGTCGTTTTCGTCTAAATACAGTGTGATGGCGACGGAATGTTTGCTGTACCTGTTGGTAATTGCAAAAGTGAAACTCTGCTGTCAGTGATAAAGCAATTGGTCCTGTCTGGAACTACTACAGTATTTTACCTTTCATACGCATGCGTATACAATCGAGAAATTGCCGTGAGAATTATGTCGCAATTCGCTTCTTTTCGGGGAGAAATTATTTACGTCTGATACTTCTGCGAATTCTTATTTAAGCACGCATATTCTTATCATATTGTACTTTTGTCGATCTTTATCTTCATCCATCTCGTCTGATGACAAATTAAAATTTCTACTTCATTGCCTTGAAAATATTTGAAAATGTCTGTAAGTTCGCAAACACTTTTTTCGCTGTAATTTCTGAAGGATATTTTTTAATGCCATGACATTTTTGCACATCTTAAGATGTTGAGGGGTATTTTATTGCAATTTATATTACCACTAATAGAAGCTGAAGCTACAGCTGTGAGAATCCGTATATCTAGAATGGAACATTAATTGGCTGATGTTTTGACGCAGGTTTCGAATGCAGCATTCCGATCTATTTCAGGAATTAATCAAGGCAATTCAGTTAACAGAATAAAAGTAATGCTCCAGGAACATTGTAATTAACAATTCAGTAGCAAATAACGAACTATCGGTGCATTAAATGTCTTCAGTCGAATTTCTGTTCTGCACGTCATATATCAAATGGTTTTTGATTTCAAGTTTTAAATATATACTATTTGAAAATAACCCATGTAGGACGAAATATTTCTTTTTGTCCAATATTTTCTTTATCTTGTTTAAGCGGCCGATGTATTTTCTTTGCCGCGTGATAATGTATGGGCGGAGGCGTTATGTAAACAAAGCGCAGTGATACGCAGAACTACTTGCAGAACTGATTACCAGAAGTCCACCCGTGTTGCTTTTTTTGGCATTTTCCTTTAAAGCCTTTGGAGTTGTTATAGGATACTGCGAAAGTTCTAAATCATTAAACAAATATTGTTCACTTGCATTCAGAGAAGACGACAATTACGCAGAAACATCATGTAAAATATTTTGAGTGTCTTCATCATCATTGTCAACTATTATCAGTCCACTGCTGGATGAAGGTCTCTCCAAGTTTCTTCCACAACGTTCTGTCTTGCGCCAGTCTCCTCAGATAGCAGTCTAGACCCCTTGCAGCACAAAATGTTTCAGATATGTATCAGTGATGTTACAATCTCTCATTTTTATTACACTTTCGGAGATATCTTACAATTAGGTTTCAGCAACATCTTTTTTGGAACAAAACTCTTTGTACATTACGGTTACATTAGAAATAGCATTCACCGACACTACTGCGTTAGAGTTTTCACTGTACATAATTGTTACCTTGATGTTACATTCCAGCGATATTTCATATTTTTGATTTGGCAACGGCGTGGATGCGCATGCGCATTTATGCCATTTCATCGAAGCACTCTCGTAGTCGTTCCACGTGCTACTGGGATATTATTTGGTGATACTGTCGTACTCGAGTTAGCTGGGTGTAGGAGAACCGGCCACCGAAGAAATGGCCACAAAAATTTTAAGGGGCCGTATAAAAATTGCGTTTTTGACCGCTTAGTGTCCACGACTCCCAGAGGTTGGTTATGTGAGTCATATAAAGTTTCCATAATTTCGTCTTTTCTTAATTGCGATTATTAATGTAATTCTTTATGAAAAAATGTTTGTGATCTACAACTCAGCAAAAGATTTCAGGGTTTACAAACTACAAGTCTGCAAATTATCTGAGGGCATGTGCTGACTCAGGAAAACTGTCAAGCGGGGGGGGGGGGGGTAATACCAAAGGTGTAAAATATAAAGGATTCTGGTCCGATCGGGATATTTACAGCATTTAAAAGCTACAAGTCAACAAATTATCTGAGGGCATGTGCTGCCTCAGGAAACCTGCTAACACCAAAAATATAAAATATAAAGAATTTCTGGTCCGATCAGGAGATTTTTAGCATTTTCAAGCTATAACGCGACACGTTTTCTCAGGGCATGTGCCTACTTAGCAAACCTGTCTGAATGGGGGGGTAATACCGAAAAGTATTAACTTCCCTTCCGACAGGTTTGCTAAGTCTAAATGCTGGAAATCTCCCGATCGGACCTGAAATTATTTATATAAATAATTTCTGGTCCGATCTGGAGATTTCCAGCATTTAGAGCCTGCAAGTCAACACATTATCTGAGTTCATGTGTGGCCTCAGGAAACATGTTGGGTGGGGGGGTACCACGAAAAGTATTATATACACTGACGGAAAAAAATCCCAACACCAAGAAGGGATTGTGTTAGATAAACGACAGTTGGTAGGCGGTGAGGGTACATCTGTAAGATGACGTCTATGCAAATTTCGCGCTCGGCGCATACGTGTGGCGCTAGTAGCGCCCCTCGGAACATGCAAAGCAGGTTTGCTGTAAATACGCGCTGTAACGTTCGTGAGCGTTAGTTATCCTTGAGATCTGACGTAGTGTGTTGATGTTAGTCAACAATGCCTTTAAGAAGACGAAGAAGCCATTATCAACAGCTCACGGAGTTTGAACGAGGTCGTGTAAAAGGACTGCGAGAAGGTGGATTTTCTTTCCGCAATATTGCAGAACGACTTGGCAGGAATGTAGCCACTGTGCATGATTGTTGGCAGCGGTGGTCAAGGGAAGGTACTGCCTCAAGAAGACCGGGTTCCTGCCCGCCACGTGCCACTACTGAGAGGGAAGACCGCCGTGTACGGCGTATGGCCGTGGCGCATCGTACCACGTCTGCGGCAGCAATTCGAGCTGCAGTTGCCACCACAGGGACACCACGAACTGTTACAAATCGGTTAGTTGAAGGAAAGCTTCGAGCCAGACGCCCTGTAGCGTGCATTCCACTTACTCCAAACCACTGCCGTTTGCGACGTCAGTGGTGTCAAGCTAGAGCTCATTGGAGGACGGAGTGGAGATCTGTTGTGTTTTCTGATGAAAGCCGGTTCTGCCTGGGTGCCAGTGATTGCCGTGTGTTGGTTAGAAGGAGGCCAGCTGAGCGCCTGCAACCAACCTGTCTGCGGCCGAGACACACTGGACCTACACCGGGAGTTATGGTCTGGGGAGCATATTCCTATGACAGCAGGAGCACTCTCGTGGTTATCATACGCACCCTGACGGCACAGTTGTACGTTGGTCTGGTGATTTAACCTGTTGTGCTGCCATTCATGAACAGCATTTCAGGGGTGTTTTCCAACAGGATAACGCTCGCCCGCATACCGCTGTTGTAACCCAACATTCTCTACAGAGTGTCGACATGTTAGATCACCAGATCTTTCACCAATCGAGCACGTATGGGACATCATTGGACGACAATTCCAGCGTCACCCCCAACCAGCATTAACCGTCCCTGTATTGACAGACCATGTGCAACAGGCATGGATCTACATCCCACAAACTGACATCCAGCATCTGTACGACACAATACATGAACGTTTGCGTGCTTGCATTCAACATTCTGGCGGTTACACCGGTTATTAATGTACCAGCATTTCACATTTAAAATGGCTCTTCTCGGGCTTACAATAAGCTGTGATCTTGAAACCGTAATCGATTAAATATGTTTCCTATTCAAATGTATTGCCGCCATTTCATTCCTCTACAACTATTTTTTCGTGGTGTTGGGATTTTTTCCGTCAGTGTATAAGGAATTTTTGGTCCGATCGGGAGATTTTCAGCATTTACAATCTACATCGCAACAAACTCTCTGAGGGCATGTGCTGACTCAGGAAACCTCTCGGGGGTGGGATACCTAAAATTTAAAGCAAAGTATTACTGGTTAAAAAGGCTGAAAATCTCCCGATCGGACGAGAAATGCTTTATATTCTACACTTTTGGTACCCCCCCCCCCTCAGACCCGCTCCGACAGCGTTTTGGGTTTGAACATACCCGCAGAGAATTTGCTTAGCTGTAATTTATAAACCTTGTAAAATAACGTAAATAAAAAAATACGAAATTACGGAAATGTTATGTGTGTCAGATAACCAATCTCGGGAGACGTAGCCACTGAGCAGTCCAGAACGCAATTTTTATCGGCCGCTTAAAATTTTTGTGGGCAGTTCTCCGGTGACCACTTCTCCGGTGGTCAGTTCTTCGGTGGCCAGTTCTCCGCTTTGTTTTTTGCCCGAAAACCATGAAAATGTCTAAATTTCTTACTGAAAATGAAATATTAAAAAAAATTATGAACAATAGTTGCTCAAGTAGCGGGGAGTAGAGCCACACGATATGTCTTTATGCAGAACAATTTAATGGCACTAAAATTCCAATGTGTCCAGTTCTCTGGTGGCCACTTCTCCGTACGCGGAGTTAGCTAGTCAGTGTACACTAGTGTCCGTCCTTAAGTTTTGCACGCTAGTGTATAGTATCTTAGTACGTTTGTTGGTTTTGAATCAGAAAAAAAGTCTCAATAAAAGCAGTTTTAATTTGTAAAGGTAGAAAAAAAAACAATGTTGATATATTAAAAAGTACGCAAATTTAAAAAAAAATAGAGTAAGATATGCATTAAAAGGTACATTTCGTTAATTAATCATGAAGAAATTGAAGGCATCCTACAGAAATATAAAATGATCTATGGAAAAAATAATGCATTTCTATTAAACAACGTATTTGCAAAACACTGGCCTTTTCGTTAGTTCCTACAGAACGTTGTAATCGCGAGGCGTCCCATGGTCGAGTGTGATAATGCATCTGCCAAGACACGCGCTGGATAGGGTTTCGAACCTGCCGTGACTTCGAGAATTTGTCTTTCCTTGGAAAGAAAATTTCCCTACCGTCGTGACGTCAAACCGTAAAATTTCCTGACGAAGAAAAAAAAAAGGCGTACAAAAGATATCGGTGAGACCATGTGGGGAGGTAAAAAAATTGGCGAGCAAAACATGTTCGGTAGAACCGCGTGGCACACAAAATGTTATGGTTGAACACAAAGAGAAAATGGCGGACAAAAGATGGTCGGGAAGATCCCGTGGAAAAAAATGGCTGCGACTGACGTCATGATTGGCCAGGAATCGACCACATGCGTCCTTGAGGCAGCACGTGGATGGGTTCCTTTTTACAGTAACCCCTATTATCACGTAACAGTAATGTAACGAAGTTACAAATATCTTTTAAACACATAACAGTAACATGAAGTTGGTATCTTGAAGTTAAAAAGACCTTTCACTGTAACGTATCCGTTATGTTTCAAAGTTATGTAACATTTGCGGACATTTTGACGTAACCATAAGTTTTCGGAAACATTACTGTTACATTGCGCATCGTATCTGAACAGCCTCAATGTTTCAGTGTTACGTACATGTAACATAAACTGAAGAGGAATTGAATTAGAGATACCTGTCTACTAACGTGTAGCACCACCTTTCGCCCTGATGACGGCGGCGATTCGCCTCGGCATGGACTCTACAAGACACCGGAAGCGTTGGGAAGCCACACGGATCCACGACCCCTGAACAAGCTCCCACAGTTCACGAAGATTTGATGGAGGGTTGTCATAGCCTAGATCATCTCTCACGAAGATTTGATGGAGGGTTGTCATAGCCTAGATCATCTCTCTCGATGGTATCCCAGATGTGCTCGATGGGATTGAGGTCAGGTGACATAGCTGGCCAAGGAAGCAAAGTCACTTCGGCGGAGTGTTCATCCAACCATTCTGATACAATTCGGGAGCAATGGCACGGTGCATTTTCTTGTTGCAGGATGAGGTCCCCAGTGAGATGTTGAAGACGCACAAACGGGAGCAAATGGTCGTCCAGGATATCCCGGGAACGTTGACCTGTGAGGGACGATGTCACACGCACCAGGAGCCCCATTTCAGTTCACGTAATTAGTGCCCAGATGAGACTACCACCCCCACCAGCTTGAAGGGTACCCTGATAACAAGAAAGATCCATCGCTTCATGTGGTTTGCGCCGTACTAGTATCCTGCCATCCGCATGTACCAACGGGAATCTCGACTCATCAGTCCAGGCAACATTTCTGACATCTCTAGGGTCCAGTGGCGATGTTCCCGTGCCCATGCTAAGCTTTGCACCCTGTGATGTGCGGTCAGCAGCGGTACCCTCGTGGGACGATGGCTTCTGTTCCCCATAGCGAGGAGATGGTTATGGATGGTGTGGCTGCTTACCCATTTTTGTGCACCAGCGTTAAATTGCCGAGTGATTTCTTGCACTGTGGCCCGTTTATCCGCTGTTACAATGCGAGCTAGACGACGATGACCCCGCTCATCCACACCCTGTTGTCCACGGCAGTTGGCCCTTGCAGGGAAGGTTTTACCGGATTCGATGTATTCACGGTGCACCCGTGACACAGTGGCTCGTGAAAATCCCAGTGCCTGCACGACTTCCGAGATGGCGTGTCCCATTTGTGGGCCCCGAAAATATGCCCACGATCAAATGCGCTTAGAACCTTCGTCTTACCCATACTGCGTCCGACTCTTACTGATTCCCCTCGTATCACTCCTTATATTGCCGGATCGCTGCTTACGTCATGTCGTTTCCGTTTACAGGGCCGCCCACAGCGCCACATTTGCATAACGCCAGCTGTCTCTAATTCAATTGCTTTTCAGTGTATACGAAATATTCTGTGCTGTGTGGGTCCGGTACTGTGGTGAACCTTAGCACCCTCTGACTTCATCTAGCATTGGCAGCTGCCTTGGTCAGATATATTGTAGCTGCTGGAGATAGAGGGCCAAGTTTTAAGTTGTGGAATCACCTTTTTCTAGGGGGGTGAGGTTGGTTGGTCATAACTCACCATGCTGGAAAAGCGGGTTTGTGAGTGTGGAATAGCATTTTCTCGAATCCCGGCGGTATAGTTATACCGCTATTTGTCGGTCGTCAAATTCCCTTTAGTGCGAACATGTTATATCGCGAGAAACCGCTGTTGGCATTTATCAAGGAGAGGCTATGATATGTTTGCACATCACCTGACCTTGCATCTTACTGACCTTGCATCTCAGTATGTGAGTAGGTAACGCTTTTAAAACACTTAATTCCAGGTGTAGGATGAACTTATCAGAGTGCTTCTGAGTTTTATTTGTTTCAGAGTAAGAACCATGCGTTTTCGGACGACCTGTAATTTGCTGTGTTCCAGAATAATCATCATCTATAAATTGTTCTCCTGTTTTGGCTTTTCTTTCCACAGCACTTTCCTTTTGAATCTTAGTTTTAGATTTTTACTTGAATATACGAAGACATTACAGTACAGTGATGAAACAACAACATCAGAGGTGTCTCTGTTAAATGTTAAGCGAAAGAGCCTCGAATGAATGAGGCCAGGAGAAGGCCGTTAAAAAATGATTAGTTGCGATTTTCTCGATCTCTTACCGTAACTTCCTTGGGCCAGCCGCCTTAAAGCCAGACACTGTAGGTCGTAACGTCTAACAGAAACTGGCCGAAAGGAGTCTAGGCTACTCCAATCACGATGCTATCCATCGCGTGTTTGAAATTCCTGCTTCTGTGTCTGACTTACGCTGATCGGTCAGACCAAATATAAATACATATACAGTATAGAACAATCTTTAAAAAAATATAATTTTTACAGTAATATGTTTTTTATTTTTAAAGAAAAATATTCATGAACGTTGAAATTTAAAGAATAAGTTAAAAATTACACCTACCTACACAAATATATAAAGAGACAGGTTACCAACTTTCCACAGTCATGTCGAACTTAAAATCAAAATAGCTGAGTGCAATTATATGTGACATATAATGCCAAGTGCATTCTTCGAAACTATTCGACCCTAAAAGTTCTATTTTAGAGTGAACTCGAAAATCTTAATTATGAATAAATATGTAGTCCAATCTGAAAACTTAATTTGCTTTCCTGTGTTTTGGATGGAACGATTTTGCAAGAAAACAAATATCTGCCTGCGAGTCTTAGCACGAAAATAATTCACATAGAAGCCGAAGAGTCTAGCGAGGAAGTGAAACACTCTTTCATCCTTCTATTAGTTCAAATTTTGGGTTTGTGCAAATGATGTCAAGCGCGAGCAAGCGCTGGAGGCAGGCCTCTACCACAGCGGAATGGAACCGCCCATAGGCGTTCCAGTTATCACGCCCCAGAAGTACTATAAATAGCTAGTACGTGTGTGAAGAACAAATTTCAGGCGTGATTTTTTTGGACGTAGCGGGGCTTGCGAAGGGAACATGCAAATGCCGGATTTGAGAGTCATATTATGTATGAATTCAAACTGAGCCATTGTGCAGGAATTACCGTTTGAAATATTAACAAAGATTTTGGGGAGAATACTACCAACGAACGAACCATTCGGAGATGGTTTGGGAAGTTTCGAAGCGGAGATACGGACCTGCAAATCGGAGCACGTGGTCATCGACCTGCTGCTGTTTCTGACCACATTCTGTTATGTGTGGTTGAAGCGGACCCCGAAAAAGGTGTTGTGAGTGGCAGAACTAGGTGTCCACCACACGACAGTTGTTCGGCGTCTGGCTGCGCTGGGTAAGGTCAAAAGCTGAACATGTGGCTGCCGCATGAGTTGACAACTGCCAACAAGACCAGGCGTTTGGAAGTCTGCTCGTCGCTGATTGTCAGGAATAAACAGGAATCTCTGCTGCATCGAATTGTCATCTGCGACGAGATGTGGGTCCTGGTTAAGCAAGGCACAGCCTGCTGTACGGTATCCTAAGCCACCCTACATACTACGAAGGGGATGCTCATTGTCTGGTGGTCCACAGCTTGGATAATTCATCGGAGTTTCTTGGCAAGAGGCCATATGATCACTGCAGAACGTTATTGTGCTGACGCACACTAGATGCACCGGAAATTGCTGCCGGAACAACCAGCTTTGTTCAACAGACATAATGTTCTTCTTCCCCAGGACAACGCTCGCTCTCATGTCGCCCAACAGACGATGCTGACACTAAATGCCTTGGGCTATGAAGCACTGCTTCATCCTGCCTATACGCCGGACTTGTCTCCGACAGACTATCATCTGTGTCGTCGCCTGGATCACTTCCTGTCCGGGAAACAGTTCACGACACACAACGAGGTTCAACATGCTGGGTATGAATTATTAGAGTCCCAGCCACAAGACTTTCTTCGTTCCGGGATCATGGCCTTGCCGGACAGATGGCAACTATGTGTCGATGTCGAGGGGATTATTTTGCCTAGGTAAGTTGCCCTACTTTTTCGTTCTCGCCGTCTGCGTGTGCTGGTCATTTGCCAGACATTTCATTTACACCGACCCAATATATTATGTAGAAAAACAGAACAAAATGTTACGAAGAAGTCACAGACTCACCTATCATCAAGTGCCGCTCTGACGTCAGTACTGCATAAATACACAACTGAGCTAAGATATCTCCACCGTACTCAAATGCATGTTTAGCACCAGTGCGTCATTCCATTCTTAACACCAAAGGTTTTGGAGCTCTTTTAGTAAATTATCCCACTCCAGTTGGAAAGCTATAAATGCTGGAGTAGATTGTAGTGTCGGATTCTTTTGCGCCACAAGTCTCTCCAGAATGTACCATGCATGTTTGATTGGTTCAGATCAGGCCCATTCCATCCAACGGATGGTTGCACCAGCCAATACTTCACCCACAACTGCAACCTGATGAAGACGTCCACAGAAGTAAAGTTTACTCCCGAAGAACGACGGAACAGACGAACGTGGCGAAAAATCACACTGCTGCAGCGCCGCTGCGTAGTTATTTTCCCTTGATCCATCGCCTGGAGTTTCGTACGTCCACTGGCCAATGATAACGGCAAACAGCATGACGCCAAGACCGTCATGTATATATCCCGTTCAACGAAGTTCCTGGTGTCACAAGTAGCCCGTCTCACGTTCCTCCAGAACAACTGCCTCTTGAAATTCAACGAAATACTAAAGCGATTTTCATTTTTAAACATTACCTTGGCCCATTAAACTGAAGACTGAACATCATGAGACATACAACACTAATGGAGAGCTGTACGAGGTACCCTGAATAAAGCCATACAACATACGTGTTTCCGATCATACAGGTCTGCTGTATTTGCTGTATTTAGACGTTTTGACACAGTTTGGTACAAAATTTGCACAACCGTGCATGACTGATGACGATTGGCAACATGAACCGTAGTATTTTTTCAACTCTGTTTTGCTATTATGGTGGGGTAACGGTTATATCGCTGGCTTTTACCACAGATATCTCCAAAAACATCTGCTAACGTTTATCGCTTCTCCTCAGTGCTAACAGAAACCGCAATGCTATATTGTTTTCCGCTTTAAACTTTCTCCTGCTATCAGTCAGTCTGGCTTTCTTAGAGACTGCGGATAATTCGACCTGATGCTAAGTCATACTCATGACGTCTACCAGATACCTTTTTTACCATTACCAACATGCAGTTTCTCGCTACTTACATGAGATACATGAACACCATTGTGAACACATGCTTGCGTCACACCGACCTCGTTTGCATATGTTAGGACGCTCTCTTTTAGATCCATGGCACTCCGTAATAACCAGATTTCATGTTGTCTTTAAGTTTGAGACAGGTACAGTGTTGATGCTCGCGTGCCCATGGTAGGCTCTTTCGGCGGTGAATCGAGGTTAGCATGAGAATTCGGAGAGGCTTGCAACTACGCAGCTCCGTTTTCAGTAGTGTTCGATATACTGTGTGCTGTAATACATCGCGTCCGTCACCAGCATTCATATTACCGGCGAGATGCGTCACAGAATCCCTTATGCCGGCTCGAACCATGCGGGATAACCTTCACTCACCTCTAGCATCGAGAAAACATGACTCCTCATGCCTTCCCAGCGGTTCGTGGTTTCTCCCCTCGGACCACTTTTTAACTTTTTCTACTTTATATTACATGATCAGGCATCGTAGATATGGAATATTAAAAAAAAATTCAGTCCACTACCGGCAATTCAATATCATGATTGTTGGTCAATTTTTAGTAAAATCAGTCGGTGTGTTTTCCTGAGACATGCATACAGTAAAATCAGCCAGGGATATTTTGTATTAAGATAGAGATTTATTGCATTCAGATATGTCGGTATTTACATTTCAAGATCTGAAATTTTGTAGACGTTACACATTTTGCCCTCTTTTCGGGTGAGTGTCTGACGCTCAGAGTTCTACCATTTAACCGAGTTGTATCTCGGTTCAAGTCCTGGATGAGGTATGATAGGTGCATTTGTCCTTCGTCACTGGCTCTCTCCCCTCCCTAGAACCAGTGGCCCTGAATTAAGAATAGGTGACTCCTTATTTCTTTACGAGTTGCCCTCCCCAGAAAGTCATGGACGCTACAAGGTATCTAAAGGTGTCTTGCCGTATATGGTACCATCACGTTATTATAATACCAGCAGATCCATTAAATCTATTAAGTTGCGTGGTTGAGCAGCCGTAGATCGGATTTGCTTTTTCAACACAAGCCACAGATGCCTACTGGATTGCTCTCTTGGGAATTTGGGTGCCCGGGCAATATCTGGAGGTCTTCCTCGAGTTTGCCCAATATCTTATGACAAAGCTGACAAATATAAAACAGCACGCAGAAGCAATGGATCGTATGATCTTTGCTTCAAGTGAAAAACAGCTTCCACCTTTCTTTCACCCCGGTTATCAAAAGTGCCAACTGATACTGCACTCTGCATCTGATGCACCCCTTCCCCCAACTTGACCACTACTCATGGGCATATCCTCTGTCTTGGGTGTTTGTAAGCAAGAACAGTATCAGTCTACGTTACAGTGCACTCCTGCTGTTTCCTTTCTGTCAAGCAATTACCTTCGCACTGATCCTCACCCACCCACACACACCACACAAGCAGTGGGGACCGTGAAGAGGGGTATGGAGAGGTATGAACTTATTACCCCACTGCCTGTTTACGTAACCTTCCCCTCGAGTTTCCCCGATTGTCAGTTTATTGCCTTTGTGTTGTGAGATGCCTCCCCTTACCACTCCTCTATCCAAGTTGTACTCAGACTGTGGCGTGTCCAAGGGGGTCGGGGTATTAACATCCCCCAAATTTTTTGGTACCTTTCGATATTTCAAAAACGCGATTCTAATAGGCAAAGTTTTGTTAGTATTTGAAATTGTTTTTATATCTCATGGCAACAATTGAACGTGATTTCCTCATGAAGACGAGGAAGCGGCATGGAGCCAAGGACGAAGATGTCCTATCGCAATGAAAAGCCACTACATGGGTATACTAAAAGTTTCTGTGGCAACGAGGCAATGCCAAATTTGAGTACCATGACTTATTTAAGATTAATTTAAAGCACGCTGAAAAGCAATGAGTTTTGATTAAAATACAAGAATCACATCAAAACAAAACGAACGCTGTAACATGAAGACAGAAAACCCAGAAGACGATTACAGGAGATCTATTTATGTATGTCCGTAAGGGGTCCGGGTTCGAATCCCGGTCAGGCATGGATGTTGTGTTTGTCTTACGGCACTGGCTCTCTCCCTTCCCTGGAACCAGTGACCCTAAATTAGGGACGGGCGACTGCTTATAGCCCATTGAGTTGCTCACGGTGGTCGTTAAACCTCCAATCAAAAAAAAAAAAAAAAAAAAAAAATTATGTACCATATTTAGGCTTGTTTAGCAGTGCTTTCGAAAATTGATTTCTCGCACATAAATAGTCCGTATGAGGATCCCAGACACTTTTCCCAACACATCCTAATGTGCCACCCTTTTCTCAAGATAATGATAGCTTTAAAACTTTTAATTGAATTTTATATAGGTGACTTGAATGGCTCGCTTGAAGAACTGATCGCAGAATTGAAACTGTGGTACCGTAGGATCGCCCGCAAAGAAAAGATGCATTAACTGCTTTCAAACTGTGCTACTGTGCTAGAGTGAGGAGTTGCCCAATACAAAAAAACTGTTTCACATAATAGATACTCTACGAGAGACAGCTTTAAAAAGTGAGATTTCGCTTTCAACCCTGCGTCTCTTAAAATCATATCTACGTAATACCATATTTCGCACTGAGACTCAGTAGGTTAGTATTACTGCACAACATTCGTTGAGAATACACACCGAAAGTTGAAGAAGTTTCAGATGAACGAGCAAAAAAAAGGAAGAAGAGAGAAACACGATACTGAATATACCACTCAAGTAATAGTAAGTAAAAGTAACATAGGAGTTTAATCAAATAAAACAATACTTGTATTTGTCGAAATGAGTATCGTCAGTGTCAGGGATTGTTAGTCTTATTGTACAATGAAAAAAGCGCCATTATACAAATGAAGAATGTTTCAGTAGAAGGTAAATTTTTATTTCGTTCTAGAATTACTTGTATCTTTTAATCATTTAACAGTAAGTAGTGTAGCATTCTTGTTTTCTGCACAGATAAATATCAAAATACATGTGGTCAACCATTATGTGGTGATCAGAATATAGGCAATAAGAATATTGATAATAATTTTCGGCAATATTTATTTGAACATTTTTGCGCAGATGTTGCATACATCTTAAAAATGCAGTCATAACACATTTAGGTGCCTAGAAAAAAATTCGTATCCTCCCTACCGAAAAAAATTCTGGGCACGCCACTGTTCCCAGATAGACAGAATCAGCTGAAAGTGCGAGGCTGTTGAATAACTTCTCATATCAAACGTAAAAAAAGTTGTATCTTAAAGTAGCTCTGACTTTTGAAAAATTTGTTTTAGGTTGCAATTTTGTCAATAAACTGTTGAACAAGCCCAATTGGATTCTTTTCAATACTTCTGCTGTTTTTTCCTCTAAACGCCAGGGACTGTTTTTCGTAGCGGAAGTAGCTTTTCCATAACTTAATCAGTGACTATAAAGGTTAACACTCTTAAGTTAACTTGGGGTATAGTCCTACACCTTTGGGGTAAGAGGGAGAAGAACGTCCACTGTTTATAGTAAAACTCACTGGCAAGCGTTTGTGTTAAGGCATTCATCTATTTATGTGCCCACTAGAGTTCACTTCTGAAAATACGATAAATCAGCAAGATTTCCGAATTCCTCCTCCATCTGACCACCCTGTCATCAATTTTTTATTAACCAACAGCAAAGAAAGTTTTTTAAAAGAAACAGACAAAAAGTCTGATATTTTTATACTGAAAGAGAAAATGCCTGGTACGGCTATAGCCAGATCTGCCGTATAGGCTCCTCCTCCTATGTCCGTTAGCAAAACTGAAGGATTGGATGACGTATTAAAATGCCAGGAGTTGCGTTTTCAACTTCTTCTCCTGCAGTAACACGATACAAACCAACCATCGAATTCACCACAGTGAAATGCAAGAATCTGCAGCGAATACCTCCCAAACAAATCCTTTATCTAAGACGTACTTAAGTTATTAATGCCTTTCAGCTTTTTGTGAGAAAAAGTAATTATGCTTACAGAAGACAAAAACTTTTGTCAAACACTAGGCCGCTGGTGGCCCAGTGGGCAACGTTCGTGACTGCCACGGAAAGGGCCTCAGGTTCGATCCCAGCCAGGTACGAACGCTCGATCCACTAAATATTCACCGTGCGTCGGATGGGCACGTTAAGCCGTCGGACCCTGGATACTGCCCCCTCCCCATAATAAATAAGGGCGTCTTCCTCCCCTTTTCTACATCGTTTCCGTGTCATTTTCCTATTGGGCACTCTAGCCCAAATCTCTTAGCTTCCTGTTTCTAAGGTTTTCTTTTTTTTTTTTTTTTTTTTTTTTTTATATTGGAGGTTTAACGGCCACCATGAGCAACTCAATTAGCTATAAGCGGTCGCCCGTCCCTAATTTAGAGTCACTGGTTCCAGGGAAGGGAGAGAGCCAGTGCTGTAAGACAAACACAACATCCATGCCTGACCGGGATTCGATCCCGGACTCCTTATGGACGAATGATCAGAGGCCACCGCCTTAGACCACTGCGCCACCGGGGCGGCTAAGGGTGTTTTAAGACCTGGGGTCAGACACTCCCTTCCTAAAATCCTCTACATATGATCTGATCTGATCTTTTGTTAAACACTAAACGTCAGGCGTTTAATATATCTCAGACGCTTGCGAAGGCGCAATTCGAAGCCGGCAAGTGTGCAGGATTTCTGTTTGGGAGACATCTAGAAAAACTGCATATATATATATATATATATATATATGTGTGTGTGTGTGTGTGTGTGTGCAATGCATTGTTTTTCTAATTCCATGAACACATTGAGAATAAAATAACTCTTTCTTCACGCTTTTGCTTAAAATTTTACAAAACTATTTCTAGCGCGTTGATCCCTTGGCCACTAAAACAGGTGCTTCGTATGGTATCTCAGACGCTTGCGAAAGCGGAATTTGAAGCCGGCATATGTCCAGGATTTCTGTTTGGGAGAGATCTAGAAAAACTGCATATATGTATGTGTGTGCAATACATCGTTTTTCTAATTCCATGAACAAATTAAGAGAAAAATAACTTAACGCCTTAGCTTAAAATTTTACAAAACTATTTTTTGCGTGTTGGTCCCTTGGACACTAAAACAGGTGCTTCGAAAAGTAGTGCGTCAAATAAACAAAGACATCGCTCCTTCTACGTTTTACTAACACACAGTAACCGAAAAATTGTTATTCGGCCACTGCTGGGAATCGAACCACAGATTTCTCGATATCTAGCCGAGCGCGTTAGCCTTACACCACGGTGGCCAATAATAATCCACTGCGCTATGTGTGTACTTCTGTCAGCTTCTGACATCATATATCCGTAATATGGGCTTAGCTACTGAGACGTCTCCATCTGGTAGGCAATAACGGCACTGCTATATAATAGTTACAGCAGTTAAATCCAAAGGGCGAGATTCAAAGTGAAAATCTTCCAAATACGTGGCGTCAGTGAATAAACAAAGCGTTGTTTTATTCACTGACGCCACGTATTTGGAGGATTTTCACTTTAGTAGTGCGTCACCAAAAATATCTTGCCTCCCCATACAGACTCTATGGTCTCTCTCATCCTGGATGATTTCTCCTGTCATAACATGCAGAACAAGTGACCAGAAATGCACCAATAACTGCTCACACAAATCATTAATGCATCTCCAAAATCGCGTGGGTGCGGATACTGAATATATACTTGTACTCCGAAAGAAAACTACAACATAGAACCTCAGTGAGATTTTAAAAAAATAACTGTTAAAGCACGATTTTTAGCATAACATTCAGTAGTTGAAAAGCTGGCTGGTTAAATTACTTTTCATCTTCCATCCCGTCTCATTATGCTTTATTTTCTTCGTATCCGAACCCAGCCCGAGCAGTGCAGAACCCTACATCAAATTATAAACCTTTGCATCAATTTAATAAGTGGAAATGATATTCGAAGGCAACATTCATCATTTATCAGAATGACGGTCTTAGTGACTTATCAACAACACCATAATCCAGAAGGAGACGAGAAAAGATCTGCTAGGTAGGCATTTGTTACATCATACGCACCAAAATTTATATAAGATATTTCATCGAGCTACTTGATCGCTGACGACAGTGAGACGAAAGCAAGAGAATGGACCTATTTTTTTTTGACGTAGAACTCCGTCTTTCTCCACGTTGAATAGGGGGTAACATATGGAGCACGGATGCAACGAAACATGTCACAATTAAAAAGCTTATATCTTCTAAATTAATAATCGTAGAGTAATAGATAATACATCATTAAAAAGTTTATAGAGTCCCATTTATAACAAAACAAGTTTCAACCCTCCAGCCCTTACCCCTTTGAAACATAGCGTTATAAAGTTAAGCTAAATTTTGCTTGATTTTTTCGCCGCACGCCATTTTAAGGTTGATAACTCGTGAACAGATAATGATAACGATGACCTCAGCACCGCATTCTGTAGCTGATGGTCAGAGCTAACGGACGTATGTGGCATACCGAAATAAAGGGGATTTAATATGTATTTATTTCTGAGATGATAAAAATTGGTGACAAAAATTTAGAAATGCCGCGAAAATCCAGGGAAAATTACTATAAGAACCGCCGAAAGTTGAAGAAACAGCTAGAGGAGAACAAGAGGAATCCCAGAAAACCAGCTAAGTCATCAACCAAAAGGTCACGGGAATGTAGGGAGTCCCAAAAGTCCGCTCGCCAGGATGCGTCTCACCCGAGTTCGACTTAGAGCCTGTGACGTGCCTGCACCGCAGGACGCACATGATATAAATGCAGACAGCAGTGAGAGCACACGGGCAAATAGCTCAGTTGGTAGAGCGACTTACTCCGGCGTGAGGGGACCCGGTTTTGATGACCGCCGCGAACAAAGGTGTTCGTTATATTGGCGCCCGAATTTCCAAGATGACCCGGCTGTTAGATTTCTAGCAATGATGGGATGTTCTTTCCACACAGCGAGACAGGAAAAATAAGAATTCCTTCTTCGGTGCTTCGGAAAAATAAATGTGTGAGATGTTACGTTCCACACACCAAATTGTCTGGGATTTCTCAAGCTCACGTTCTTCACGTGATGACTGCCTACAACGACACACGGTTCCGGCTAATCCGTGGGCCATGACCTCGGCCCTCTTTCATCCAAACCGAAAGCAAATAACATACCCTTCCTCCTCTGATGGGATCAAATTTCAACTTTTGCTGCTATGAGAAGAAACACAACAACGCTGTCCCAGTTCTTTCGAAATTCCAACATACCGGGTTGCGTACAAAAGAATCGAAAATCCGTGTATTGAGTGGTGAAAGTAGATGATCTGCTTTGGGGGAACGTAGCGTTCAGTTTTCGACGTCTGGGCGATTTTACACAAGCTCATATGCACGCACATTTTATACGTCTGTGTGTCTATGAATAAAAAGTAAACCCTTATTAGGGTTATATCGCAAATTGAAATTTCCCATAAATATGTCTCTATCACAAACTCACGTCAGCAAAAGTTTCGCTTTTCTTTAACTGCGTACCTGAAAAACAGTGAAAATATTTGTAATTTACGTATAGTTTTCCTACCTAAATGTACATAGTAATTGTTCAGGTCATCGACATAATGCGGCATCAAAACGACAAGAACTACACGCCCCGGTTGTGAAAACAGGAATTTGTTGGTAATCGAACCCGCGTCTCCTCGATCCAGAGTGAGTTGCTCTAATAAAATAAGCTTCACTGACGGTAGACAGCGCTGCAGATTTGCCGTCTTGCATTACGTCACACTTAACTTTAACTTACAAAGGTGCACCTCAGAGGGTTTTCCTTTCAAAGTTGAAGTTACCACAGAAACCACTGCTGTTGGACACCACTACCACTAGAGGATGCCGTCTTCCCCAGAAGTCAGTGTGGCCTTGTTCAGCTGCTGTATACCAAATTACGAATGAATTTGATTTCGGGACTCTAAAGCTCGCCTGCAGCAGTGTTACTAGTTTAAGATTAGTCCCAGATGGATAACATACTGGACGATATCAATTTTTTCAAATACACACCCTCTTGCTACGTATTCCTTTTCAAATGCACTAAAATTTCAAAATTTCTTTGTACTTTTATTCACAATTATTTTATTTAGGGAAATGTCGTTCCGAACCACTTTCACTTCTGCGTGTATTTATGATAATCTGAAATTTAGATTTTAAGGTACAATCGCAAAAAGCGTGTAAATGAATTACGTATAACAGAGCTGAGAAAAAGCGACATAGTCTACAGTAAAATATCGGGAATAACGCAGAATTACGTATAAAACTGAAAAACGTATAACTGAGAAACGTATGAATAATCGAGATTCCACTGGAACAAGTTAGGTCACTATGGAACGGAATTGTATTTAAAGAGCTCGGAAAGAAGGGTATCTTTTTGTAATATTAGCGTCTGCAGTGATTGTATTTTGCTTTCCAGTACACTCTAGTGTTCCAAAAAAAAAAAAAAAAAAAAAACCTTTACGGACATTTTCCAGCAGGAATATCAGAGGCGCCTGATGAATCGTGATGGTTCCAATGAGCCGTAATAGAATATTTCGAAGATTGTATTTTTAGGTCCGAGTGGGTTTCTCAAAGTGTGGCATGCGTGGGCACTTTGAAGGGAAGAACTTTCAGTGAAGTTTGTACGCTAACGCTTAATAGCAATCTTTTAGTGAAGTCCCCGAGACACTTTTAGGTAAATACGTGAGGTCATACTATTTTCATAATAATACTAAGAAGTTATTTGCTTTTTTGACCCTCATTTTCTCACTAGTGTACTATGGAATTTCCTAGTCTACATGACGTGATGACGGCATCACTCCGACGGCTAACCGAATATGTGCTTGTGTATTGAAAGATTTTCTAAGCAGAATATGGGTTTCTGGAAGGCAGTAAGTTTAGGGTACAAATATGTACGTTTTCAAGATTAATTCAGTTTGTTCTCAGTATTTCTTCTCTGCTCTTACTAGGGCAAGATAGCCCAATGG
Source organism: Macrothele yani (assembly GCA_039090855.1). NCBI lineage: Eukaryota > Metazoa > Arthropoda > Arachnida > Araneae > Macrothelidae > Macrothele > Macrothele yani. The sequence goes on along the minus strand of CM077018.1, from coordinate 28,077,973 downwards.
ATTTTGATATAACATAGTACGAAACGTTCATTGATGTGGTTTCAGATCGCACATTGAAACTAGCCTTTAAAAAACTACAACTTGTCAGAGTCATCGGAACCGCAGGGGTAGGGGGTGGAGCAACGGGCCCGCACTCATTTGCTGGCAGGGACGAAAGATCACATTTGGGCACATTAGCCCCTCCACTTTTCTTCCTTTTTAATTTTGTCCTTGCCGTCCTGGTGTCACAGTGACCTAAGCGATGGCTTCTAACCATTGGTTTGAGATGGGGATCCGGGTTCGAATCCTAGTGAGGCATGGATGTTGTCTTTTTCTAACGGCACTGTCCCTCTCCCTTCCCTGGAGTCAGTGGCCCGAAATTAGGGACGAGAGACTGCTTATATCCCATTGAGTTGCTCACGGTCGTCTTTAAACCTCCAAAATAAAAGGAATTGTTCTAAATCGGAAATCGGATTAATTCCTTTTTATATTTCCTGCCATTTAAAATTCCTTCCGATAAAACGAAATATTGTTTTCTGCTTCAGTTATTAAACTTCTAAAACTCTGAATTCCTGAGACTCCGGACGCGGAGTAAACTCTCATCGCTTGTCCAGTATGCGAAGAAGAAGTTTCACGAAGCTTTATTTAAAAAAGTTATCCTGAAAGTCATTGTGTTTTTATATAACGAGCAAGGGCGTTCTCTATTTCATTCAAGTGTAATACAATCAGTCTTTCTTCAAGAAGGGAAATGGAACAGGGAAAAATGAACGAGGTATATTTTTATTCTTGTGTTATTTGATGTATAACTTAAGGGCTACGGTTTTTGGAAAATTCATGCAAATGTGGAGGAGTTCAATTCAATACTATAGCCTGGGTCGGATTAAGGTCATAGTAGGTCCCTTGGCTGAGACATCTGAGTGGGTTACCAAGGCTACGACATCTCAATAGGTCCCCAAAGTACTTATGGCGAAGAATCATTATGGAGTCCGTTAATACATTCAAAAGTGTAGCAATATATTTGTGATAATTAATACGCGTACGTAGTGTATTCTTCAAAGTAATAAATTACTTGTAGATCTCTCAAAGAAAGTTACTGTGTTTTCCACTGTTCACACAAGAACATGAGTTAAAAGCTTAAGATTCCCAGATTTTGTTTTGAAACTTTTACAAATTTAGCATTGTATACTTTTCTTGGTGCATCTTTTTTTTATGCAATGTGAAGTCAGAATGGATTTTGCCCATTATTGGTTCCAAGTGCAAGCAGGGAGGTGTGTGTGAATGGCAGTGAAAAGCTGAAACTATCCGCCAACCCCGCTGTACATTACGCTTAACCTAAGTGAGTCACTGCCTTGAAATCTGTTCTTTTTCTAGAGTCCACGATATAGTGGAAATCATTCGAGATAAAACTAAAACTATTTTACATCTCTCCCTATATAAATATTCAAGGCGTGTATTATTTGCGGTGTGGAGGCATGCCTCCTGGGTTTTTGGTGATTGTGGGCTCTGGGCTATAAATCCGTAATACCCCCTCCTTTTCCGGTCCTGACTATGCCATTTGTAAAACTTTTTATATCGAAAAACCATGCATGTATAATATAGATATAAAATTCAAAGTTTGTAATAATTTAGATTATAGCGATATAATTGTTTTATCCGTAGCGTGTTCAAATGACGCCATCACGTCCTGTTTTAAAAAATCGCAATAAGTTTTATGACCTGACCAAAAAATGCATATTCTGATATTTTGCACCCGTTGTCAAAAAATAGTTCCGAAACCTCTGCCTCTTGTCGATTTTTGTTTAGTGACAAACGAAAATATCCACAATTATCTGAAAAAGCTATTAGAATACTCCTCTCTTTTTCAACTACATATCCTTGTGTAACCGGAAATGTCTTCATATACTTCAGCCAAAACGATATGACGCAAGAGATTGAATGCTGAAGCAGAAACGAGAATCCAACTATCTTCTATTATGTTGGACGTCTAGTGATTTTGCTCCGTATACTTCCAATAAAAAAAATGTCGATCCTATTTTCTCAGCGAAGAAAGATTTCCCATACATCAAAATTAGCCCATTGATGAAAAACATCCTAACTTAGATTGTAAAATTGGTGTGTTTGCAAAAAAACTTTCCCAAACTATATTAAAAATTAATAACTTTACTTCGATGTAGTGGTAAGGAACAGTGGCGCCACCTATAAGCACGTATCATAACTATTGGGTTGGTGCGAATGAAATGTGCGGCAAAGGACCAGCACACGTGGACGGTGAAAACGGAAAAGTAAGACAACTTACCTAGGCAAAATAATACCCCTCGGCATCGACACATAGTTGCCATCTGTCCGGCAAGGTCATGATTGCGGAACGAAAAAAGGCGTGTGGCTGGGACCCGAAGAAGTCATTAACTGCAAGTTGTTTTTTGGTTTTTTTCATTGGAGGTTTAACGACCACCGTGAGCAACACAATGGCCTATAAGCAGTCGCCAGCCCCTGATTTAAGGTCACTGGTTCCAGGGAAGGGAGAAAGCCAGTGCCGTAAGACAAATACAGCATTCATGCCTCACCGGGATTCGAACCCGGACCCCTTTAGGACGAATGATCAGAGGCCATCGCTTAGACCACTGCGCTGCCGGGGTGGCCAACTGCACGTTGAACCTTGCTGTCTGGCGTGAACTGTTTTCCGGACAGGAAGTGATGCACGCGACGAAATAGATGTAGTCTGTCGGAAACAAGTCCGGGAAAGAGGCAGGAAGAGGCAGTGCTTCATACCCCAAAGCACTGAGTGTCAGCATCGTTTGTTGTGCGACATGAGAGCTGGCGGAAGTTGTCCTGGAGCAGAAGAACACCATGTCTGTTGACCAAAGCCAGTTGTTTCTGCAGCAATTTCCATGCATCCGTGTAATTCAGCACAAAGGCATTCTGCAGTGATGGTTTGGCCCCTTGCCAAGAAAAGCCGATGAATTATCCAGGCTGTATACTTTCAGAGAAGTAGCATCATCTTCTTGGTGTATAGGGTGGCTTAGGATGCCGTCCAATAGGCTGTTCCTTGCTTAACCATTGTGCAGATCATTTCCGATTATCGTTAAGCACCCACTTTTCGTCGAAGGTGACGATTCGATGTAGTAGAGGTTCCTGTTTATTCCTGGCAAGCAGTGACGTGCAGATTTTAAAACGCCTAGTCCTGTTGGCAGTTGTCAACTTATGCGGCAGCCACATGTGGTAAGGAACAGTGGCGCTCCCTGTAAGACCTTACCCAGCTCAGCCAGATACCGAACAACTGTCTAGTGGTGGACCCCTACCTTTGCCGCTATCTCACGACACTTTTTTCTGGGGTCCGCTTCCAACATGCGTAACAGAACATCGTCAGAAATAGCAACAGGTCGGTGACCACTTGCTTCGTTTTGTAGGAACGCATCTCCGCTTCGAAACTTAACAAACCATCGCCGAATAGTTCGTTAGTTAGCTGTATTCTCCCCAAATGCGTTGTTAACATTTCGAGCGGCAATTCCTGCAGAATGGCCCAGTTTAAATTCATATAGGAAGATGACTCTCAAATCCGGCGTCTGCATGTTTCCTTTGCAAGCCACATTACGTCCAAACATAACACGCCTGAACCTTGTTCTTCACACACGTACTAGCGATTTATAGTAACTCTGTGACGTAATACCCGCAACACTTGTGGGTGGTTCCATTCCGCTGTGGTGGGAGCCTTACTCCACTGCTCTTTCGCGCCTGACATTTCGTTCGCACCAACCCAATACATCGAAGTAAAGTTATTCATTTTTAATATAGTTCATGAAAGTTTTTGCAAAAAACACGGATTGTACACTCTAAGTTACGACGTTTTTTATCAGTGGGCCAATTTTGATGTATGGGAAATCTTCTTTCGTCGAGGAAGTAGAGTGGAATTTTTCCCATTAGAAGTACAGGGAGCAAAATCACTAGACATCCAGAAAGATTTGTAAAAATGTAAAACAATGCCACTCTTCTTGCTGATTTGTTTTTTTACTGCTTTTGGAAAATATAGTTATTTTTCATAAAAAATGTGTTTTTTATGTTAACATGTAATGGTTTTATGACTGTTGTTTTTAACGAACTAGTTAATAAATATTTTAAAAATTTCTCAGTTTTATCTTATGATATGGTAAATAGCAGTAGATATAACCCAAATAAACAAAAACATTTTGGGGTCCTTAGTAATTTTTGAGAGTGTAAAGGTGTCCTGAGTCCAAAAAGATTGAGAGCCGCTGCTTAGGCGAATCATCGTGAAAGAAAACTATCCCCTTTGATGTTCTATATCGTACAAAATTTCATGGAAAACAGGGAAATTGTGAAGGTCGACCTGGTTGCGCAGTGGTCTAAGAGTTGGTTTCTCATCATTGGCCCTGGTGGGTCCGTGTTCGAATCCCGGTGATGCATGGATGTTGTGTTTGTCTTACGGCACTGGTTCTCTCCCTTTCCTGTAAGAAGTGACCCTAAATTAGGGACGGGCAACTGCTTATATTCCATAGAGTTACTCATGGTGGTCGTTAAACTCCCAAGTAAAATTCAAAATGGTGAACAAGTTTGATGATAGTTAAACTGATCTGAAGCTTCAGGAATGTGCCTATTTCATACCAAGATAAGGAATAAACAAATTGGTTAGAAAGCACACATTTCCGCTGTTGCTCGTCATGATAAAATAAAAAAATAAAAAAACACTTTGGACTAAGCTACGGATTTTTGATTAAAATGGGATTGGTGCAATAGGGGCGACCAACTTCAGTGATTTCTTTTTACTCCTACGTCCAGATGCAGACATAGGATCAACAGAAGGGGCACACCCAACGGGGTGGTTCCCGGGTTCGACTCCCCTCCCCATGAGGCCAAGTGTTTTGCAATATGATTCCGACACCAACGGTGTCCTACACGAGAGATTCTTAACCCTCTAACTCTTCTCCAATTTTCACCAAGTGCACTTGTTTTCGTTGGCTAGATTTACAACTGTTGCTTTTGAAATGGACACGTACTTTTTTTCCTTCTCCATGCCCATCTTCTCCAAGGGGAGGGAGGTTCTGCTTTGTCAGCAGTTGAAAATGGGAAAATAATGTTTGGCGTCTGTCTCAAGCCTATTTCCCCGTTCGGTTGAGTTGGGGAGATTTCTTCACGCTCGTACCAGATGCGTCTCCCAGGTGACAAGGTGAGCCACAATTATGAGCAAGCAGGTGAGCAACCAAAAATGTCAGGAACAGGTGCAAACTGGTGGGAGGGTAGCGACGCCGACGCCAATATAGTCATGGTGTTTTTTTTTTGTTTTTTTTTATTGGAGGTTTAACGACCACCATGAGCAACTCAATGGGCTATAAGCAGTCGCCCGTCCCTAATTTAGGGCCACTGGTTCCAGGGAAGGGAGAGAGTCAGTGCCGTAAGACAAACACAACATCCATGCCTCACCGGGATTCGAACCCGGACCCCTTTCAGACCAATGATCAGAGGCCATCGCTTAGACCACTGCGCCACCGGGGCGACTCATGGTGTTGTAAAGCTGGAAGCAGTGGTGTTTTCATTTAGTAAAAACAACAATGAAAACCCCATTTGCAGCTGGATAATTTATGAATACTGTGTATTAAATTCTTACACAGGTCAAACCATTTATTATAACAGCCACGTTGCTTAAGTACATGAGCATTTTAACTTGCAGAGCCAGACCCCCTCCTCCCCATTCCGAATTTCTGACTGCACCCCTGATCAACAGAAAGGTAATACGGAGTAGGATACAAAAGTTTCCGGGCTGCGCATGTACGGCAAAGTCCGTGTATCGCATACTCACGGGGATTACTGGATTACGTTACGACATAACCCCCTCCTTCCCCCTCCCAGGGAAATTGGTATCGTTCATCTACGACACGCGCTCGCTTAGGCATATCTGGGTATTGTGAGCAACTTACGCACTGTTCGGCGATTGATGAAAAAGGGCGTGCTTGTTTTAAGCAGCGCGTTAACATTTTTTTGCGTTCGTTTGGACAAAAATCCAACAGAAACTTACGAGACGTTGATGCAATTTCATGGCTGAACTACCTTGTCACGGGCACAAAAATTGTATTGCCATCGACGCTACGTAAAGTTCTCACGTGAAGTTTGATTAACTCTGCTCGAACACCAGGGAATTTTCTACTTACTGAATTACATTGATTCATTACAATACTTTGATTGCAAAGAAGTAAATTCTTGCATTTGGTTTAATAATTTCCGTTTGCATTTCAGAACCTAATTTTTTTAAAACTTAGATTCTTCAGTAACACCACGGTAAACAATTTTCGGACCTCTGGCCTTATTATTTTATGTTAAATATCTTACTGCTGCACATCCAGACACTGTGATCATCGCCGGCTCCGGTTGCAGTGGTGTCAGGCCCGATGAACGTGGGACGGAGTCCAGTGGCGTCATTTTGTCTTCAGTTAAGAGTTACGATTTTTACTTGGCGTCGATGACCAGCGCATACGTGTCCTGAGACGAGCTGGCCAGCGCACGGATCCTACTTTTACCGCGAAACGGCACACTTCCTGGACACCGGGAGTGACTGTCTAGTGAGCCATTTCCTATATGGTAGCAGCTCCTCTGTACCACTCTCACGGCTCAATGGTACGTCAACGACATTCTACGACCTGTTGTGTTGCAACTCCTGTTGAAGCATCCCGACCCATTTTTAACAGGATAATGCCCGGCCACACACCGCACGGTTATCTCATACCTGTCTCCGTACTGTCGACACCCTTTGATGACCAGCCCGATCCCACGCTCTCTCATAGATTGAACATGTTTGGGACCCCCACTTACTCCCATCCCTGAATGTCGCAGAACTGGCCAGCCATTTAGACATCATCTGGCATGCTATATGCTTCAGGACAGTATCTGCGAACGATATGCACCCAAGCCATACAACCGCTTGTATCAGAGCTAGAGGTGGCGCTACAGAGTTCCGACTCGTTCCACTCGTGTATTTGTTTTATCCGAATAAATGGCCCAACTGCTCTGGAATTGCAATCATTTCCTTCAAGAAGAATAAAATGGCAGCTGTCTAAGCATGTAGAAAACTACCCAAAACGTACAATTAGAACTTTACTACTAAAAGGCATATTAGGTAAAAACAAGATCTTTCGCAACAGGCGCCCTGTGCGTCATCAGGTTAAAAGAACTGGCGCTAAGAGAAAACACACACTTAATATATAGATAGTCCCGAAGACAACAGCGATCCCGGTGAGTGACATGATATCCGCGTCACAACTCGGTTACAGCGAGAAACAAAGCAAAGAAAGAAAACGCCAAATAGATTACAAATACGTGTTCACCGAAGTGAAAAATAAGCACAGGGTCCGTTATCAACCCCCGCAGTAGGGTACTTCGCACGACATAAAAAATTAAATAAGCGAATCCACGGTGCATGTACATGTGCAGGTAAGTCATCGTTACAGCATACGTCCTTAAAAACGTCAATATACAAACTTTCGGCGAAGAGAGTCATATACCTACCTCTGGTCCTAAGTAATAAATAAGTCTCAGACCATGAGGGCAGATGAGTTCCAGACTTAACCAGGCGTGCAAGGGCAGTAGTAGTAGATCCAGTCTTTACAGTGTACTGATGTTCAGTCACTCTAACTCCTAAATTACGAAGAGTGGATCCTATGTACCATGAATTAGGAGCAGCAGCAACGTCGGTCTTCAAGGGCACACAGTACACGCCCCACTGTTCTTGGATGGGTTTGGGCTCACGATCCTTCCTAAGCATGCTCCGAAGGTTAGAGGCCACATCACCAAAATCTTTTTGTGTTTTTTACACACTCTCCGTAATGCATTTGTAACCGGTGGAAAGAAAGACATTGATCCCACATAAGTAATCTGCTCGCGCTCAACACACAACGAAGACGAATTACTTCTCCTATGCCGAGCACACAACTTTTTCACAATACCAACACCATACCCATGTTCCATCACAATGGTTTTAATAAAAAGAAGTTCTTTATTCCGAGCAGCAATGCACGAGGAATGGGTATACGCTCTATTCACCAAAGCCCGAATAGCTGCAAGTTTATATCTAGCCGGGTGGAAAGAGGCGTGTGGAATGATATCAAAAGAACCAACGGCCTTCCGATACACTTCAAAAGTCAAAAATCCTTATTAACATGTCTGGTGATTAGAAGGTCCAAGAAAGGGATCTTAAAATTTTCCTCCCATTCTATCGTCAGGTTAATAGTAGGATATTTAGACGACAAAAGGCTTCTAAAAGAAAGCAAAGCATCACCAGAATGTGGCCAAACGACAAAAATATCATCAATGTAACGCAAGTACAGTGCTGGAACCTTGTCTGCCCTGGCTAAAATATCGTCCTCCAAATCTTGCATGATCACCTCTGCCAAAACAGCAGAGAGAGGCGAGCCCATAGGAGTGCCACCTCCCTGACGATAAATGGTCCCATTGAAGCGAAAAAGGATCTTTTGCAATAATATTTAAAGCATCGGAAATTGCCTGAACTTGCATTAGGGGAATAGTTCCCAAGTCGGACAACTTAGAAATAATCAAATCGTGAGCTACGTTCAATGGAACACTCGGATATAACGATTCCACATCCAATGATGCCAAAATGAAAGAGGAGCCCAAGCCTCTGAATTCTCGAATACGGGCAATGGCCTGGAGGGAACTGGTGATGGAATAAGGTGAGGATTGGACAAAAGGCCGAAGGTAACGTGCCAACGCCCTCTCTAATGGTCTTAAAGGACTGTTACAACTAGAAACGAGCGGGCGAAGAGGCAAACCAGGCTTGTGAGTCTTAACGGTGCCAAATATATTGGGAATGGCAGGGCCAACAACACTCCTTAACATAGAATGAATCTCACTAGGCAACAAACCCTCTCTTTTAAGGGCTGAAATTTGTCTTATAGTGGCCGAAGTTGGGTCAGAAAGGACAATTGAGTGAGGAATAGTATTAATCACATTGTTCATCTTCTGAATATAATCCTCCCGATTTAAAATAACGATGTCGTGAGCCTTGTCTGCAACTGTGATAACAATGTTAGGGTTATTTCTCAATTCACACAACTGTTTCTTCTCTTCACTGTAATACACTGTCATCGCCGAGGGCACCTGAGGCCCAATTTGACTGCAAATCTTCGCAATTTTTTGCCTAGCAGAATCCTGGTCTTCCAAAGGCAAAGCATGAATAATGTTCTCGGTCTCTGTAATGACACGGAAAGCATTAACACCATCGGTGGGGTAGTTGAATTTCGACCCCCTATTTAATGCCCGGACCAGAACTGGATTCAACGAAACATCACTAAAATTGTGAAATTTTAATCTAGGTGCTGAAGAAAAATTCTGGGGGAGGGAGGCACCACCTCGTGTGGTACCATCAGTGGCTCGAGATACAAGTATTCTTAGCTTATGAATATGTCTACTTTGAATTATTTGCAGCTCAGTGTTCAACATAGAGTTGTGGACAATCATAAGTCTCTCAAACAGATAGGGGTGGGCCAAATGACCTAGAAAACGGTACGCCAAATATGTACGACGATGCAATGTATCCAAAAGGCAATATTTCAGACGAATTGCCTTCACTAACCGCTTAACTTCCGCATTTCTCAGTACCAAGTTATCTTGATGCGAGGATGGAACACATCTCAATGCAAGGAAGTTAGGAATAATCCGAAGTTCTCTGCAATTCCTCAGAAAATTAAGGTGCATCTCCTCCACACGCAGTCTTCTTTGAGTATCGAAGAACAAGCCGATTGCGCGTCGCAGTCTAGACGGTTCACAGAAAAAATGGCAAAAAGCACGCACCATTATATCGTTCCACAGCTTCACAGTCGTCAATCATAAAAGTTACATGCTAAAAAAGGAAATGATACGTGTCCTGAGACGAGCGCTGGCCAGCTCGTCTCAGGACACGTATCATTTCCTTTCCAAAACACGTACATTGCACATACCAGTTTCCATCTCGATTGGATGACTCTTCTTTCAGGGTGCTTAGTTTTTTTGTTTTCTGTTGTTGTTTTTTCAAAGGATGCAATACCGGAAATTCTCGAAGATCGATCGCTGTTGAACTTATAAAAAAACTATTCGGAAATAAATGTCAACACTGGTAGCACTCATAACCAAAGTGAAATACTTCGATATTGAAGAAGATTAAAAAATCCGTCCATGCACGATATTAAAATCATAAAATCACTAAAAGCTAAGGTCAATTCAAACCTTTAATTACATACTTAGCATAGTTAAAAATATAGTTTACACTAAAGCACGTGAGATCTTTCGAGCCGACTGGGCTCATCCTCAGACGTGATTACAATGGAAGAAGCTCCGGGTTACATTATCGTATATATAGCCATAATAAATGACGTCATAACAGTAAGCTGCATGAGTTCAAGTTGTTACATAAATTACAGGTATAGAACATTATTTCATGAAAAAAAAAAAAAAAAAAAAAAAACCCTTTTATATAAATAATTGAGGGGCACAACAATTACATCTCATTTAAATGCCTCATTATAATTAGTACTTGAATAGTTATTCATGTTCATCAGGTTCAGTTCTTTTTAGTACTTGTTTCCAAGGTTGTGGAATATTAACCTGTACTTCATCATTACAACAGGAGTTCGCAAAGCTGTAAATAAACAGACTTTCCATAAATAGTATCTCAAATTTTGTACAGGGGGAAGCTATTATGTAGAAGTCATTCCAGCTAGGGTGGTAAGATCCCACGTTGGAGAGACGTGATAACGCAGTAGTTTGTGAATGCCGTTTCACATTATAGCGGTGTTCCTTTATTCTCGTACCCAATGTCCGTGTAGTAGAGCCGATGCATACATAATCGCTGCTGGATGCGTCTACTGATTTTAAGGGGATCGCATATACCCCACATTTACTTTCAGCATCTACTTGATCACGATCACTCTTAACCAGTGACAGTATATTAGAAGTTCGCACCCCAAAGTCCAATTTATTTTTATGACAGGCTTTTTTAAGGCGTTAATGAGTTATGATACAAATTCCATTGATCCTACAGATTTGGTTATTCAGCTCTCTCGTTGCAAAGTTGAGAGTGTCAACCTTTCTTCGTGCCTTAACATTCTTTGAACTATGAAAGTATGGAAGCCAAAACTTTTAGCAATGTCATAAATCACTTTAATCTCTTTATGGCGCAAGTTAAACGTGGACGAATGTGTAATTGCTCTTCGAACCATGAAGCGTATGGAAGCTAGTTTATGATGCAGGGGATGTGCCGACGTCACAGGTATCATAGCGGGGTTCGATGAAGATTTCCGGCACACTGAAATGGTTATAAACTGGGTGACTGGATCTCTGCATAGTTGGATATCCATAAACGGTAAGGAGTATTGATGTTCAAAAGCTGTTGTAAAATTATGGTTTGGAAATGTGGAAGACAGATCTGTAGCAAATAAATTCATTCTATCTTTTCTGTTTCGACTTTAAACATGTCAAATGGGGTTCTTTGTTTGTTTCGATCACCTTTAATATGCAGCTGAACTGACTTTCTAAATTTGCTTGGGTTTAGAAGGAGACGATGCGTTGGTCAATTAGCGTCCTTTGTTGCACTGGGTGGAGTTTCGTTGGATAGGATCGGATGGTTTTAGCAAGAGTTTATTATTGGATTGTATTATTTTTATTATTTAACTCCCAGTTTATGTTCTCAGATGATTTGGAGAAGGCGGATGGGGGTGACGCAGCTGAGGATACAATTCATCTCAAAATTAACAATCCTTGGTAGAACTTGCAAAAGCTATGATCTCAAAGCTAAACAAATGCTCTGGCAAACGTCGCGGAGGAACACATGTCGAACTTCAGATGTGCTTCCGAAAAAAAAGATATATCTTTTTCTTCTGATATATCAACTTCCATCGACTCAAATGGATTTTCGTGAATGCCTAAATAACTGTGCCTTACAGGATCTCAAAAATGAGCTTAATTTCTTCTTTGACACAAATTTGCAGATTTGCAGGCAAAAGAGAAAAGGTGCTGTAAAGCAAAGGAGAACAAGATCATTGACTGATCTGTCAAACTGATTTTGTGAAAATCAATAGTTTGAATAGCAAAATCAGAAAACAAAACGCTACGAACCGATTAACCAAACCAATATATTTTAATGTACCTTAATTTTCTGGCTAAAGGTTTGTGGTATTGTGGAAACGTGTTGTTTGCCCGCCCCGTGGCTCTTATGTCGAAGCAGCGATTATCCCGGAAACTTTTTGTCAACAGCTGCTAAAGAAACAAAAATGGTAGGTTTGTGCGTGGCCGTTTCGATGGCGAGTGGTCTAAGCGCTGGCTTATGAACATTCGTACGAGATGGGTCCCCGTTCGGATCCCGGTAACACATGTATGTTGTGTTTGTCTTACGGCACTGGCTCTCTCTTCTCCCTTCCCTGGAACCAGTGACTCTAAATTAGGGACGGGCGACTGCTTATAGTCCAATGAGTTGTTCAAAGTCGTTGTTAAATCTCCAATAAAAAAAATAAGGTTTGTGTGTGATGTCACAGTAAACAGCCATCAATTTACCTCTGTTTTGATCCATAAGTTTATCACTGCCAGCTTATTGAGAACAAGAGGAGAATCCGCCACTGCTATAATTTCACAATGACTTGTTTTTTCCACTTTTCTTACAAAACTGCACTGAGGAAACTCTTTAGAACACAGCGAAATCTATCAAAAAGGCGGAATTTCAGCTTCATGTCACTAGATTTAGTATTAATGAGAAAGGAATAGATTACCAGACTCTGAACAGATTCACATTTTTCATTAATGCAATTAACTATGTACCTTAATTATTATCCACAAAAGAATTTAATTTAAAATAATGTTAATATTCCTACTTAACGTTAGTAGCTCGCGGAAATTTAAACCCAATAGGTCGGCTTTTGCAACGTCTTAGACCTATTGGGTCTACAAACGTCGCAACAGCCTATGTCTTCCGTTTTTATGCCTTCGCCTCTTTTCATGTCTGCCTTTGCCATTTGAGAATGGCAGCCGAAGTTTGGATCTCTCTATTTGTCTTTACGGGTACTTTTTCGCTGATTATCCAATCACACACGGCGTTACTATCCCTCGGGTGATTCTGTCTTTTGTCCCCTCCCTAGCTGGGAGCTTAAAGAAAAAGGACAGTGAATATAATTAATGATGGAGTTGGGGAGCATTTCTCTTATGCAGGTTAAAGTAAAGGACAGTGACTACCATTCATGACGGAGTTGAGGAATATTTCTGTCAACTTAAGAGCCAAATAAAATTACCAGGAATCAGAAGCAACGATTCTACGTTTCTGTCATGTAAACCTGCAGCTCTTCTGAAAATTTAGGGTTTTTCCAGAAAATAGGGTTAAAAATATTACTAAAAATACCATTCGCGGTTTTAACACGGGTAGTAAAACTATTTGAAGTTAAAAGCAGAATAGATTTTTATTTTTCCTCCCAGCATGTTCTGCTTCATTCATCAATTTACTTAATATTTTTCGTGAATACTTTATTTTTTATAAAAAATGGCTATTTAATATTTATAATTTTATTTCCGTTCAGATATTTTTGATAGCACAAGTGAGTCTTTTAAACCAAACATAATCCCTGTAATTCATTCCCTGAAAACTACATCCACAAGCTGGAATTAATAATCAATGTAGTTCTCTAAGTTCGACTATGCCTCCCGGGTGGCGCACTGGTCTAAGCGATGGCTTATGACCATTCGTCTGGAAGGGGTCCGGGTTCGAATCCCGAGGCATGGATGTTTTGTTTGTCTTACGACACTGGCTTTCTCCCTTCCCTGGAACCAGTGATCCTAAATTATGGACGGGTGACTGCCTATAGCCCATTGAATTGCTCACGGTAGTCGTTAAACCTTAAATAAAAAAAGTTCGACTATTAACCGCAAATAAATAAGAAAATAAAGAAAAGAACATTCGGAGTGTTCAATGCCATCATCATCTTGATTTTTATATTAGTTCATTACATTACCGAAAATAACTTAAACGATTTTGGAAAAATGCCTTTTAAAATATACAGGCAGATCAGGTCAGATGTAGAGGATTTTAGGAAGGGAGTGTCTGACCCCAGGTCTTAAACAACCCTTAGAAATAGGAAGCTAGGAGATTTGGGCTAGAGTGCCCGATAGGAAAGTTATACGGAAGAAGGTAGAAAGGGGGAGGAAGACGCTCTTATTTATTACCGGGGGGCCAGTACCCGGGGTCCGACGGCTTAACGTGCATATCCGACGCACGGCGGGTATTTAGTGGTTCGAAAGTTCGTACCTGCCCAGGATCGAACTTGAGGTCATCTCCACGGCACACACGAATCCTGACCACTAGGTCACCCGCGGCCCGCGGCCCAAATATACAAGTAGTTCAGATACCTGTATATTTGAAAGGTCTTTTTCCAAAATCGTACAAGTAGTTGTGTGACGATGTTATTTATCAAAGTTCTTTGATCAATGGCTAACGGATTACAAAATATTGGGGTTTCGGCACTTCGTCGATGCAACGTTTAACTTGAAAATTATGGTAATTAGAAAACACAGTAGAGGTCAAAGCAAAGTTCTTAAATAAATTGTAATAGCTATGGCTGAAATTTATCTGAATTATGTTTTCAAACAACTTTGAGGGAATTTTCCTTTATATGAAAGTCTGCTTTCAGTATTTCATTCGTAAAAAAATTCAGATCTAAAGAGGTCAAGACCCTTTGTGATATACTGGATTCACGAAGTATTTCGTTAATGCAGATGTGCATGTTTAACCAACTAGCTTACTTTAGCATGTCAAGTTGGTACCAGTTCTGTTTTTTTTTTTTTTTTGACTGGAAGTTTAACGACCACCGTGAGCAACTCAATGGGCTATAAGCAGTCTCCCGTCTCTAATTTAGGGCCACTGGTTCCAGAGAAGGGAAAGAGCTAGTGCCATAAAACAAACACAACATCCATGCCTCACCGGGAGTCGAACCCGGACCCCTTTCGGACGAATGATCGGAAGCCATCGCTTAGACCACTACGCCACCGGGGCGGCTCAGTTCTGTTAGGAGTTGAATTCAGCTGTTTGAATTGCATTTTTAAACTGTGAGGGCATTTTCCGTTAAATGGAAGTCTGGTTTCAGTATTTCATTTATAAAAAAAATTTTAATCTAAAGAAGTCGACTCTTCGTGATATACTGGATTCACGAAGTATTTTGTAAACGCAGACGTGCGTTCTTAACCTATTACCTTACCTTAGCTTCTCAAGTTGGATTAGTGTGTGAAGAGCACCAGTTCTGTCCTCTACGTATTATGATTTCGGATCTTAGCCTTTTTTAACCAATACAGCCGTGTACACGTGGTCTTGGAATGCAAATTAAAACAACAATATGTCCTAAACTGTTGATTTTAATTTATAAACTACAAATGCTTTCGTAATACGGAACGCAATGCTGTTTTAAACTATTCTGTGGAAAAATTAACTTTGTAACAATTCATCTCAAAATCTATTTGATGTGATGACAAAACAATATTGTAGTAATATTTTTATACGGTTATGAAAATTTCATGACAGATAGAAACATTTCATTATTATTTCGTATGGAGGAAAATAGGTTAGTAGTCTACGCATGAATGCCGAAAACTTTAGTTAAAAAACTTAAATAAGTAACATTATGCGAAACAAACACGTCAAGAAAACAGTGGACAGAAAGCAGCGAATGTTACCGCAAAAATAATTTATCCAAACGAAGTGATATCAATCGCTAAAATCGCTTAAGAATGGTTTTCAGTTGCCAGGAACAAGGGCATTTCTATATGTGGTGCATTAATTCAGGAAACGGCTCTGGAAATACAGTAATACAGACAATGGGAGTCACAGACTTCAAAGCTTTAGCTAGGTGGCTGAATAAATTCCGCATTAGACACAATATTTAATTGAAATCTTTGAGTGGGGAGTCTGATGATGGGAATAAGGACACATGCAAAAGTTACATGGATAAAATTCCCTGTATAATTGGTAGTATTCTAACAGCAAAATTTGTATAGCGTTCCCAGAAAAAAATACAGCTCGGAAAGATGAAAAATACATTGCACATTTTAAGATGAACAAAATAAACATACTCATTAGCAACAGAATATTTTTGGGCGACTCGCGCATGACGTAACTGAGGATGAAAATCATTTGCTTCGAGGATCTGTTTACATTCATTTACAGTTTATTTAGCGGCATTTGATCATTTTTTTTGTAATGGAGAGTTTCAAATTGTTATTGTGCTAGGAAAAAGATAAGTATTGTGTTAACAAAAAGGTAATAGTTGTGCTAGAAAAAACGGTAAGTGATGTTAAACTTACATCGTTCGGGTAACTTTAGTTCTATTTGCTGTGTGTGTTTGCTAGCAAACTCAACAACCTCACACTTCTCTTCTGTTATTTCGTAAGAACGATGCCTAATTGTGCTGTTACCCTATGCCCATCGGAGAACAAGAAAACGAAAGGAACTGGGATTATTTACCAGGTATTTCCGAAGGATCAAACGTTCCAGTTAATGTGGCTACTGAAATGTAAATGAAAAGATGCTATCAATCTGCAACATGAAATAATTTGCTTTAAACATTTTATTCAAGATGACTATGAACGTGATTTGAATTCTGAATTACTGGGCCTTCCATTGAGTAAACACAAAATTCTAAAATCATATGCCATTCCTTCCATCAATTTTCTCTGTAGAAACAACACTCTTGCTGCAGCGACACATGTTAGTGGAAACTCCCTCATAAGATGCGGGTAGTAATATATTAAGTCCACATGTGGGAAATGTGTTGCATAGTAAGTCTAACTGACTAAACAGAAGTGATGCCTCTGCAATTCGCTAGCGTGCTCTAGAACCTATTTCCAGTGTATCACCGAAGAGGAAAATGGACAAACTCAAACAACCTGAAAATTCAGCCCTGTCTTTGGAAATGCAGCAGATATTACTGAACATGAAACCACTACAATCCGAAATACAAAGACCTAAATCTTCTTGTGCTAAATTCAAATCTCGAAATAAAGTTTCGAACAGTATGCTATCAGCAAAGCGACAGTTGCTTCTGAATGCAAAAACTTCCAATACTTTGTATGTCGATGGTCACGCCTTTAAGCATACATAACCTAAAAGTGGTATTAATCAACATATTTAAACTGTGCAAATTAGAAAATAACTGCGAATATTTTGGTCGATATAGATTCTTTAGGTAAACGTTTACTTTAGCGTCCTAAATTATTTTGTCGGAAAAATTAAACTGCGTGGGAAAAGTGCGACGTACAATTTTTTAAGCATGCAAAATAATGAGCAAAGGTGCAAAAATATAGCATTTGTAAAGAGCAGGAAATAATTTTTCCGAAGTATTTACCTGGGAGTGCGATGGTTTGGAAGAGTACGTGCGGTAGACCTTGAACGACAGAGCGGCGACGGCGTGAAGGTGTAGTCCGGTGAATGGAAGCTTCGTTGAGAAAGGCAAGTAACTGGCGGAAGAATACAACAGGAACAGGTTCAGCAGTACGTAGTCATAGAAGCGTTTTGTAGGAATACGCTGAAGGAAAGAGGTCGACTTTACGCGGCATTGTAAGTGGTGTGAGTAGCTTTTTAAACAGTGTTAGTGGCTCTTTCCAAAGTCGTGTATCTCCATACTTCATTTCTGATTTCGCGAGGGCTTAAATTTTCTTTATCCGGCACAGTACGACAAGAAAATCTTGGCCTCCCTGCCATACTACGATTTCTGAATTGAAGAAACTCCTTTATTTTCAAAAATATCCGTTTCAAGACGAAAAAATGTGAGCTACGATGTACGGAGTAACGGCACAACTACAAATGAAGTGTTTGAAGAAATCAACTACCCCTGTAGATCTTCGAAACCATTACCAAAACTTGAGGTTCAACCAAAACCAAAACCACTTACTCAACACTTCTATCGTACATGAAAACATTTTCATTCCTTCATTTCTTTCCATTCGGAGATATTGGGAAACTAATAATAACGACATTCCGCACATTTCTTTCTCAAAAATTAAGAAAAGAGTTTTGAACTACTTCTACTTGCGGAGGGTAACAGCACGCATCACACTCTTCCAAATAATACACCCCACTCCTACTGTATTTTTCCGCTCGTTTACTACGAACTCCTGCTTCCTTCCGAAGCACGAAACCTTCACGTCGTCGCCGTTAGCATCGCTTAAGCCTCCAGCACCAGCTGCTGCATACCATCGTACTCGCAGGTAAATACTTCGGTAAAACAATTTCACGTTCTCTTAAATTACTGTATTTCTACACCTTTCCCTATTATTTTGCATGCGTAAACGTTGTACGTCGAACTTTCCCCACACAGTGAATTTTTTTCGACTAAATAATTTAGGACGCTAAAGTACACATTTACATCCTTCTCATTTGTTCTCAAATGTTTGAAACTACCACCGTAGCTCTGGTTTTGCCTCCGGGAATCTAGCAGGTCTCCCGGCCCTCCAAATCCGCGGCTGTTTAAGTTCATTACGCAATACAGTTTCGACAGAAACGTGAATGGGTTAATGTTTTGCAATGACAAAGCACATGTTACAATATTTTCCGTTTCCTTTCTCAGTGGTGTACCACACTTACTTAGCTTTCAGTATAATTTCATGAAAATTAAAATCATCAATAAAAGAGGTATTGTGCTTTCAATCTTACGTGCACTGGGACATCCATGATCATCAAGATGGTGTCCCCGGACAGAGGCTTTCCATTGCACTTCGGGTTGCCAATGTCCGCCACATTTGCGAACTGCAAATGATTGGGGTGCATAATTTTTGGTAGAGGGCTGCTATGCGTAGCCCCTGATAACTAACAAAGCAGAAACGTCAACAGTAAGTCTTTTAATCGGACCGTACACGTTCAATAATAATCCTTCTGCACTTCATTACGGCGTGGTCATTTCTTCATCATTACTTACACACATTACACGCTCATTATGAAACGTCATTACTTTGCTTCAGTACCAGTCGAGTCGTCACGTAGACTGCATTTGAAAATGGATGTGCAAAGGAAAGACTGTTTAGCTATCATTTTAGCTTTAGGAACGAAATGTCATGTTAAGACAGGGTATTGGATAAAGGAATGGCTAAAACAACGTGATAATTATTCACATGCCGCCTTACTGAAGGAAATAAATGCTACTGAAGTGGATGATTAAAAGAACTATGTTCGTATGAATAAAAAGCCATTTAATAAATTACTGCGAATGATTGAACAATTTTTAAGCAGGAAAGACACTGTAATGCGAGTTTTATCTGAATGTATTTAATTTCCTCCTCACCGTAGTACGATTGGCCCCTGGTTTCATTTTTCAATAAATGTTTACCAGCTTATCTAGAGCTACGTTTCTTTGGCTTTGTTCATGTCCGGTGGGTGTGAAGAATTCTGTTTTTCTGGAAGAGCTTCATATGTTTCAAAGAGGTTCCGAAGAACTACATCTATTGTTGAATCATCTTCCTCTTCAATGGCTCCCCTTGCGTGGACTTCTTACTCGGGGTCCTCCCTGCCATCGGTGACACAACCTTCCATCATGACTCCCCAATTTTTACTGATTAATTCTGGAGTAGTGATACCCGCGCCCTAACACGATCAGTATTAATTACACTGCCCCTTCCAGCTGCCAATACCGACGCTCCGATATCAGAATATCCGGATCCGCGTCATTTCTCATCATTGCTTGCCGTCAGCCCATCTCTAGCGACCTTACACGATCAATAAATAATACTATCATTACTTCCAAGTAATGATATTGAACGAGTAAGGTCCGCTTTAGAGGGAAATAACTTTTCTTATATTGAGGCATTTAAACGACTTTGCTGTGGAACAGTCGTATTTCAATTAAATGTTTTTTCTTTGAAACGACGGTATTTCCTTGTTTTTGGCTCCATACGCGGGATGTCTCTAGCTGTTTTATTAGTTTTGGAACGTCGATTGAACCGCATGTTGCTATATTACAGTGACTTCCAGGTTAAGGTTTCTTTTCGCTATGTATAAGTGGACGAAATGCATGTTACGTATGCAAACTGTAACAAAACGTATTATCATTACAACATATTTGCTGAACGTAAGGCAGATGATACTTAATTCCATCTTTTTTGTTTCGAAATAATATTTATCACGTCATGCTTTTTAATGTTTCACATTCCAGCGTCTAACGGTATTACATTTTTTGTAATACCATAAAATCCTTTTAATGTAAATAAATACAAAATAAATGAATTAAATTGAACTACAAACGAGATTTACGACATTTAAAAAGTTTCCAAGCCTGTGATAAAAAGTAAACCCTTTGTTATACAGAATAGGCCAAGTTTTAGCAAACGCAAGTCTTGGATAACATGAAGAGACAATTGCTTTGGAAATTATCGTGTAGAAATATCTAAATTAGTGTGAGCATAAAATAGTTCCATTGGGTATGTCGGTTCGCTTGGTTTACATGACACAAGCGCCAGCATTTGCAGCGAATCTGGTTTGTCGTTGGAATTGGAAGAATAATAAGTATCTATTTTCGAAGAAAAATAATTTTTCCTTACAAAATTATAAAAATAACGTTTCAATTCAACCAAAATTTGCACGAAATGAACAGAATTTATTAACTCATCAAACAGTTTTGTTAACGAAGCAAAAAAATAGCAGTAAATAATAATATTCCTTTTATTCCACATTGCATTTCGATAAAACAAATCTTGTTTTTCTTTTAAAAAATGATATTCATTAGTGTTCCAATTAAAACCAATTTTTATTAGAAATTTGCGGACAACTTTAAACTCTGATATTCGGAAGAGTAGCCACAGCCAATATAAAAAGAACGTAAGGGTTCCCCCTGTAAAACACAGAAGCTCCACAAAACACCGGAGCTACACGTATT
Source organism: Macrothele yani (assembly GCA_039090855.1). Taxonomy (NCBI): domain Eukaryota; kingdom Metazoa; phylum Arthropoda; class Arachnida; order Araneae; family Macrothelidae; genus Macrothele; species Macrothele yani. Next base: position 28,057,112 of record CM077018.1, on the reverse strand, counting down.
GTGCGCGAAGAGCTGAGAAGAAAGTCCTGTCAAGCTGCCACCAATCCACTGCTAGACGAAAGTCTCACTAATTCTGATGCACAACTTCCTGTTTTTCAACAGTTATCCGCCATGTCATTCTGTCGTGCTTTCGAATTTCATCCAATCGTCTGTCATGGAGTCTTTCTCTGGGTATTTTCTTGTCGTTTGAATTCCAATCTAGTATTTCAGTGGACCAAGAATGAAAAATATCATTAACCCTAGAATAAAAAAGAGCGGTTCTTTCAAACGCATGAAATGTTTACTTCTCGTAGAAAATGCATATATGGGAGATTTCGGTTGTGGAAATACTTCTACTGAATTTTTCCTCATTAATATTTTTCGATGTCTAGAGTCCTGAATTTTTTGCTCTTATACGCCTGTCCTAAGGAAACCGCAGAAAAGATGCCAATGAGTGATTTTCCTTTAAATTCATATTAATGGTAAATATGGGAATTATTATTCTAGGAAAAACTGTCTCGTTTTATTTTGAGGGTATAAACTCTCCCAGGTTGTATTACATACGGTTAAAATTAACTTCAAATTCAGAATACCACCCCACCGCATCGCCCGAAAATTATTTCTGGCAAAGGCCAGGGTTACCTCTGTAAAACGTAGATATTGGACTATGAGGGAATTGATATTTCTGTTTGCTCTTCTCCCGTTCTCGCTATTTCTTTTGAAATTTGGGATTAGTAAAAATTTCACATACAATTATAAATGATATCAGGAGGTGCAACAAAGCATCAGGTACAACAAAAAGAGCTATTCTCAATCCACTGATGGATGATTGTCTCTCCAATACAGATGCACAACTTCTTGTCTTTCACCAGTTCTCCTTCATACCATGCCGATGTGCTTTCGAATTTCATCCACTCCTCTTCAATTTAGTCTTCCTCTAGATCTTTTCTTGTCCTTTGAATTCCAATCTAGTGTTTCAGTGGACAACCAGCGTATAAAATCAGTGACTCTAGAATAGAAAAAGAGCGGTTCTGTCAAGCGCATTAAAGTAATTAAATGTTCGTTTCTCGTAGGAAATACATACACGGGATAATTCGGTTGTGGCAGTACTTCTACTGCACATTTCCAGAGTAATTTGTTTCGACGTCTAAGGTCCTGAATATTTAGCACTTTTTAGCCTGTCCTAAGGAAACTGCAGAATGGCTAACAATAAATGATTTACCTTTAAATTCATATCAATCGCAAATATGGGCAGTTATTGTTCTAGGAAAAATAGTCTCGTTACCTCCAAGGCCATAGCCAGGGAGGGGTTTTGCGGATTTAAATCGTCCCCGGATATATTACGCACGGTGAAAATAAATTTTCAAATTCAGACCCTCATTTCCCCCCGAAAATACTTTCTGGCTACTGCCATGGCTCGCTCTGTGAAATGTAGATATTGGACTGTGGTTGAATTTATATTTCTCTGATTATCAGCCGTTCTCATCGTTCTCTCTCTTCCTTTTTAATTTCGGGACCAGTAGAAATTTCGCATATACTATAAATGATGTCAGGAGGTATATCATCGTCAACTACAATGAAAACAGCTATTCTTAATCTACTGCTACATGAAAGTCTCCCCAATTATGATCCACAACTTCCTGTCCTTCAGCAGATCTCCTACGTGTTATTCAGGAGTGCTTTCGAATTTCATCCACTCATTTCCCATGCAATCTTACTCTAGGTCTTTTCTTGTCATTTGCATTTCAGTGTAGTATTTCAGTGGACCAACAGTGAAGAAGATCAATGCCGCCCCGTTAGCGCAGTGGTCAAAGCGATGGCTTCTGATCATTCATCCGAAAGGGGTCTGGGTGAGGCATGGATGTTGTGTTTGTCTTACGGCACTGGCTCTCTCCCTTCCCTGGAACCATTGGCCTTAAATTAAGAAAGGGCAACTAATTATAGCCCATTGAGTTGCTCACGGTGGTCGTTTAACCTCTAATAAAAAAAAAACTCTAATAAAAAAAAAAAAGAAAAAAAGATTAATAACCCTAGAATACAAAAAATTGGTTCTGTCAAACGCATGAAGGTAATGAAATGTTTGCATCTACTATAAAATATATGAGATCTGTTGGTTGTGGCCATACTTCTACTGCATCTCTCTAGAGTAATTTATTTCGATGTCTAGAGTCCTAAATATTATGCTCTTATTCGCCTGTCCTACGGAAACCGCAGAATGGCTGCCAGTAGATGATTTACCTTTAAATTCATATCAATGGTAAATACATATTCATTTCATTTCAGTGAAAATATGGTAACTAGGACACCATCTCTCTTTTGTCGCGATGTTCAGAACAGATCAACAAACTGCCTGAGGCCTACAAAGGAGCTCACCTGAACACAAAGTGCTTTGGAAACAAATGAACTCCGTAGGGATAAGTGTGACTGTGACCGACTTCCCAGTATCTAATGAGATAAATCAAAAGAATGAAGAGCTCACAGGTCTTAGAAACTTCACCTAACGTATTTCGTTTGAGGCAGTATGTTTAATGAATTTCTCTAGAACGATTTTGTTCAATATCAGCAATGCAGAAAAACTATTTGAAATCAGCAATGCGAAGAACTATTTGAACACGATTAAAGCTTTAAGCAAAGACATTAGAAGAGCTTAGACTGGTAAATGTAATGAAATGATAGCGGTTTTGAAACAACGGTGACCAAATGAAAACGTGCAGCACCATCATGAACGGGGGAGGAAGGGGGCTAGAGGGGAACAGATGCCTGCTGAAAAAACCAAGAGTGTTTGATTCAGTTCAAAATGTACTGCAGAATTACCCTGAGAGAATGTTCCGCACAACCCTAGAACTTTCTATATCAAATTAAATTTAGCAAGTTCTCATATCCGAGAAAAAAAGCGGAATTAGTATGCAGGGAAACACCAAGCCATATACACAAAGCACATTAAAAAAAAGAAAACCAGTAAATAGGAAAATATCGCGCTAAATACACTAAAATCTAAAAGATGTATCAAAATCTTAAAGATTTACAACTTAAATACCCGCACAAATACGTCTACACACTAGTTGCCTCCTACGATGGAGGCTTTCAAAGTATGCCGGAAGAATCAGGCTTTTTCGCCAGTCTATTCTATCTTAATATAATTGACTCTGCCAACCAATTTCAACCCAGTCTTTACATAGTATGCTTTAAGCAGCCCATCCAAAAGAAATAAAGAATGGCTGTTTACAATTCAAATTTTAAATCATTTAAGCACAAAAAGTGAAACACTTCTTTCAATAGATACTCTGTTATTTCAATAAACTACCGTCAACAGAAAAACGTTATAATATCGGAGAAAATTTATTGTAATGAAATGAAGTTTCTGTCATATTAAGGCTGCTGATTTATTAAATTTAAATATATGAGAAGCAGAAGGAGGCGTTTCAATGAATTGCACATGGAAATTTAAGAAATTTAATATTTCACAAGAAACAGAATGTTTTATAGTACGGGGGAGCGCCTGCTCTAAAGGCATAAGATTCTAGAATACGCGATCTGTAATTTTAGGGATTATGATGAGCGATGACACTCTATTTTAAGTTCATTCAGTAGAGAACAACTATATAGCACGAAGTGAATATGGTACTAAGATGGTAATAAACAATATTGGGACTTTAAATACCGAAAGACTCGCATAAAATTGATAAGACATAAACTGTGTTATTACAAGATCAAATGAAATGCACTTTTATGTGAGGTAAAACATAAAACGGATAAACTGCTCCATGTTAGAAGATATATATATGTAAATAAATTATCAGGAAAAACGAAAATGTTGATGCAAAAAAGAAGAGAGATGAGGACAACTAAAGAAGATGTGACTTCCAAAGTGGAATATATAGAGCTATGCAAGACAGTACGAAAAAGTATCACTGAAGACGTAAGAAAATTCAACTGTGAACTAGTGAGGAAAGCAATTGAAAACAACCAAAGCCTAAAGATAGCAAAGGGACATCTCAGTAATTGAAGAAAACAGATTATGGCACTGAGAAAAGAAGATGGTTCTGTAACAAGAAATAGAGGCGAAATTTTGACAAGAGTGAAAGATTTCTACTCCAAATTATATGAAAGGGATAATACATGTACTCCAGACATCATGAAAGATACCAATATCAGAGTTCCTCCAGTCCTTCCAGCAGAAGTTGCACATGCAACCAAGAACATGAAGCGGGGAAAAGCTCCAGGAGAAGATGGAATTACTGTAGACATCATACAAGAAGCAAGTGGAGAAATCGAAACAGTACTCGCCCAAATTTTCACTCGATGCCTTAATGAAGGAAAGATTCCTGAGGATTGGAACACCGCTACAATGGTCCTGCTACATAAGAAAGGTGACATTGAGAATCTCGGAAACTACAGACCTATCAGCCTCCTATCAGTAGTTTATAAAATCTTCACTAAAGTTCTTTCACACCGCTTGAAAGTAACACTGGACATGGCTCAACCGAGAGAACAAGCTGGATTCAGGAGTGGCTACAGCACAATAGATCATATCCATGTGCTGAGAGAACTAATTGAAAGAGCGAGGGAATATGAACTTCCATTGTGCATGGTTTTATCGATTATGAAAAAGCCTTTGATTCGGTGAAACCATCAGCAGTTACAATGGCTCTGAAAACCTGCGGTATTGAAGATGCATACATTAATATTATTAATAACATCTATGAAAATGCAAGTGCAAAGATTAGGCTGTTTGAAAATACAACACACATAAAAATTGGAAAGGGAGTGAGACAAGGTGACACCATATCTCCGAAGCTCTTTAATGCACATTGGAGGGTGTTTTTCAGTCACTGAGCTGGGAAAACAAGGGGATAAAGATTAATGGAGATTATCTAACCCACCTTCGTTTTGCTGATGACGTAGTCATTTTTGCAACTAGCCCATCAGAGCTGCAGAGTATGATCCAGGAACTTGCTGACAAGAGTAAAGAAGTGGGATTAAAAATGAACTTTCAGAAGACAAAAGTGATGTTCAATGCTTTTACAAGAAATGAAGATTTATCGATTGATGGAGAAAAGCTGGAGATAACCGACACGTACGTTTATCTTGGACAGCAGATATCAAGTGAGGGTCACATTGATGAAGAAATTAATCGGCGTACAAAACTTGCCTGGAGAGCTTTTGGAAGAAACAGCATAATTTTCAAGAGCAATATGCCATTATGTCTTAGAAGAAAAGTGTTTGATCAATGCATCCTTCCAGTGCTTGCATATGGTGCAGAGACGTGGACCTTAACTAAAAGAGACGTACAAAGGCTGCAGACAACTCAAAGTAGCATGGAGAGGTGCATACTTGGTGTAACCAGGAGAGATAAGAAGAGGAACTCGTGGATCCGAAAAATGACAAGAGTGGAAGGCATCATGATCAGAGTTAAATCCCTGAAATGGCAATGGGCTGGACATACTGCCAGAAGGACAGATCATCGATGGACAGCCGAAATTTTAGATTTTATTCCAAGGGACAGGAAAATACCCAGAAGAAGACCACATGGGAGATGGGTGGATGAAATTCGAAAGTATGCAGGGGTGACATGGAGGAGACTGGCACAAGACAGACCGTTGTGGAGGAAACTTGGGGAGACCTTCGTCCAGCAGTGGATTGATAATGGTTGACAATGATGATGATGATATATATATATATATATATATATATACTTAAGAGCAAAACTGAAGACTAAGGAAAAACTTTAGAATTTAAAACGAAGGTTGTAAAATAACCTGAAAATCAAAACGCGCAACGCAGCAGTTTTGAAAATTCAGAATTCACATTCTATAAAGAAGATACCTAAGCAAAAAAATACATATATAATTTTGACTCACACCTAGTACAACATAGAAAAGGTTATGTATCTACCTGTGTGAGTAAAAGGAGAAAAGATAAAAAAAAATAAAACAACTGAATGTAGAAGGTGTCGAGAATACTGAGCCTTGTCTTTATCAAGGACCAGCAAAAACTCTGCATTTTCTCACTTCCACAAAGACCTAGTTGGAAATGGGTTTCTGCAAGGCCATAGATGCAAGTAACATTCCCACCTAAAATAGTTTAAAAATTATATATAAGTCATGTCATCCGTAGAGTTGCGTGACCTAGCACTAGTTAACAATTTCGCTTGCATCCATTAACCTTCATGGCCCGACCCATGCTCTTCATCTGTTACTATTAAACAGAGAGAAGAAGATTAAAGAGAACTCAAGCTGGGAGAGTGACATAATAATTAGAAATGATTTTCAGCCATAACGAAATTCCAAGTTCGTTTGAGAGAGAATTTAAACCTGAAAATCAATGCAAAAGAAATCCAAATTTTACATTGCAATTAAAAAAGGAAATGTTAATTTTTAACGAACAGATTTTTGAAAGAAAACTTGAGTCTAAAACCCCCTACTCTACAACTTATGACAGCACGAAAACGAGAATAAGTTAAAGATAATAATTAACTAAAGAAAACTTTGTGAAAGTTATATACCTTAAACAGTTAGTTGTTGTTTTTGTCAAGGACCAGCAAAAACTAACTGTTTAAGGTATATAACTTTCACAAAGTTTTCTTTAGTTAATTATTATCTTTAACTTATTCTCGTTTTCGTGCTGTCATAAGTTGTAGAGTAGGGGTTTTAGACTCAAGTTTTCTTTCAAAAATCTGTTCGTTAAAAATTAACATTTCCTTTTTTAATTGCAATGTAAAATTTGGATTTCTTTGCATTGATTTTCAGGTTCAAATTCTCTCTCAAACGAACTTGGAATTTCGTTATGGCTGAAAATCATTTCTAATTATTATGTCACTCTCACAGCTTGAGTTCTCTTTAATCTTCTTCTCTCTGTTTAATAGTAACAGATGAAGAGCATGGGTCGGGCCATGAAGGTTAATGGATGCAAGCGAAATTGTTAACTAGTGCTAGGTCACGCAACTCTACGGAGGACATGACTTATATATAATTTTTAAACTATTTTAGGTGGGAATGTTACTTGCATCTATGGCCTTGCAGAAACCCATTTCCAACTAGGTCTTTGTGGAAGTGAGAAAATGCAGAGTTTTTGCTGGTCCTTGATAAAGCCAAGGCTCAGTATTCTCGACACCTTCTACATTCAGTTGTTTTATTTTTTTATCTTTTCTCCTTTTACTCACACAGGTAGATACATAACCTTTTCTATGTTGTACTAGGTGTGAGTCAAAATTATATATGTATTTTTTTGCTTAGGTATCTTCTTTATAGAATATATATATATATATATATCATTCTATAAAGAAGATACCTATTTCTCAGTGTGGTCAATATAATCACCTATTGACCACACTGAGAAATATTTGTCTAGTAGTAGGCATATGTATGACGGTATATTTTGTTTTCGCAACCAAGCGTTTTGTGTTAAATATTAAAAGAACGGTAAAGCTCTAATGAATTTCATTCAAATTAAAAGGCATTACTGTGAAATTTCATTCAAATTAAAAGGCATTGCATGCTTCTTTTTCTATACATACTCAATTAACCACAGCGATTAAGTGCAAAAATGCTTCCTGTCAAAATGATTTTCCAACATAAAAGTATGTAATATTTCATTTCAATATGTGATCTACGCGAGAAACACCAGAAATAGAAAAGAAGAAAGTATGTTCAATAAATTTTAGTTTTCTGCTGGGACATCTCCGATTTCAGCACAAAACTCGCAGTCGTCGTCTACAGAAAAATAATTCAAAATATTTCTTCAAAAAATCTGATCACTAAAGGCTTTACTTTGAAAAATAAAGCGACAGCAAGATTACCCTATAAACTTCCTCTTTTCACGCCTACGAAAATCTAACTTCCTTTACCAGCAGACAATGAGTAACACTGATTGATCTGCAAAACCAGATATCTGAAACACCTCGGCAAATGGGAAATACAAGGAGACCATGAGTTAACTCGTGCGTACACTCACACAAAGAAAGAAAGCAAGAGTAATTAGGAAAACGCAATTTACAAAGAAATGGAACCAATCACCTCTAAGCACGCCCTGAATAAGACAGGACAGGACGCCGGTCCCCATTAGTAAAGCGCGAGCGCGCACACACACCCATACACATGCGGCCCCGGTGGCGCAGAGGTCTAAGCGATGGCCTCTGATCATTCGTCCGAACGGGGTCCGGGTTCGAATCCCGGTGAGGCATGGATGTTGTGTTTGTCTTATGGCACTGGCTCTCTTCCTTCCCTGGAACCAGTGACCCTAAATTAGGGACGAGCGACTGCTTATAGCCCATTGAGTTGCTCACGGTGGTCGTTAAACCTCCAAACAACAACAACAACAACAACACACATACACGGGGGTGAAATCCCTTTCCTGTCTGCACTAGTAAATTTAGGGAGCTTAGCACTCGCAGATCCCCCAGCCCGCCGCTTTTGCTGTTACCAAATTCAAGTTGGGTTAAACAACTTTTCAGAAACACATAAAACAAAGATCAATATCCTTTTAACAAATTTAGTGGAGCTCCCAAAATTGGGTCCAGTATTTCACTGAAGAATCAGGCACGTAATTAAAAAAAATGAAGGACTGACATAAAATAAACCAACAGGTCAGTTTAACATACAGGCACGCGACCAATCGAACTCCTGAAAATATTAAAAAAGCAAGTACTGTATTGCAAAATGGAACAGCAGTCCGTCTGAAAAAAGAATGTATACATGAAAAAAGTTAGGTGTAGAGCTGTAAATATTGAGGACCTGTTAAAATTCCAAAATTCCAAGTACATAATACATCAAAATAAAATGTACCTCAAACGTTCCTTTGAACAAGAAAAAAAAAAACTAGTTACGTACGCATAAAAAATAATCGTGCCCCTGAAACACGCAAAAAAGGGAATAAAAATAAACAAATGCATACTGTATGAGAGAGCAGAAAGGATCAAGAACAATGGTTTTGTGGAACAAAAGCCATTTCTACCTTTGTTCGTTTAATGTAACGTCTCACAAAAAAATCCTTGCAAATTGTTATACCATGTATTTTATTTATTATAATATTTTTTTTGAATAAGAAACTACAAACTCTCAGAAAAATTTACTTCCCAACAGTTTTGCGTTTGATTTCTTAAAAGAACTCGAGTAAACTTCAATTCATGATTAGGTGCTCACTGCTTAGGGCAATATAAGTATACATGTTACACACAAATGTCGAATTCCTGAGAGATGGCGATCTGCCCGGACAAATCGCGATGTGCTTATCATTTTCGGGCAAAGCCCGATGTATCTTGTTATTTCGGGATGTCCCCGGGCAAATCGAGATCTGGCCGATCGTCTTTGGTCAAATCACGATTGAACCATTTCAAGGAACTATCCTACGTTAATATTTGCTTCAAAGGTTTTGAATCAATTTACTGAAATATAAAATAAAAATGTAAAGAATAATGCAAATAAAAAGAAGTATTGTCAATATAATTTTATTCCAAAATTTATTAGAGAATTTTTTAAATTACAGTTTGAAACATTACAAAACAAACTTTAAAAATAAACAATAAAATTTAATTACATTAAATTAAAGAACATGAAAAATTATGAAAACCATAAGAAACTACTGAAATAAACGTCTCTTTTGGAATAAAGATGCTCTACTTAGTGAAATAAAATCATAAGAAGTAAAATAATGATATTTATTTGATAAAGCTAAAGAATTATGAATGATAAAAATGTTTAATGATAAACATAAAAAATAAATAAAAACTGAAAGTAAGAAAAATATAAACAGACTCACTGTTCATTTGTTGGTGCACGGAATAGACGAATGACACTTTGAATTGCCTTTTACGCCGTTTGCGATGCATTTACATTTTTTTATTTAAAATTTGTGCTTTAACAGGTCACGTACCCCTGCCCACCAGTACGCGATGTTTTTCTGCTTGCTTCTCTGAGACTTCCTTTCTTATTTGGAATGTCCTATGCAATTCAAAAGGGACTCTTTACAATCACTTATTTAATTTCTTGAGAAAAGACAGTTCATTGTACCGTTTAAAAAACCTAATTTATAATAACCCTCATCAGCAACTTCTAAAACGAGCCCCATAATATTATTTTCATAGACTTCACTTCTATCTACGCTATGAAATGGAATTTTCACTGTTGTTCCAATAGCTAGTTTTGGAAACGCCTTTTCACTTGATAATTTTATTTCCTTTGACTATTCTTCCAGACCCTCAAGAGCTTTGGGCTTTGAATTTTCTTGTTGTTTCTTATTAGGACATCTCATACAATACAATTTGCTGTCTTCTCTTACTGCACACGTATCATGAACTGATTGAAAACACATGTTACATGCATAATGAAGGTCACAGATACATGTTTTTTCTTCATTTTTTCTGGAATTACATTTTTAGTAATAATCTTACTAGAGTTTATCGCTTCGTCATTTTTGTTCCGCTGAATCATCACTTCGGTTATTCACGCCATGAAGGGTATTTAGTGCATGTTGGAGGTCTGTACAATAAATCACATAAGTCATTCATCACATTACTCAGGATCTTCCATTAACCTGTGTATATCGTATTATGTAATAAATTCTTGGAGACACAGTTCAGCTTTGCAGATGTTTCCCCCATACAGAAATAGTTTTCAATGCAGGAGTAATGAAAACCTGACTATCGTGATATACAGTACATCAAATACCAAATTTCGTTTTTGTAGATAGTAGTAATGAGGGGAAAACTACGTATATGAACATGACAATTTTACCTGCATAGGTCTTGATTGTATACGTACTAATGCATTAATACACTGCCGGACAATTGCTAAGGACGGATGAAAATAGCAACGATAGCAACCATAAAATGGAAGGCAGGAAAATGTGGAAATTAGCATAAGTGCGGGATACAGTAAGACGTGTTGTGCGTATGCAAATTTTGGATTGCCGAACTTGTTCGTGACGTCATAGCGCTGATAAGAGATATAAAGGATTTGACGCGTATTGACCGTTGTTGTTCAAACGCAAAGTTGAAAGGGAAAGAATCAATTGACGAACTTGCAATTTTCAGTATGTCTTCCCGACATCACCTAGATGATTTTACGCGTAGCCGTATTATTGGCAAGATTGAAGAAGGGCGAAAAATAACAGATGTTGCCAGGGAGTTCGACGTCAGCCACAGTGTTGTTTCAAGGCTTTGGAAATCATTTCAAACAAATGAAGAGTGTAGCAAACGTGACGGGGGGGTCGTGTTTGCAGTACGACACCTGCAGAAGATCGGTACATAGTGCTATCAACAAAAAGACACCGGCGCAGCACAGCTAGTGGGGTAGAAAATCAGTTTATGGCTGCTACTGGCAAGCGGATCTCCCGAAAAACTGTCGTCAGACGTTTGCATGAAGGAGGACTATACGCCCGCCGTCCTGTTGTGTGCATCCCATTGTCCAGACGTCACCGTACCGCCCGTTTGCAATGGTGCCATCAACATCGCAATTGGACTGATAACGACTGGTCTGCTGTCCTCTTCTCAGATGAGAGTAGATACAGTCTATCGTCTGATTGTCGAAGACAACTGATCTGGCGTGATAGTGGTACTGCATATTGTCCAGCAAACATACAGGAAAGGGACCGATATCCGACATGTAGTGTCATGGTATGGGCTGGCATCATGATCAATGGCTGTACGTCCCTCTATGTACTTCCGACTGGGACTATGACTGGCCAACGATACATTAATGATGTTCTGCTACCTCATGTTCGCATGGTCCGTGGTGCTGTCGGTGATAGATTCATTTTCATGGACGACAACGCAACATGTCATCGAACAGTCGCTGTCCAGGAGTGTCTTGAGAGCGAGGATATTCAACGCCTCGTATGGCCAGCACGTTCTCCAGATCTGAATCCCATTGAAAATGTGTTGGATGTTTGGGGAGGAGTCTTACTGGTCGCCAATGCCCTCCAATAAACAAGGACACCTTCATCCGTGCACTGAGAGAAGGAATGGGATAAATTACCCCAACAGCTGCTTGATAATGTTGTGCAAAGCATGACACGACGTGTGGAATCTTGCATCGCCCTCCATGGGGGCCATATTGACATCTTACGCCAGAACGCCTGCGGACGGTAACTGCATTTTTTTCACGTTTACGTATTCTGCACAAAATGGCCTGTTTGTTCCTTGAACACGTTCCAAAGCCTTCTGGATTTCAGAGCACAATAAATTGTCTTTCTTGTAATGTCCTGGCATTCTGACATTATTTATTTCACTTGGCATCCAACCACACTTACTTTTTTATGCGCTATATAGCCGTTTATGATCTATCCTTAGCAAATGCCCAGCAGTGTATATCAGAGTAGATGTTGCTAATGAATAAGCTTAATAAATTTGTGACGTAGGCAACTTGCGGGAGTGTCTGATTACAGGTCTAAAGCAGTCCCTTAGAATTAGGAGGTCAGGAAATTTGGACTTTTGCCCAAAAGAAAAGACACGTGAAAACGAATTTGAAGAAAATGAAAAAGGGGACATGCACTAATTTACCTTGAATACATACCATTGTTTAAAAACATTTCCGTAATTTTCCGAGAGAAGTCATCACCACCGGCGAATAATAGTGCCCAATAGTAAAGACACATGGAAATGAGGTAGAAATAGCTAAAAAAAGAAAGAGAAGGGGTAGAAAAACCTGAAAAAGAAATAGATGAGGTAGAAAAAAATGAAAAGGAAAGAGATGAGGTAGAAAAAGCTGAAAATGGAGATCGTCCCAATATTTTACATGTTCTGTTGCCAGTTGACTAAACAAAGCTTCGCACCAGTGGCGTAATGGTCTCATAATTTTTCTGATCATTCCTCCGAGATGTGTCCATGTCCGAATCCCGGTGAGGCATGAATGTTGTTTTTGTCTTACGGCACTGATTCGTATCCTTCCCAGGAGCCAGTGGCCTTAAATTAGGAAAGGGCGCTAGTGGAGTTGCTCAGGGAGCTTTTTAAATCCAACCGAGCCGCCCCGGTGGCGCAGTGGTCTAAGGCGTTGGCCTCTGATCATTCGTCCGTAAGGGGTCCGGGTTCGAATCCCGGTGAGGCATGGATGTTGTGTTTGTCTTACGGCACTGGCTCTCTCCCTTCCCTGGAACCAGTGACCCCTAAATTAGGGACGGGCGACTGCTTATAGCCCATTGAGTTGCTCACGGTGGTCGTTAAACCTCCACTCAAAAAAAAAAGAAAAAAAAAGAAATCCAACCGAAAACCAAAACTAACCAAAACAATTTGTTTGATAAGCTTTTGAAATTTACGAAAGGTAATTTACTGAAGGCCTCCTTTTCAGTTGTATACTTTTATGAAAACGTAAATCATGAAGTTTTTGACTGAATTAAGAAAACTTTTGTGAGTGTTACATGAAGGTTAAGTAATTATTAACATGTGAGTTGTAGACAACAGGTGAATTTTCAGCACCAAAATATCAATACCTCAAAATTTTTGAATCACACCCACGAGGACTAGAGGTTGGCAATCTGGAGTATAGATGGAGGCAATGAAAATTTTTGAATCACACCCACGAGGACTAGAGGTTGGCCATCTCGAGTACAGATGGAGACAATGAAAAGTTTTGATGCCGCTAGAATTTTAGTATTTCCAACCGTCCCCAAAACGGTTGGCTCCAGATACAAAGGGAACAAAAGATCAGTAGGCAGTATCCGACAAATTCCGAATAAATTTTATGTTCCTAATTTTATGAAGAAATACTGAATGTGATTTTTTTGACAAGAATTCTTTTGAAAAGTAGAAAACAAAGATTTATATTATTTTAGATTTATGAAATTATCACAGAATATTTGCAGGTATTTTTTCATATGTTTTTGATAACGGCTAGGGTCAAAGTTGAAGTTGTGCTGTAGAAAAAACTGAAGAACATAAACGCATGACAACATAATCTAATTAAAAGTGGTGCTCAAATTTAATAGTAATACTATTATATGGTTTGATACGCAACTTACCTGTTATCCATATTGGATCTCCAGCACATTCTCGGTGTGGCAACTCTGGTATCCCCATATTGGATGTAAACTCAACACATGTCCTCAGAAAATTCGCTATGATTCTGTTAGTGCTGTCCTGCTCTATTCCATACTAAGTTCACATACGATAATATTGGTCGAAACATCACTCCAAATAGCCATTATATTTCTTGCTGTCCTCATTCACTCCTATGTAAATAATTATTTCCTTAGACAATACAAGCTTTTTAAAATTTAAAAACTTATTTACACGTTAAAATTCATTAATATAATAAGACGGAGACATGCCACGAGGCAAAATCCTGAGTCCACCAGTTTATTCGCATTTGAAACTTTTCAACTTTATGTCACGGCCATCACAGATAAAGCGGCCTGTTGTCTCCACTATGGAATCATGTGGGTTGGGAGTTTGTGCTTGGGATCTCCCGGAGTGTGCTTAGCGGAACCGGCGATTATGTATTTCTCTCTTCTAGTTCAAAAGTTTCTAATTTTGTGGCGCCATCTATATTTCTGTGTTTTTCTTTCGACACAGATTCTATCAGTTTCTTGGAACCAGAGCCCCTAAATCAAAATCGGGCGTCTGCTTATAGGCCTTCGAGTTGCTCACGGTGGTCGTGAAACCCCCAATAAAAACAAAACCAGAAAGTTTTTTCTAGCAGAGTTGCCTAACAATACGAGAAGAAAGGACACCAAAAACGACAAATAAAATCGGTAGAAAAAACTATTTCGATGGGTATAGGAGATTCACAAGTCTTGAACTATAAATTTAGTATGCGTGGATCAGATTACGACACTGTATTTATATCGTAAATATTCATTTTTCGCGTGTGTTTTCCTTGTTATATTTCCCTTTCACTATGTCAGAAATTCTTTATTGTTTCAAATATGACAACCTAAACCAAGTTAGAGTCTAAAACATAAATTATACGTAATGTGTTTTACTACAAAATTTTCCTAATTCTGTTGTTTCCAAAAATCAGGGTACTCAGTCTCAACTACAGCATATTAAATGTCGCACATTTCTGTTTATTCCATTTGGTAAGGTTTCCTCAGAAACTGTTTTCAACGGTGGTATTATCCAAGGGCGAAGAGATTTACCTAAGATTTTTAATTTCATTTTGTTAAGTGAATGATTTCCTAATCGCAAAACGCTTGTAGTTCAGTCCTGTCATTTCGCTGAAAGTCGTACATTCATCAACATCCCAGGTCTGATGCTTTGCCGTTAGGATGACGTATTTCTTTTCAGTTGCTTTTACTGTATGCTTTTCAATTGTTGGTCAGACGTTTTGTCTGTGGCATACAATTACAATAGCCGTTATCTTCTCAATAACGCACCAGAAACATCTGTTTCTAGCACACCTTACATTGTGAACTCTGCTATAAACTTTCAAACTGCTAAAACGTTCTTTCTTCATCATTTCGTTTGTCATTGTTTCTCTTTCGCAGAATGACACTGAGAGGCAATTTTATCCCGACTTCTAACGGAGTTTAATATGCATGTCATTCTGAATTTCTAGCTTGTAATTTACTGCATAGGTATCGATGTTGCACCATTACAATTAACAGTTCCGTTGGTTGGCGTATAAAAGAGTAGAGGGTTCGATTTACATTGAACACTAGTATTAGAACATACTCATTCTTTCTCTTATTCCTTCTTACGATATTTAAAGTTCACAACTTGTCTACCTATCTTATTTAACACTCATACGTAATTTGTTCAGTGTTGTCGATCGCAATTCAGGTTTTCGTGGGGGTCATTTTAATCGTTCGATTCTAAGGCTTGCCTTCAGAAGTTTTCTTCAGGTGTTGTACAGTTACAACATATAATGCTTTTATGTTAAGAACCTTTAGTGGTATATGGGTATTTTTCTTTTGTTTGACCTTCATGAATTCTACCATTCCATTTCATATTGTCCTCCTGATTTTCGAAAAGAAAAGGTTTCTTTGGTCTGTTTTCATTTATCAGCCTTTGACGAATAAAAATATCATAAAAAAGTGAAAACTCAGTTGCTAGTTTCTTCTTACATCAAGCGGTGATAAATCAGACCAGACTTTATCTGTTAAAGAGGGAGGAGCTTGCTTCCTGCACAGTGCACAGCCAATGGCGTTCTACGCTTCTTAGTGAAATGAACTACAACCATTTCACATATGGAATATGTAGCGAAGCGTATCCACATTACAGGAATGGATTCGCTCTCTCTCGTACTAAAATAGTTTTTTATATTTTCCAAATCACTTTACATAATTGTTTGGCAGAAGACTGGACTTATATCTGAAATGTTATTAACGATGGTGGCTGATGCATTTGTGGTATTAGTGACGTCGATATTATTTCCCAAATTACTCCGCGTAAATGCATGGAAAGAAGAATACTTAATATTGTATTATTATTTCCTCGATTTCTCCGAACAAATGCGTAATGAAGTTTGCTTTAATTCGTTATTATTTTTTAAGTATTTCCAAAATTTCTTCGTATAGAATCTTACCAGCGATGATTTTACCTGTTGTTACAATTTTCATTATTCATAGCCCTTTGTTATTTAACTGCTAGGAGCTGTGCCGAAATACTTTTCGAAATTTCTAAAATTGGTTCGTATAAAATCGTGCGGCTGGTAGCCTTTATTAAATATAAGACAAACGTGTTTTAGCTAAATGACAGGTTGATGAGGGGTTCATTCCTCTTTATGGTCTTTCTGAGGTCCATTATTTTACACGAAAGTGACTTCTCATCGGTCGTAGCACCCATGTGTTACTAATCATTATTCGTCAAGACTTCCCTGAAAGTTAATGAAAATTTTCGTATTGTGTTTAAGAATGCGTTGCATAAGTGTTTGTGTTTTGGATATTTTAAGAGCCGTCCGAAAATAAAATAAAACTTCCTTTACAGGATCATTAGATCCCACGTGAATGAACAGGTCTGGATGAGAACGAGCACATCTTCAGCAGATAAGGCGTGGCGTTATCTATCGGTGAATACAGAGCAGTTGTATTCTCCAACAGAAAACATCACACACGAATAACTCCAAGGGCTGAAGTAGGGCTAAGATAAATATGTAATTAAATATTTTTACACAGTTGATGTGTTTTGCCGTTATTATACATATTTAATGTTTTAGTAGATATATCCCATACTTGTACATTATTTAAAAATAATTTTACACAAATCGCCAGTTTTTATGCAAAACTACACAATATTTTCTGTTGTAGCAACCTGTGAGCCAATAGATAGCAAGTTTCGCATTTTCAGGTTTCGCAACACATCAAAGCCGACAGATGGCAGCACTGTACCGGCACCAGTCTGCTTCCTCATTTTAGATGAAAGCTGAGGAAAGCAGGCAGAGTCATCTGTCATTTAATACGTAGTTTCGTGTCCAGGTTCTTCATAACTAATTTCGATCACGTCATATTTAGTAGTACGTTTTTCCTGTTTAAGTTTTTAAGTAAATCGGCATGCCAAAAATTAAATGAACCGTATAATCCAAATAAAAGGCATTTATTAACGAGTCTCCCATTAAAGACTGAGAACTGACGGAAATATTTTGTTCTGTGGTGTGTGGGCTTCGGCTGTTTCTTGTGAGTAGCGTTTTCAAGTTTCGCATCACATTAAAACTGGTAAACATAAAAAAATGAAAAACACCTTGTTTAAACAAAGGCTTCTTACAAAAGTTCCGAGGAACAGTACACAGGTCAGATCAAATTTCAGTTTAGATTTACGCCGTACACCAGTGGGTTCAGATATCTCGTTGTCGAAAGTAAACCATCCAGTGTGAGAAGTTTCTTAGAAAAATACTGCGGTCAAATAATTCCAGCCGAACCTACTTTAAGAAAATATTGCTTGCAGATGATGTACGACGCAACTGTATTAAATATCTGGGAGAAAATCGGAAAGTTTCCTATTTGGACCTCAGTTGACGAAACAACAGATGCGCATAGGAGATACATCGTAAACATTTTTGTAGGACATCTGAATGAATCAACACCGTCGATCCCATACTTAAGTACTTGTGTAGAACTATCAAAACGTAACCACCACACGATCGCTAAATTGATCAACGAACCGTTGCGAGTTTTATGGCCAGAGGGAGTAAAATACGATCCTCCCTAGATGTTTGTATAGCAAGAACAGAACATGAATTTCAATTTAAAGTATATCGAAAACCCTCCTATGAACCAATATTGATTCCAAATAACTCTAACCATCGAATAGCACAAAAAGGAAATGCTCTTTATAATCAGATAAAGAGAGCATATATACATACAAGCAATATTGAATTTCAAAAAGAAGAATTAATGTGGATAACAACAGTAGCAAACAAAATGGATATTCTGAAATCGCAATAGAAGACTTAAGTAAAAAACTGTGAGGCTACGATAAACAATATGAGTAAGACCACCAGGCAAAGAGAAGAGAAACTTGAACAAGACCAAAAACAATACATAGGTTCGTTTCCATATATTGATGGAGTAACAGGAAGAATTAGCCATGAAGTACCAAGATATAAGAAAAATATTGGACAATCTGTAACAACAATGTTTACAATGATAAATAATACAAGGCAAACATTTCAGATTTACAAAAAGAAGTAGTATACAGAATACCTTTAGAACAGCCAAGTATTAAAGAAAAAGAATGAATATATTTTATGGGCCAACCAAAAATAGACTTATAAAAAAAAGAAATCAACATGTTAAAAATTGCGAAAAGAGAGAGAATGTTACTGCTATGGTGCAGTACTGTATTGAAGAAAATGCGAAACCAAAATTTGAAGATATTCAAATAAAAAGTGGATATAAGAATGAATGGGAGTTAAGGTACTCAGAGGTTTCACCATATAAAATAATAAACACAGAGCCTGTAAAAAATAATGAACCAATCATCATAGCAAGACCTTGGAAGGCCTTAATAAAGAGAGAAAAAGAGTATAAAGAGCAGCAATGGAGGATGAAGGGTGGGACAAAATAGAATGAAGGAAACATAGGAGAATTAAACAGCGAATGAAATACAGATGGCAGCACAGTATCAAGAAAGAAACATGAAATTCAGGAATGCAGGGGGTAGCACGTGACCCTTTAGCCCTTTCGCACACGTAGAGAGACTCCGTGGGGAACCTAGTGCACATGGTCGGTCTGCAACATTGTAGTTAGGACAAGTGTTCTGGGGATGATCTCGCCGCCCCGGTGGCGCAGTGGTCTAAGCGATGGTTTATGATCATTCGTCCGAACGGGGTCCGGGTTCGAATCCCGGTGAGGCATGGATGTTGTGTTTGTCTTACGGCATTGGCTCTCTCCCTTCCCTGGAACCAGTGACCCTAAATTAGGGACGAGCGACTGCTTATAGCCCATTGAGTTGCTCACGGTGGTCGTTAAACCTCCAATCAAGAACAAAACAAGAAGAGGATGACCTCACATAGGTCGAAAAGCTTCAACGAGAGTTTGGTGGAATGGTGGTGATCTCAAGCATGCCGTGATTTTAAACTTTTTATTGGATTTTAATAGTGAAATATTTTAAACTTCAAATTTAACTTGTGGTGCAACTGGTACAGTAAACATCGATGGAATGTGATTTTTTAATAATGATTTTTTAAACTTCAAATTAAACTACTGGTGCAATACGTACAGTGAACATCGATGGAATAGGATATTTTATCAACATGTATATAGGGATTTTAACATTTAAAGAACTGGAACCAGAGTGCAATAATGTGTGTGCAAAAGTGTAGATAAAAGAAAAGATTGAAACCAAAAGTTTCATCTGCCAAGGAATTATCATTGGAATATCGCGACATGTGTTGAGAATCGTCAATGAATCCACAAAAAAGAAAAATGACACACCAACAATGTGCATTATATAAACTAAGGATTAGAGGTACGTAATGATATTTGATCTAATAGTGGATATATAGTTATTACTAATTAATACACACAATTGGCGTAGATTTGGAACATCAAACAGAAGTCATAGCTCTTTCCACGTTTATAAGTGAGTCACGGAAAAATTCTCATCGGCCGCCACCGGGAATTGAACCAAGGGTCTTCCAGTTACGCGTCAGACATGCTACCACTGCACCCCAGCGTTCTCGAATTCTCGAGACTCACATACGAGTAATTAGTCGTATGTCAGTGCGCGTAACTGGAAGACCCTGGTTTTAATTTTCGGTGGCGGCCGATGAAAAGTTTTCTGTGACTCACTTATAAACGTGAAAGAGCTATGTTTGATGTTCGTAATCCTCGTGAATTGTGTGTATTAATTAGTCACTTGCCTCCTAGTTATTTGTTCAGTTGCTGCTTACCATCTTTGGTGAATCTCAAGCATTGTGCGGGGCTCCGAGAGGCAACTTTCCATGTGGTTTCGCAGTAAGTCGCTTGTGAGTCTAGAGAATTCGAGGCCGCTCTGGTGCGATGGTAGCATGTCCGGCGCATAACTAGAAGACACTAATATCGATTCCCGGTGGCGGCCGATGCGAGTTTTTCCGTGATTCACTTATAAACGTGGAAAGAGCGATGACTTCTGTTTGATATTCCTAATCCACGTCAATTGTGTGTATTATGGTTTTATATTTTTTAGCTATTTTTGTTTTGCCTTTCACTCAAAAAATAAGAATCTGAAAATTTCCCCAAACTCCTGTTTTTTCTTATTTTTTTACCTGTTATGGAAACTTTATAATTTTAATCCATAAAAAACGTTGGATTTCTTTTATATTCAATGGGATATGCAGAAAGGTTGAGTTTATATTGTGATCATATAAATGTTTATATATTTTAATTCAATAATGAGAACCAGTGTCTTTTTTTTTTCCGTTTTTCCCAAATGAGAACATTGGCAGGTGGTGGTCTCATTTTTCATCAAGAAGTTCAAATTACTTTCTAAATCTTTCAGCAGCTATACACAGTGACATGTTTATGTTTGACAGTGTGTGTGATTGATGCACAGTTCTTTTTAGCTCCTTCTCAAAAGCCCCTGTAACTGAACTTTGGCAGTATTGGGTAACCCCATGAAATCTATAATGAGAGGCATGATGTAAGCACTAGTACTTGCAAAGCCATTGTTACAGTTACATCAAATTACTTTTCACGTGAACCCATCAGAATGGGCAAACTATTTTCAAGGGCCAAGAAAAATAAGATTAACATCCTAAACGATAAGATTGACAAAGATGTGAAAATTTCTGTAATTTTTTTCAAATGTATTTCATTTACGATTTGACGTTTGCCTACTGAAAGACGTTTTCGTACCCCAAGTGAATCAGCTTAAAACTGAAATATTATTAATTTTTACATTAACTTTCTCTTACGGATTTTTCACTGAAAACCAATTTCTAAGTCAACCCACCTGAAATTGCTTATTTAGAAAAAAAAACAAAAAAAAACATGTCCGTATGAAACATTCGAATTTGAAACTCAACATTTTACACTATTTTTTTCGAATTACTAAAAACAGTGAAAACTTACATTTGTCTTATGAAACACATGCATAACTACTTTCATGTATAGTATCGTAAATTCAAGACTTTCTATGGTTATTTCACCTTTTACTTATTTTACATTTTCTTAGGCGTTTTTGCTTGCTCTAGCGCGTCTCATATAACAGGACCATCTCCAAGTACCTCTTTGGAGGTATCC
Organism: Macrothele yani; assembly: GCA_039090855.1. Taxonomy (NCBI): domain Eukaryota; kingdom Metazoa; phylum Arthropoda; class Arachnida; order Araneae; family Macrothelidae; genus Macrothele; species Macrothele yani. The sequence continues at coordinate 28,035,542 of CM077018.1, read as the reverse complement.
ATTAAGATAAAATAATTTTTTCACATAACTTCAGTGATGTATTCGATATTTAATAATACTGTTTTGTCAGCCAACTTTCTCCTGATATTTTCATCAAGAATGACTATAAGCAGTCACGTGATTAACTGGCAAGTACATTTTAAAGATGCTTAATTCCTTTTCACTGAAAAACCGTGTATGCAAAATTCCTGCACCCGGTGCTTTAAAGCACGGGGTGCAGAATTCTCGCAGTTACACCCGTAGAAACAAGGATTCACGATCTACACATATAACCCATCCTCAAATAAAAACACTTTACCGTCCGAAGTATCATGAGTAATTTCCAATATTTATCATTGCTGAAATGAATTTTTAAGTACATAATGTGATTTGATACAAAGAGAGAAATATTCAGTCACGAGCAAACCGCTGTTTCTCAAACGAATAAATAAAAATAAAAGATTGTAAGGGTAAAAATGAATTTGAGGTTAACGTATAACATACTACGCTGAACTTACTGGATTCTCCATGCGAAGTTGGAGAGAAAAACACTCTACTTAGCTCTGAGAAAAAAATAACTTTAAAAACGTTAGAACTCATTCTTACATATGTATGGTCATGTAAATATACTAATATTCTTATATATATCATAAATATTTCGTATTTAAAAGCGTTACACGACATCGAACTCAGCATTTGACATTGCCTTTTTTGTGACATGTATCTAGGTATTGTTAGAATTGTTTTGGTCTGTGTGAGGGGTACTTCCGATGGATACAAATGTAATCATGCCTTCTTTCGCTTATGAATACGGTTAAAGGTAATCAGCTGAAAGAAATTCGTTGGAGTGGAAGTCATTGAAACATCTTGTTAAAAAGCACGTGTTTACAGTATAACTTTGTGCGTACGCCTGTGGACATGTTATCTGTGCAATCACTCGTCCGATTTAAAAAATTCTTCGTACGTTGCGAAGCACAAAATGTGAGAACGATGATCCCTGCTTTCAAGATTTTTCCGATGCAATACTTCACCGCTAGGTGGCGTAAATGCAGATGCTATCAATTCAAAATACCTTTTTTCCATATCATTGCCCCTAAACATCCGACGGCAAAAAATCTTTCTTTATTTCGATACCATTTCTAACGAAGGCAATTTTGGTAACAGTTTCTTCTTCAAGTAGTACATAGGTTTCCGCTAGTGGCCGTGAAGGCAAATTGCAATATCCCCGATAACACTGTTCCTAAACAATCGATTTTAAACATTCTGTTTGCATCCGATTGAGATCTAGGTGTGAAACGTTCTTCATATAATTTATAATTGTTGGTAAAACACTGCTTTGCCACTTAGGGCGTAAATGAACATTTTTGTTTCTCATGTTTTTGCAGCAATACTTGCGCTTCTGAAAACTGGCATGAAAAAATTATTTTGTCGTATGATGTCCTGCCCTCACTACGAAAAGCCTTTTTAAGCTATCTTTTGCTTAAAATAAGTCAAAGCTTTTCCGCTAGGAGTCATAGATGTATATATTATGGTTCTTGATATCTCTAATCTGACAGTCCGATTTGAAAACTTCTCTCTTTGTCCGAGATCGTTTTCTCGCGTTTGTGTTTACAGGATATTTACAGCAATAACTACGCTTCAAAAAACCCGATTCAAGAACTTCTTTTCAGTCAGGTACTTCTGATTGGCAAAATATTTTTTGTCATATCCCTCCCGAAATAATGCAAAATTTCCCCGCTAGAGGCGCAGATATTGAATATGCTTTTCTGAAGATCTCTGCTCCTAAAAGACCGATTTGAAAAATTCTTTTAACAAGGGATACTATCTATGTTGAGGAACACTTTGCCTGTTCTAGTGGGTGGTTGTAGTTCACAGTTCTGTGCTTGATGTTGTTAGTGTGCCTTTCTTTTTGCAACTATATCTCCACTTCTAAGGATCGTATTGAAAAATTTCCTTCTTAACTGTAGCCTATTCGCTACAATAAAGATGTGCCGCATTATTCTTTCAAAATTTTGCAGTTTTCCCGCTAGGGGTCGTAAATATCAATTTCCTTACTGTCGCTGCTTCCACGTGACATATTTAAAAGAGTTCTTTTTCCCTAGCACATGTTTTGATATGAAGAATATTTTCCACATATTTTCTACCTTTTTATTGTACAAAAATCTTTCGATAGGTGTCATAAAAGTATATCATGGTTTTTTTATATCTGTTCCTCCAATTTGAAATCTCTTAATCTCCGACATCGTCCTTTATCTACGAGATATTTTTTGTGCATTGTTTGTTAATGTTCGTAACATAATTTTCTGCCTCTAGCGGGAGAAAGCAACGATTTCTCTTTGTAGAGGCTTTATCAATTGTAGAAATCCACTTGATTTTTTAACGGTTCCCTTAACCATGAATGATATTTGAAATAATTTATGTGTGCCGGAAAGGATTCAAAGGACCTATTCATTACAGCAAAAAGTTAGATGACATCTTTCTTTTCTTAATTCAGGCATCTCTGAAATTAACACTGCGCCACTGCAGTGAGCTTCAAGTTTTGGTAATGAGGAGTGCATTATCGATTTTGATGATTAAACACTGTAGAAACGTACATTTCTAACACATTTACAGCTATCTTTTTAGTTTTGACATGTATCCGTTCTTCCCAGGTAAATATTTTGCAACAGAATTTGAAATATTTCTTTTTCTTTAAACTCATTGATGAAACAACGATAAATATCCGCCTCACTGCACTCTTATAATTTATTAAATTCAACAGCACCTTAATCCTACTTAGAAGTGATGCGCATTGTGATAGACAATAATTTCTTCTCCTATTTCGTATATTATTTCCTTTGCGTTATTTAAATATATTTCATGTTCACCTGCAGTTTGAGATTTGTAGACGACCTATTTGCTGATGCACCCGGTAGTACATATACACTGAAGAGCAATTGAATTAGAGACAGCTGGCGTTATGCAAATGTGGCGCTGTGGGCGGCCCTGTAAACGGAAACGACAAGACGTATGCAGCGATCCGACAATATAAGGAATGATGCGACCGGAATCAGTAAGAGTCGGACGCAGTATGGGTAAGACAAAGGATCTAAGCGCATTTGATCGTGGGCAAATTGTCGAGGCTCGACGAATGGGTCACTCCATCTCGGAAGTCGTGCAGGCATTGAGATTTTCACGAGCCACTGTGTCACGGGTGCACCGTGAGTACATCGAATCCGGTAAAACCATCCCTGCAAAGGCCAACTCCGTGGACAACAGCGTGTGGATGAGCGGTGTCATCGTCGGCTAGCTTGCATTGTAACAGCGGATAAACGGGCCACAGTGCAAGAAATCACTCGGCAATTTAACGCTGGTGCACAAAAACGTGTAAGCAGCCACACCATCCAGAACCATCTCTTCGCTATGGGGTACAGAAGCCATCGTCCCACGAGGGTACCGCTGCTGACCGCACATCGCAGGGTGCAAAGATTAGCATGGGCGCGGGAACATCGCCACTGGATCCTAGACATGTGGGAAAATGTTGCCTGGACTGATGAGTCGAGATTCGCGTTTGTACATGCGGATGGCAGAATACGAGTACGGCGCAAACCACATGAAGCGATGGATCCTTCTTTCCAGCAGGGTACTCTTCAAGCTAGTGGGGGTGGCATTCTCGTCTGGGGACTGTTTACGTGAACTGAAATGGAACCTCTGGTACGTATGACATCGTCCCTCACAGGTCAACGTTACCGGGATATCTTGGACGACTATTTGCTCCCGTTTGCGTGTCTTCAGCATCCCACTGAGGTATTATATATAATTCAATACTACACACTTGTGATGTAGATTTATAAAACATTTAATTGTGAATAAACGTTGATTATCTATTCTAAAGCCCACTGGGGACCTCATCCTGCAACAAGACAATGCACCGTGCCATCGCTCCTGAATTGTATCCGAATGGTTGGATGAACACTCCACCGACGTGACCTCGCTTCCTTGGCCAGCTAGGTCACGTGACCTCAATCCCATCGAGCACAGCAGGGATGCCATCGAGAAAGATGTTCGAGGCTCTGACCTACCTCCATCAAATCTTCGTGAACTGACGGAGCTTGCTCAGGGGTCGTAGATCCGTGTGGCTTCCCAACGCTTCCTGTGCCTTGTCGAGTCCATGCTGAGACAAATCGCCGCCGTCATCAGGGTGAAAGGTGGTGCTACACGTTACTAGACGGGTATCTCTAATTAAATTGCTCTTCAGTGTATATATATCCCATGTACTGATTCCTTTACTCTGAAAGAATGATACATTTACTAGAATCATTGCAAGCCTATCGTGTGTAATACATTTGTAATTACAAGAGAAATGAAGATCTCAACTCCCATGCATTCAGACGTACGGTTTCATCTGACCGTGCCAGAAATCAGCCTGCCGCAAAGTGACATTGAATGTTATGTTGGCCGCCACAGAAGTAAGAGAAACGGTGTACTTTGCATATTAGTTTAGAAACGCACTAGGCGTGTTCTTGATGAAATATTAGCATACATCTGGACACTGAAACTTTCATTGCTTTTTTCTTTTATTTGTATAAGTGTTCTTTTTTCTCAAGTAGAATGCTGAAAGCATCTAAATTCGTACATTCCATGGCAATGTAAATTGATGATCAACTGAAATCTCGATGTAGAATTCGATTTGCGTTATGAGGACAAATATGCATCGGTAAAAGTACGATATTAACTGACAAGTTTAACTCATATTTTTCGGTCGTAATTTGCTTGCACTCTGTCATCGATGAGTGATACACAATTTACTTTTGGATACATTTGCATCCGAATGCGAACAAGCAAAGTACCTTGAGTGGAGTTGTAAAATAAGATGTAGGTAGTGGAATTAAAATTCAAGTGGTATTTGCTACTGATTTATAGCAAGTCGGATATAGTACATTCACGAGCGATAACGTCATGGTCGTTTATTAGTCATGTGTTGGGCGTGTTTTCATTTCACCCAGTGTAGTAACGACTTCATTGTATCGTAGAAGATGTCCTTAGGTATTTCGTTCCAGCAAACGGGAAACAAATAACAGGTTTGGAACCTGGACAAGGTAAGGGGTGCATCGGTGTTTCGCCATTTCCACGGTAATAATTCTTTCCCATTTCCATTACCCGATGTTCGCAAGAGCAAGGCTGACTGGATGACGAACACGCTGTAACATTAACCTTGGAGACAATATAATTTTAGTGATTGGCCAGTGAGCGTGAAAGATGATTTTTACCGTTAGATGGCAGTGCGTCCCAAGATATAAACAATATAGTTTCCGGATTGTTTGCATGGGAGAACTGTGATTGTTTAAAAAATGCACTGCAGTTTTACAAACAATCCGTTGTTTTTACAACAAAATATAATCCATGTTCATTAGGGTTCACTGCTCTTTCCCAATGTGCGCATCTTCTAAAGAGAAAATTGAAGAAATGTTATCCCACGAGTCCTCATCAGATCAGAACCTGAAGAAACTAAAGGTTGGAAGCAATATCACGGCAGGATTTTCAACCCAATGACAAGTTACCATCAGGTGTTGTTTGTGGTAAGCAGTTTCAGTCAGAAAATTATGTACCTAACGTGAGGTACAAGCGACTGAAAGACGGTGGTGTACCATCAATATATTTTTAGGTTATAAACATTACCTAGAAACGACTACTACAAAAACAGAAGTGTTCTTAAGAGAAGGAATAATGCTGCTGATTAACAGTACTAACAGAAAAAGGAAAACGAGCATATACTTGGATGATATATAATTATCAATTGATTTTGGAAATATTGTCAGGAATTACTTTAATGACAGATTTTTTCACGCATCATTTCATCAGTAGACATGTTAGGCTTAGCTAGTCATTGATAATGCGTTTTGTAGGAAAAGGAGACAGCGTATTTTAGTCTGTAAACTATGTAATAGTTTTATGATCTATTAAACGAGGATAGAGATTTATATATAAATTATATCATTTCCTATAGAAAATTTCCTCGCTCAAATGATACGAGTTCAGAATGTAAATAAAATCCATCTGTTCTAATCACGTAAATAATGATACAGAAAAAACGTGCTTTATTCTTGATTTTTACGTCAATAAATGGCGCTGTGTCCTTTATCGATGCATATACTTTTGTCCTCGTGGTTGTCAGTTAATGTTACAGCCTGGTATGTGATCTAATTCAGCCTTGGTAAGGGAAAATTACTACGCTCTGTAGTGGCGTATATTCGGGGCTAGCTAGGCTAGCTGCGAAGCACAGAGAATGAAAAAATAAAACTGAATTAAATATCATCATCATCATCATTGTCAACCATTATCAATCCACTGCTGGACGAAGGTCTCCCCAAGTTTCCTCCACAACGGTCTGTCTTGTGCCAGTCTCCTCCATGTCACTCCCGCATATTTACGAATTTCATCCACCCATCTCCCATGTGGTCTTTTTCTGGGTCTTTTCCTGTCCCTTGGAATCCAATCTAAAATTTCGGCTGTCCATCTATGGTCTGTCCTTCTGGCAGTATGTCCAGCCCATTGCCATTTCAGGGATTTAACTCTGATCATGATGTCTTCCACTCTCGTCATTTTTCGGATCCACGAGTTCCTCTTCTTATCTCTCCTGGTTATACCAAGCATGCACCTCTCCATGCTTCTTTGAGTTGTCTGCAGTCTTTGTATGTCTCTTTTAGTTAAGATCCACGTCTCTGCACCATACGTAAGCACTGGAAGGATGCATTGATCAAACACTTTTCTTTTAAGACATAACGGCATATTGCTCTTGAAAATTATGCTGTTTCTTCCAAAAGCTCTCCAGGCAAGTTTTGTACGCCGATTAATTTCTTCATCAATGTGACCCTCACTTGATATCTGCTGTCCAAGATAAACATACGTATCTGTTATCTCCAGTTTTTCTCCATCAATCGATAAATCTTCATTCCTTGTAAAAGCATTGAACATCACTTTTGTCTTCTGAAAGTTCATTTTTAATCCCACTTCTTTACTCTTGTCAGCAAGTTCCTGGATCATACTCTGCAGCTCTGATGGGGTAGTTGCAAAAATGACTACGTCATCAGCAAAACGAAGGTGGGTTAGATAATCTCCATTAATCTTTATCCCTTTGTTTTCCCAGTTCAGTGATTGAAAGACATTTTCCAATGTGGCATTAAAGAGCTTCGGAGATATGGTGTCACCTTGTCTCACTCCCTTTCCAATTTTTATGTGTGTTGTATTTTCAAACAGCCGAATCTTTGCACTTGCATTTTCATAGATGTTATTAATAATATTAATGTATGCATCTTCAATACCGCAGGATTTCAGAGCCGTGGTAACTGCTGATGGTTTCACCGAATCAAAGGCTTTTTCATAATCGATAAAAGCCATGCACAATGGAAGTTCATATTCCCTCGCTCTTTCAATTAGTTCTCTCAGTACGTGGATATGATCTATTGTGCTGTAGCCACTCCTGAATCCAGCTTGTTCTCTCGGTTGAGCCATGTCCAGTGTTACCTTCAAGCGGTGTGAAAGAACTTTAGTGAAGATTTTATAAACCACTGATAGGAGGCTGATAGGTCTGTAGTTCCTGAGATCCTCAATGTCACCTTTTTTATGTAGCAGGATCATTGTAGCATTGTTCCAATCCTCAGGAATCTTCCCTTCATTAAGGCATCGAGTGAAAATTTGGGCGAGTACTGTTTCAATTTCTCCACTTGCTTCTTGTATGATGTCTATAGTAATTCCATCTTCTCCTGGAGCTTTCCCCCGCTTCATGTTCTTGATTGCATGAGCAACTTCTGCTGGGAGGACTGGAAGAACTCCGGTACCTTTCATGATGTCTGGAGTACATGTATCATCCCTTTCATATAGTTTGGAGTAGAAATCTTTCACTTTTGTCAAAATTTCGCCTCTATTTCTTGTTATAGAACCATCTTCTTTTCTCAGAGCCATAATCTGTTTTCTTCCCTTACTGAGATGTCCCTTTGCTATCTTTAGGCTTTGGTTGTTTTCAATTGCTTTCCTTACTAGTTCACAGTTGAATTTTGTTACGTCTTCAGTGATACTTTTTCTTACTGTCTTGCATAGCTCTATATATTCCACTTTGGAAGTCACATCTTCTTTAGTTGTCCTCATCTCTCTTCTTTTTTGCATCAACATTTTGGTTTTTCCTGATAATTTGTTTACATGCAACTTGTTCTTAGACCCAGCTAATTTTGTTGCTGTTTCCATAAGAGCTTTGGTTACTTTTCTGTTAACTTCAGAAATATCCACTTCTTCCGATGTTAGGCCTTCTAAAGCAGAGAATCTGTTCTTCAGTTCCAACTTGAAAGTATTATGGTGTTTTTTAAGGTTGGTTATGTCAATACATTTTGTTTGTCTTATGAGCTTGCCACGTTCCAGTTTAGTGTTGAGGTGCATCTTACATCTCAGCAATCTATGGTCACTACCTGTGTTGAACTTGTTTAGCACACTGCAGTCTTCGATGACGAATTTTTTGTTACACATAATAAAATCAATTTCACTTGTCGTCCCAATTGGATGTCTCCATGTCCATTTACTGTGTGGCTTTTTCTTGAAAAAGGAATTCAAGATGAAAAATCCTTCTGCCTCTGCAAACTCAACGAGAGTATTTCCACGCTGGTTTCTGTTGCCGTGACCGAATTTACCTACTGAAGTTTCATTCTGTTGCCGGTGCCCTATTTTTGCATTGAAATCTCCCATAATTATCTTCAAGTGCTGCTTACCTTTATTATTTAGATGACGAATTTCCTCATAAAATTCTTCAATTTCTTCTTCAGGATGACTTGTGGTGGGTGCATAAGTTTGAATAATCTGAACCTGGTATCTTCTCGATAGTTGGATAACGAGTCGTGCAGCTCTGTCAGAGGAACTTTCAACTTCTACCACTTTATCCTTCAGTTTCTTGTTTATTATAAATCCAACACCACTAGTTCTGCCAGTATCTGTCCCACGATAATAGAAGAGATGTCCACTTTTCAGTTCAATGAGATCTTCTCCTTTTCTCCTTACCTCACTCAGCCCGACGATGTCCCACTTGATCCTTTGTAGTTCCTCTTCCAATTCAAGAAGCCTTGAATCAGAAGATAGGGAGCGTCCGTTGTAGGTAGCCAAGGTCAGCATCAAATGGCAGCCTAGTCCGGTCCTCCGGGGATTCTTAGCACCCTCTGCCTTCATGTCGCACTGGCCGCTGCCTTGGCCAGGTACATTCCAGCTGCCGGAGACTGAGGGCCAAGATTTAAGTTGTAGAGTCATTTTGTAGGTGTTTGGCCATAACTCACCACGCTGGCCAAGCGGGTTGCTGAGTGTGGGATAGCATTTCCTCTGATCCCGATGGTATAGTTATAAAAATATGTCGATGCTTTCGGTGCGAAAAAAACAACGCGTGAGAATTCGCTTCTTTGACTCAGTCTGGCGAGCGGAAACCAACGACATAACACAAGCAGCTCTTCCAGAGGCTTCGCAGTTCTGATTGAAAAAAATTCCGTACGATCGCCTGCTAGCGTTTTCATGACAACATGAATCAGCTGGTAGATGGGAATGAGCCATTGCTTTGGACAACGGTTCGCTAAAAAAAATAGAAGACAGTCTATCTCAGTCAAACGCATGCTCCCGCCCATAACAGAGTTTCGCGAGAGTTGTTTCAGTTTTTTTGAAATGTGAATTAATTAAAATCAGAGATATTATATCTTAAATTCGTGGCTTTGTTGGATTCGAACTGTTTTGATAAATTTTGGGAAAGCTTCCCCGAACATATACTCTCAGAACTTAAAGAACTCTATGCTTCAAGTTTTTATACAGCTCGACTAAAAATGAACTGAAGGTGTTTTATTCCCTTGATGAATACAAAAACAAATCAGTAAGAGGCATTACGTGTTACATAAAGTTGAATAAATTGGATATAGTGTTTAGTGAGGTGTACAAATTAGCATACCTCATATTAAACTTTCCATCAACAACTGCAACTGCCGAAAGAAGTTTTTCAGCAATAAAAAGAATCAGGATACAATATATCTTAGAGCCACACAAGGACATGCCCATTCGAAAAACTTTTTTCTTTTGTCAATAGAAAAAAACATTGTTTTAAATATGAAAAAGTACTCGGAAGAAACATTTTATGAAAACATAACACTCAAGTTCACACAAAAGGAAAGAAGAATGGAGTTCATGTACATATAAAATATTCAGAAGAAGAATGGAGTTCATGTACAAATAAAGAATTCAGAAGAAGAACGTAGTTCATGTACATATAAAATATTCAGAAGAAGAATGGTGTTCATGTACAATAAAGAATTCAGAAGAAGAATGTAGTTCATGTACATATAAAATATTCAGAAGAAGAATAAAGTTCATGTACAAATAAATTATTCAGAAGAAGAATGTAGTTCATGTACAAATAAGTGTTCAAATCCTAATTCTCATAATTATTTGGTATCATGTTAGCAATGGCATGTTCCTAAAATTTAGAAAAACAAAATGCTTCTAAAACTTACCAAGTAAAAATTAAACTTCGCAATACAAAAAACAGTAGTTGGGGGACGGGTGAGATAGCCCAGGTCTCGGACCCAAGATACGTCCCTGACGCTCTGCCAGTGTTGTCTATATTAATTCCTCCTCTGTCGGAGAAGAAACTGCTACGTTCTTTAGAACACGCCCACTTGTGGTGACAATGATCATGAAGGGGTGGGTGGAGGTGAACCCTGAGTTGGTACTGGCAAGTTATGGATTTTTCCAGCATCAGCCGCTGAACGGACTCAATATATCCGCTAATAAGAAAACAGGAAGAAAAGCGAGAATTCCCTGGAACAGACGGATTCACCTGTGTGGAGGTTATTATTCGGCCAGAAAGCCCTGTGTTTTTAAAAACATTATCTATTGTTGTGTTCAGCACTTGCAAAAAGGCATGTCCGCACAAGTAAGGAAATTTGAAACGATCGGTTTTTCTACACCGCGAGGAGTGATTCTTATTGCGAAAAATCAGGAACATGGCATAAAAGGCATAATCATGGCATAATCAGGAACATGGGAACGAGCACAAAATTCCCTAATTAGAGCAACACGAACACGCTGATAGTGATAGAAGCCGAGGAATGCTATCTTTTAATTTCTTTGGAAAATGATTGCTTTGAATAATTTTCGGGATAAACTTTAGCGACAGGGCGTTAAGCTGAGCTCGACTTCTTAACTCCTAATACTTCAGCAGAACGGATGAGGCGGCATCTATCGCTGCTTGTAAAAAGCGGAAATTATCAGCTGAGTGAACGTATCGTGCTGACAGCAAAGTCTTATTAAAAACTATTTCGAAAAGAAAAGAAAGCAAAACAGCTGCCCACATTTTATGCCGAATTAAAATCGAAGAGAAAAAGAAATTTCCAGCAGAGGACGACAGTTTGTGGCGTTTATGCGAACAAGAATTGTAGCATACATATGGTGGCGTAATTTCAAATTTGCAGCCGTTTAGCAAACTTATAAGAATGTGTTCTGCCCTATATGTAAAGTTACAAAGGAAATTAAATAGAAATACCCACCTTTTAACTGGTAGAATCATTTGCTTCATTAACATAATAATTCTTACATTTATTTTAGATATTCAATTCCAAAATAAATGTAACATACAAATTCTTACATTTATTCATAGCTACGCAAATTAAAAATATTTCTTGGTACTTTTTTCATTTTCGAAATCTATAATTATATCTTTGGTGTTTGATTTATTTGTCTCTTATGATTCAATCGCAATTAGTGAAATATATTTAAGTCTTCCTTGACGCGTTTAATTCCGCCAATAATTTTTGACTATTTTCAGTTTGATGAATGACCTTTCAGAAATAGCTACTGTGACAGGTAGACCTAAATATATGTATTGTAAGAGGTTTAGATAATATCATGCATGTTTTACAAATACTTTGCACATTTAGAAATATCATTTCTAATCATATAAAGAAGTTCTGAGAATACAGAAATGCGAAGTTGAAAAATTTCGTATAGCAATAAACCTTTCTCTATTTTCTGTTGTGCATATGTCTGAAATTCTGTAAAACATGTTTACCCTGATGCGTCTTCAACTCTTTTAAGTCTGCAAACCAATGTCCTACGCATCAAAAGAACGTTTCGAAGTCGATCTCTTAATTTCAATGGAATTTTCAAGTTCGAATTTGCATGCTATGGTTTGAGCTTCAATTTATATTCGTCAAAAGTATCTTTAAATTTAATTAGTTCTTTTGATGTTATTTATATCACATGGTAAGTTTTTTGAAAATGATTGTCTTTATCTTGAAATATTTTAGCCTTGGCGCCCTGTTTTGAAAATATTTTCACCAAAATACGCACAAACACACAAAAAAGGCAGATTTAAGTGTAGACATATGTTTTCTAACTCGAGTTGCTTCTTTATTCTTTGTTAATTATCTTCAATATTACGTCCGTTAACGCTTTTCAGCTGCGAACAAATCGAAATTTACTCACAGCAAGCAGTGGTGTGATTGGTCGTGGTCGTCTTGCGGGATTACATCGTTTTATGACAGAAATCGATTCACCACTAAAAGAGAGTAAACTTTCCCATTTATTTGAGCTGTAACCGAAGAAGTCGAATATGCTTCCAACTATGGCGAAAAATGTTAGATGCTTCCTTTATACCTATAATGCAGCTGTTTCTAATTAATTGAATATTATGGCTCGCTAAATCTAAATACCCTGCATTAAGAAGTATTTCTCGGATTTCTTTTTAGTTTGCACACTGTTATGCATTCTGATTATAACATTAGATCCGTGAAGCCTTGTCCTCGGCATTTTGAATTTTTTTCTGTTTCCAGATTTTAATAATTGTGTTTTTCATACCGAAGCTGAACGATCGTTCATAGCTGCGGCAACTAAAAACACTTCTGTTATTTTAATGAATATAGGAAATCTTCTCAATTTCAGAAAATTTATAAACGTGACTTTATTGATTAATTCCAACAATATATTGAGTAGTATCCATAGTTATTGAATATTTTGAACAAGATGTTTCTTTTAATGCTTTCAAATAGCAGTATTAAATTAATTCCATAACTGTGAACCTACGCATTTAATTTTCCGTTTGGTTTTACTTTTTACTTGTTGCGTTTCAATAGTATTTGTATATAAAAATTTCTCCTGTTAGTAGAAAAGTCCATTTTATATACCTACCGTGTTTCCTGTATGCCGCCAAAATGCAAGCGTAATCGTAATATTTACTAAGCAATGTACGGAAAAGTTGAATATAATTGTACGGAAAACCTAATCTCACGCCATATAATATCAGCGACCCACTCTCTGCGATTTAGGAGTCAGCACAAGCGTGCTTCCATCTATCGTACGCTCGGAAAGATACTGCGCGTGATTCGTGTGATAATCCCGTTTCGTTATTATTTTCTGGTTGGCCCTTAAGAGGAACTTTATGAAATCAAATTGTTTCCATACTGCAAAATATCTATTATGATGGAAGAGTTTTGTTTCCTCATGAATAAGAGAGTGGCTATCTGGCAGAATAAATCAATTGATTGCATGCCAGAGAAGAACCGTCTGATGATGAGAATCAACACATAAAGCAGTATTCTAAAGAAAGACACCAGTTCTTCCGGAATAAATATTACAGAATATGTTATGCCAAATAAATTTTTTATTTTCTTATGAGTTTGCGCTTCAAAGGGGTACACGTCAGTTCTTTGTAATACTGATACCAGTGGCTAACTGTCTCAGTAGCGTGGTATGATCACCCTGTGACGTTTCTATGATTGTCTCATCGTAGGACAATCCAGAATCATCACGGTATCAAGAAGAATACGAGCATCGTGGAAACATGTTCCAAGTATATGGAACACAGCTCATCCTTCCCTGAAACTGTGCTTCTTCTGATACCTGAATTGTTCAAAACGATGTGACATATACAATGTGAAAGTCATTGGGCGACTCGCTGAGCATCTTGAAGTTGAAGCAGCCTTTGGTGTTCAAACCATAGAATAAACGTAGCCTCTTTCCTAACAATTTCATCAAAAAACATATCTTCCAATTCCACATCTTAGAGTGCAGTCAAAGGCGTTCGAAACAAAAAGAACTTGCTGTGTACTACTACAAAACACACTGAAACTAACAAGAATCCCAATCTGGGAAGTGCAAGCCAACGGAAGAGCAAACGTGCTGCCATCTATCGCCCAATCAGTAATCACAATGGATTACAATAACGCGCGTAGAATGGGCCCCAGTTCAAAGCACAGCCCCTAATTTTACCATATAATTCAGGAGTTTCTCTTAGTGTGGAAATAGTAGTCTGACAAGACCACAGAACTTGCACTTACAGACGAGCACGGAAGAATTTTTCAGCTCTTTAGAGATTTAGAAGCCCGTCGTTTACAAACGTTAGATTCCCTCTTAAACTGGTTAGATAACTCACCAGGAGTGTCCTTGGTGGCATAATAGGCATTGCATCGCATAACATAACCAGGACGCAGTGCAGTTTAAAAAGGGATTCTGTGATCATGTGTCGTAAACAGCCCTTAGCAGTAGGAAGATTGGAGATTTGATAGTGCCCTAAGGGCGGCTAATGTATGATTAGTGAGGCTTCACGAGGTATGGTATACCCATTAAGATTTTCGTCTTCCTTCCAGACCAAGAAAAAAGCAGAGTGGGCCCTAACTCGGGTAATGACAGGGTCTCTGCTCCATGCTAGAGGTGGGAAATGGGGCAGGCAGATCTGCATCCAGCCACCGCTGCTTGACTTAGATATGGAGACTCTTAGTGCCCAGTTGCGAACAGGAGGAGCTCCTAATTTGAGGAAAGCGCATAACGCGGTAGGTCTTCGGTCTATTACCTAATGTACTTCTTTTATATCTTATCTAACTTGCGTGGACTGTGGGAGACGGTATAACTTTACATGTTATGACAAAATAGATAAATATTTTGGTAAAAATAGTAATTCGTGCATATCCACAATAACTAGTGATGTAAGCACACTCTTTGGGATAGTAAGTATTGTTGGTAGATCTGGTACCTATTAGATTAGGAATTTACCGCAGATATTCGTTTATGAAAAAAACTTATGCGGAGCTTAAATAAAGGTAAATCCTGCCACACTTGAAATAGAAAACCTTCAGGACACAGGACATGTTCAAAATTATGAAACAGAAGTTACTGCCAGTTTTAAAGATCCCGCTTAGGAAGAGAGAAGAATATTACATAATTTCTTTGAAAAAACATTTTGGCTTTTGAGTTTGATTTTTAGTTTATGTGTCTAAATTCCATATTTAAATAACACATCTCAAAGTATCTTGTGTAGAAACCTGAAGATTCTTTCATTTTAATTGTTTTGTTGTTGTTCATTTAAATTGTATCCTTCTCTTCAATTGTTTTGTTGCAGAAAAGAAACATTCACTAAATCAACTGGAAATTAGAAATGGTAGTGGTCAGTAGCAAAGTAACGCTTTTGATTTGAGGGTGGGGGTGTACAAGCCCACGAACCTCAAACCTCAAATATTAAGCCATCTGTGGATGACCCTCCGAATTTTTGATGGGGGTGGGGGTATGTTAAAATATTTATAAACACATGTACTGATCATAGTTTCATTCATACGCTTTATATAACGTGCCAGAAAAACAGAAAACAAATTATAGTTAATTATAATGAGTATTAAGTGAAAGCTTGTCAACAACAGGGGTATATAAGACATGCAGAGTAATTTTTTAATACCCTGGTAATTTGTTTGTTTGTCAACATAGAATTGCGCAGCTGCAAATGTTAAAATGTTATGGCAGTTCATGCGCAGAAGCAGAAACAGTATTTTTTTGTTTTCTTTCTTTTTCATTTCTTCTACAGATATAAATAAAAGAATACCTGGTCATACTCTGCAAAAAATGTTTTGTTCTATTCCGAGAATTTTATGGTTTAAGGAAAAATAAAGTCCCGAAATCATATTTCTTCCGCATAAGCATGAAATAATAATAACACACTGTTACATACTGTATTGATACTCTCAATTTTTAGACTTAAATGAGAAAAGAAACTGCTCTGAGACAATCTAAAATAATCACTTTAGTTTCGTAAGGGGAATCTTAAAATTAAGTTTCATACGACAGGATTCTACATGCCTTTTATGAACGATAAAGAAAAACCGCCGTCCCAGTGGCATAGTTGTCTAAGCGATGGCTTCTGACATTTCCTCCGGTTTTGAATGCCATTGAGACATGAACGCAGGGTTTGTCTTACGTTATTAGCTCTCTCCCTTCTGTAGAACCAGTGGCCCTAAATTAGGGAAGCGGGACTGCTTATAGTCCACTGAGTTACTCACAGTGGTCGTTAAACCTTCAATAAAAAAAGTGGAAGTCTTACAAGGAGACGGTCAGTTAACTTACATACGAACATTGTAAATGCGTAAAAGAAAACCTAAGTCAGAACTGAAAGAAGGAAGGATGAAGGCAAATACTAATGTCGCGGTGGCAATGACCAATCATCAATGAGTAGAGATAGGTGCGCGAGTTCCCGAGGGACTTGAATATTAAAATACAAAGAAACTACGGGTCTTTTGTCGAAGTTGAGCCGAAGGCAAAGAAGGGTAAGGATAAAAGAAATCGATGTCCAGTCTGACACTCCGATTCAACCCGTCGTAATATAAGCAGCTGTTCCACCTACATTGCAATCGATTCGCGAACAGCTCATATAGGAGTAACAGTTTTTATTTCACAACATTTGTACGAAATTTTCAAAACAAGGTTTGGAAGAGTTTTTTTCGTTTTTTCCTTAGTATTCCGGGAGAGTTTGTCTTTCTCCTCTATTACCAAAATGGTTAGAATAAGACTTTGGAGATAACCTGATTCTCTTAACCGTGAAAGCTAAAAGTCGGGGAATTTGATGTTGGTTACATGATACCTATGCTGCTTCAGTTGTGCATACCTTTTATTGCGTGGTTTTGGGTTGCAGAAATCGAGTTAATATTCAACCGGAATGAATTATACTTCATACATGAGTGAAGTTTTCAATTTCAACATTATATTTTGTTTTGAACTTGCACTAACGTTTCATGGATCACAATTAAAAAAAAATTAAGGTGCCTCAAAGTAATTAAGAATTTTATGAATCCAGCATTTTTTCACACATCGGCGTCAAACTGCGATGCAAAATGTAAGACATTTACGACGAAGTAATGAGATTCGGACAAGACAAAATGTATTCCAATAACCCTGGAAACCATCAGATTCCGCACACTTTGACGGCAACCGCTCGCTTTTGTAGGCTTTATACAAAGTGGTACTGCTCTGTTGATGAGGGCATCCCCAGATATTACTCTAACCGCCTTGTCTATTACTACCCAACAAATGCTTCCGTTTCAACAGCCTCAATAATCTCAGTCAAAGTTTCTTCCCTGCTCTTTAAAGGCATACTTACACAAGCTATCACATATTTCGCTTTTAAACTCTGAAAGAAGGTTTACGAGGAAGGCCATATAATGGTCTGGATGTAAATAACTTGTTTACAAAATCGAATACAGAACGCCTGGTATTAAGTATAACAAAATGTAGAACCATTCAATAACTCTATTATTTGAAGAAATTATGCACCTCAAGAATAAAGTGTAAACCCTAAACGTTATGTCTAAGGATTATGCAGAGCAAAAAAAGATCATCTTTGAGTTGCGCAGATGGCGTCCACTGACGTCATATGGTTATCTACCAGAATCTTAGTTGCCGTACTGTTCTGTGTACTTTGCAATAATTAGGTTAGGCCTTGATACTCGCAAAACAAAATGATTTAACGACCGAAATTACATTTTTTTAAAGTGGAGACTTTATACGACAAGTCGGTAGTACAACTGAACTGAACAGTTAGTACTTTTAGCCTGAATGAAAATATTACTTCACGAAGCTAAAATGCATTTATCTTCCTTGAAGTAACTTGAGCGCACCCGAGAAATTAGCATTCGGAGGCTAAGCCTTGGTGGCTCGTGCACAAATCCGGTCATGATCTTCTGCGGTGTGAAAAGTCTCAAATATTCGGACAGAGTCAACACTAATGCGTTAAACCATGGCCACACCAAAATCAGAAGTGAACAATGTAAATAAAAAAAAAGTGAATGCTTAGATTAATTTGCTGTTATTACTCGAGACACACCGCGAAACAATTGCTGAATGTTAAGAAACTGCACCGAAGTTCCATTAAACAATTAAAACTCGTGAATTATTACCACACACATACACACACAAAAACACTGCACAAATATTTTGGGCCAAAATTAACTTCACGGGTGGGAGGTTACTCACGAATATAGCCCTGAGAGGCAGCATTCCACAATATTGGGGGGAATGATGAAAACAACATATGATTTGAGTTCAAAGGGAAAACATGAAGCCTTCCCCTGTTATGATTATTTTTTTTGTCGTGATTGCCTTAGTGGTGAACAGAGTCTGTGATTTTTTACATACCAAATTTATTTTAAGGATAAAATACTGTGAAAAAAAATTTGCGTGTCTGCTATTTGATAACGCTTTCTTCGAGAGGGACCAAAATTAAAGGAATCATTTTTATTAATGACTAATGGATGTAGAGGATTCTGTTAAGGTAGATTCTGACCTCGGATCAACAGCTTCCCTTACTTATAAGAGATTAGGAGATTTATGTTACATAATCTTGATACATGACGAGCAACATGCAATTTACGATTAAATCATGACACGTTCAAATTAGCCTTTAACAGAAAGTGGAGCCCTGTTTACCCCGCACATTTAAATTGTTGGAGTATTGTGTGAATTCACAGTGATAACAATAATGATATTCCTGAGGAAAATTTAAAATCAGGGCCTCCAGAAGTGATATAATATATTTTAGTGGAAATCTGCAAAGCACTTGAACTAGCCAAGTAGTTTCTCAGTCTCATTTAATGTGATTCATTCTCTCTTGGTAAATCTTTAAGTTGAAACCAGATGAGTTTCACATTCTTTTCGGGGTTTTCATTTCTGCACTATAAATGAATTTACTTCAGTCATATAATGATTCTCGATTCTCTGCATCTGGTCGAAATATCAGCGTTACCATAACTGCGTACGGTTACTACCCATTTGAACATTTTATGTAAATTTTATCAAACCTACCACAGTTCTCAACATTTTCTCTTGCTTAATACACAACTAACTAGTAGATCCACGAATATCGAAAAAACGGCATTTCGCATTCTGCAAGTCCGTCATCGCGTCAACAAATGGTTTGTTTTCTTGCTTTTGTGAAGTAGTCTTCACGGATTCCGTATAATCCAAAGCAACTGTTCTTTGGACCTCTAGGAACTCTGTTTCCTTTTATTTTGGACTGCTGTATCCTGAGTTGTAGTAGAAGTTGGTTAACACTTGATTCCATTGTGTGAGTTTATTCTTAATGAGGCTGTGCTAAATATATGCCGCTCTTGTGGTGATATCTGTCGGCATTCTGTGTCGTACCAGCGATATAGCGCCTGCTTGTACTGTACCAGCACATGATACTTTTCTGGTCTCCGGTCAGTTACATCGTCCGCTGTGTTCCTTCCCCATTTGAGGATCATAGCTCTTTACAATAACTGGCACCTAAGGTTACTAACGCGATCATTTTCCTTACGGGGATTTTGTTCTGCAACTCCTGATATTAACAATACCTAATATCGCTGCTGCTATCATCCTAAAGAAACGTCATTCATTCCATCAGCAAATGGCGTACATGAGCTGGAGGGGCCATAGATGACATAACATTTTCTGCAACCAATGGCCTACGACATCCGTTTGGGTTGTGATCCTCCCCGAATGGCTGATGTGTAGCCATCTGTCGACATTCTGTGTCATCCAAATAATTCAAGTGACCAACGAAAAACCTGAAGTTTCACATTAAACGAATTTACTAGAAAGTGTCAATAACATTTCTTGAAAACATTTTAAGGAGCGACGGTAGTCAATCATAAAACCGTAGTGAAGTTGGTATTGCTGAAAGTGAATGTCACTTGCATTAGAAGCAATGGGTTTTATTAAACAGCAACAAAAACTTTATCTGTATTTCCACACTAGAACTATTTTATTTGTTTAATATGTCACACGTCATCAAGTCCTCGAGAGAGGTTTCAATTAAGCACCTGTAACAGTCGGTAGATTCCAAGGTCTTAGAATTCTAAGAAAGGAAATTGACGTGTCTCTCATACTCGATCCTGTAGAAGAAGAAAAAAGTCTGTTAAAGCGAATTATAAAATCATTGTGGAGTACGATTACAGAGCAACATCCAGGTTAAGTGTTTTGTTCGCTTGTCTGGCGCAGGCATTTTTCTTTTGCTTTGATTTGTTTCTTGAGAGTAATCTTTGAAAGTGAAATATGACTCCGGTATTTGGGGCTTTTCGCTAATCCAAAAAGAGCTGAGTGCTTCATAAAAGAACATACATTGTATTTCCACTCAGAAGCGAGGTGTTAGAAGTTCCACGACAATGATATCGATTCAAAAGTCAAATAAAACTACAAATCATCACAACTGAAGAAAGTCCTTCCGCAGATTTGTACATTGTTGTACGGTAAAAGAAACAGAATAGCAAGTTTTGCGTGATTCCCCATTTTCTTGGGAGAGGAATTTATCACAGTTCTGCGATGAGCCATCATTATCTCATAGTGTACTGACCCAGGACCGGTGCTAGGGTGTTTGACGCCCAAAGCAGGCCATCAGTCTTGCTCCACCAAAATTGATGTTATTCTTTTTGTGTCCAAATATATTGCACATATTCAACAATTATTTCAAAACACTTTGTTTGTTTGTTTGGAGGTTTAACGACCACCGTAAGCAACTCAATGAGCTATAAGCAGTCGCTCGTCCCTAATTTAGGGCTACTTGTTCCAGGGAAGCGAGAGAGCCAGTACCGTAAGATAAACACAACATCCATGCCTAACCGGGATTCGAACCCAGCCAGCACTTAGACCACTGCGCCACCGGTGAGGCAATTTCAATATGCAAGAATACAATGTAAACTAAACAGAAAAAAATAATTTAAACTACATTTGTGAAAATAAAGCCCTTTTTCTGCCAATGGTATAATTCAAATCCACGTCTCCTCGCTCCGAAGTCAGTTAATCTCCCGACTGAAATACACCGACATTGGGTAATCGCCGCAACTGGCCATTTTGGCGCTTATGTCACCTCAGTGGTATGTCACATATATCCCCCACTCCTTTGATAGAGGCAAGGGTATCAAATCTCATGTTTAGGGTCCTCCTAAACCCATGCTTAAAAGAGAGTGCACTGTAGAAGAAGGAACTGTCATTAATTCCAGACGTTTTGGGAAAGAAACACATATTTTTCTCGAACCTCACGGTCAAGAGGCTCACATTTGCGTTTGAGCGCCAATGTGAAATTAAAACCCTTTTTACCGGTGTTAGAATTCGAACCAGCATCTGCGTTCTCGGAGTCGACTGTTCTACACTTTGAACTACGCCAACCTTGGCTCATCATTGCAGCTTGCCGTTTGACTCTTGTGTCACCTCAGTGGTACGTCACACATCCATATACTTACTAGTCCAATGTATTTAAAATTAAATTAGAATTTCATTTTACATGCTTTGTTTTTAGCAAAATTACCAACAAGTGTCTACACAACTACGTTACGGATGGTCAATTGATAATGCAGATAATCCAAAATAGTTCTCACCTAGAACTCCTGATTTGAAAAATAGAAGAAATAAAAAAGAATTCCAGCGGAACGAATGTAGTTGCAGGACCTCTCCTACTCTTGCCCCTGTTCTCATTAAGAAATAGTCTGAGTGTGCCAGTTCCTAACATTTAGGCAAGCCGCTCAAGTGGCGCAGTGGTCTAAGTACTGGCTTTTTGCCATTAGTCCGAAACGGCTGTAGGCATGAATCCCAGTGAGGCATAAATGTTATGTTTGTCTTACGGCAATGGCTCTCTCGCTTTTCTGGAAACAGTGGCTTTAAATTACAGACGGGCGATTACTTATAACGCATTCAGTTGCTCACGGGGGTTGTTAAAACCCCAACCAAATAAAAACAAAACATTTTAGACGTTGACCATTGCTATTATTTTGAGAGAAGTGGACGGTTTTGTTATTTCCGTTGAAAGCCGGATAATACAGAATCAATTTTATTTAAAATTTTTGTTCCGTCTCCAAGCGTTCTCTACTTGCCTGCTGCAAAGGGAGGGGCCTAGTTCATGGCAGTTTTTCGACAGATGCGCTCCTTCGCGTTGACGTATGATTTACTGCGAGCTGACTTACCTATAAAGCGCAGTTCTCCTTTTCTCGCTTACTCAACGAATAAAAATTCGCAAGTTATATCGAATTTCGAAAGAACAACAGATAATAAAATTGTCTTTGTTTTTATTATTTTTTCTCATATATTAACTCAGTTGATGTTATCAACTTTAAATCTTGGCTCTTCCAAATTTTGGAGCCTTAGTAATCACTAGCGTCAGTTATCATTGGTTAGTGGGACGCAATGAAACTGACGCCGTACATGACGTCCTGTGTCCCCAGTTTTCCAGAATGCGTCTGTTTTGTGACAGGACGATTTAACGCAACCTTTAATGTTCTTTTAGCGGTAAATACAATACCTGAGGAGTCGCTGGAAGATCGTTAACGGATTAAACGGTCTTCTGCGTATTCCAAGTACTTCCCTTCCCAAAGTTCACCTGCTTTCCAAATATGTTGCCAGCATCAATGCACATTTGAGTAATCACGGCTTAAAACCGACTTAAAACCGGCCTAAAACAGCTAATTGACTGTCCATTCTCACAGAGCAAAACAAATGGGACACTCTAAAATGAATGCAGTTGACGATTTGTTCAGAGATTTTAATGCTTGGCATTTTATATAAAGTTTGCAAACTCAGGGCAAGGGCTTGATTGGCTGAGAGGAGATTGACCCCAGGTTTGGGCAAAATCCTATTTGGAGGGAATACGATTTCCACCGAAGATTCCGTTGTGCTCCTACCGCAAAATCAGGTTGCTTTCGCCGGGCACATGTCGAAGTCATTCAGCACAAATAACTCCGAGGACCCCAACTTACGTGGGATTTTAGAATCGGCTATTTTAGCTTCTAACAATGTCGATAAGCTGTGCGGTGAAGCTCTGAATACAAAGAAGACTCAGCAATAATTGGAAAGCTATGCAGGAAAGCACAACTGACGTCTAATGGCGGACTCTGTTTGTCTGTTTGTTTGGAGATTTTAATATATATCACCGTGAGCAACTCGCTGGGAAAGATGAAGCCGCCCTTGCGTAATTTAAAGCCACTGGTTCGACAGAAGGGAAAGATCTAGTGCCGTAATACAAATATAACAGTAATAATTCGCAGGGATTTGAACCCGGACCCATCTCATACAAATGGCCAGAAGCCAACGCTTAGACCACTGCATCACTAGGTCGGGGTCGAAGTATACTTCAAAGTAATTGAGCATTACAGGTTTTTAAGAATGTGAGATCTAGGACAGTTAAAATCGCACATTTTAGCTACCTATTTTTTACACAGGTAATATTTTTTTCTTTTAAATTGAACATACAGAAATCTTCCCGTGTGTGAATACAGTGATGAATAACATGTAAATGTTAACGTTTTAGTGAAAGAAATTGCAAGATCTGAAAAACAAATTGAACAAGTGCAAACCGCAAGGGCTCTTGCCCGGCAAACAGAATGAATATTCGAAAATTTATCACGGTCATTTTGACAGCTAAAGTTTTCACTGTTGATGTGTTCTCAATTATTCGTCTCAGATTCTTTGCCAGGGAAGACGCAATCTTGATTGCAGCACTGCATTCTTGTCAAATCCACGGACGGTCATGCTACAATAATACCGTCAATGCGCCCACATGCTCATCGCAGCACTCCAGTTGAGTGTTAACCATTATCTGGCAAAGGTACAGTATGTGTACAGTAGTGGCCAAAATTGTGGAAACCTTTTGGAAAAGTGTATTTTTAAATTTGATGGCTCATAACACCACTTTTGTTTGGAGTAATACCATAAAATTATATTACAACTGAAAGATAATTTCAGCAAGAATGTAATGCAACAAAGTTTGTTTAATTATCTGCCTTCTATGTAAAGTTATAGCCAAATAACCAGAAAAAGGAAACACCACTTGCTTAGGTTGACATGAAGTAGCTTTCCTTCATTTGAATGTAGCCAATGAGCATGAGTTTTCAGAAATCCAATCAGGTGTCATCTTGTTTTGGTAATGAGCCAATCAGGTCGCAGTAGGATTCAACTATTGATGTCATGTATTGGAGCTGAGAGGAGAACATTTGTCAGTGTGTTATGTGATTGCTATCAAGTTGGTTGGGTTTTTTGTGTTCTTTCATTTAGTGAGCTTGTAAAACGTAATGAAACGAGAGGAATGGCGCAAACAGTTGACTGATCACCCAGAAAGCGATGTAAAATAATACTATTAAGTGAACAAGGCTTCAGTTATGAAGAAATTAGAAGAAAAATTGGTGGAAACTTAACCAAAGTTGGCATTTCTAAATTTTTGAAGAGGTATTAGGAGACTCAGTCATTACAAAACCAGACTGGTAAAGCCAAACAAAAGGTGCACAACAGCAAGTGATGATAGAAGAATTAAGAGACCGGGCCAAGGTGACAGAAGAAAATCATCTGGGTTTATACAAGATGAAATGGCGCAATGCACTGTGAAGTTGAGTGCAAGGACAGTTCGGCACAGACTGCAGGAATCTGGTCTAAAAGCTAGAAATCCACGAAAAAAGCCATTTTTATATCTCAAACAAAGGTTGAAAAGATTAAACTGGGCTAAAACCCATGTTAACTGGACAGAGGAACATTGGGACAGTGTTATTTGGAGAGACGAGACCAAAATCTCCCAGTTTGGTAGTGATGGCATAAATTACGTAAGGAGAAGAATCGGAGAAGATTTGCATCCTGATGGCATTACATGTACCGTGAAACACCCAGTTAGTGTTATGATCTGGGGTTGTATGACATCAAAAGGTGTATCCAGAATTTGCGTGATTAATGGGAATATAAATGGCCAAAAATACAATAATGAAGTACTTGAGCCCAAACTGAAGCCTTCTGCACATGATCTTTTCCAAGTTAATAAAGCATTTGTATTTCAACAGGATGCAGCTCCATGTACATTATGTTGCTGTGTGCAAAACGTGGTTTCAAGATAAGCATATTTCACTGCTGGAATGGCCTGGGAATAGCCCAGCCCTAACCCCATCGAAAATCTATGGAGCCGACTAAATAAACTTGTTAGTCAGAAGCAACCCAGCAATAAAACCCAATTAATAGAAGCAATAATTCAATCTTGGTTTCAAATTATAACAACTGCAGAACTAAAAAACTTGGTTCACTCCATGGGAAGGCGTTGTAAGGCCGTAATTAACGCTAAAGGTTACCCAACTAAATATTAACTGACATGGTGAGAATTTTTGTATATCTCCTTTTTTTATGTATATCTCATTTTTTATGTGTTTCATTTTTCTTCTTTATAACTGCTGTTTTAATACAAAATCCTTCATAAAAGTTATTGCATTACATTTTTAATGAAATTATCTTTCCACTGATATATAATTTTATGGTATTACTCCAAAAAAAGTGGTGTTATGAGCCATGAAACCTAAAAAATACACTATTTCCAAAAAGGTTTCCACAATTTTGGCCACTTCTGAATATGATAGATCGAAAGCAGATCAACATATTGGAACTTTTTTATAGCAAACCACGTCTAGCCACCGAGGTGGCAAACGCTGCTTTTAATATACTTGCTTGATCACAATGCTGTTGCCAAGTGACCTCTCGTCTTCGAAATCCATTAATGAAATTAATTTTTCGACGAATGGAACGGTAAGTAACGAATACTTAGTCATTTATTTTACAAATAATTGGATTCATATCACTCAAGTTGCATCGTTTCTTTAGTGTTGTTATTAAGCTATAAGGAAACGTGCAAAGCTGTTGTTGAAATATTCCCATTTGGCATGCTCATGTGAAAGTATAGTCCACTGATTTAAGTACCTGTTTCTTCTTAATGCTTTGTGCCATTGCTGTTAGTATTAGTGTAACTGTTTCTTTTTTATTTTCATAATGAAATGTTTCGGAATTTCTAAGTAGTTATATTTTTTATTTCAAAAACCAGTTGTATTTTTTGGGAGAAATTGCGCGAGAGGTATATTCATCGGCTAAGTTTGGAGAGTGAAAGAGCTGTTGTTTGTATGTTATGTATTTAAATGTACTTTCGAGGGAAGAACTATTATCTACATCTGTGTATTTAAATGTACTGACCAGGGAAGAACTATTATCTACATCTGTGATCGCGTTGCACTCGCTCTGATATGTAATATTTGGTCTCGCAAAGTCCACTTTGTAAAATTAATATCGCCGCTCTCTGAGAAATGATTAGAGGCGCATGCAAATCAGTCGCCTGTTAAGTCTAGCAAAGACACAGTATGCACATAATTGAAATGTTGGAGCTATAGATTGCAGTGTTTGGTGATACAAGCAAAAAAGCCTCTGACGTAACGTCACAATTGAGACAGGTTTCCTCGTGACAAATCTTGCGACTTTAGGCTATAATTTCGGAAAACTGACATTATACATAATGGCACATCACCAAATTTTGCCACGTCGCTACCTGAGTGAATTTGACATTTCCCGCATTATATTTACGCGAGTGGGTATATGATCGATTCGCAGCACTTTGTAGGATTTTCATCAAGATTACGTAACATTGAGTCGAATTTTGCAGCAGTTTTGGGACCAAGTCATGAACTCTGGTGGGCGTGGAAGTGGAGCTCCCAGGATGAAAAATCGTTTGATCCTGTAACATCTGTTTCGTTGCTCTCCAGATTTTACCCCTAAAAGAGCAGTAAATGATTTTTTTAAGTCGACCCTTTACAAAACATACCTAATCTTGAAAACTGCCGGAAATAGGACGTCACACGTGGCCTCAATCTCGTTGCTTACCATTAACCAATGATAATTGGAGCCAGCGTCAGGAGCGGTGCCCTGCTACATTGAATTCGCAGACAAACTGGCGTCGTGTGATTCTCAGCGATGAAGCTTGCATTTCTTTGGGCACTATGATCGCTAGTTTCACACATAGGGACAATGGGTAAACGGAACGATTCAAGAGCAATTCAGACGAGACATACGGTGCGAACAGCAGGGTTATCTATGTCTAACGTTTTTCATTATTTTAGTTAGGAAATTACTAGCATCATACGAGCTCGTATTTTATACAAATTATTGAAACTTGGGTTCATTTCTTTAAATAATGATCTTCACTGCCATATTTTAAATAGTTACGCGCTAAATGAGGGTTAATTATCACAAATCACTTCCAAAGTTTATTATGCGTAGTAGAGATCCGTTGAAAATAAAGCTGTCGAAAAATGAAAATTTATCCTGCGTTGGACACATGTCGATGCAACCGTAGAACAATATGGGTATCCTGAAAATGGGAAAAGCATGTCGTTCTAAAATTACAAATGACATCTCATGTGCCCCTTCAGATTTCTAATGTAAATTATTCTTGGAGATTACAACACATTTTGAGGAATCCAACAACTGGAATGGATCACATTATCAGAGATCAGGACCACGTCCACTGTGTGCAATGCAGCAAATTGAAATTGAAATCGAGTACTGGCAGTTTAGTTTTCCTCTCAACGGGAAGAGGGCTATGGTTTCCAAATTTTCAGAGAAACTTGTATAGTAATATCCATATGCCCCACTTTTAAGCATTATGATGTAATATATTTTTTCATTCCTTTTTGGCCACGAGACAAAGCATGTGACGTGTGTATATATGTTGCCACTTTTAAAACCAGAGGAAGTGTGTTTCTCTTCTTCAGTTTTACATTTTTTCCAACTAGGTAAGCAGGCTTCAAAAAATATCAGTACTAAGAATGTATTTTTGCTACACTTATTTGCAGTTTTTTTACTGCTTTGAAATTAGGTAGCACAGCAGAAATTATTTTTATAGCCAATGTGTTCTTCTGATATACAATATTTCAGAGGGAAAGAGAAATTGTTTGCCCCTCTGCTTCTTGCAAAACACTCAAAAGAAAACGAATACTACATTTAATGCACAGCGTTCAGAGAGTTGAACAAATTGGTTGAATAAATTTAGATAAGTAGCGAACAGAATACAGAAGCAATGATGAAAACACTGAGATCTTCAAGCTTTGTATTTTATTGAATTTGTTAGATTATCTTGTGAAGATATATTTATTAAAAAGTGAAATACTTTTTGCCAAATGACTTTTATCAAGATACACACAAAAAAAACTCCCTCAGAATTAAACGCAATTTTTTATAGGAATATTCGCCAGGCCCAAAAATTGGTGCCGTATCTGAGCTACAAAATTCAATTCAACGTGAAGAGAAACGACTTTAAACTCTCTGGAATATGTCAAAACGTTCAGAATGATCCTTTCCAAAGTGCTTGCTGAACGCAAAATTTCTGATTTGTACTTATTGCGTAATAGAGCTATGTTCTTATGTCGAGGTAAACCTTAAGCAAAACTGGTCACCTATTATATTCGGTGCTATAAACGTAAAAAGAAATTCCACAAGGACCCTTTCAGGCCGAATATGTCTCAGTCGCCTGATATTAAATAATTATTCAACAAGAACGCAACTAGCTTCTTGAAGCATTTCTAAAGAGGAAAATCCGAGCTCGAAGCTCAAAAAATCAGTTCTCTTTTTTCCTCGCTTGAGGCGCTACATTAAAATTCACCTGAGCGTTTTATCGTTAAATCGCCCTTAACTAAATTTAAAGGTATCTTTGGTCTTTCCTGCATGAATAAAGTTTAATCACACTGAAAAAATTTTAAATCATATGATATAAAAGTCGTTTATGTACACAATTTTAAAATGTTTCTGAATCTATCACGTTAGGGTCTAGAGTCGTTTCTTGCCTTGAAGCTACAAGTCTTTCCACAAACTACTGATTCAATGATCATTTCCTTTCCATGGCACTGTAACTGCTCATTAAACTCATTGCTCTCATGCTTCCTTACGGGTCTTAGTGAAGTTGGCAATTACATCATGTCATTCAAATTCCCCAGATGCTTTGAAATAAAAGTAGGTTAGCTTTTTCCATCCAGGATGCATAGTAGAAGATGAAATTTTACACCTGTCACATTGTCCGTACGTGCAGTATTTTAGTAAATATATTTCCGCAAATGCTTAACTGCTTTTCAATAACTTATTCCGTAGCCCTGATTTCCCGTTTAAATATTTATCGCAGGCTGGATGTTTTGAAGTTGTTTCTGAAACACCACAAGATATACGTACATGCTGCCACCTGTTGAACGAGAACTGAATAAACTTTTGGTTAACAAGTAGAAAACAATAAATCTTGAACATTCACGTAACTGTGAAGTGCATGACTCCAACGTACGTAAGTCGGTCATCAAATACGACATTCTTGAAAATTACTGTTTAGTCTCTTGTAAAGTTCCTTACGCAGCACTCACAGTTTGTTTTGGAAGAAAGCTCATAAAAAGAAACCGGTATGTTGCGTCATAGCGTAAGTCGCTATAAAGTTTCTGCAATAACTAGTGCAAACCAAAGTGCAAAAACTTGTATCATATCACCGCGAAACAGTTATGTTTGGTATTATTCAACCCGTTTTAATTAGTCATAGCAGTTATAAGGATTTGAGCCTTTTGTGAAGTTCTAATGGTCGTGTTGAGAGAGGTTGTAAGTTTTTTTTTCTTTATTGGAAGTTTAAAGACCACCGTGAGCAACTCAATGGGTTATAAGCAGTCGCTCGTCCCTAATTTAGGGTCGCTAGTTCCAGGGAAGGGAGAGAGCCAGTGCCATAAGACAAACACAATATCCATGCCTCACGGGATTCGAACAGAGATCTTGTTCGGACGAATGATCAGAAGCCATCGCTTAGACTACTGCGCAACCGGGGCGGCCGGTTGTAAGTTTAAAGCTGTAGATGTGATAGTTATAACGTCAATATTGTAAAATGCTAACTAGTTTTGCTTTGTGAGCATAACATCAAGTTGTTCATAATACAGGAAACACTAACGGCCAAACGTGCAAAATGTATCAACATAAGCAGCTTACATTACAAATACCATGTTTATTCTTTTTTCACTTTCACTCATCACAACAGAACACTTGTGGTTAGAACACAAATTGCTGGCTTCAAATCTTCTATAGGTATTGGTTACAATACCTCGTAATATGTGTTTATACAGCATCGCTATGTCAAAT
This sequence comes from Macrothele yani, assembly GCA_039090855.1. Lineage (NCBI taxonomy): Eukaryota > Metazoa > Arthropoda > Arachnida > Araneae > Macrothelidae > Macrothele > Macrothele yani. Next base: position 28,005,353 of record CM077018.1, on the reverse strand, counting down.
TCACTTGTCCTCAACAAGACGTTATCTCAACAATTCTACAACTGCTAACCAGACCCTGTCTCAACAATGCTACAATTGCTAACCAGACCCTATCTCAACAATGCACTCCTTGCAAATTCTTATCACAAGTTTCTGTCTAAACAAATCATTATTGCAAACTGCACATGTGCTACAATCAGTGGCGAAGCGTGACTTTGTAAGTAAGGGAAACAATGCACATTATATGCGATAAATAGATGGCAAAAGTGATATGAATGAAAATTTATAATAATTTAAATCAGCAAGTGACACCCTTAGTTTATATGCTACGTTGACAATACGGCATGGCAGAAAACATCGTAAGACACCCCTCCCCCTTCCCCAAACGCGACCATGCGCGGTACCACCAAAAGAAAGGTCTATGTAGAAGTTCAAATGAAAAGATTTATAAAACAAAATGTTGAGGGAAAATGTTGAAAGGGAAAGAAACTTGTCTACCCACACAACGAAAAGAATTGGGGATTGCTTTTATCAGAGCTGAGACGGGTTGAGCCCGAAGCAGGGGCTGTAGAATATTTACTGCGGTTCGGGTTCGGGCTCTTAGAGAGAGGGAGAGCGAGATAATTTTTTTTATTTGTAAATGTGATTTTACATGATTTATATATAAAATCACTTATAAATTATCATATAAAATCACATTTATATAAATGTGATTTCATGATTTTTATAGAGAATTTTTTTAATTTGTAAATGTGATTTTATATGATTATGAAAATGATCCAAAAGGGGGAAAGTATTTTTTCTAGAATGTAGTCTTCGGAGTTTTGGGAATTCACGTGGCCGTGTACTGTAGATGTGCCAGAGTCCATTGCTTCCATGGCGCTTACATTCCTCAAAGAGTAACAGAAACAAATAGCTACACTAATAAAAGTAATGCTTGCTTTTATATTCCTGAAATAATGACATGTCACCGCTAAAGAACGTGCGACATAAAACTACTGAAAGTTCAAACCATAAGCCAATAATGGAACTGAATCAACTTATTACACTAACATAGAAAAATTTTGACAAATTGCAACTTCAAACTATTGTTACGGGAGTCCTATGAGTGATGAGTCTGAATGAAAGTTTGGAAAGAGAGCATGCTCAAGTTAGTGACTTTATCCTTAAAACTCTCTTGTGTGGTTCTGCGTTCAGTGCCGTGGAAGCGTTTGGGAGAGTGCTTCCTTGCGCTCTATGCTTAGCATAGTATTACTGGCTGCGGGTGGGCATGCCGTGTTACTGAGGTTCAGCTGCATGCATTATCAGCGTTGCTTCCAACGAGCGACTTACGTACGAGACACTTGTTCTTGTTTTCGTAAAAATACAAATATGAATTTGCTTTCTTAAAAATAAAAGATACCGGAAAAGAAGGCCCGCTGCGTTATGTTGGTGTGATACTTTTATTTTACTTTAATGCTACATATTTTTAATTTACGCAAAAGAAAGCGCACGAACCAAAGGGAAGCAATGCTTCCCTTGCTTCCATTGACGCTTCGCCACTGGCTACAATCAGTCTGCAAGTTTTATGAACGCGCTGCGAGTTATGCCAAACTTAAAACGTTTGTCTGGGGTAATAACGTGTCGTTAAGTGAGAAACGTCTAACAAGAAGACGCAAAATTTACATACGAAACAATGAACGCAAAAACAGGGCAAAATTAATGGTATACGTCACCCAGTGCATTTGGCTTCATTATCATCTGTGTAATGAGAGTGAAAGCGAATACATTCCCCTAAAATTCCTGCACTCGTTTTTATGTGCAATTTGCCTGTTCAAATATCTTACGGAGTCAATTTGTGGTCAGAAGAAATGCCGGTTAAGTGTTTGCCTCTCCTGGAGCTATTTCTTACTGTCATAAACATTTCACCCTTTCTTATGAAAGGGAGGAGTTTGGGAGACTTACGGAGTATGGTATTCGTACCGCTTGAATGCTTAGCATTACTGTCTAATCTTTCGGTTTCCAATCCAGTTATATTAAGCATTGACGCCGTCTTTATACTCCATGACGGATTTCCTAGTTTTCTTGTAAATTTCGAGACTTTTAAAGTATGAATTAATCTGAATATCCATTACCTACGCACGTACGAAATCAGATATAGTCCCAATATTATCATATTCAATTCAAAAAGATTTTGTTAACCTTGCAGGATCAGTCAATACTTTTTATTAGGTTTTAAAGAAATATTTATTGATTTCTCAAATATATACCGCACGTGACCTGAATCATTAGTGAACACCGTTTGTTTACGAGTGGAGAAAGGAATTTTTCTGGGCAAGTGCGAAACATCTCTTTCACTCACGAAACTTCGACGGTAATCAAATCTTCACACCACTTCTTTTTAACGAAAAATGTAAGTGGGTTTTGAGAAAGCGGATAATACATTAACTTTTAATATTGCGAAATATTTCATTCTATTACCGACGTAAACCTAACAAAGAAACGCGCATCTCAATACAAAAAGGCAATAGCATGCAGTACTACTGAAAAATAATTCTGATTCTCTCTCATTACTTCTGTATGACCTTGTCAAATCGGAAATTTTAAACTAACAACGAATTCGGATTATTCCTTATAATTTAAAGAAAAAATACAATGTTTCAGTTTCATTATAAATACATTGTTTCAATGTTTCATTTACTTGTTTCTGTTTTCTATCCATGATGCAACTGCAGTAATATTGGACAAATGTCTTCAACAAAATTGCTTCAGGCATTGTTTAAATCAGTCCTACAATAGACATCCGCACTCAATTCGTGAACTTCAATGTGTGTGTGCGTGCCGCCCCGGTGGCGCAGTGGTCTAAGGCGTTGGCCTCTGATCATTCGTCCGTAAGGGGTCCGGGTTCGAATCCCGGTCAGGCATGGATGTTGTGTTTGTCTTACGGCACTGGCTCTCTCCCTTCCCTGGAACCAGTGACCCTAAATTAGGGACGGGCGACTGCTTATAGCCCATTGAGTTGCTCACGGTGGTCGTTAAGCCTCCAATAAAAAAAAAAAAAAAAAAAAAAAAAAGAACTTCAATGTTTTTAAAGAAGTGTCACACATCCATATTTTCGATGATCGACACACATATACCATTAAGCCTTGGAAAACGAATTAGCACCTTGAGATATGACTTCGACGTTTCATTTTATCTTTTTATTTGCTCGGCGTACAAACATTACTTTACGGTAAATGCAGAAAGTTTTAACTTGGTTTCCCCTAAATGATTTTTCTGCTATACACGCAAAGAAATAAAGAAAAATAATAACATTCGTTGTTAAATATAATATTAACGCATATTTAAAAGTTGTACAAGCTAGATCTATGAAAAAACGGATATTCTTTTGAAGATCTTAAAGAGATCTCAGACATAGTGTGTACAAGGATTAGTGACCAACGGAATCTAATTCAGTGGTTTTTACAACATTTGAACCATCGTTGAACAAAAATTCACTTGAAGTATCATAGTAAAATTAGAAACTGCTATCTGTGCGGCAAAGGCGAAATGTGTACTAGTGAAACATTAAGCCTTGGTTAATTCTCATCATCTGTGACCGTCGGTCTAGCTTACGCGGTATTGCTAGTCTTTATTGCCGAAGCCAGATGTACACATCAGAATCGTTTTATAGAAAACCACGTCTGCCCACCAAAGTAGCAGACGGTGTTTTTAATATATTTCAGTCGTGGAATTGCGGGTTCAGATGGACATCCTTTACTCAAATCCTCATTGGACATTGGAATGAACTTTTCCACGAATAGGACGCTGGCTTACTTGAAGAATTAAATTTAAAGAGGGCATGAAGCAATATTTTTGAGTAGTTTGTCCGATATTACTAAGGCCGCATCACATCTTTATATCAATCCTAGTTTTACCAAATATGTATGGAGAAGTCCAATGTTGTTGTGTGTACAAATTCTGATTTGGCAAGACTGCGAGAAACTATAGGCTACTGACAGATTGATTACTAGGTTTGACTATGAATGTGTCGTGCTGCCGTTAGAATCACAGTACTTGTTTTTGTTTTTTATTCTAGTTTGTAAGAGTTACTGTTTTTGCAAAATTAACCCATTATTTTACAAAACAGTTACATCTTTTTTCACGATGAAAAGGAGTAAATGATGTAGTTAGCATCGAAGTTTTGTTCGTGAAAGAAATGTTGCGCTTCTGGCCTTGAATGTTTAAGAATCATAAGCAGAAAAAGTGTGAGCTCTGTCTCTACTCATGCTGTGTTCTCTGTAATGTTTTACTCTTCTGGAAATGTAATAAAATTGGCAAATATTTCTTTAAAACTACGAAACGTACTAACTCGGATTATTCAGTCAACGAACTCTGTAACAATAGAAGGTGATGGGTGATGTTTACATTTCATTCGTATATACTTCCAATATTTAAATTCTCTTTAAACACGGGGTATGAAAATCAGGTTGCACAATTCTCGAAACAAATATCGCCTGCTAATGTCACTTGGCACTAGATGGCGTGACCAACATGTTGGCCGATGATTCAACGCATCCTATGTTTTCTTAAAGGAGAAAGGGTCAGAAGTCTCCATTTTTAAGAATGCTATTTTACTTAGAATTGAAAATACATAACCTGAAACGCTTCGTAAACATGCACCTTTGTGTCTGCCACGTGAAATGTTGTAATACATCTGGCAAATTCAGACTTAATGGGCTATGGTATTCATACGTCGTGAATGTTTAACATTACTGATCTCATCTTTGTCTTACCTATTCAGCGTTTCTGTCACCGTCCTCATATGTTACGATGGACTTATTAGTTACTTTATAAATCAAGGTACTTTTAATATCTGAAGCTAATTTGAATATTAATCATATGCTCGCTTAGGGAATCAAATGTATTCACCGAAAAAACCACCTTCAATTTAGATATAATAGGTACGTACACATTGCAGATTCGTAGTCAATGCAAACGCAGGTCTGAAAGGAATATTTGTCGATTTTTCAAATATATCTCGCGTGACCTGAAGCATTTGAATGAATACAGCTTGACTACAGGTGAACGCAGGTATGTTTTCCTGGCTAGGTACGAAATAACTCCTTCCCTCCAGAAACACCAAGATGCTAACCAAATAATTGACAGCACTTTTTCCTAAAGAAAAATGTAACTGGTTTTTAAGAAAACGGAAATTTGGTCAAATTTTAATTTTGCGAACTATTTAATTCTGTTTTCGACGAGAACCTAACACAGAAACTGGCATTGTAATACTAAAGGACAAGAGCACGCCTCACTCAAAAGCAATACTTCTTATTCTCAGTGCATTACTTCTGCACGATCTTGCGAAATGGGGTTATTTAAACAAAAGACAAATTTGTATTATTCTTTATAATTAAAAAAATACAGAGATTGCGATAAAGCCACGACGGAATAAAAGTATTATTGGGCATATTTATTTCTCTGAAATTGCTTCAGGCATTGTTAAATCAGTCCTACAAAGCCCGTTCACGCTCCATTTGTAGAAAAATGAATTACATTATGGTATTCACAGAGGGCAGTTCATCATTTCGTCCATTTCATTGAATTCAATATATTTAAAGCAATATCCCTATACCTCGGTAGACAGATGTGGCCTTCATAAATATATTCCGAAACATATATCTGTCCAGCTTCGAGGAGAGGCACACATAATCTTTTGCCCTTGGAAACGGCAAATCAGTCACAGTGACAAAATAACCAGTACCCTAAGTCATGACTTGGAAGTTTTATTTTATATATTTACCGTTTTACATTTGTTGCATTACCTTTACGTAAGGGACATGCTGTGCCCGAATAGAAGTAAGGAACAACAAGAAAATTTGTTTCAATCTGTAATAATAACGCATATCCAAATATTATTGAAAACAGATCTATGAAAAGTGGAGATAGCTTTAATAGTCTTCTAGAGGTCTCTCACATCGTGTGCAAAACTTATAGTTGCCGATGGAATCAATTTCAGTGTTTCTCACCATATTTTGAGTTTTTATGGAACAAAATCTCCGTTTAAAATACCGTAGTAAAACTAGGAACTGTTATACGGTTTTTTTTGATTGGAGGTTTAACGACCACCGTGAGCAACTCAATGGGCTATAAGCAGTCGCCCGTCCCTAATTTAGGGTCACTGATTCCAGGGAAGGGAGAGAGCCAGTGCCGTAAGACAAACACAACATCCATGCCTGACGGGATTCGAACCCGGACCCCTTACGGACGAATGATCAGAGGCCAGCGCCTTAGACCACTGCGCCACCGGGCCGGCGTTATACGGTTTATTTCGATGTTTTAGTGCGGAAGTTACTGGCTTCACATGTAATGCGAATTATTAAAATAAAGCTCCATGTTTTCAAAAAAATTGGTTACACTGTCGCATTTTAAATAGAGATTCGCATAATATAAGTTCAAAATCCTCAATCAGCTTAAACTTTCATTACGTGGAGTACATATCCGTTGAAAATAGAGCTCTCAAAAAGTTAAAATCAGAACTACATTGGAGAGGTACAGGTGCAACTAAAATAATTAGTACACTGCAAATAGGAAAAGAATTTCAACCTGTGTATCATGAGTGATATTTGAGGTGCATTTTCAAACTGCTAATAATTTAAACTGCTATTCATTTTTACCCCTAAGCTTTGTGGGACACGGGCTTGGGTTTTGGTTAGATTTACAGGAATCAGTACCTACAGTTCGGTGTGCAAAAGCAATATGCTCAAACTGAAATCGGGGACAACATGTTTGTTCTTCGACTCGTTTCAAATTAATTTTCGAAAGTGCCTGTACGCTAAAAGTTGAATACCGAACTTTTAAGTGTGAAAATAATTTTTTTTTTGGTTTTGGTTCTGAACCAGGATACAAAGAATCTGATGTGCTTGTTACAACTACTATCCTTGACACCGTAGGGCGTGTATTTTCTCCAGTTTCACATGCTTTCCCATTTTTAAGCAGGCTTCGAAGATATCAACGTTGAGAATTTATTCAATCTCTTCTGATTTGCGGTTTTTCTTTCTGCTTTTGCGATCAGTTTGCTTAGCATGAATGACTCAGTGCTCGCAGTTCGTTTTGGAGGAAAGCTCGTAAAAAGAAACCAGCATTTTCCACAGTGATATATACAGTATATCATCATCATCATCATCGTCAACCATTATCAATCCACTGCTGGACGAAGGTCTCCCCAAGTTTCCTCCACAACGGTCTGTCTTGTGCCAGTCTCCTCCATGTCACTCCCGCATATTTACGAATTTCATCCACCCATCTCCCATGTGGTCTTTTTCTGGGTCTTTTCCTGTCCCTTGGAATCCAATCTAAAATTTCGGCTGTCCATCTATGGTCTGTCCTTCTGGCAGTATGTCCAGCCCATTGCCATTTCAGGGATTTAACTCTGATCATGATGTCTTCCACTCTCGTCATTTTTCGGATCCACGAGTTCCTCTTCTTATCTCTCCTGGTTATACCAAGCATGCACCTCTCCATGCTTCTTTGAGTTGTCTGCAGCCTTTGTATGTCTCTTTTAGTTAAGGTCCACGTCTCTGCACCATACGTAAGCACTGGAAGGATGCATTGATCAAACACTTTTCTTTTAAGACATAATGGCATATTGCTCTTGAAAATTATGCTGTTTCTTCCAAAAGCTCTCCAGGCAAGTTTTGTACGCCGATTAATTTCTTCATCAATGTGACCCTCACTTGATATCTGCTGTCCAAGATAAACATACGTATCTGTTATCTCCAGTTTTTCTCCATCAATCGATAAATCTTCATTTCTTGTAAAAGCATTGAACATCACTTTTGTCTTCTGAAAGTTCATTTTTAATCCCACTTCTTTACTCTTGTCAGCAAGTTCCTGGATCATACTCTGCAGCTCTGATGGGGTAGTTGCAAAAATGACTACGTCATCAGCAAAACGAAGGTGGGTTAGATAATCTCCATTAATCTTTATCCCTTTGTTTTCCCAGTTCAGTGATTGAAAGACATTTTCCAATGTGGCATTAAAGAGCTTCGGAGATATGGTGTCACCTTGTCTCACTCCCTTTCCAATTTTTATGTGTGTTGTATTTTCAAACAGCCGAATCTTTGCACTTGCATTTTCATAGATGTTATTAATAATATTAATGTATGCATCTTCAATACCGCAGGATTTCAGAGCCGTGGTAACTGCTGATGGTTTCACCGAATCAAATGCTTTTTCATAATCGATAAAAGATATATATATATATATACACTGAGTGGCTACTTTATTATGGCCACCTGACAGTTTTAAGTAAATGAGGTACGGCTGCACGATGTTGCCGCCAGAGGGCAATGCTAGTATAAAAAGGGAAAGTTAGTGCTTGCGACAGTAGTGGAAGTGATTTTTGGGTGACGAGATGGGGAAAAATTGCGATTTGGCGGACTTTCAGCGTGGGATGATTGTAGGAGCTCGGAGCCAAGGAGCTAGTATCACCGAAATGCCGCATTCGTGAAATGTTCCAGAGCAGCTGTTGTTAAAATTATTAGAGACTGGACTGTCAGCCAAAAAACTGGGTCTCTACGTGCAACGTGTGGTCGTCATCTACTAGTCACTGCTCGGGCGGAACGTAGTGTCCAGACTGGTAACAGACAACAGAAGGGCAACAGTGCAGCAAATTACAGAACATCTTAATCAAGGATCCTCTCACGCACTGTTCGCCGTACAGTGCATCGGACGGGATGTGGCAGCCGAAGGCCTGTTAGAACACCTTTGCTGTCTGCAGTTAACAAGAGAAAACGTCTCCAGTTCGCACAAAGATTGGACAGTCGATAATTGGAAACAAATTATGTGTTCCGATGAATCACGTTTTCAGTTGCACCATGCCGATGGCCGAGTGAGAATTTGGCGGAAACAGCACGAAAGCATGGACCCCAAATGCATTGCTCCAACCCTTCAAGTTGGTGGAGGCAACGTTATGGTTAGGGGAATGTTTTCCTGGCATGCTTTGGGTCCTTTAATTCGTGTTGATCAAAGTCTGACTGGCACATCATATCTAAACATCGTTACGGACCAAGTGCATCCTGTCATGTGGATGGTTTATTCCAATGGCGATGGCTACTTCCAAGAAAATAATGCGTCCTGCCATAGCGTTCCTATTGTACTGGATTGGTTTCAGGAACATGCCGGTGAGTTTACTTTGCTTAGATGGCCCCCACAATCTCCAGATCTCAACCCCATTAAGAATTTGTGGGATGAAGTTTAACGAGCCATCAGACAGCTGGATCCACGACCCTGCAATCTCACACTCCTGGAAAGTGCTATTCATTAAGCATGGTCTCAGATTCCACAAACCACCTATCAACGTCTCGTGGAGTCCATGCCACGAAGAATCGACGCAGTATTAAAGGCAAAAGGTGGCCCAACGAAGTACTGAGGCGGTGGTCATAATAAAGTGGCCACTCAGTATATATAGTCAAAATTTAAAAACTAAGATGAACGATAGATATAAATAAAACAAATAAGATATAAAACCTGGTAGGGCAAAGCTGCTGACCCAAAGTCATATCCACACATTGGTGCATTAAAACTTTTCGATGCACAAACTCACATGAACAAACAAAAGTCTGAAGTACTCGTAGTTTTCGGCATTCCTCGAAAGGACATTGAAACACCAACGAACACACTATAGTACAGGGTAATAAAAGTGCAGACTAGAAAAACACACACACAACCAATCAATAAATCATATGTAATATGCAACAGCTATTGCAACACACAAGCAATCAATCTAGCATGTATAATAGTGATATATGTATATCAGGTGATGCGTAACATCACAGCCTCTCCTTGACAAATGTCAACCCCGCTTTCTCGTGGTGCATTCTGTTCCCACTAAAGAGGCTCTGACGACCGCCAATAGCGGTATACCTATACCATCGGGATTAGAGGAAATGCTATCCCACACTCACCAACCCGCTTGGCCAGCGTGGTGAGTTATGGCCAAACCCCTCCAAAATGACTCCACAACTCAAATCTTGGCCCTCAGTCTCCGGCAGCTGGAATATACCTGGCCAAGGCAGCGGCCAGTGCGACATGAAGGCAGAGGGTGCTAAGAATCCCCGGTGGACCAGACTAGGCTGTCATCTGATGCTGACCTTGGCTACGTATAATGGACGCTCCCTATCTTCTGTTTCAAGGCTTCTGGAATTGGAAGAGAAACTACAAAGCATCAAGTGGGACATCGTCGGGCTAAGTGAGGTAAGGAGAAAAGGAGAAGATCTCATTGAACTGAAAAGTGGACATCTTTTCTACTATCTTGGAACAGATACTGGCAGAAATAGTGGTGTTAGATTTATAATAAACAAGAAACTGCAGGATAAAGTTGTAGAAGTTGAAAGTTCCTCTGACAGAGCTGCACGACTCGCTATCCAACTCTCGAGAAGATACAAGGCTCAGATTATTCAAACTTATGCACCCATCACAAGTCATCCTGAAGAACAAAATGAAGAATTTTATGAGGAAATTCGTCATCTAAATAATAAAGGTAAGCAGCACTTGAAGATAATTATGGGAGATTTCAATGCAAAAATAGGGCAACGGCAACAGAATGAAACTTCAGTAGGTAAATTCGGTCACGGCAACAGGAACCAGCGTGGAAATACTCTCGTTGAGTTAGCAGAGGCAGAAGAGTTCTTCACCTTGAACTCCTTTTTCAAGAAAAAGCCACACAGGAAAGGGACATGGAGACATCCAAATGGGATGACAAGTGAAATTGATTTTATTATGTGTAACAAAAAATTCGTCATAGAAGACTGCAGTGTGCTAAACAAGTTCAACACAGGTAGTGACCACAGATTGGTGAGATGTAAGATGCACCTCAACACTAAACTCGAACGCGGCAAGCTCATAAGACAAAAAAAAGGTACTAACATAACCAACCTTAAAAAATACCATACCTTCACGTTGGAACTGAAGAACCGATTCTCTGCATTAGAAGGCCTAACATTGGAAGAAGTGGATATTTCTGAAGTTAACAGAAAAGTTACAAAAGCTCTTATGGAAACAGCAAGAAAATTAGCTGGGTCTAAGAACAAGTTGCATGTGAACAAATTATCAGAAAAATCAAAATGTTGATGCAAAGAAGAAGAGAGATGAGGACAACTAAAGAAGATGTGACTTCCAAAGTGGAATATATAGAGCTATGCAAGACACTACGAAAAAGTATCACTGAAGACGTAAGGAAATTCAACTGTGAACTAGTGAGGAAAGCAATTGAAAACATCCAAAGCCTAAAGATAGCAAGGGGATATCTCAGTAAGGGAAGAAAACAGATTATGGCACCGAGAAAAGAAGATGGTTCTGTAACAAGAAATAGAAGCAAAAGTTTGACAAGAGTGAAAGATTTCTACTCCAAATTATATGAAAGGGATGATACATGTACTCCAGACATCATGAAAGGTATCAGTACAAGAGTTTTTCCAGTCCTCACATCAGAAGTTGCACATGCAGTCAAGAACATGAAGCGGGGAAAAGCTCCAGGAGAAGATGGAGTTACTATAGACATCATACAAGAAGCAAATGGAGAAATCGAAACAGTACTCGCCCAAATTTTCACTCCATGCCTTAATAAAGGGGATATTCCTGAGGATTGGAACAACGCTACGATGATCCTGCTACATAAAAAGGTGATATTGAGGATCTCAGGAACTACAGGTCTATCAGTGGTTTATAAAATCTTCACTAAAGTTCTTTCACACCGCTTGAAGGTAACACTGGATATGGCTCAACCGAGAGAACAAGCTGGACTCAGGATTGGCTACAGCACAATAGATCATATCCATGTACTGAAAGAACTAATTGAAAGAGCGAGGGAATATGGACTTCCATTGTGCATGGCTTTTATCCATTATGAAAAAGCCTTTGATTCAGTGAAACCATCAGCAGTTACAATGGCTCTGAAATCCTGCGGTATTGAAGATGCATACATTAATATTATTAATAACATCTATGAAAATGCAAGTGCAAAGATTCGGCTGTTTGGAAATACAACACACATAAAAATTGGAAAGGGAGTGAGACAAGGTGACACCATATCTCCGAAGCTCTTTAATGCCACATTGAAAAATGTTTTACAATCACTGAACTGGGAAAAAAGAGGGATAAAGAATAATGGAGATTATCTAAGCCACCTTCGTTTTGCTGATGACGTAGTCATTTTTGCAACTACCCCATCAGAGCTGCAGGGTATGATCCAGGAACTTGCTGACCAGAGTAAAGAAGTGGGATTAAAAATGAACTTTCAGAAGACAAAAGTGATGTTCAATGCTTTTACAAGAAATGAAGATTTATCGATTGATGGAGAAAAGCTGGAGATAACAGACACGTACGTTTATCTTGGACAGCAGATATCAAGTGAGGTTCACATTGATGAAGAAATTAATCGGCGTACAAAACATGCCTGGAGAGTATTTGGAAGAAACAGCATAATTTTCAAGTGCAATATGACAGTCTGTCTTAAAAGAAAAGTGTTTGATCAATGCATTCTTCCAGTGCATACGTATGGTGCAGAGACGTGGACCTTAACTAAAAGAGACATACAAAGGCTGCAGACAACTCAAAGCAGCATGGAGAGGTGCATGCTTGGTGTAACCAGGAGAGATAAGAAGAGGAACTCGTGGATCCAAAAAATGACAAGAGCGGAAGATATTATGATCAGAGTTAAATCCCTGAAATGGCAATGGGCTGGGCATAGTGCCAGAAGGACAGACCATCGATGGACAGCCGAAATTTTAGATTGGGTTCCAAGAGACAGGAAAAGACCCAGAAGAATAACACATGGAAGATGGGTGGATGAAATTCGAAAGTATGCGGGAGTGACATGGAGGAGACTGGCACAAGACAGACCGTTGTGGAGGAAACTTGGGGAGACCTTCGTCCAGCAGTGGATTGATAATGGTTGAAAATGATGATGATGATGATATAGCAAAAAACAACAAGAAGAATTAAACAGAAACCAAGTACAAATTTGAAATTCCAAGGCGCCAGAGGCTGCATAAAAGGAAGATCCAACCATAATATTAAAAAAATGCAAAACTCAAGGAGCCAAATTTTGAAAAAACAAAAACAAACAAAAATTCCGAGAACGAGCAGAATAACAACCACCAATCCCCAACCGTCCGAAGCAATCAAGCTCCTAACGATGGAAATCAAACAAACGGAAGAAAGTATGGAAGCAGATCAATGATTGATTCTCCGATCGCTTCGTCAAAGGCAAGCATAAAGAAAATCATTCATTTATCTACTAAGACCAGTGAATTGTGGGTTTCTGCCAATTTAGTTTGCTATAAGGACAGATTAAATTTAAGGTTAAACTTGTCATATTAAAAAGGGATTTTTAAAACCAACCCAGCAAACTGAATAGCATTGCCCGACCGTACAACAACCAAGATAAGCACAACTTAAAATGTAATGGAAGGGAACCGAGTATCCCAAATTATAGCAAACTCAGAGAAAATTAGACTTAAAATAGTGTGAAAATCCTAACCAAAGAAAGGTACAGAAAGGAGAACTTTAGTCTTGCCACAGTAAAATTGAAAGCTTTTATCTTGTTACAGAAAAAGTAAAACAGAAAAGTAAATTTAAACAAAAACAAGCGAAACTCTACAATTTTGAAAAAAGCAAATTTAAAGCAACAATTTTAGGAAAAATATTAGAAAAAGGTGCACGAGGAACAAAGTATAGATGCAATATCCGTGAGTGAACCCAAATAACCGAGCTGAATGTCTCAGAAAAGCATGGTAAATGCTCAATATCCACAGCAAAGTTATTTAAAAAAAGGGAAAGTTTAAAATCAAAGTGCTAGATTGCAAGCCGCAGAGAAGCAAAATATGTGCCCTAGACACACATGAAAACATTTATTAGATAGTTAAGTTTAGTGCACATCAATAATAAACGAAAATTCACTCCATACCCAAAATTTGCACCTTACCTATAAACGTTAAAACAACCTACAAATAAAAAATGAAATTCCATGTGATGCTGTGCTTTGCTGGTACAAGTTAAATTATGCCCGCACAACAACCAAGAGAAGCACAACTAAAAACGAAATGGAAGGGAGCCCAGTATCCCAAAATATAGCAAAACCAGGGAAAATTAGAACTAATAAAGTGAAAATCCTAACCAAAGAAATGTTCAGAAAAGGAGAACATTAATATTGCTTCAGTAAAATTGATAACTTTTATCCTGTCACAGTAAAAGCAAAGCAGAAAAATAAAAAAAAAATTTTAAACAAAAAAAAGAGAAACATTACAATTTTGAAAAAGGCAAATGGAAAGCAACAATTTAAAGAAAATTATTAGCAAAGGGTGCACAAGGAACAAAGTACAGATGCAACATCAGAAAGTGAACCCAAGTTAACCGAGTTGCATGTCTCCGAAAAGCATGGTCAATACCCACAGCAAAATAAATTAAAAAGGAAAAGTTTAAATCCTAAGTGCTAAGTTTCAGGTCACAGAGAAGCAAAGTATATGCCCTAGACACACAAGAAATCATTTAATAGATAGTTAAGTTTAGTGCACATCTATAATAAACGAAAATTGACTCCATACCTAAAAAAGTTAAAACAACTTACATATAAAATAAAAAATGAAATTACATGTGATGATGTACTTTGCTAGTACAAGTTAAATTATTTACAAAATATTGTTGTCCTATTCGTTAGGCCCACAGGAAGGCTCAAAGTCTACGAAAAATGAACTTGAAACAAAACCTATGTTAAAACAACAAAGGGACACTAAACGCTGACCAAAGTTCTGCGGAAAAACTTTAAACGCGGCCAAAACGAACAACCTACTTTCAAAGAGTGTAAAACAACTCAAAAAAATAATGAAATTAAAAAAAAAAAAAACAGGAAACAGGAAAAAGACTTACCAGTCCTGGGAAAAGCATGCTGCTCTAACTTCTGGGGAGGGATGTCCATCGCAGCGCCATCTAGCGGTCAACTTTAGAACCTTCCTGGGATGGAAAACCGTGAATTCTGTGCTCCCAAGAGTTCAAAAAGTATTACATAACCTAATTAGCAGCATTCTTCCCAAACCTTTGATATTTAAGTATTATTATTTTTTCTTGCTTTTATTTTTATAAATATTTTTTAGGAATTTTCCTCTAATCTCGGCAGTAAGACGCTTTACTTCGGCAGTAGAAAGCATGTCATTATCTTTTCGTGACAGAGATATACATCGAATTCTAAGATATTTTGGAATGACATGTAACGCCTTGCAGTTAAGTAGGAATGCAAGATGGGTCTCTTCAACAGCCAATTTCCGGCGTAGTTTGAAGAACATGGTTTCTACTATATCTGTTTTGGTGATAACTATATCTGTGAGCTGCAACTTAAACGTGGCTACTTGTACTATCTAAATAGGAAATCAAACCTAGCATACTACCATTTTGCCCGCAGAGCTGAACCTCTCCTGTTTGGAAAGCTATTAACAATTTTTACAGTACGATTTGTTCAACCACTGAACGGTTTCAATTAACTCACATTCATAAAATAAAATGTCTGGTTTCTGAGTCTGAACGTTATGGAACTGGTTACAATGCACCTCGTCAAGACGTTCCTTTGCAGCCAACATACATTAATCTCAGCTTCACTGTTCTAAATTCAACTCAAGAAACTGCATTGTCTCGCGGCTGTAAATACTCATACCCTCGGTCACATCCATCCATTATAAAAACTGTTGTACAAGCAGAAACTGCTATTCGTGCATTTCCAAAGAAATACAGAGATTCTGCAAGACATTCTGTAGCTCATGCCGTCTCTCGAATGTACACTACTCAAACTGGAGTTCAGCAAAAGAAGTTAAAGTATGAAAGAACACAATTACCAGCACTTGCAAAGAATCATTTAATTGCAATAATCTCAGCTGACAAATCACCACAAATTTTCATTTTGGATAAAACAGTATATCACACTAAAATGCATGACGCCATTGCTCTAATACCTCTAAGGTCATTCAGTCAGATCCTACTCCAGCCACAATTTCATCTTTAAGTAAATTGCGTAATCAAGGTTTTTTACCCTCCAGCATTTTTCCGTGTATGCATGCACCCCCTGGCCCACGAGTTCCTGAACTATTTGGGAAAATCAAACTTCATAAAACCGGTCATCCTCTTCGCCCTCTGGTCTCTAGTTCCTGTAATCCTACCAGACCTTTAGAGAAAGCTTTGGCTTTATTTCTAGCTCCTCTTATTCAGTCATCTAATCTTTCCGTTCGCAGTTCTACTGATGCTTTGAACAAAATTAAATCTTTCCGTCCTACCGGACCCTTCATTTTAGCCTGCTTGGACGTCTTATCCCGGTTCCCCAGTGTCCCCATTTCATGTGTTCATAATATCATACAGTCTAAACTTTTGCTAGTTCCAAACTTAACCCCTCTTGAATCTAAGGCTATTATGTCAGCTTTAAAGCTCGTAGCCTCACGCACTTATTTTGTGTTTGACGAAGTCATTTACCAAAAACAAAGCGGGGACCACCATGGGTTCCCCAATCTCCCCCGTTCTTGCCGAATTTTTGTTGCAGTCTTTGGAAGAGTATGTCATTTCCATTTCTCCGTTGTAACCCGCATTTTATATTAGTTATGTCGATGATATTTTATTGCTCTGGTCTTTTACCATCGAACAACTTACAAATTTTGCAGATCTTATGTCTTCACAATATCCTACTATTAACTTTACGGTGGAACTGGCGGAACAGGGATCGCTTCCTTTTCTTGACTTCTTACTTACCAACACATCTAGTCCCTGTGGGTTAAGTTATTCAGTTTATCGGAAACCTACTTTTTGCCCCGCACTTATTCCATTTGATTCAGCACACCCTTGGTCGCATAAGCTTGCTGCTTTACGCTTCTTGGTAAGACGCTCGTTTGCACACTCCTCCAATCAACTTCGGCACAAAGAACTTAATAAAATTGTTGAGATTGCACAAAGGTTCAGCTATTCAGATAAGACCGTATTCAAGCTGGTATAAGATTAAAATCGTTTGACATTCACTATTTTGCAAAGTTTTATTTCCACCCCTGAGTTTATTGGGGCTATTGATTTTCTTCCTCCTCTTGTAAACATACTTAAGAATCTACGTAGAAAGCACGACCTTAACTTTGGTGTTCGTACAGTCAATAACTTGAAACTTGTGCGCAAAGATCGTGATCGAATACCTCTGCATAAGAAATGTGGTGTGTACAACGTACCGCTTTCCTTAAATGTACCAGATCTTACAGATTATTGTTATATCGGTTCTACCCTCCGCAATTTAGGGTTGAGAATGGCAGAACACCAATACACTGTACGCCGAGGATTACTGTCAACTGCTTGAAATAGAACTGTTCTTGAAGGTGTATATAACCCTAATTGGTCACATACAACAATTATTGCGACAGCTCGAAATGAAAATGCCTTACTATTTGCAGAAAGCTTATGTATCTACAAATTCGCATCAATCTGCTGTAATGATGAGCCCTCTATGCTCGTCCCCCAACCCTCGCTGAACTTAATGAACGAGTTTGACCACATCACTAATGTTGTATAAAACGCTAGAGTTTCACATTTTTCAATTATTATTTTTTATACATGATTACAGATTATCCGCTGGCAACACATTACTACCTCCCTGGTAGGGCATGATGGTCTACTTTCAACTTGTATATAAATGTTCATGTGCGCGTCTCATTGTGTGTCACTCGACCTGAAGATGGGTGCTTTAGAAGCCCCGAAAGATCTTGTCTCTGATTTTAACCTCTTGGTGTGCGTGTACATCATTTAAATTGTAAATGAATGTCATCTTTTAATAACCGACACATTGGTGTTCCTGATCGTGATATTCATCGTGCTTTGACAGCCTGTTTTCTTATTTCTGTTATCATCCAGCACGAATATTTGGTTTCTACTATGTAACGTATACTCTATATTCACTTTCCTTTTGATTTTACTATCTCTGGTTATTTTATTTTACTATGTAAATTATCTTCCTACTGAACGAAATATTATTTCACCCGCTGAATGAGATCTGGCAATGAGTGTAAGTCATGACGTGGTGGTAGCTCGTATATAGGCGCGTTCATCGAGAAGTGAAGTGTTGTGTTGTTGCGTTGTAGTTGTGTTGTTGCGTTGTAGTTGGGTTGTTGCGTTGTTGTTGTGTTGTTGCGTTGTAGTTGTGGTGGTTGGTGTAGTTGGTGTGTTGCGTTGCAGTGTGTTGTTATGTAGTAGTGATATATGAGTGCCTTAGTTGACCAGGAGTCATCATAATAAACAAGTTGTTCTGTAAGTTCAGTCTTTTTCAATTCTTAGTTTTGTCAGACCTCTGTCTGGCTGTTAGGTTTATGACTTTGATTACTTAATATAAATAACCAGCGTTGAGACTTTGTTTAAGTTCATAATTAACGAGTAACAACACCCTTTTGGGAATTCATTATTTTGAAGCGTAGAGCATTATTCATTCATAATAATTAGCTTAGCAAAAAGATAAACAAAGCTAATTCATTATAATTGGCGCCCGAACTTTTCTCGAACACGAGATCCTGACTATTATTACCCATGGCTTCCTTACCTGAGACAACTGCAAATTTCCACCATCCGGCAAGTCTCGAGGGTAATGGTGTTTTTTTGGACAATTTGTACGAAGCCTGTGGCTCTGACTTGGATATGAATAATCTACACATACCCAAGCATTCTTCACCATTTCGGAATGCACCAGCTTCTTATCACTCTGAGTCGCGGGTCGTAGCTGAGGGAATTCAATCCTCTCAGCGAAGCAGAATGCTTGCCCATTTCGTGCCGCATGCTGGAACAATTCATTTCAATGGTTTGGAGGGGTCTTTAAAGTTCCTCGAAGATCTGGAAGACCATTTTGATTTATATAATATTCCGGAAGACTGCAAGGTCCAAATTGCCGGAACTTGCTTGAGAGATACCGCCAAGACCTGGTATCGGCAGTGGCGAGGGTCGAACCCGGATTCTCATTATGAGAATTTCCGTGCAGAATTCTTGGAGGTCTTTCCTTTCGGCCTCAGTCGAGCTAGCCTTGCTCAACAGCTGTTTTCTCGTCAGCAGGGTCCCAATGATAGCCCTGTTGCATTTGCGTTGGAAACTACACGCCTATATAATCTATGGGATCCACATGCCAGTCCTGTTGACATGTTGGATACCCTCGTACAGCAGCTCGACCCATTCTTACAAGATTTTCTTGAGGTTCGACACCCTACCACTATTCATGAATGCCTTCGCCTCATACGCACGTATGAAGAGCGACATGGCAAACATGCTGCAACTCACCATGCTCGGGCACCCCGCGAGGCTTATTCCGAAAACCCTCAGCGGCATAATAGACAAAACTTTCAGCGCGAGCATACACACGTGCCCACCCAAGCTTCATACGTTCCACCACACAGAAGAGTGGCGAACCAGCAACGAGTTTCGGAGCAAGCTACGGGGTATCGTCATAATGCACAGTATGCTCGACCCCGTTCCACTCAGCAGCATTCGGAACGTTATCATGCTCAGGGCAATAATAATTTTTCTGCCCGTGCTGAGGGCAGACGTAACGAAAATGAAAATCTCAACAGACACGCGGAGTTCCCGACGCAGGGTGCACGCAATTTTCCTAATCGTGAAAATTTTCCCGATACCCGGCAGGGTCGAGGTTTCCGACCACATGATAACACCACCAGAATTCCTTTAAACTTCCACAGGAAGTAGACGAAGGGTCGGTCCTGCTTCCTGATACCAAACATCCTGACCCTAAAACAGTATTAGTGACTGTTCAAACTCCTCAGTTGCCTGATGTATTCTTGACACTTGAAGACATTATTGTCGAGACAAAGTTCGACACTGGGTCTGAGATTTCAGCCCTAAATACAAAGTTTTGCAATGATGTTTTTTCTGCAATACATGTTCAGCCTGCAACGCAGTATTTGCGAGGTGCAAATAACGAAATCTTCAGTATCGCAGGAACTGTCACATTACTTTTAGGGCTGGGAAAAGCTCGTTTTACACATTCTTTCCTGCTTATAGACGAGCTACCCGTGAAATGTCTCATGGGTATGGACTTTATTAACAAGTTTCAAATAACTTTGAATTTTGTGCAACATGTGATTTCCTTTCCGGAACCTGTCGAAATGATTCCGACGGTTCCTATAGATATTACGAGTTTATTGTTGAGTGACCAATTGAATGAGGGGCAACGAGACCAGCTTTCTCTCCTTTTGCAGGAAAGCCCTGGTTTGTTTTCGGATCAACCTGGTTTCACACAGGTGGTTTATCATGTTATTGACACTGATGGTTCGAAACCCATTGCGACGAAACCTTACCCTTGTGCTCCACATAAAAAACAGGAAATGCAACGTCAAATTGCGGAAATGATTAAGCAGGGCATAATCAGGGAATCAACAAGCGCCTGGGCGGCTCCTGCCTTCTTGGTTCCAAAGAAACAACCAAATGAATTTCGTTTCGTGACAGATTTTTGCAAGCTCAACCAAGTCACAAAAACAATCAATTATCCCCTACCTGTCATGTCACATATTCTAAATGACTTGTCGTCAACCAAATGGATGTCAACTTTGGATTTGGCGAGTGGATATTGGCAGGTGGCAGTACATCTGGACTCGGTCGATAAAACAGGCTTTGTGACTCCTTTTGGGGCCTATGAATATTTACGTATGCCTTTTGGTTTAGCTTCTGCACCTGCTACTTTCCAAAAGCTTATGGACACTGTTCTCAGACCTGTCCTGGGTCCCCATGTGCATGTCTATTTGGATGATATTATTATCACATCAGAGACTTTTGACGAGCACCTTTCTCTGCTCAAACAGGTGTTCCAACTTATATACAATGCTGGCTTGACGTTAAAACCTAGTAAATGCCAGATAGCGAGGGACGAGATTGTATATCTGGGGTTGAAAATTACTCCCCACGGCTTATTCACTGTTAATGAAAAAATTAGGCCTATTGCTGACTTTCCTCGGCCTAAAACAGCAAAAGAACTATCCCGCTTTCTGGGAATGACCGGATGGTATCAGCAGTTCGTCCCCGCTTATGCTACAATATGTGAGCCATTGTATGCTTTAAAGCGTAAATACAAGAAGTTTATTTGGACACCTGAAGCTAACGCTGCATTCGAAACACTGAAGTCTGCATTGACTCAGCCTCCGGTGTTGGCTTTCCCGGATCATTCTAAAGAATTTGATATTTATACTGATGCATCCGGAGTTGGTCTTGGTTGCGTTTTGTCACAAGCTGGGCATCCAATAGCTTTTGCGTCTCGTACTTTAGCTAAAGCTGAACGCAATTATTCAGCTACGGAACGTGAATGTCTTGCTGTTGTGTATGCACTGAATAAATTTCAATGTTATCTTAACGAATTGACAGTTAACATAATTACGGATCATTCTGCCCTTCAGTATTTGAATTCTGCTAAACACCTATCTCAAAGACTTATGAAGTGGGCTCTGAAGTTACAAGAGAGCAATATCAAAATTTCGTATCAGCCAGGTAATAAGAATCAATTACCGGACGCATTATCTCGCGTTCCGATTAGTGGGGTCCCCACCGAAACTACTCCTGGATGTCAGCCTTTACTTCTGATAGCTGATATCACATCCAGAGAGCAGATAATGGCAGAATTAATAAATGATCCAGATTTTGGGGATATTTACAATTTTTTGCTTGCGGGTTCGCCCCCACAAAGTGATCCTTCTCTGGCTGGAAGGTCACAACATTTTGAAGTAATAGAGGGTCTTCTTTATTATACAAAGTCTCGGACTACTAGGGCAGAGTTTCGCCCATGTATTCCGCGAACCCTTAGAATGGCTCTTTTAAATGAATTTCATGACAAACCTCTTGCAGGCCATTTAGGTATTCGCAAGACCCGTTGTAAATTGCGGGATGTTGCCTATTGGCCTGGCATGTACCAAAGTGTGCTCGCATACGTTCAATCATGTCACTTGTGTCAGATTAATAATTACCGTAATGTAAGACCGGCCGGTCACTTGAAATCTAGTTCAAGTTCTCATGTATTTGATATTATTTCCATAGATTTATTGGGACCTTATCCATTATCTGTTAAAAATAAAGCTCGTTATGTTTTAGTACTAACTGATAATTTTTCTAAATGGGTTGAAGTTTTTCCCATTAAAGCCGCTACGGCTGAGATTATTTGTAATGTCTTAGTTAATGAAGTATTTTCTAGATATGGTGCACCTAATAAAGTAGTTTCGGATAATGGTCCTCAATTTATTTCTGACATTTTTGAAAGAATGTGTGCGAGATTACACATTAAACATAAATTCATTTCCCCATATCATCCCCAGAGTAATCCTGCAGAACGCGTTAACCGAACGCTAGTGAAAATGATTGCGATTTTCGTAATGGACCACCATGAAAGATGGGATGACCATTTAGAACTTTTTGCGTTCGCCCTCCGCTCGTCTGTCCACGAGTCTACTAAAATTACTCCTGCAGAACTTTTTCTGGGTCGCAAAATTAAAACCCCTTTTGAAAATTTAACGGGGATTATCGACGAACTAAATCAGCGACCAACTCCGCAATCAGTACACATTATGGCAGAAAAAGCTCGTATTGCAATGCTAGGAGCACAAGCGGCTCAAGCACGATATTATAATTCTAGGCGTAGGGAACCAGATCTTGTCGTGGGAGATCTCACTCTCGTGGAAACGCACTTCCAGTCTTCTGTTTCGCATACTTTAGTGAAGAAATTTGCACCCAGCTACGAAGGTCCATATCGGGTGGCAAATGTCTTTGAAAATAATATTGTTCTGGAGAAACCGAACAACAATTTTCAATACGTACATGTTGATCAATGTCGCAAGTATCACGAACGGGATATCGATTTCATTATCAATCCTACTCAACCTTCTGTTCCACAGACTCAAGAATCTATATCTCATGTTCAACCGCCAGAAATTGTGGACGACCCACCGAACATTTTTGACGAATCACCAGTGATTTTTCCTTCACCCTCCCACCCTCCAGACGAGTTTCTACAACCGCAACCTGATTCTCCCGTGAGACCAAGGCTCGATTCGCGTTCGTCGAATACTAGTATCGTTCCTTTCCCTCCAACCATTGCCAAGACTATTGTTGCGCCGTTTCCGGCTACCTCTGCACCAACGCGGGATACTTCTTCTTTGAATACCTCATCGGAAAGTATTCCTATAGGCAAATCCAAACATCGCCCTGCACGACCGCTGACTTATAGCAGCGACTCAGAGGCGTCGGACATTTCGGATTTGTCAGTTATGAATCCAACATTTAATATTCCACACCGTCCAGCACCACCAAAAGCTGGGCGCAAACGTCACTTGTCTCCCCAATCTGCTTCGCCGCAACAGCGACGAAGGCAGAAATCTTTGCATCCGCCCGGGTTTCGCCCCTGGAACCTCCGTTCAGGGCAAACAGGGCCGATGCCTGCTACTACTATCATGCCCCGTGGGCGTAAACGAAAACAAGCGATGTGGCCGGAGACACGTCCCTCCAAAAGATCCTGGAAGGACACAACGGGCCCCAGCATCAAGGGACTTCATATCCAAAGCCTGGGGGAGCCCGTTCCTATCAGCCGCAGCAGGGATTTCCGGACCGCCAGGCTTCTGACGTTCCTGACCGTTCTTCTCAGCCGCAGGGATTTCCAGACCGCCAGACTCCTGACCGTTCCTATCAGCCGCAGCAGGGATT
This sequence comes from Macrothele yani, assembly GCA_039090855.1. Classification (NCBI taxonomy): domain Eukaryota; kingdom Metazoa; phylum Arthropoda; class Arachnida; order Araneae; family Macrothelidae; genus Macrothele; species Macrothele yani. Next base: position 27,981,674 of record CM077018.1, on the reverse strand, counting down.
TCCGGACCGCCAGACTCCTGACCGTTCTTATCAGCCGCAAGGGATTTCCGGACCGCCAGACTTCTGACCATTCTTCTCAGCCGCAGGGATTTCCAGACCGCCAGATTCCTGACCGACAACAGACCGATGTTCCATTACCGTCCCGGAAGAGATCCAAGCCACCTGATTTCACCAGTCCCATTCGGCCGGGAAAACGTTATCGCACTAGAATTTTTTATGCGTCCTCGAGATAAGTAAGTTCTCGTGGACAGGTTCTTTTCTCAGTTTATTGTTTTTCCTGCTCGACCAGTTGGCGTGTCAGAATTTCTTTTTTTCGTGTGGGCCTATGCATTCTTTTTGTGTATATATGTGTGTTTTTTTTTATATATTTCTTCTATGTCCATCTACTAATCCACTTTTTTTGTATATATCTATGTGCTTAGGGGTAAAATACTAAAATTGTTACTGTTAGGCAGCTCCAGGTAAATTTCGCTGCTGATACAGTTGTTCTGTATTTCAACGCATGAGGCAAACGTAATTTGAAATGAAAATAATAAAATTGTTACTGTTAGGCAGCTCCAGGTAAATTTCGCTGCTGATACAGTTGTTCTGTATTTCAACGCATGAGGCAAACGTAATTTGAAATGAAAATAATAAAATTGTTACTGTTAGGCAGCTCCAGGTAAATTTCGCTGCTGATACAGTTGTTCTGTATTTCAACGCATGAGGCAAACGTAATTTGAAATGAAAATAATAAAATTGTTACTGTTAGGCAGCTTCAGGCAATCTTCGCTGCTGATACAGTTGTTCTGTATTTCAAAGAATGAGGCAAACGTAATTTGAAATGAAAATAATAAAATTGTTACTGTTAGGCAGCTTCAGGCAATCTTCGCTGCTGATACAGTTGTTCTGTATTTCAAAGAATGAGGCAAACGTAATTTGAAATGAAAATAATAAAATTGTTACTGTTAGGCAGCTTCAGGCAATCTTCGCTGCTGATACAGTTGTTATGTATTTCCACGAATGAGGCGCACGTAATTTGAAATTAAAAAAGTGATTCCTGCTAGGCAGAATAAAAGGAAAGTATGCCGATGCAGGTTTGGTTTGTTCTACACTACAAATTTCAGTCGAATACAGATTCGTAAATTGTTATGCCAAGTTGATAATGTAAATACGGCTACCACCAAACAACAAATCAAAAAAAAGATCGAGAAACGTCAATCATCGAAATGTAAGACTTACACTCCAAAATTGATAGGTTTTTCGGACACCAAAAAAAAAAAAAAAAAAAAAAAAAAAAAAAAGAAGAAAAATTAAGGGGGAGATGATGTAACGTATACTCTATATTCACTTTCCTTTTGATTTTACTATCTCTGGTTATTTTATTTTACTATGTAAATTATCTTCCTACTGAACGAAATATTATTTCACCCGCTGAATGAGATCTGGCAATGAGTGTAAGTCATGACGTGGTGGTAGCTCGTATATAGGCGCGTTCATCGAGAAGTGAAGTGTTGTGTTGTTGCGTTGTAGTTGTGTTGTTGCGTTGTAGTTGGGTTGTTGCGTTGTTGTTGTGTTGTTGCGTTGTAGTTGTGGTGGTTGGTGTAGTTGGTGTGTTGCGTTGCAGTGTGTTGTTATGTAGTAGTGATATATGAGTGCCTTAGTTGACCAGGAGTCATCATAATAAACAAGTTGTTCTGTAAGTTCAGTCTTTTTCAATTCTTAGTTTTGTCAGACCTCTGTCTGGCTGTTAGGTTTATGACTTTGATTACTTAATATAAATAACCAGCGTTGAGACTTTGTTTAAGTTCATAATTAACGAGTAACAACACCCTTTTGGGAATTCATTATTTTGAAGCGTAGAGCATTATTCATTCATAATAATTAGCTTAGCAAAAAGATAAACAAAGCTAATTCATTATAACTATATCTGTGAGATGCAACTTAAAAGTATTTACGTGATGCAATTTAGTGCCTGGACATTTTTTTTTTTTACTTAATAGTGCAAGAAATGGAACGCGCTTCGAACATGTTCTACAAACTACGCCGGAAATTGGCTGTTCACGAGACCCATCTTGCATTCCTACTTAACTGCAAGGCGTTATATGTCATTCCAAAATATCTTAGAATTCGATGTATATCTCTGTCACGAAAAGATAATGACATGCTTTCTACTGCCGAAGTAAAGCGTCTTACTGCCGAGATTCGTGGAAAACGTGACTACTTGGACTATCTAAATAGGAAATCATACCTAGCATACAGCTATTTTGCCCGCAAAGCTGAACCTCTCTTATTTGATAAGCTATTAACATTTTTTTACAATACGATTTGTTCAACCACTGAACGGTTTCAATTAACTCACATTCATAAACTAAGATGTCTAGTTTCTGAGTCTGAACGTTATGGAACAGGTTACCATGCACCTCGTCAAGACGTTCCTTTTCAGCCAGCATACATTGATCTCAGTTCCACTGTTCTAAACGCTACAGAAAATAGGTCCACATTATCCACCCTTTATTTTGTTTTATCCTGTACGTTGTTGGCAGGAAAAACCGGAAGAAACTTCTTAGATTTGCAAAAGATACCAGTTTATAAGGTAGAAATTTATCTGCGAACAAAGTATTAACAGGAGAACCAAAAGTGCTCTGGCACAGCAAATCCGCTACAAATGAAAGCCGTTCAAAGCAGAACCGAAAGTTATACTTCCCCAGTTTTTTGTGCAACATAGAATGGCATATTCTTACTTTCTATTTGGAATCAGAGAATCATGTACGAAAGAACGAAACATATCTCAACATCTGCTTAAAAACAATGACAAAACATGAATGAACTATATTCTGTAGCGTATGGGTATTCGCTCTCCTGGCAAGAACGTACGTAGCTGCAATTGTAGTCATCCGCGCGGGAATTACACAATGCCGCGAATATTCCTTTCAAGGGCGCAAAGCTTGGCATCGTCGTGGTAACGATGCGTTATGCCTACCGCAGCGTCTCTTCACAGCATCGCTTTTACAGGTAAATAGCACAAACAAAATCTTTAAAAAGTATTTACAATATGAAAATTTTGCACCATTTGGTATTAATTTCCATACCCTAAAATCTGTGCGTCGCACTTTTTCCAGGTATTAACATTTTGCCAACGAAGTAATTTAGGACGCTAATCCACACATTTACTTGGTGTAATAACCATTTTATATTTATTTCTAAGTAAAACAAAAACATTTTGTGTTTCTCTCTAGGAGGGATTATACAATTTCCTGATGCTCAAAAATAACACCACGGGAAATTTTCTTCCGATATATTGATTAACGTTTCATTCTGTGTTTAGAGATAAAAACTCAGCCTTTATTGCGGGACTCCATATTTATCATGAACCACGCCAATGTGCTATGATCTGGTGATTTCAGCAACAAACATCCATTACCATGCAGTGCTTTCTACTTTTGGTAATATCCCGATATTTTTTTTATGTCATTCAGAGGGTTTTGCAAAAAAAAAACTGAAAATTTAACCAAATCAATTACACTGCGAAAAATGTCAGATATATAATTTTATCTTATGATAAGTGAAGAAAGCTTGGAATCTCATTACATTTAGTAAACTTCCATGCTGTTCTGCAGTTCCGCTCCATTCTTTCTCTTTGTTGTTATTGAACAGAAGTTCACTCCAAATAATTGAAACACAGCTCCCTTCCAGAGGGGAAAAAGAAAAACACTACTTATGCAAGCAGCAGTAACCATTGCAAGGCATATGGAAACACCTGACACCTTTCTACTCCTGACAAGCTGCGAAACTGGCTTCTGCTTCTAGGATAACCCAGAGCATCAACACAAAGGAGGGTGCAGAAGATCAGCATTACAATACAATACCCATAACTTACTCGAGCTTAATGCACCACTGCAGAAAAAATTCGGAACTGCTAAGAAAGACTTCAAGAAAAGGTCTCTCGCAAGTGAATCCACATGTTTTCTCAAAAAACGGTGATGGGCACGCACGATAAATAGGCGTACCCAGAAGAAGGGTTACAGAAACACTGTCTCATGTCAGTTATTTAGTTATCTGCATTTTTTCATGTGGGAAACTTTAGAAAAAATATAATTATGATTGCTTTTCAGACTATCAAACGATTCGCATTCATAAATTTCATAACGCAGTTCCATAAGAAGGGTAATAGCACGTTGTTCTACTACGTTGGTCAGAGAAAATGAACGTAGTCAGAAGTTCATGGGATCACTAGAATACTTACCTGGTGTTACAAATTTGTTGTCACATGTGTGTTCCAAAGATAAATTACATCTAGGCATTAGGTGTAACAAATGTTTGGCACAACTCAGACGAGACCGAGATAAACCCGATAATTTGCGAAGTTGGGGTGTTTACAACATTCCACTTTTAGACCCAATTACAAAACAGCATATTAGTAATTAATACAGACATTTAACGTGGACCAGGAAATTCAAACAAAGGTCTTCGCTCTTTCCACGTTCATAAGTGAGTCACGGAGAATTTTCCCGTGACTCACTTATGAACGTGGAAAGACCGAAGACCTTTGTTTGAGCATATTAGTAATTATGTAGATTCTACAAGGAGGAATTTGGAGCTACGAGTGAATGAACACAAGTATAGCATTAAAGCGCACCTTTATAATACAGCACTTGCACGTAATATAAATAATGGCACATTTATTCCTGATTGGTGCAATGTCAGTATACTCCAGACTCCTTCCTCTGTTCATGCCCTATTGATAGCAGAAAGTGTTTTTATCACGGCATTAGATACGAAATATTGTAACGACTATTACTCTGTCAATTTACCTGATATTTGGAAGCACTTGGTGAAATCATCAAATTATAACATATGTATATAGCTTTTCACTATTTTTTGTGGCAACAGATGTATGTGATATAACACCGTGTAAATCATGAATGATAATTAGTTAAGCTACGTAATGCCCCACGTGACTCTGTATATATATATATATATATATATATATATAGCTGCATAATACAGCAACATGGATCATCTGAGGATGGAGTGAACGGCACTCCGAAAGTGCTAATGGTTTTTAATTGTAAATATAGGTTCGTTTTTTAAATAAATCGTGTTAAGACGGAGCTCATTTATTGTATTTTAATTAAACGCCTTACTCTTGATATTTGAAGGAATTCGTTTGTTTTTATTCTCTTGTCTTTTTATTTTATTTTTATTTCATTTTTGCTTCGTGAAATAGATTATGACAACGGATCGTAAAAGTTTCTTCTACGTTCTCTTAAACTCACAACTCACCTGCAGAGGCAGAAATAAAACTGTCGCGCAAGGTGTTAATAGTTGTCGCTATTACACTTAAGCATACGCCAGTTAGGTTTCTGACGAGTGCTCGAATCCCCGGTCCTGCCGGCCATCTAGTCTGTGGTTTTTCCTGGGTTTTCTGCAGACTTTCCGGGTTGGGACACCTGAATGTGTTGATGGTTCCCTCTGAAGTCAGCCCCGGACGCACTTTGTCTTTGCACCTCCCTTTTCCTAGGATAACTTGGTTTGCCAGATGAGTGTCGATGAGCTGGTAGTAAAATACTGAAAGACGAATGAAATCTGACGCCACATAGCCTAGACACCTACGGGACTCTTTCCCATGGTTGTTCACGATACGCGAGTGGTTTTGGGCCCCAAAAAATAAACACTGCTGAATGTGGGAGCAACGTCCTGCTATACCAAAATTTCTGTGTTTTTATAGACAGCTAACAGGAATGAAATCTAAAAGGTTATAAGTTCGGAAATGATTCCAAGTAAGAAGTTTCTAGTTGAAAGCACGACCTTGGAGTATTTCGATGGTCGCAAAACACTGAAACATTCGTCCAACCGGATAAAGAGTAAGATTCGGTTTTCGGAAGCGGGGGGGGGGAGCTTCCGACTACCGTGAGCAATTCCTCGGGCTATAAAAAGTCTTCCAGCCCTGATTCGAATCCACCGTTTTAAGGGAAGTGAAACTTTCAGTGCCGCGTAAAACACACGTATTATTGTATTCTCAAGAAATAAAAATATGCCTTACTCAAGATACATTTTCCATGGCCTACTCGGAATTCAACCCCGGATCCATCTTGAACTAATTATTAGAAACCCTGCCTTTTACCGCTCGGTCACCTGATGGCACAGTGATGTTTCGTCATCGGGAATGTAGGAACCAAAGCTCAAAGTTAACGGGTTTCGCGTTAACTTTGAAATACTATTGTTGATAAATTCTATGTCAATTCAAGACATTCTTATTCATACAGGAATATATTTCAATGAACTGTCACTAATTCTTTTAAAAAGAAATATATGTATATATATTGAGTTTTCTTCAGAGCTGATGAATGTCGAATTTTTAAATCCATCGAACTCAAATATAATAGCGTCTCGAGATAGAGACGGAAACAACTCAGGAACACCTATTCCGTTATCTCATTGGCCAGGAGCGAAAACTGAACCCACCAATTGGCGTGCATCACGTATGATGATGAAACACAACAGAGAACTAGCACATGTTTGGCGGGGACAATGGCTACTGCAAAGAGGTAAGTTGTGATGCTATATTTTGATAGATATTTGACGGGGACTATGGATACTGTAAATGGGTTCAGTTCCATTTGTGCTGCTTCATTCAGGCAGAAAAAGAATTTAAATAAGCATATTAAAAAATTTTATCCGGATATTTCCCTTAAACATGAACCCCGTATTGCAAAGAGACTGACATGCAACCACTGTGAGGTGATCTCCAAGTAAGACCCTTTATCAGGTTTAGAAAAATGTGATCCACAAATACATATGTTTATTCGTTCAAAAGGCTTAGTCCTCCACTGTTCGGATGGAAAGACCAAAAAACTCGAGACAGCGTTTTTTTTTTTTTTTTGCGATGTTGACACAAGCAAAAATTAGTGGATAATTTACTTGGCATTCATTCCGTCGATGTGTGTAAAACTTCACGCAAGTATTTCAAACGTGCATATGAAGTGAATATTTGCACTCATGAGAAAAGTTGCTTGCACTAACAGCACTAAAAATGAATATGCTGGGTTGGTTGGTGAAGTTTTATGGCGCAAGAGCCATGTGTGGCCAAAGAGCGCCAGACACAAGGCTATCAAACAAACAGTGTTAAAAATGAGGTATAATGCTTAAAATCAGGCCACTTCGGTAAAAGTGAAAAATGAGAACGAGGCAAAGTGTAAAAACTAGATACGATTAAAAAAGCCAATCTGTTTAAAAAACTAAAAGACAGCGAAAGTATCGCAGTGGTCGTCTAGGAACTGTTGCAACGTTGCTACATCGTCGTTCAACAAATGAGAACGAAAAATGTGAAAATGCATATCACGAAAACGAGCACAACTACACACAAGATGAGTGACATTGAGTCGGCAATTGCACACCTCATACATCGGCGCAATGTCGCCATACAGCAAAAAGCGGTGAGTTAAACAACAATGCCCAAAGGCGGAGACGTGCGAGCACAACTTCCTCACGAAGACTGGAATTCCATAATCCGATTTCTGGCTGGATTTGAAAAAGTTTGTTCGCTGGCTGGTTGTTCCAGCGATTTTTCCATTGTTGCCGGATGTAACGAACAATGGCGGGCTTGAAGTCACGATGATGTAGGGGAAGTTGAGAGACAGGAAAAGATGGAGCACACTTGGCTGAAATATCTGCCGAGTCGTTCCCCCGGCTACCAACGTGGCTTAGAATACAGCAAAAGCGGATACAGAAACCAGCCGCGGTCAAACGCTGCAAATGACGCCTCACCGCTCGAACGCCATGATGATCACAGACAGAAACAGAAGAAAGTAGCTGTAAGACACTTAGAGAATCCGCATAAATAACAACCCGGCGATGCGGTCGCACCTGGATATGTCGGAGACAAAAAAAATAGCATGTACCTCAGCCGAGAACACCGACGCCTCCGACGGAAGGCGTTCGCTGTACACCACGTCCACTCACACAAACGCGGACCCCACAACTCCAGTAGATTTTGAGCCGACATCAGCAAGAACAGGAGTCCATGGCGGCTGGTCAATCGTCCGCAGCTCACCAATCAGGGAGACATCTATTCCAGCACCACGGGCTTCAGTCTGCACATGGATTCCAAATGTCGGTACAATCGATGGCCGGAGTTCAAACAGGCGAACAAACTGGGGATCAAAAAAGGACTCTCTCAAAAGATGGGTAGAGAGAGCTCCCAGTTTCGCATAGAGCTGGAGCGACAACTGTGGACGACGCAGGCTGAGGGGAGGTTCATTAGCCTCAACATGCAGACTCTCGAAGGGGGACGTTCGGAATGCTCCCGTGTGGAGTCGCAGAGCTTGATAGTGCGCGGGATCCAGGAGTTGAAGTATGGACTTCTGGCCGAACCATACACTACACAGCCATAGTTCAGATCAGATCGAACGACCGTTTGATAGATGTCAAGCATTGTGCTCCTGTCTGCACCCCATGATGTCCAGAGAGCATCTTCAGGATACGCAATGCTTTAGTGCACTTTACCCTTAACCGTCGCACGTGCGGTCGAAATTTTAGCACTCGGTCAAAGAGTACTCCCAGGAACATGGTCTCAGGAAGAATAGGAATTTCTGCAGAACCTAACCACAGAACAGGGTCTGAGTGGAGACCACGCTTGCGGCAAAAGTGCCCGCAAACGGTCTTGTCCTGTGAGATCACAAATCCATTCTTGTTCGCCCAAGAGCAGATTCTATTGACACCACACTGTAATTGACATTCAAGCATGCGCTTACTGGAAGAAGCACAAGAGATTTGCAAGTCGTTTACATACATAGATCCAGAGATTGACAGAGGAAGGTCACGGAAGGCCTGATTGACGCTGAGGATGAACAATCAAACGAACAGGATAGAGCCTTCAGGTACTCCTTGTTCTTGAGGGTAAGAAGTCGAGAAGGTCGTACTGAGACGCACGCGGAACACACGATTGTAGAGGAAGCCGGCAATAAAGATGAGAACACAAATCCATTCTTGTTCGCCCAAGAGCAGATTCTATTGACACCACACTGTAATTGACATTCAAGCATGCGCTTACTGGAAGAAGCACAAGAGATTTGCAAGTCGTTTACATACATAGATCCAGAGATTGACAGAGGAAGGTCACGGAAGGCCTGATTGACGCTGAGGATGAACAATTAAACGAACAGGATGGAACCTTCAGGTACTCCTTGTTCTTGAGGGTAAGAAGTCGAGAGGGTCGTACTGAGACGCACGCGGAACACACGATTGTAGAGGATGCCGGCAATAAAGATGAGATCCCAAATCCATTCTTGTTCGCCCAAGAGCAGATTCTATTGACACCACACTGTAATTGACATTCCAGCATGCGCTTACTGGAAGAAGCACAAGAGATTTGCAAGTCGTTTACATACATAAATCCAGAGATTGACAGAGGAAGGTCACGGAAGGCCTGATTGACGCTGAGGATGAACAATTAAACGAACAGGATGGAACCTTCAGGTACTCCTTGTTCTTGAGGGTAAGAAGTCGAGAGGGTCGTACTGAGACGCACGCGGAACACACGATTGTAGAGGATGCCGGCAATAAAGATGAGATCCCAAATCCATTCTTGTTCGCCCAAGAGCAGATTCTATTGACACCACACTGTAATTGACATTCCAGCATGCGCTTACTGGAAGAAGCACAAGAGATTTGCAAGTCGTTTACATACATAGATCCAGAGATTGACAGAGGAAGGTCACGGAAGGCCTGATTGACGCTGAGGATGAACAATCAAACGAACAGGATGGAGCCTTCAGGTACTCCTTGTTCTTGAGGGTAAGAAGTCGAGAGGGTCGTACTGAGACGCACGCGGAACACACGATTGTAGAGGAAGCCGGCAATAAAGATGAGGAGGTTTCCTTGCAAACCGCACTGGTGCAGTTCACGAAGAATGCCGTACCGCCAAGCACGATCGTATGTCTTTTCCAAATCAAAGAAGAGGGAAACAAGGTCCTGCTGCCTCTTGACGAACGCCTCTCAAATAGACGTCTCAAGACGTTGTAGATGATCGTTGTAGTAGTCGGAACCCTCTCTGAAATGGTGAAAATACGGTGTTGCTCTCGAGAAAGAAAATTAAACGTTCACTCACCATGCGTTCCAGGACTTTACAGAAGCAGCTGGTCTGTGTAACGGGCCTGTAGTTGGAAAGATTCTGGGGTCCTTACGGGCTTAGGGATGGGAACAACAATTGTCAGACGCCAAGAATCAGGGATATGTTGCTTGCCCCAGATTCTATTGAAGAGTGTAAGGAAGTTGTCGAGCAAGGACGGCAATAGCCGCCGTAACAATTCATAGTGGATATGGTCATACCCAGCAGCAGTGTTTCCAGATCGATGAAGAGCAGCCCTCAGTTCCGAGAGATTAAAAGGCCTGTTGTAGTCCGAAAGTTCGTGGGTGGATAAATTTAATTTCTGCCGTTCAGCGATCTTTTTCACCTCACGGAACGAGGCTGGGTAGGCATCACTGTTGGAAACAGAATTGAACGTTTCTCCCAAACAATCCACTTTACCAGAAACATCGGCAATTTCTTCGCCATCCCGCTCAAGCACGGAGATCTGGCTGGAGCGATAACATCCCCTGATCTTGCTTATCCGGTCCCAGATAAGCTTGGGACTCGAGCCGGTATGAACGGTGGAGATATAAGTCCGCAAAGAATCCCTTTTACTACGGCCACGAACCAAACGAGCATAAGCCTTTGCACGCTTGAAGGCTAAGAGATTATTCTGAGAGGGGTAACACCGAAATTTACCCCAGGCCTGATTCTGCGCTTTCCTGGAATCGCGACATTCAGCGTTCCACCAGGGTTTTGAGATCTTAGGAGGATGACTTGAGGTCTTGGGGATGGCAGTCAGCTGCCCGCACAATACAATCCGTAACCTCAGAGATTTCAGCATCGATCGACTCCTGAGTCACCATTTCCTGAGTCAAGACGACAGAGACGGTGAAGACATCCCACTTGGCACGATCGATTTTCCAATTGGCAGGGAGAGAAGGTGGACGATACCCGTCTCTGCAAAGATATAGAAAAAGTCGGAAAATGATCACTGCCAAGGGGGTCCCACGACGCAGTCCACTCCCAATCCACAGCGACCGACGTGGAACCCAGGGCAAGATCGATGGCGGAGTACGTTCTACTGGTTCGTGAAAGTACGTACAATCATCCTTATTCAGCAAACACAGAGAGCTCTAGGTCACAAGATCATCCACCCTGCGGCTTCAAGTGTCAGTACGAGCATTACCCCAAAAAGGAGTGTGGGCATTGAAGTCTCCCACCAGGAGAACGGGAGAGGGCAGTTGATTAATAAAACTCTCGAGAGCGGCAGCACTAACATCATCAGTCGGCGGCAGGTACAGACAGCAAACAGTGAGCAAGGACTTCACGGAAAGTCTGACCGCCACAGCCTGCAAAGGTGAGATGAGGAAAAGCTGCGAGGCTGGGACAGTATGCGGGACAAGGATGGCCACGCCCCCACACGCAATGTCACCTTTGGTATGATCTTTCTTAAAGCTGCTGTAGTGCTTGACCGACCGCAAATGGCTGGATCGAAGCTGCGTCTCCTGCAAGCACATGCACACCGGCGAGTGAGTCGTGAGCAGATGTTTAACATCATAAACGTTAGACCGGAAACCCCGACAGTTCCACTGAATAATGCAGGCAGCCATAAAGAATGACCAACATGAGAGACGTCAGTCACAAAGAGTAACTTAAAAACTCTTCGTCACTCAGTAGGACCGACGCCAGATCTTTCGTCAAAGGAGGGTCCGAGGAAAGGGACGAACTGTCACTCTCCTTCCCCGTATGTTCACCCACAAAGATGGTTGAGGGCGGGGACGTCGGCGAATCACATGACTTGGCTATGTCCGTCAGTTTGGCCTCGGCAGTTGGATGGACACTGCAAGCTTCTTTCGATTGAGAGCCGGCTCATCCGCACGTGCCTGTATGAATGCCTCCGGGAACTGAAAGATTTGGTCGTTTGCGGAAGAGAAAACTCAGAGTCAGCCGGCAGTATGAGCTGGAGATCAGAGAAATCCACTTGTGTCACTTGATCAGCTGTCGAACTTTTAGCAAGTCCGGCGAGAGCTAAAGAGCGCGGTACAAAAGTCTGCACGGTTTGTGATGGAGACTGGACCACTGCGGCAAAAGTACGCTGCCGGTTTTTGGGAATGCCCAACTTAGCCTTAGCAGCAAGGTACGAGATGTCTTCCAGAGTCTTAACGCGCTGGACAGCCGCCTCGTCCTTCCATTTCATGCAGTTTTGAGATTAAGCAGCATGAGCTTCACCACAATTTACACAGCAGGCTGTAAGCCGCATCGTGTTCACAGGATCCACAATTAGCGCACTCGTAGCACTGTTTCATGTTTGCTGTGAATGCCTGTATCTGACCTTCAAACAGCGCAGAGGGGTGGGAATGTACGGACGAACTCCACAGACCAAGTAACCAGTCTTGATTTCGGTCGGACCCTTGGGCGAGTTAAAGGTCAGGATGACATTCTTTGACTTAATCAATGCACGATCGCGTCTGAACATCATACGATGTGCAGCAATAACCCCTGATCTGCCAGCTAACGCACCAATTCTTCTTTACTGCATTCTAAGAGGTCTAACTCAGAAATAACACCCCGAGAGGAATTAAGAAATGTGTGAGGTGTTACCTTGATAGAAATACCTTGAAGAGTAGTCAGGTGCAGGAAAGTCTTGCTCTGAGAACCACCTCAAGTTTCAACGAGCAGGTCCCTGGAGAGGAGCTTCTTCACAGACTTCAGAGAGCCAACTGCAGCGTCCAAGGTTTTCGACATAAAGAAAGGAGACTTGGTGGACAGTCTCTCCGTCATTCCAGTAGATTCAATGAGCAGAAATGAAGCCGAAAAATTCTGATCATTCAATGAGAGACGGCGTTTCAAAGCGACATGTTCAGTTGACGCATTCGAAGGTCCTGTACGGTGGTCAAAGTCACGGTCTAAGGTCCTTTTAAGGGTATGCGACTGTGCCGGGGTCGAAGACGAAGGTAAGTTCTGGTCAACGTGCATCTTCTCAGGCGATTTGGAGGGTTTTGGTTTACCCATAAAAAACAAAAACAGAGGGATTCGTCTGCAGACTATTCCACCCACCACGGAGCACAACAAGGAAGAATCGGAGGACAGCAAGCCACGAAAATGCCGCTGGACACAGTTCTTGAGCTTAAACGCTGAAGATATAGTCAGTTGGCTGTGTTCACATGCGCTCGGGGGCCACTTCGGCCTCACGAGTACCACCATGCCAACGCCTTTGTCATGATCCCACAGCCCCCGGGCTCACCCTGCAGTGCTAAATGACAATTGAGCCGCTAAAGCCCTGTACATAAGTTGGTACATGACTTCTGACTAGAGTTGGGTTAGGCTCTAGCCTCCCGTTTACAGCGTAGCCGGGGTTGAAGAGGAGTGTTGGTACACAGGAAGCATCTCTCCGACCTCCTGCGACCTCAGCCGCCACACATCCAATTTCCGCCTCACGGGTCTCCGCAGTCGGCAAACATGCAGGTAGGTCTAACACCCAAACCAGGAAACGGAGAAAAAAAGGAATCCAAAGAAGGACTAAACCCTGGAGTGGGGCCGAACAGGATCTCAGCGAATATAAGCAGGTAGTAGGGGAGGGTAACAAAAGCACAAAACCGGGATGTTAGTAAAAAGCGTGTTAGAAATTTGAGATAGTGTAAAACACGGGCAACTGGCCAGTGCGGGAAGTAAAAGAGAACTAAATAGGTAAGTCACAAGTCCAGCTCGGGATCCCCAACAGCTGGATGAACAGCCGTCCCATCAAACTCCACCGGCATGACACCAGAAATTGTCCAGTCAAAAGGTTAGCTCGGGCCGTGGGGGCGCCTCTCCCCAAATAACTGGGAAATCAGTTATCCACGTGCGAAAAAAAAAACAAATGAACATGTATTAAACTCATAGTACCTGGTACTTCGACACAAACATTTTTATATATACCATCGAACGTATACATTGCACACATAAGAAGTTTCTAGGACTAACAGTACTAAGAATTAACATGTATTAAACTATAGTACCTCGTAAATACACACCTTTTATACACTGAGTTGCCACTTTATTATATCCACCCACTCAGTACTTCGTTGAGCCACCTTTTGCCCTTAATACTGGATCGATTCTTCGTGGCATGGACTCCACGAGACGTTGATAGGTGGTTTGTGGAATCTAAGAACATACTTGATGAATACCACTTTCCAGGAGTGTGAGATTGCAGGGTTGTGGATCCAGCTGTCTGATGGCTCGTTTAACTTCATCCCACAAATTCCCAATGGAGTTGAGATCTGGCGATTGTAGGGACCATCTAAGCAAAGTAAACTCACCGGCATGTTCCTGAAACCAATCTTGTACAATACGAACACTATGGCAGGACGCATTATCTTCTTGGAAGTAGCCATCACCATTGGGATAAACCATCCACATCACAGGATGCACTTGGTCCGCAACGATGTTTAGATATGATGTGCCAGTCAGACGTTGATCAACACGAATTAAAGCGTCCAAAGCATGGCAGGAAAACATTCCCCAAACCATAACGTTGCCTCCAACAGCTTGATGGATTGTAGCAATACATTTGGAGTCCATGCCTTCGTGCTGTTTCCGCCAAATTCTCACTCGGCCATCGGCATGGTGCAACTGAAAACGTGATTCATCGGACCACATAATTTGTTTCCAATTATCAAGTGTCCAATCCTTGTGCTTCTGTGCGAACTGCAGACGTTTTCTCTTGTTAACTGCAGACAGCAAAGGTGTTTGAACAGGCCTTCGACTGCCATATCCTAACCGATGCAGCGTACGGCGAACAGTGCGTGCAGAGATCATTTGAGGGGATCCTTGATTAAGATGGTCTGTAATTTGCTGCACTGTTGCCCTTCTGTTGTCTGTTACCAGTCTGGAACTCCACGTTCCGCCCGAGCAGTCACTAGTCGATGACGACCACACGTTGCACGTAGAGACCCAGTTTTTTGGCTGACAGTCCAGTCTTTAAACACTTTAACAACAGCTGCTCTGGAACATTTCACGAATGCGGCGGTTTCGGTGATAGTCGCTCCTTGGCTCCGAGCTCCTACAATCATTCCACGTTGAAAGTCGGTCTAATCGTATTTTTTCCCCATCTCGTCACCCAAAAATCACTTCTACTACTGTCACAAGCACTAAGCTTTCCATTTTTATACTAGCCTCGCCCTCTGGCGACAACAGCGTGCAGCCATAGCTCATTTGCTTAAAACTGTCAGGTGATCATAATAAAGTGGCCACTCAGTGTATAACACAAAACTTTTTATATATCCCATCGAACGTACAGATAAACCCGACAACTGCCAAGGCTGATCTGCTACTGCTCTGCTGCGTTATACCATCACACGTCAGGAATGCATTTCAAACATGCCAGGTTGTACGCAAATTGGAGGGTTCCGTTTACGCTCCTGGCTACTTCTTATATATCCCATCGAACGCACAATGCGATAACGGAGAGGGTGTTTCTGAGTTGCATCCATCTCTACCTCCAGACGCTAATATCGAAGAATGATAGCATGTTCTTGACATTTCCGTGCGATTTACGGATAAAATTTATTTCTAAATTGCGTGGGAAAAAGTTTTCCTTAAAATTTTAAATGCGTTCGTTTCCTAACATTCACGCATTTTATTGCATTTTTACACTTCTTAATAAGGTAATATCTAGACAGGCACATGAACCTAAGTGATGAGTATCTGCAAAAATGTGCATAAATAAATGTTATTTTGATAAAATATCTCAGTAGAACCTCAAACGTTTTGTTTTCGGTCCTCATTGATAACTCACACCGAACGTTCATAGTAACAATTATATATCCACTAAGAGATCAAATACTATTACGTACCTCTAATCATTAGTTTATATGATGCACATTGTTGGTGTGTCATTTTTCTTTGTTTGTGGATTCATTGACGATTCTCAACACATGTCCCGATATTCCAATGATAAAATCTTGGAAAATGAAAATCTTTAGTTTTAATCTTTTCTTTTATGTACACTATTGCACACACATTATTGCACTATGGTTCCAGTTCTTTAAATGTTAAAATCACTATATACATGTTGATAAAATATACTAATCCATCGATGTTCACTGGTGCAATAAGTACAGTGAACATCGGTATAATAGGATATTTTATCAACATGTATATAGTGATTTTAACATTTAAAGAGCAGGAACCATAGTGCAATAATGTGTGTGCAATAGTGTACATAAAAGAAAAGATTAAAACTAAAGATTTTCATCTCCCAAGATTTTATCATTGGAATATCGAGACATGTGTTGAGAATCGTCAATGAATCCACAAACAAAGAAAAATGACACACCAACAATGTGGCTCATATCAACTAAGGATTAGAGGCACGTAATAGTATTTGATCTATTAGTGGGTATATAATTGTTAAAATGTAATTTTGCGCTATATTTCGATCAGACTAATTTTCTAGTGTCTAACCAAAATGTTTGCTTATTTAATCCGAGTACTTCAAGTAATTTAAACAATATACTGTACGTCTGCTGCTAAAATCCAATGGTAAGCCAAAAACCGTCTAAGCACGATATACACTGAAGAGCAATTGAATTAGAGATACCTGTCTAGTAACGTGTAACACCACCTTTCGCGCTGATGACGGCGACGATTCGTCTCGGCATGGATTTGACAAGACACCAGAAGCGTTGGGAAACCGTACGGATCCACGACCCCTGAACAAGCTCCCAGAGTTCACGAAGATTTGATTGAGGGGGTCAGAGCCTCGAACATATCTCTCAATGGCATCCCAGATGTGCTCGATGGGATTGAGGTCAGGTGACCTAGCTGGCCCAGGAAGCATCCAACCATTCGGATACAATTCGGGAGCGATGGCACTGTGCATTGTCTTGTTGCAGGATGAAGTCCCCAGTAGGATGTTGAAGACGCACAAACGGGAGCAAAAGGTCGTCCAGGATATCTCGGTAACGTTGACCTGTGAGAGACGATGTCACACGTACCAGGAGTCCATTTCAGTCCAGGTAAACAGTTTCCAGACGAGAATGCCACCCCCACCAGCTTGTGGAGTACCATTCTGCCAAGAAAGATCCATCGCTTCATGTGGTTTGCGCCGTACTCGTATCCTGCCATCCACATGTACCAACGTGAATCTCCACTCATTAGTCCAGCCAACATTTTCTCACATGTCCAGGGTCCAGTGGCGATGTTCCCGCGCCCATGCTAATCTTTGCACCCTGTGATGTGCGGTCAGCAGGTACCTTCGTGGGACGATGGCTTCTGTACCCCATAGCGAGAAGATGGTTCTGGATTGTGTGGTTGCTTACACGTTTTTGTGCACCAGCGTTAAATTGCCGAGTGATTTCTTGCACTGTGGCCCGTCTATCCGCTGTTACAATGCGAGCTAGCCGACGATGACCCTGCTCATCCACACGATGTTGTCCACGGCAGTTGGCCCTTGTTGGGATGGTTTTACCGGATTCGATGTACTCACGGTGAACCCGGGACACAGTGGCTCGTGAAAATCCCAGTGGCTGCACGACATCCGAGATAGAGTGACCCATTCGTCGGGCCCCGACACTTTGCCGACGATCAAATGCGCTTATATCCTTCGTCTTACCCATACTGCGTCCGACTCTTACTGATTCCGGTCGCATCACTCTTTATATTGTCGGATCGCTGCATACGTCATTTCGTTTCCGTTTACAGGGCCGCCCAAAGCGCCACATTTGCATAATGCCAGCTGTCTGTAATTCGATTGCTCTTCAGTGTATGAGATGATAAATTAAAATACTTTATTACAATTTAAATACAAGTGAGATCTTTCGGACCCCGCCTTCAGGGTCCATCTTCAGACTAATAGACAAACAAATGTAACAAGGTCGCGAAAGACGCAGTTTTTTTAGTATACTGTGAAGAAACGAATCATGATTTGGGCATGTCGACAATGAAATCTAACGTTGTCATAGTGACTTGAGATACACTTAAAAGTTGTAACATACGCAGAGCGTCAAAAATGTTTAAGACTGGCGCTAGATTTCAGCGTACGGTGGCGCCACTAGTGTGATCGCGAATGCGTTATAAGCCGTGACCATCTGCTTGCTTTCTGCCAAAAGTACTGCGCAGTTGTTAAAGTAACTCAAACGAAACGGGCGTTAATTAGAGAAGTAAAATTGTTTTCATGTTGAATTATTAAGATGGAACAAAGGGCTATTATTAAATTTAACGTAAAACTTGCTAAAATTGCTTCGGAAACGTACCAAATGATGAAAACAGTTTACGGTGAGTTTTGTTTAAGTAGATCAAATGTTTTCTTGTGACACAAACGTTTTGTGGACGGAAGAGATAAGCTAGAAAATAAGCATACCGGAAGACCAAGTTCATCTAGGACACCTGAGATTATTGAAAAAGTGCGTGATTTTGTGACAAACAATGGATGTGTGTCACTAAGAACGATGGAAGAATCTTTAAACATCAACAAAGAAACGATTCGAACCATCCTGCATGAAGATTTGGGAAAAACAAAAGTCTGTGCTAAATTTGTTCCACACATGTTAACCAATGAACAAAAATCAAGGAGAAGTGCACATTGCAGAGACATCATTTTAGCCGCTGAAAATGATCCAAACTTTTTAAAATCGATTGTTACAGGTGATGAAACATGGTGTTTTCAATATGATCCAAAAACAAAGAGACAAAGTGCGGAATGGAAGACAAAAAAAACAAAAAAACTTCAATCGAAAATGAAAACAATGCTCATTACATTCTTCGATAGTAATTTGTTCCAAGTGGACAAACAATTACTGGTTAGTTTTATTTAAATGTTTTGAGACGTTTGATGGACAGAATTCATCGCATTCGTCCAGAATATCGGGATGAAAACAGTTGGTGTTTGTTGCACGATAATGCACCCAGTTACACCTCACTTCTTGTTCGTAGATTTTTGGCGAAAAATAACGGCTGTGTGTTGAATCATCCACCGTATCCGCCTGATTTAGCACCCTGCGACTTTTCTTTATTCCCAAAACTTAAAATGACGTTAAAAGGGTGTTATTTTGATGATATTTCGACCCTACAAACAGCTTTGACGCATGCTTTGGAGCCAATTCCGCAAAGTGAACTCGAACAGGCATTCGAATCATTATTAAATTGCTGTAACAAGTGTATGGAAGCCGGAGGGACTTGTTTTGAATAACAAACCAAAACAAATTATAATTTCTTGTTTCTATTTCATTTTACAGACCCAGTCTCAAAAATTCTTTGCCACACTGTGTATGGTAATATCAGCATTAATGCTCACTTTTTAGATTTGGCTGTGTGATTCGTTTTTGTTAGGAACGGTTCATTCGCACTGGTAATCTCAACACTGAGCGTTCCTCAGCAGCTGAAGCATAGACTTCATAGAGATGTAACACGATACATTCAACTTCAAGTGAAAATTTGCACACCTCATAAGGGAAACAACTGATGGAGTTCTACCACAAAATGGCCGCAAATAACTGGCAGCATTTCATTGAAATTTCACCGTAACCTTTAGCAAGTGCGAGGTTACATCCGACAGGATATATCACAGTGGGTTTGAAACTAGTCCCGAAGGCGATTTATTATGTAATGTATGCTATTTTATTAAGAAAAAAGTGTCATCTCTGAAAAATCCGAAAACAAATTTGCACTTTTTCGCTTAATAGGAGCAGCTGTATGCACCAGAAAGTATTTATAAGCGCGCATAATGTTTTCTAAGTGAAAACCATTTGCCGAAAAAAATCACAAGACAATGTTTGCGAGTCACATTTAATAACAATTGACTTGTGATTTAACATGTAATTAGAATGCAAATGGCTTTTTTTTGGACGACAAAGCCCCTTTGAGTGAGCACTTCTACATCGATTTGAGATTCATTATAAGTTCTGGAATACGGAAAAAAGAAAGCATACCGCAAGAAATCACGTGCCAGGGGTAAAATACCCTCTATAGCATGTGCAGACTAAGCACGCGCCTGTAGTTGCATATCTCATTGGCAGAAAGGAAAACTCCCAGTTTCGAAGAATCGCGCAAGCATGTAAACAAACGTTTAACAAGAACTTCCGTTTTGTGTACAAACGATCCCCATGTATAGTTAAGAATACTAAAGTTATGGTTGACAGGTCGTTTGTTTCAGTGCATATTAACGAACGTCAAATGGGAGTACATGTTTTTAAGCAGAAGCTACCAGAGACATTGGAGAATAGATTAGAAAACGTAATGCTAGTGGTTCTGAAACAACGGAGACTAAGTGAACGTGCAGCGCCATCTGTGAATGGGGGAGAGTGTGCAGGGAAAAGGTGTCTATTGGAAAGCAAGAATGTTTGATTCTATTAATAGTCTACTGCAGAAATTACGTGGAAAGAATGTTTGCGTACGACCCGAGAATTTTCTAGATCAAATTGTAATTAGCAAAGTGCTCATATCCGTGAAAAAGCAGACAAGACTAGAAAGCAGTCTTGTCTGCTTTTTCACGCACAGAGCAGAAAAACAAAAAAATAGATAAAGAAAATTACTAAACAGGAGAATTTCGCCTCACATGCAAATTAATCTTAAAGATATATCAAAATCTTAAAGATTTAGAACTGAAATACTCGCACAAACACGTCAACACACCAGTTACTCCCTACTGCGGCAGCTTTCTACTTTTTACGTGTGTCGGAAGTAGCATACCCTTTGCCAGTTTATTCTCCTCTATTATCTTTGGGAGCTACACAGAAAGGATTCGTTCCATGCCTGTTACTTCGATTTTAGTTTATGGCTTTCGGTGCCCTAGCAAGAACTTTAAAAGCTCTATTAAAAACAGATATTTCGAAGGAAGTCATATGCTGTACGTGGTTAAAATACTTGATACAAAGAGACTCAGTATCTTTGTAGAATTACTATTACGCACGTCGAAACGTGAATTTGTGATTATGGTGGGGCAGAAAGTTATCACTTTTATTATTTTAAAAAGTAAAAACAAGGTAAGAGCAATTACTCACATATATACATCCCGAGGTCGCCATCATTCCTCCACTCGTATATATCGCAAGTTGTTCAGTCCCAGATGTTCAGCGGCTATGCATTGCAAACAGTCCGATGGTGACAATTATAAAACGATTAGCAACGCAAACGTCCTCGAAATCCATGTCATATACTGCATCATAAGCTCAAAAACAGTACAGCAGAAACAGAAAACCATATTGGTATACGAAAACCTGACTGTGGTATACGTAGTAATATAGTTTTTTGTTTCTGTTGTACTGTTTTTGAGCTTATGATGCAATATATGACATGGATTTCGAGGATGACTACTACGTTTGCGTTGCTAATCGTTTTATAATGGTCACCATCGGACTGTTTGCAATGCAAAGCCGCTGAACATCTGGGACTGAACAAGTTGCGGTATATACGAGTGCAAGAATGATGGTGATATACTGACAACTGAAAGTTAATTTTTGATGTTTGAAGTGAACTTATACAGCGTAGTGGTACAGTCAAGAATATATATCTTACCTCATTTTAAAGGAAATTTTATGCTGAATTCAAATGTTTTTACAGAATGTTATTACCGATAATAAAAGTGAAGTTACACGCAAAAGTGCAGTGTCTAGTCATAAAAAGCAAAAAATAGTGGAATTTGTGAAATTATTGTACAACGCATTTAACGCAAAATTACCGTAGAGTACATTATTGAAATTTGCAGGACACTTGAAATAACTTACCGACAAGCAAAATACCCTTTAAATATTAAATTGGATAACCACGGTTTCTTAGTATTAAAGTGCACCTTCTTGGCATGGAACTAATGAGCTTCTTTAGTTGTCCATTGGTGATAACACTGTGCCATACGGCCCTTACAGACTCTATTAATGCTGTTTTAGATGTGGGTCCTTGTTGACGGATCTTTTCTTCAATCTCACCCGTAGATCCTTCATGAGATTAAGATCCGGTGACTGTACCGGCCACTGAAGTTTTCTTATAACTTTTCAATTAAACCATTCGTCAACCAACTTTGACCGATGACATGGCGCGTTATTGTCCTGAAAAATAAAATTCCGCAAACCCTTGTCTTATGCCTGTGGTAGCAGTTTGGACTCCAAAATATCCACATATTTCGATCCATTAAATGTGCCATCAACAATGTGCAGACAGCCAAAACCACTGACTGGAATACAGGACCATAACATATCCGAATGTGGGAGCTTGATTTTTGGCTATGTTCAGCATGCCTTATATCTTTCACCAGCCCGACAACTTACATAATTATTTCCATTATTAGGGGAAATAGTAACAGTTGTTTCATCACTGAAAATAACACTTTTCCATTCATCAACAGTCCAATTCTTGTGTGCCTTGGCTCAAGCAATTTTTTGAGCCCTTGTTGTTCAGTAAGAAAAGGTTTTCGTGTAGCTTTTCGTGCAGTCAATACATTTGCTTGTAGCCTTGAAGAAAATATATTCCACGCTTCAAAACTCCTGACTTAAAACATAGGTTATGTCCTAAACAAATAATTTGGAAATCCACCGGGAGATGAAGCGAAATGTCGCCGCGAATATCGCGGTCAGCCACGACAGCTATCTTTGCTACCGATCGTCGACTCTTGGATCTCGTAGGGACCCGTCTGCAAATTCCGTTTGTAACAGTAACCTAGGAACCAGCCACGATTAGATCCATTTTCTCTTTTAAGCATAGCACAAATAAATATTAATACAAAAGGCAGCTTTTACCATCATGATTATGAATATTGATGATTGTTATAATATTGATTATTATTATGAATATTGATTATTATAATCCTGATTGTTGTTTACAATGCTGATTATGAACATCTTAAGCTAAAAAGTAGTTTTATTTTATCCAGTTGCCTCGTTGTATTACCTGTTGTCAGGGTTATAACAATTAATAACTTTTTTGGTATTAACTCAAGGTCCACTCCGACCACACATTTTAGATAGCACTTGTCCTGAGCTTTAAATCAAGTGGTAATAAGTTCCCGTATCTTCATTAGTTCTGAAGATAGCAGTTTAGGTTTATTTTCTCTAGTTGCCTCAATGTTTTACCTGCTGGCAGGGTTATAACAATTAATAACCTTCCTGGTTTTAGTCCAGGGTCCACTACAACAGTGTATTACAGATAGCACGTGTCCTGAGCTTTAAAACAAGTGGTATTACGTTTCTGTATTTTCCTCAGTTCAATTGATAGCATTTGGTATCACCTCATTCGCATATACTGACCCCTTGCATTTTCCATTTTGACTCTCACTCATTTTCCTGCTGCACAACTCCTTGGAACAAGTTAGGTTAATGTTACAAACGTAATTTGCACACGGGCTCCTTAGAGATACAAGAGTCGACGACTCGACGGTTGTCAGCAAAAAATAGCTACAGCCTGAGCTTCGCTTCATCTCCCTGCGAATTTCAAGTTATCTGTGCTAGAACATTGCCGAAACCGTAAAATATTGTATTTCCTACATTGCTAATGACAAAGATACCCAGTTCCTAAATTTGAGTACCCTTAATAATACGTGGGAAGATTTTTTGGTTCTGGAACATAGTCCGCTCTTGTTGACAACAAATTTAGAACACCCTATATATCCTTACTTTATTTTTAACGAAGAGGCTCAATACCAATATTTGTTTTCAAAAACCTATTGACTACATTTCACAAAATCATTTGAAACAGTCCAAAAGATGAGTTAACTATTTCATTTTGGGAGGGAAGTGTTTCCTAAGTGCCACATGTATCACTCCACGTCGTTTGCAGATGCGTTTGTCAAGTTTTGAGATCTAGGGTTTTGCGATTTAAATCACGTACCGTTAATTATGAGCTAGGTAATATCCTAAACTGTGTTACTCCCACTTCTACCAGAGCTGAGGATATGATATGACTTGGGAGCCGACAATATAAATACTTGCTCAATTAAACATTTCGATTCATTCCAACGTAAAGAAATCCAACGGAAAACGCTTTGTCCCTTTCTTAAACTAAGTGTTCGAACGTAATATTCTAAAAGTAATCACAAACACAGTTTTCCGGAAGTAGTCAC
The DNA here is from genome assembly GCA_039090855.1 of Macrothele yani. Taxonomy (NCBI): domain Eukaryota; kingdom Metazoa; phylum Arthropoda; class Arachnida; order Araneae; family Macrothelidae; genus Macrothele; species Macrothele yani. Next base: position 27,957,591 of record CM077018.1, on the reverse strand, counting down.
TTACAAGTTGTTCTGGATGAATCACAACACCACGGGAAAGAAAGGAAGAAGAAGGTACTCAAGAGGTATAATACATTTATATACATAATTTCACTATTTGCACTTAGTATCACACTCACGGTTCAGCCATCATGAGGAACCCCCAATCTGAAGAAGGATGCCAGATATCCTTTACAATTAATGAAGCTGTAATTGATTGCGTCCTCTGGCGGACTAGCAGCAAAAACCTAGAGGAGTCACTTAAATCATAACACTAAGCAAGTTTGGAAACTCTATCCAAATGAGCATTAAAAACTGTGCAAACAAACAAAGAACACGATTTGACTCTGCGAAAGTTTGTCATTATTTTACTCGCAAGCAGGTTCGCGTTCTTTTGCATTTCCTTGTGGAACTACTTGTATCGCATAATGCCACAATGAGAGACACGATGGGAAACGTAAACAACTCCGCCGATCCGCAGCAAAGCGGAAGTACAACTTTGGAAGGTAGCCAAGTGTAACTGCCGTCTAACATTTACGAGCTCGGAGTATGATTGAAGGGCTGTTATCTGAAATCGGTGCATTCTTTATTAGCATCAGGTCACTTGAAACTTCAAGAAGTATACTACACAGAGGTTCTAAGACAAGATTTGGTTTTTTCTGGAGTAGGTTGATTTAGTTCCGTTACTCCTAGTAAATTAAAGAACTTTTCATTTTATAAAGGATATCTGACGAAATCCAACTTGATTAACTTTATAACAGCGACGCTAAATCACGTTAGCATTTTCAAGATAAGCTTCGGTCAGCATTTCAGGGTGTATATTTGTGTTACGTATCTGTTAGGAACGGAATACCTTTTAAAGTAGAAATTTTTGTGTATCCGCTTTCTTACTGGGCGTGCATCAATATTTATATGAAACTAACTGAGAAAGAAAATCGAAATACTACAGTTTATACACAGTGTTGAATATGTTGATACCAATCCCAACTTCCCGGATTGCTTTCTGTAGTTGTCACATTCCCGAACGATATCACACTATTTTTAATGCCTCAATTTGCTTATAACATTACACTTATAGTTGTTATTAGCGAGTCGTTTTTTACACGTATCACTTACTTTGAATCGTAGCACCAAGTCCCAAATTTCATTTGTATTAATGGGCGTAACAATCATATTGTGGTCGGTAGTTTTTCTCATATGTAGCACAAAGAAATTGTCATTGGTACTTCGTTTATGCTTCTTGGAAGTCGGTCAGAAAATACACTGTATTGACAAAGGTAACCGGACACCTAGAATAGAAAAAACAACACAGCATTTATTGACATACTTTAGTACATTGTCGGTTGACATTTGGCCTTAATGCATACACTGACAATTCGAGACATGCTTTCGACAAGGTTTTGGAACAGAGCTAAAGGTATGTGCTTCCATTCAGTACATAATGCTGCTGTTAACTGTTGCTTAGTAGTAGGCCTTCGTTCCAAACTTCTTATGCGGCGTGTCAATATTTTACACTCACACTTGTTCTGCTCTTAATAGTCTACAAATTTTCTCAAAGTCAAACCTTTAAAAGCTCCTATTTCCTATATTTCACTATACACAGTGCGTCAAAGAATTTTTAAGACTGGCGCTAGATTTCAGCCTACGGTGGCGCCACCAGTGTAATCGCGAATGCGTTATAAACCGTGAATATCTGCTAGTTTTATGCCAAAAGTACTGCGCAGTTGTTGAAGTAACTCAAACGAAACGGGCGTTCATTAGAGAAGTAAAATTGTTTTCATGTTGAATTATTAAGATGAAACAAAGGGCTGTTATTAAATTTAACGCAACACTTAGTAAAAGTGCCTCGGAAACCTACCAAATGATGAAACACGTTTACGGTGAATTTTGTTTAAGTAGATCAAATGTTTTCCTGTGGCACATAGGTTTTTGGACGGAAGAGAGAAGCTAGAAGATGATATGCATACCGGAAGACCAAGTTCATCTAGGACACCTGAGATAATTGAAAAAGTGCGTGATTTCGTGGCAAACAATCGATGTGTGTCACTAAGAATGACTGCAAGTGAATATGAAAATCTTATCGATCTGACATTTCTGAAATCGTAGCGTTTGGTAAACAACTATTAAGCAAATTTTGGTGCAGTGTTAAGAAACAATATCCACGTTTATCACCGAAAGCGGGTAGAATTCTGCTTACCTTTGCCAGTACGTATTTGTGCAAGACTGGCTTCTCAACTTACGTTTCCACAAAATCCAAGTATTCCAACAGAGTGGATGCAGAGACGGGAGTGAAAGAATTTCGTAACGAGAAGAAACAACTGCGTTTATCGCATTGAGGTCAGTAATTCAAACATTTTTTTCTTACGAATACTTGCCATAAGCATTTTCTTTCTTCTTTGATCTCTGTTGGCTTTATTATGAAAGAATTCTTGAATATCAGAAACACTAAAAGTATAAGGTGTGCTGTTAGCTAAAGAAAATCAATGCTCATTATGGAAGGGTTTTATAAGATTTGGAGGGAAAGAAACTGAGTTCTTCATTCCCAGGGAAATGGGAGTTCGTGTTTCTCTCAGAATACCGTCACCTGAAAGGTCAAGTGACTACCGGATGACGGTCGACTCACACACTCTTTCCGACCGTGCTACCGTGCCTTCCGAGCCCGTTGGGTCCCGTGGTCCCAGATTGTGAGTGAGATGACGGAGGAAATTTTCTTCCACTGCGACACCGTTCCCCCCTAGTTTGGCCTTGAGGCTGGAAATCCTGGTTGCCCGGATTTCGTGATGTGTTTCCATGTATTTGCTTACGTTGATGACTTAATCGCACCACACACTGGGATGTAAGGAGCTTTTCTTCTGAACTCCCGCTCGTAAGGAGGTAAGAATTTTTCTTGCCCCTCCCCTAAAAGTACTCATATGGGCGCCACTGTTATGGAGCGACTTACTGCCGACCGCCTATGGCAAAAACAGCTCCCAATTGAACTTATTATAGCGTTAAAAATACGTGCCACGCACTAACCGCGTTAGCATATTCGTAAACACTATGGAGTCCTAATCGCGTACTGCGCAATACATCGGGCGCTGCGCGTGACGCTCCTGTACGCAGGGAAGATGATGCAATATTTCTGGGTATGTTGTCAGTTTGGAACCTAGTCCTTCGTCCAAACTGACAACGTAATCAGAACTAAGTCTACCTGTATTTTTTTTTTTAATCTTGATGACCAATTGGGTGATCTCTGGAGGTTCGGGATGCATGTGACATAATTGGCGAAAACGATTAAAAAGAAATTTCCTTATTGTCCTAATATGTCTAATTCCATTTATCTCTTTTTATTTTTATTATTATTATTTTTTTACGTAGCTTTTGGGACTTCTGGTTTCTGATTACATTTCTCTGCTGAGAGTATGGGATAATCGGTCAGAAGACACAGAAAAAATTGCAGATGGTGTTTCTATATGTTATTCGTTGTTATTTCTGTTTGCCCATTCCTGAAAACAAAGCTATGGGGGTCCATGATCCAGCGCAAGGTACTACGTCCGAAGAATGGCCAACACTTTGAACGAAATTCAATCTTCAGCAGGTTATGCCCAGCTCCACCTATATGTGCCTAAGGCAAGTGAAAACGTCTCTGGAACAGACTCATGGCTAAGCTAAGCCAAAAATGTGAATAATTACCTAGTTTTTGCCATTTTGTTTTATGTAATGTGTTTATCAGAACAAAATGTGAATTTTGTTCTTGAGTTCCTCTTCTGCGTTCCTGCTATTTTAGTAAGTCTTTTCATCGGAAGAGAAAAGTGCTGTCACCTTAAAGAATTGTATAAATTAAAAATGGTGAAGCAGCGGCAAGTCGAAGAAACAAAGAAAGGTACATGCGTCAACAAAATATAGTTTCCACATATTTTTTAGCCTTTTCCCCAAAAAGAAATACGGACGCCATTTTAAGAAGCGTCGAGTGCTTGCCTCGTATCGAGCGAACGAGGTCACCTTTAGTTCTGGTTTTTATGCTTCCAGCATAGCAGTAACAAAAACACTACAATAGAAATTATATTGAACATTACATTTTACGTAACAGAAGTATCGAAATATTTTAAATTATTAATTTGAATTAGCATATGCTAATTCTGCTTAGATATGAAGCCGGTAGAAAAATAAATTGCTTAGGATCGTAATTTAGGTTTTGGAAACGTAATTCTTAATGGAATCTGACCGCGAACTGGTGTGCGAACTCCAGTTGGTTAAGAAATCTTTACCACTATTTACTTCAGAAAGACAAAAAAGAGTAAAGTAAACTGCATTTAATTATTTTAAGTTCAGTTTACTTTTCTTTTCTTTTTTTTTCTTTTTTTTTCAAAATATGATTGCACGAGATTCTCTTTGCGAAACAGGAGTTTCAAATCAGCATTGGACTACCGATGTAGTCTATTTTTGTTCCTAGGATTTAGCTGAGTAGCAGAATACGCAATAAGTCAACAGTCACAATAGCAAGCTAATGAAACAGATGCTGCAGTGACAATTTATTCCGTAATTAATGACATTCTCTCTCTCTCCGCGCGTAGCCGTATAGCAACTTTTTTTTCCTGAACTTGAACACGGAGAAGCAATTAATTTCCACAAGTAAAGAGCAAACGAATGACGTCAAAAAATGGAAATTGGATTAGCATTTCGTATCCGTATCGGAGGAGTCTAAACAGACATATCGAATGCTGGCATCTTCATATGTACCAAGTTGCTGGCAAAAGCTTAAGCTATTACAAAATAGAAATATTTTCTGCAGCTCTCTCACGAAAGTTATATTTGGAAGCGGTTTACTGTTTGCATCAAAATTATGAAAATGTTCGAACTGAGTGCGATTATATTCATCACCCGATCAGTATTGTTTTCTCTTTCGGGATTTAAAAGATATGAGTTATTTTAAGTGGGAAATTTTATTTGTCTTTCTTTCACTTCTACTTACTTAACCTCCCTTAAAAATTTCCTGCTGATTTGCTAATACCGAATTTGCATTCATATGGTGGTATCCTCTGGTATTATTTTTAAACATAGACGTAGCGTCGGGGGAAGGGGGCACAGATGGCACGTGCCCCCAAACTTAAAAAGTCGAAAAAATAATCAGCCGTTCGTATTTTAAATGTTATGAAATGTGACATACAGCAAAGGGATCAACGCTGCGCAACAGCGAACATTGTTATAATTGCTTTTCTGCAGTCATTTCATGCACAATAGCTTAAGTTATGGTAATTGAACAGGAGCATTTTCCGAGAATCTCCCCCCGCAATTTTTGTTAACCCTACGCCTATGCTTTTAAACTACGAAATTTTCATCTTTGATTTAAAAGCCCTTTTACTCTCGGCTTAAAAGCGTTTTTTTTTACGTGAACGTTTTGACCCGTAAAAGTATCCCGAGTGGCGTACGTGGTTAGAGCAACTGCCTTCTGACCAGTATTGCCGTGAGATCGATCATATTGGTCGGAAAGCAGTTGCTGTTCCCACTGCCTTCTAACCAAAATGTCAATTTCCTATAGTACCTTTAAAGCACTTCCGTAATGGGTAGAACTGTGCTAGATAGAGATCTGACGTCCTGTCATTTATTAGCTCATTACGGAAAGGCTTTAGATTTTGATTAAAGTCTATGTGTCTGCTCTTTTAAAGCCTTCGGTCTTTTAGGATACTACATGTCGTAACTTCGGTTGCAAAAAGTTACATTCAAATAACTCTCGATACGTAAGGAAATCATGGAAGTATTATTATTTAATGTTTACTCAACGAATCGGACCGGTTCTTACGGTCTTACTCTGAAATATCCATTTTTTTCCATGTTGAAGCTCAGTTGAATCTTGGTTTTTTAAAAATTTCTTCCGGTGGAGTGAATAGTAGTTCAACTGATGTGTATTTCTGTTGATACAACCGAAAAAAAAATCTGTAATAAATTATTTTAATAGCACAATGAAAAGTGCACTAGTATGTACGTTCTAAAAAACAAGAAAATTTCGGTCAGTAATAAATTTTAAAATAAATCTTATATTTATTATTAAAGTTCTCAATCTTTCCTACCGTGACGTTACTAAGCTTGCATTATCGCGTTTGCTCTTCTGGACTTCGTCTCGGTCGAGCTCTGCTTGTCGAATTATAGAGTCAGATGCTAGACAACGTTCTGTGATTGTGGGCGGTGGAAATGTTTAGTGAAACCTCCACATTTTCGCTAATAAGCTGAAAAATTCTTAGTTTTGGAACGGGAGCGGTAGATGTGCGAAATCTCTGTTCAATATAACAGTAATAACTCACCAATAACCTCGGGTAACTAATAATATTTATTAAAATGTTCAATGTATTAGTAGAAATCTCTATTTTTGTTTGTTTCATCGGCGTAAACCTCCATGTTTTGTTAATAAACTGAAGAATTGGCATTTTTCCACCTGGACCAGTATATGCGCAAACTTAGTTATATTAAAGAGAGATTATAACAGTGTTATTCACCAATCAACATCCAGTTACATAGTATTTGTTAAAACGCTCGATGCATCGGTGGGAACTTCGATGTTTCGCTAATCAACTGAAGAATTCGCACTTTTTCAGCTGCAGCAATGAATGGGAAATCGATTTGTAAAACCTCTGTTCAATGTAACAGTGATACTCACCAATGCAACATCTAGTAATGAGATATTTTTTAAACGCATTTTGCCTCGGTGTGAGCCACGGTGTCTTGCTAACAAGCCGAAGATTTCACACTTTTTGATCGGCAGCAGGTAATGGTCATATATGTGGGTAAAATCTCTGTTCAATGTAGTGGTGATAGCTCACCAATTCAACCACAAGTAGCTCATGATATTTCTTAAGACACACGATGTTTTTTCGATGTATGGGTGGAAGACTCAGTGTTTCTTCGATGCAGGGGCTACCCTACCTTCGAGGAAAATAATGTAACATAAAGCAGTGCATTTACTTTTCGTAGAATATATTCTTTACCAGTTCCAAACATCGGTCACAAACCTCGACGTTTTTTCGAAGAATAGGCTTCCGCAACATCGAGGTTAAAACATTGATGTTTTTTGCTCATTCCTAGTTTTGGGCCCATGCAGGTGGGAACATTAACCGCAGATTTCTGAAGCCGATCTGTTAACTGTTATGAAATCGCTCCGCGTGCTTGGTTACCCTATTGGTCGTGTCTGCCATAGTAAAGCATTGCAAATTTTTGATTTTTAGAAGCTCCTATTTTTTTGTTAAAGTAGTTTATCAGCTTAAATTTTTTTGTGTGTTTGACAGCATATTTCAGTGTACTCATCATTAGTTTCGATGGGATGTTGCGTGGCATTTGGCTGTGCAAATAAATTTAAAAACAAAACTCTTGGTATCCCTTTCCACCGGTTAGTATCACTTTATTTTATGTTTTCTAGGTATAAATTCTTAGGTTATTTGGAGTTCAATCATTTATATCAAATGATTGTTACCATTTGTAGCAAATGACTGCATAATTTGCTGCGATTTTCTCGTTTTTAGGTTTTTTGTAGTTTTCTGAATTTGTGGCAAATTTACGAAGTTCATGTGTTTACGTACATAGGTTGTAGGGAACTGTTTACGAAAGTTGTAGCAAATGTTTCGGAATAGTGTAGGTTATGTAATGGCAACTGTTTCACTAGAGTTTTCAACAATATGTTATTTAGTGAGAAGTGCCCCATCTCTATGAAAGAAGGAGTTATTAAACTCCTGTTTAAAAATAAAGGGAGCAGTAAGGATCAAGAAGGGTGGAGACCAATTTCCATCCTTAATACTGACTACAAGATATTCACGAAACTTCTCGTGAGCAGGATTTGGTATTATCTTCCCATGATACTCAATAAGAGTCAAGCTTGCGGCGTGAAGAGACATAATATCCAAAATAACATCATTGGTCTTAATTACGATTTTCAATATCTAAAAATAAAGGGAATCAAAGCAATTATGATCTCCCTAGATCAGAGGAAGGCCTTTGATGTTATTTGTTTAAGTTTCCTCTGTGGGGTTCTTAAGGGGTGTAATATACCAAATAGAGTTATAAAAATTCTTGCCAACGCTTATGACAATACCAACTATAAGCTCATATTTCCAGTGAAACTTAATAAGAGAATTAAAGTTAAAAGGGGAATTAGGCAAGGTTGCCCCTTATCCCTTATTCTATATACGCTTTGCATAAACCTGTATCTAAATATGATGGACAAGAACGAAAGTCTTTGTGGGATACCTATCAAAGGTGGCAAAGGCAACTTTATTAAACATACGGCTTATGCTGATGACCTGGTGGTATTTGTTAAGAAACAGAAAGATGTAGACCAGGTTTTCAAATTATATAACAAATTTATTTACCTATCTGGCGCTGCCTTAAATCGTTCAAAAACCAGGTCTCTTCTCTTTGGTGTATGGGGCAATTTAAACGAGAGACTTGGAAGCATAAATGAGGACCTTAAAGTACAGGGAATCACTTTTAATCGGGATGGCATTAGTATGATGAATTACTGGGAAGAAGTGATTACGCACATTAAGAACTTTGCCAATATATTCAAAGAAGAAGAGACCTCCTACTTTGCTAAATCACAGATAGTGAATGCTATTTTCTATCCTAAATTCATGTATACTTTCTACTCAAGCAGCCCTAAACAGGACTTTCTAAAAAGGCTGGAGAGAATGGCATTCGGTTTTCTGTGGGATAGCAAACGTGATAAAATTAAGAGGGCTACCATGTATAATCATGTAAAGGAGGGAGGTGTTGATATGAAAAATCCCTTCATCTTAGCTAAAATCTGTCTAAATAAGGGACTCCACAACATGATGACTGACTTTGAGCATCCTGCTCCCAATTTGATAAGTTATCTTGCTGGGAATCAGTACAAAAAGGTCACTGGAAAGGAGAATTGCAAGCCCTTTGACTTCTTTCCTAGTAAAGAGATTGTGGATCTTTGTAAAGAAATTGTTGAATTTAAGGAAAAAAGTAATATTACGAAAATTCACCCGAAGATAAACTTAAAAACTATATAATGCATATTATACCAGTAATACCACCAATTTATAAATTAAAATAATTAAAAATAAGTCCCAAGATGCCTGGCATAACATGAGAGTCATGAAACTTCAGCCCAAGGTTAGAAATCTTAATTTGAAGATTGCCCATAACATAGTCCCTACTATGGAATGGTGCAAAATATTTATTTCTGCTCCTAGTGATAAATGTCGTCATTGTGATGAGGTTGAAACTATCACTCATCTGTTTGCGCAACGCAAGGAAAACAAGGAAATTTGGGAGTAGTTAAGCACGTATTTGAGCCTAACCACTGTTCTTGACACAGAAAACATCTTGTACCTTACCTCAGTCAAGAAAAAAATATATTGATAATGCTGTTCACGTTAGTATTGCTATGACTAAATTTCAAATTTGGAAAAAACGAAACGCTAAGATATACGGTCAAAAAATCAAAACAATAAATGGCATCAAACTTCCCACACTATGTGAAATTAGAGATATTATAAGAAGTGACTGGCGTAGACTGAGTAAAAAATCCTTTGGGAAGAAATGGTTAGTACACAAGAATTTGTGTTATATCAACAAAAACACTAATGAACCGAATGTTCATATGAGATTCTAAAATAGTAAAAGTCTATAATTTCATTTTCTTGAAAAATAAAAATCAGCAAAATAAAATAAAATAAAAAAAATATAAAAAAAAAACTTATTAAAGGACCATAAAGGAATACAGTGATGGGGAGTGTTCTCCCACTCCATTAATGATACGATGGAGGGGATTGCACTCTTCCAAGCCTAACAGGTAAGGAAATTTTGTTTGACTTTTCTACATTTCAATAAATGACAGGCTTTCCAATATTAACATCCGCTTGTTTTGGTTGTCTTCAAGATGTCATGGGATTAGGCATGGCACAACACGGTGATGCTGTTGGGATTGCTAGTGTACACTATGTCTCTTTCTTCAATCCACATCTTCCAGTGCATATAGCCCAAACTGAGCGGAAACTGCTCGATGCAGTGAAAGCGAGGTTAGGCTTAGAGCAACTTGCAAAATTAGGACGCATGTCCCTAGTTTATATTTAAAAAAAATCTTTCATAACATTTTTTTCTTTTTGTGTTACACGTCCTTATGTCTTTGCACTCAAAATTTTATGTATTTCATCCGCCGGACCCGATCACATTTCACCTGGAAAAACCCTTTTTAGGGATAGGCCTTTCCGATAGGTGGTGCTCGGTGAAGGGAGATTGAGACAGCAGCACAAGGAGATGCACTTTGCATCACACCGTGATTAGTTCTTAATACAAATTGACTATCATTGCAAGGTCCTCAGGTTCGAGCCTAAGCTGACCTTTGAGAGATTTTCTAACAATCGCTGAATATCCGCCGTGCATCGGAGGAGCACGTCAAGTAATGGCCCCCAGGCTGGAACCCCTGGTTAAATGGGTATCCTTTCCTATGCCCCCTCCTGAAATTCTTTCACCCCTCTGTGTGCAACATCGGACTTGTCTGGTGGTGCCATCTACGAGACTCTAATCTCACTACAAACTGTTCTGTCAAAGTCGCTAGATTTGATCTCATCCCTTCCGTTTCTGTGTCCTGCCCAAAAAGCGATCTCGCTGAGGTGGCTGGGACCTAAACTCTACTCACTGTGGACGGAAGTCCTACAAGAAAATGACAAATACTGTGGGATCTAGAATCCTTTTTTCTCCAGTTACCATATTTTGAATAACACAACTGATACGCAGGTGCTGATTGAATCTTCAGCAATGTAGTTAAAATTGTAATCTTTTCCCGGTGATTACTAGTACCTAGCGTCAGGAACGAGGCTTCCGGTCTCTCTACTTCGTAAAGTCCTATAAGAAAATTAGCTGGCGTGTTTATTGAAACGTCCGTAAAATTTGTACACTTTTTGTCATATAAATTAGGTCGAACTTTACAGGATGGAAGTTGCAATACACACATCTTATCTTTGTATGAGCAAAAGTGCTAAAAATTTTGAACCTGAATTTAGGAAGTCATTCCAAAAATATTTTTCAGTGAATTTGTTATTTTACAAGCCATACTATCAGTAGTTTCTTAAGAAAAATGACTATATACTTTCTTATATTATATTATATTATATTATAAAATAAACCTTTACATTTGTACTTAATTTTTCAATTTCCAGATTTTGAAATACGCAACCGATACGCAAGTGTTGGTTGTTTCTTCAGCAATGTAGTCAAATTCCTAATCTCTCCGGTAACTAGCGTCAAGAACGAGACTTCCTGTCTCTCTACTTCGTACGGACCAATCAGAAAATGAATTGGCGTGTTTCTTTGAAATGACCGTAACATTTATGCTCTTTTTTTATCATGTAAATTAAGTTGAACTGACGAAAGTTGCAATGCACACATCTTACCTTTATTTGGCCAAAAGTATTGAAAATCTAGAACCTGAATTTTTTAATTCCACTTTCCAATTGTTTTACAATTTCCCCTGTCGAAAATAGCATTTTCTGACTTCTTCGAAATATCATAGAAAGTATATAGTCATTTTCGGCTTCACGTCGAAACATAGGGACAAGCACCTAGTTATGACAAAGATATATACAGGGTGATCCATTTAAACCAGTACCATATAAAAAACTTACATTTTTGCAAGGGATCGCGCAAGGAACTTCTCCTTTTTTTCAATAGAAGCAGCACCTCCTGGAGAATGAAAACAGCCACCGTAAAGAAGATTGTTAACCGTAACTGTAACTCAGCTTGTGAATTGTTTGTTGTTGCGTTGTCATTCACTTGCGTGCATTCGGAAACATGCAGTACTCTGTTCCAGAGCGTGTTTTGTTAGTGAAATCGTATTGGGTAACCAATTCGGTCATCAAAACGCAACGAGCATTTCGAAGAGAGTTTGGAGTTTGAAAGTTCCAAGCAAGTCAACAATTCTGTCAATGGCAAAAAAACTGGAGCAAACCGGTTGTCTTCTCAGCGGTAGCGGTAGACATCCCCCTCAGATGCCCCAAACGCGTGTGGACAATGTTCGGCAACGTTTTCTTCAATCTCCGACGAAATCGTTGCGCAGATTAAGCCAACAGACAGGATATTCATACGGAACTTGTCAAAGGGCAGCAAAAAAAGCGAATATTCGACCATTTAAAGTGCACGTAATCCATCAGCTGCAGGAACCGGACAAGGGAAAGAGAGTAAGTTACTGCAAATGGTTTCAAAATTTTCTTAATTTGCGATCTGATATTCTCTCCATTACATGGTTTACGGATGAAGCCTGGTTTCATCTGTCAGGCTACGTCAATTCGCAAAACAGCAGATACTAGGCTGCCGAAAACCCACACTTTATGTGTGAAACACCGATGCATTCACAAAAGGTTGGTGTATGATGTGCGGTTTCGTCTACGAAAATTATTGGTCCCATTGTTTTCTCTTAGACTGTCAACACAAGCGTTTATTGCCGCATATTCAATGAATTTGTGGAACAACTTGATGACATTGAATTGACAGAGGGCTACTTTCAGCAGGATGGCGCTACGTGTCACACATCAAAAGTCTCAATGGAACTCATAACCAGCTTCTTTGACGACAGATTAATTTCAAAAACCATATGGCCTCCCCGATCTCCGGCTTAACTTCCCCTGACTTTTTTTTTATCGGGCTACTTAAAGGATAGAGTTTATAAAACCCGTCCAAAAACAGTGGATGCATTGCGTGAAACAATCACGACTGAAACTGGCAATGTTACTGCTCGTACTCTACATGAGACATCACTGAATATGGTGCGGCGTGTTCAACTGTGTTTACAGGAAAATGGAAGACAATTCCAACATTTGCTTTGATAAAATGATTCTCCAATACCACATGTATAATTCTCAACTTACTGTATGATTTTGTTGTTATTTATAAAAAAAGTTATAAGTAAATCCCATGGTACTGGTTTAAATGGATCACCCTGTATTATATTTACTAACAGACGAGAAGGTGAATAAACAAGATAGCGACCTTGCAATTCGCAATAAACTAAGTAATTTCAAAACTATTTTCAAAGTTTCCAATCGTTCCGAAGGAAACAATCTATAAATCTCTGTCAAAATATTGTTGTCGTGTAACATCTACGAAAAATATAATTTGTAAACAAATTATATTCAGAAAATTTTATTGCCAAAACTGAAGCGAATAAAATACTAGTGACATCTGATGTGGTCAGACGAAATTCAAATTTTTATGAAATACATAGCACAAGAGGGAGATCATATTAAACGTTCACATTTTCATAAACTTTTGGATCTCCTAAAATTATGAGTATCCATAATGCTGAAAATTTAAGTTAATTCTAAAAATGTATGGCAATAGGAATTTTCTAAACGTTTATTTATAAATTTTAGTATTTGCTAACAATTTGGAATATATATGGCGCCACATATTGTACTATTGCACGAAAATTGCATTAATTGCGTTTCTCCATTGTTCGCTGACAATCTCAAGGTATAGCGCAGTGCGCAGTATTTTAATGACGTCTTGGCGTTTAAACTAACACCAATTGCAAACTTCAGTAGTATCCATTAAGCCATCTAAATCCCAATACCTCCAAATACCATCTTTATTCCTTTTTACGGAAAGGAAACTCAATTTCTTTTGCCAATGAAACTGAATATTTTACTCTCAGTCGGACAATGTACAGGACTTGGATTTACATTTGATTTAACTTGAATTTTTTCAGCCATATCCTAATTATTGTACAATTCGGCTTTAGAGCTCTTGGTTTTATTATGAGACTTTTTTAAATGTTTTCATGAATTAGAGATAATTAACGGCATTTCTGAGATTACGATAAGGCTTTCATTAGCGTATGCTGCTATCATTTCGTGTCCTAGTCTCATAACGCAAATACACTGGCAGAAAGTGAAAAAAGAACACCAAGAAGGAATTGGCGGACGATTATGAAATTTACATATGTTAATGCGGTCGAGTTTACGTAGGAGTGATGTTAATTTCGGGACCAACCCGTGAGCGCTTACGCCACAGCATGGCATAATATGCAAATTAACGTCGGTGGTATTTAAAGCGTACGGTAAAGTGAATGTAATCGGTCGTCGGCGTACGGACACGTGCGAAGACCCTGAAGAAGCTGCAATGCCTATACTTGGAAGACGTGTACGATTTCAGCAGTTATCGGACTTTGAGCGAGGTCGTCTAGTCGGACTCCGCGAGACCGGGTGATCGTATCGTCGTATTGCGGAGCGAATTGTACGGGAAGTATCGGTGGTGGTACGATGGTGGTGTAGATGGTCCGAGAAACATTCCCACACGAGGAGACGTGGAACCGGGAGTCACAGATGGACCGATGAGCGGACCGATCGACGCATAAGAAGAGCGGCGTTGTCAAGCAAAACATCCACTGCGACGCAAATCCGAGCTGCCGTTGCACCTGAGGTGACTGTGCGAACAATGCGCAACCGTCTACTAGATGCAGGACTACGTGCACGTGTGCCTCTGGCATGTGTACCTCTGACTCCAGCGCACTGTCAGGAACGGCTGCAGTGGTGTCGCCAACGTCTGCATTGGAGAAAGCAATGGCGATCAGTCGTTTTCAGCGATGAAAGCAGTTTCTGCTTGGGAGCCTCCGATGGCCGTATGCGTGTTCGCAGACGCACAGGGGAGCGTCTCCACCCTTCTTGCATCCGCCAGCGAGACACAGGGCCTACATCTTGCCTCCTGGTGTGGGGAGCCATCATCTATCACTCCCGTACAGAACTAGTGTTTGTACCGGGTACATTAAACAGCACCTCCTACATCAACAACACCATTCAGCCCGTTGTGTTGCTATTTGCAAGGTCGGTCCATCAGGGTGTTTTCCAGCAAGATAACGCACGCCCACACACGGAATGTGCAACGCAACATGCTCTTCAGGGTGCGAGATAACTTACATGGCCTGCACGTTCACCGGATGTGTTCCCCATTGAGCACGTGGGGGATTTTTCGGGGCAACGACTTATCCAGTCTCCACGGCCAGCCACGACCATCCCCTATTTACGCGTCCAGGTTGAGGATGCTTGGAACTCAATACCCCAAACTTACATTCAACATATATACGACAGACTCCATGCCAGAATTGCACAGTGTGACGCAGTTCATGGCGGTTCAGCCTCGGACTAACCATGTTACATGGAAATGTTATTTTTCAGTTTACCAGCAAATACAGCTGTATTTTGCCATAATGTTTTGATCACGTTATCCTCTGTATTCCGTTATTATGCTGTATAAATTTCGTTGGTATCAGATGTCTCCTTCTGGGTGTTCTTTTTTCACTTTCCGCCAGTGTAAATGAAATCGAGAAACTACCAAAATTTCTGCATGAAGCAGTTTTCGCTTGTGTACTGCTGAACTGTTTATACCCAGCGTAATCTGACTTCTGACTTGTGACTATTCAAGATGACATTTCTGCGTTCGAAGAGGATGGGTCTCCAACTTAAGATTCTGTACGTTATAATGAATGCAGGAATGGACCACATTCTAATTCGAGCCCGTTAAAGTGGCCGAATGACACATTCACCAAGGACAAAAAGCAAAGTATTTTTCTGAGCCATTCTGCACAAGCAAATCTCTAAAACATTATCCGTTACACAAAATGTAGAGACTTCCAAACTCGCAGATTGTAAGTATAATTTAATGAAGGTTATAATTTCTTTAGTAAAGCATAATTTAAAACAATGAAGTTTTTACTTATTCTAAACAAAGATGATACAGTAATTTCAAGAACCAGGTCTACTATCTACAGGTATGTGGCTACAAATAAATATGTAAGTTAAGTAATGAACTAAAACACAGTGAGAATTGTTATGCAATGTATACGCTCAAAGATAATAAAATCCGAGTAAGCAGAACATTGAAATTTCTGCAAAAGCGTAACAATATTCATCACCGGGCGCAGAACTACCTTTCTTACAAACGTTGAATTATTCCTGCCAATCCGTTGCAGTATAGCGCATAATATGTGGAATTTACCTCCATGAATTCCTAAACATCAAAGCTCTGTGAAACATGATATTTAGCTCTTAAATTTATATACCAAGTATCCAATGTTCTGCCTCTGCCTGCGGCTGAATACTTCAGTTAGTGTGTATCCTATTAACTCTTAACTTTCCAATAGGACTTAATCTGTGATGTTGAGATGTGAATTTTTCCCAGGTCTTTGAAACTATGAGGAAATATATATATATATATATATATATATATATATATACTTAAGAGCAAAACTGAAGACTAAGGAAAAACTTTAGAATTTAAAACGAAGGTTGCAAAATAACCTGAAAATCAAAACGCGCAACGCAGCAGTTTTGAAAATTCAGAATTCACATTCTATAAAAAAGATACCTAAGCAAAAAAATACATATATAATTTTGACTCACACCTAGTACAACATAGAAAAGGTTATGTATCTACCTGTGTGAGTAAAAGGAGAAAGGATAAAAAAATAAAACAACTGAATGTAGAAGGTGTCGAGAATACTGAGCCTTGGCTTTATCAAGGACCAGCAAAAACTCTGCATTTTCTCACTTCCACAAAGACCTAGTTGGAAATGGGTTTCTGCAAGGCCATAGATGCAAGTAACATTCCCACCTAAAATAGTTTAAAAAATATATATAAGTCATGTCCTCCGTAGAGTTGCATGACCTAGCACTAGTTAACAATTTCCCTTGCATCCAATAAACCTTCCTGGCCCGACCCATGCTCTTCATCTTTTGCGGGTTTTAACTCTTTCTTTTCTTTGTAACTTTGAGCGTCTTTTGGGGTACCTAGGAACAGAAGATGGCTAAGCTTGTTCCTTTGCTATGCGCTGTCTATGCGCTGTTTTTTCAAAGTAGTTAAGTTCTTAATAACTAATTAATTATGCACTTAAAGCACTGCTGAAATACTTTGTACATATTGCAACTAACTGTTTAAGATATATAACTTTCACAAAGTTTTCTTTAGTTAATTATTATCTTTAACTTATTCTCGTTTTCGTGCTGTCATAAGCTGTAGAGTAGGGGGTTTTAGACTCAAGTTTTCTTTCAAAAATCTGTTCGTTAAAAATTAACATTTCCTTTTTGAATTGCAATCATTTCTAATTATTATGTCACTCTCACAGCTTGAGTTCTCTTTAATCTTCTTCTCTCTGTTTAATAGTAACAGATGAAGAGCATGGGTCGGGCCAGGAAGGTTTATTGGATACAAGCGAAATTGTTAACTAGTGCTAGGTCATGCAACTCTACGGAGGACATGACTTATATATATTTTTTAAACTATTTTAGGTGGGAATGTTACTTGCATCTATGGCCTTGCAGAAACCCATTTCCAACTAGGTCTTTGTGGAAGTGAGAAAATGCAGAGTTTTTGCTGGTCCTTGATAAAGCCAAGGCTCAGTATTCTCGACACCTTCTACATTCAGTTGTTTTATTTTTTTATCCTTTCTCCTTTTACTCACACAGGTAGATACATAACCTTTTCTATGTTGTACTAGGTGTGAGTCAAAATTATATATGTATTTTTTTGCTTAGGTATCTTCTTTATAGAATATATATATATATATATATATATATATATATATATATATATCATCATCATCATCATCATTATTGTCAACCATTATCAATCCACTGCTGGACGAAGGTCTCCCCAAGTTTCCTCCACAAAGGTCTGTCTTGTGCCAGTCTCCTCCATGTCACTCCCGCATACTTTCGAATTTCATCCACCCATCTTCCATGTGGTCTTCTTCTGGGTCTTTTCCTGTCCCTTGGAATACAATCTAAAATTTCGGCTGTCCATCGATGGTCTGTTCTTCTGGCAGTATGTCCAGCCCATTGCCATTTCAGGGATTTAACTCTGATCATGATGTCTTCCACTCTTGTCATTTTTCGGATCCACGTGTTCCTCTTCTTAACTCTCCTGGTTACACCAAGCATGCACCTCTCCATGCTGCTTTGAGTTGTCTGCAGCCTTTGTATGTCTCTTTTAGCTAAGGTCCGCGTCTCTGCACCATACGTAAGCACTGGAAGGATGCAATGATCAAACACTTTTCTTTTAAGACATAATGGCATATTGCTCTTGAAAATTATGCTGTTTCTTCCAAAAGCTCTCCAGGCAAGTTTTGTACGCCGATTAATTTCTTCACCAATGTGACCCTCACTTGATATCTGCTGTCCAAGATAAACGTACGTGTCTGTTATCTCCAGCTTTTCTCCATCAATCGATAAATCTTCATTTCTTGTAAAAGCATTGAACATCACTTTTGTCTTCTGAAAGTTCATTTTTAATCCCACTTCTTTACTCTTGTCTGCAAGTTCCTGCATCATACTCTGTAGCTCTGATGGGGTAGTTGCAAAAATGACTATGTCATCAGCAAAACGAAGGTGGGTTAGATAATCTCCATTAATCTTTATGCCTTTGTTTTCCCAGTTCAGTGATTGAACGACATTTTCCAATGTGGCATTAAAGAGCTTCGGAGATATGGTGTCATCTTGTCTCACTCCTTTTCCAATTTTTATGTGTGTGGTATTTTCAAATAGCAGAATCTTTGCACTTGCATTTTCATAGTTGTTATTAATAATATTAATGTATGCATCTACAATACCGCAGGATTTCAGAGCCATTGCAACTGCTGATGGTTTCACCGAATCAAAAGCTTTTTCATAATCGATAAAAGCCATGCACAATGGAAGTTCATATTCCCTCGCTCTTTCAATTAGTTCTCTCGGTACGTGGATATGATCGATTGTGCTGTAGCCACTCCTGAATCCAGCTTGTTCTGTCGGTTGAGCCATGTCCAGTGTTACCTTCAAGCGGTGTGAAAGAACTTTAGTGAAGATTTTATAAACCACTGATAGGAGGCTGATAGGTCTGTAGTTCCTGAGATCCTCAATGTCACCTTTTTTATGTAGCAAGATCATTGTAGCGTTGTTCCAATCCTCAGGAATTTTCCCTTCATTAAGGCATGGAGTGAAAATTTGGGCGAGTACTGTTTCGATTTCTCCAATTGCTTCTTGTATGATGTCTACAGTAATTCCATCTTCTCCTGGAGCTTTCCCCAGCTTCATGTTCTTGATTGCATGTGCAACTTCTGCTGGAAGGACTGGAAGAACTCTGGTACCTTTCATGATCCTGGAGTACATGTATCATCCCTTTCATATAATTTGGAGTAGAAATCTTTCACTCTTGTCAAAATTTCGCCTCTATTTCTTGTTACAGAACCATCTTCTTTTCTCAGTGCCATAATCTGTTTTTTTCTCTTACTGAGATGTCCCTTTGCTATCTTTAGGCTTTGGTTGTTTTCAATTGCTTTCCTTACTAGTTCACAGTTGAATTTCCTTACGTCTTCAGTGATACTTTTTCGTACTGTCTTGCATAGCTCTATATATTCCACTTTGGAAGTCACATCTTCTTTAGTTGTCCTCATCTCTCTTCTTTTTTGCATCAACATTTTGGTTTTTCCTGATAATTTGTTCACATGCAATTTGTTCTTAGACCCAGCTAATTTTGTTGCTGTTTCCATAAGAGCTTTGGTTACTTTTCTGTTAACTTCAGAAATATCCACTTCTTCCGATGTTAGGCCTTCTAAAGCAGAGAATCTGTTCTTCAGTTCCAATTTGAAGGTATTATGGTGTTTTTTAAGGTTGGTTATGTCAATACATTTTGTTTGTCTTATGAGCTTGCTACGTTCGAGTTTAGTGTTGAGGTGCATCTTACATCTCACCAATCTATGGTCACTGCCTGTGTTGAACTTATTTAGCATACTGCAGTCTTCTATGACGAATTTTTTGTTACACATAATAAAATCAATTTCACTTGTCATCCCATTTGGATGTCTCTATGTCCATTTCCTGTGTGGCTTTTTCTTGAAAAAGGAGTTCAAGATGAAAAACCCTTCTGCCTCTGCAAACTCTACGAGAGTATTTCCACGCTGGTTTCTGTTGCCGTGACCGAATTTACCTACTGAAGTTTCATTCTGTTGCCGTTGCCCTATTTTTGCATTGAAATCTCCCATAATTATCTTCAAGTGCTGCTTACCTTTATTATTTAGATCACGAATATCCTCATAAAATTCTTCAATTTCTTCTTCAGCATGACTTGTGGTGGGTGCATAAGTTTGAATAATCTGAGCCTGGTATCTTCTCGAGAGTTGGATAATGAGTCGTGCAGCTCTGTCAGAGGAACTTTCAACTTCTACAACTTTATCCTTCAGTTTCTTGTTTATTATAAATCCAACACCACTAGTTCTGCCAGTATCTGTCCCACGATAGTAGAAGAGATGTCCACTTTTCAGTTCAATGAGATCTTCTCCTTTTCTCCTTACCTCACTTAGTCCGACGATGTCCCACTTGATCCTTTGTAGTTCCTCTTCCAATTTAAGAAGCCTTGAATCAGAAGATAGGGAGCGTCCATTATACGTAGCCAAGGTCAGCATCAGATGGCAGCCTAGTCCGGTCCTCCGGGGATTCTTAGCACCCTCTGCCTTCATGTCACACTGGCCGCTGCCTTGGCCAGGTACATTCCAGCTGCCGGAGACTGAGGGCCAAGATTTAAGTTGTGGAGTCATTTTGGGGGTTTAGCCATAACTCACCACACTGGCCAAGCGGGTTGGTGAGTGTGGGATAGCATTTACTCTAATCCCGATGGTATAGTTATACCGCTATTGGCGGTCGTCAGAGCCCCTTTAGTGGGAACAGGATGTACCACGAGAAGGCGGGGTTGACATTTGTCAAGGAGAGGCTGTGATGTTACGCATCACCTGACCTTACATCCCATATATATATATATATACTCAATAAAATGGTACAAAAATAGAAATACTGAAATTTCTGTTTGGTTTGAGAACATGCGTAGCGTCAGTACCGTTTTCAAATTTTACTAATATTTCACTGAAAAGAAAATTATAAATGAAAAGACAACACCTTTAAAATAATTTCAGGAAACACATGTCAGGGAAATGTGATATGAGAATAACACTATTGTGCTTGTAGATTTCCTTGGAGAACTATTATAATAACTACAAACGTTTATTCGTTGAAACTGTTCATTTTAAACGTCATGATATTTGAAGTTCAGTATTTGAAAAAAAGGTTATAATCAATTACCAAAAGTATTTTCTTCATTCTACAGAGTAAAATATTGTAATTTTAGCTGCAGTTTTTTTAATTTATTTTCTAATTTATAGTTTAAGCTGTGTCCAATAACTCCTTTGAAAATTCTTTGTTAATCTTGTTTGAATACGTACAGTTTGAAAATATTTAGGAGTCGGAGAGTATGGTACAGCACTGGTTGCCGGTTATACTTAAGAACGTCATATAGACCAACTCAAGAAACAAATTGATTTCACACTATTGCTTTACTCTTTATTATAGCAGTTTTTAGGAAGGAAATACTGAAAATTCTGTGAACATTTGACATTTACTTAACTTTTAAGTAGTTTACCTGTAAAATATAGAAAATTGTATCTATTTCGAACTGGTGCCTTCAAAAGGCCTTTTTTAATATAAACACTGTATAGAAATATCCTGCAGCGTATTAAATTTCGAGAGCCACTGCTACTAACATTTTCGAAAACAGGTGAAGTCTCTTGAATGGTCAAATATTTAAGTGAAATAATAAACAGTGGCTTTTACTATGGAATTTCATTTAAAACCTTTTTCGCTTTTCAGATGGCTTCGTATTTTCCATTTGGAAACATGGAAATTCATTTTTGATTTGAAAACTCATGATGCATCAGAACCGTTTTTAAATTTGGCACTAATTTTACCCTTAAAAAACAATTTATTTTTGCACAGCCAACAAATGAGGCGTGCATTAACTTTCGTGATGACAACGGCAGCAGCACCTAGGTCCTTATTATAGTTGCGGCTGATGACTCCATGAGTGCTCACCGCAAAGTGCCAAGACTTATCGGGTATGAGTTTCTGTGTCGAAAGCATCGCTCTATTTCATTCATATATTTCTGATGATTGAATGGCAAAGTCGATGGTGGAAGATTCACTGAGATGCTCCTGGAAACAGAAAGTATCCGAACTGAAGCTACAGGCGGGACCTATCTTTCATATCGAAAATCGGCCTCATTGTTTTCACTGTGCCCTGTTAATATAACTTTACGATAATGGAGTGGCGATGCTCACTTTTCACACAGAAGGCTCATTTTTGGTCGAAAATTATTCCCAGGGCTCCTAATTTTATTAAAACTAGCGGCACTCGTGCGACTTTTACATGTGGATTTCGCAGGTACAGGTTGGATTACTCCATTTCCCGTGACTACACCATCCACCTACCACCGGAAAATCTGAAGTCGACTTGATGATTCATCATCACACTCTTAGGTATGTATCTGCATTGCAGCGGTTTCGGCTGTCTGTACGCATTAGTTAGGGTCATGTTTCTGTTTAGCGGTATTGCATTGTATTTTGCGATGCATTTCAGAGACAAGTGAGATTGAAACTTGATTTTGCATCGCAAGAAGCGATACAATTTTGGCAGATTATTTCTTGTAGGTAAAGTAGGAATTCGCGTAGGAATTGAGCAAAATGTAAAAAATAAGAGATGAAACCACAAGGATTGAGAGGCAAAAAACATACACATTTGTGCAAAAGTTAACCAAATTCATTGGCTGTGCATATATTCCAAGTTGCAAGGATTTTCCTTTACTTAATATTTTTTGTTCTGTTTTTTCTCTTATTTAGAATAAGGGAGTACAGACATGCAGCTCGAAATTACGGAACATCGCCATTTGATTTTTTTGCTTCGGAAATTCATTTTTTCATCAATTTTTAACTGAAATAATGATGCCTTGCCAAAATAAATACGCCCAACTTGATAATTGCCGAATTCCAAACAAATGTTTTGTTTCAAGTTTTTTGGAGAGCAAAAAATAGTTTTTAAAAAACATATGTGTTGCGCTCTTCGTGATTTTAAGTTGTTTCCTCCAAACAGGTGCGCCGCTGGTGGCCCAGTGGGCAACGTTCGTGACTGCCACGGAAAGGACCTCAGGTTCGTTCCCAGGCAGGTACGAACGCTCGATCCAGTAAATAGCTGCCGTGCGTCGGATGGGCACGTTAAGCTGTCGGACCCCGGGTACTTGCACCCTGGTAATAAATAAGGGCGTCTTCCTCCCCCTTTCTACTTCGCTTCCGTGTCACTTTCCTATCGGGCACTCTAGCCCAAATCTCCTAGCTTCCTATTTCAAGGGTTCTTTAAGACACTCCCTTCCTGAAATTCTCTACATATGATCATTTGATCATCATCCCCCAAACAGATGAGCATAGCTTCATCCCAAAGTGTTCACATCCTAAGGAATCCGTGCTGAGCATGCCCCACATTTCCCAAAGAAAGGTGAGCTAGTGCATGAGCCGTGCGGCTTTCACTCTCCATCGAAGACCTGCATATTAGTTCTTTCCCAGCCACAAACTAGAGCAGGCATGGCGTGAAGTTTAACAGTCAAATTTAATACTTTCAAAACGTGGAAAGCAGAAATTAATCCTTGCAATAAATGGATGAAATGAAAGTGTGATGTTGAGAGTGCTGGGACATTAATATGTTGTGATGTGTGTCTAAACATGACTCAGCAATGCGAGGACCCCACAACTTCAACTCTTCGTTCATTGACAACTTCATTAAACATGTAAAATCTTAAATTCTCATTTATTCCATTAATAAAAAGGATAAATCTAGATCAATCTAAAATTGTTTCGTGAAAACCCCAATTGTTACATCAATGATTTCAGTAAGTGATGATTTCAAATTGTGTGTCGGTAAATCAGTTGACACAACATTGTGGTAGCACAAGAAGAGATGGTTTTTAATAAATTTCTAAAATTAGAAGAATTAGAAAAACGTCAAGGAGTATATCTTGTGATACATATAATATAGTCTTGAAATATGAAGAATTTACAGAGTGCATTGGAGGAGACATTGAAAACATTCTTAGAATTTTTTTTAAATATTACTTGTTACAGCATTTGTTGTGATGTCATCAGCATTACTGAGAAGGAAATAATTCTTTGACCTACGTGAGCAACAACAGTTCTGATGCGCAGTTAAAATTTTTGAAAATAACAGATTTCAAAGGTGGAAAAGGCTAGTGGCATTCTCAGTTCAGCAAAAGAAAGTCTGGAGTGTTTTGGCGTTGCTGATATTGAAAAGAAATTTTTGGGTTTTCCAGCTGATGGAGCAACGTAAAATTAGGTCTCATAAAGGGGGTTGCTGCTGAATTAAAGAAGACTTGCCCATGGTTGCTCACAGTCCATTACCTCAGTCACCGTTTAGAACTGAGTTTCAAGGATTATGCTCCGTCAACACACCTTACAGATACAGTTTTACTTCTAAGTGACGTCCATGAATGCTACATCAAAAGTGGAAAATCGTCTGTATAAGTATAGAGAACTTGCCTCTAAAATGACGGTATCGTAACATCAATGTGAACTTCCCGAATGCAGGGTGTGAGATGGGTGTCACATAACAAAAGGTCGCTCGGACTTATGATCCGAAATTAC
Organism: Macrothele yani; assembly: GCA_039090855.1. Taxonomy (NCBI): domain Eukaryota; kingdom Metazoa; phylum Arthropoda; class Arachnida; order Araneae; family Macrothelidae; genus Macrothele; species Macrothele yani. The sequence goes on along the minus strand of CM077018.1, from coordinate 27,933,124 downwards.
ACTGTTATAGTACAGCAGCTAGAGACATAGCTTCAAAACAATGTCACCAGACGCTAAGTTAAAAAGTATGGTGAAAAACTGAAGACTGAAAAATTCTTTGCATGGGTTTTATTTTTCAATGAGATTTGAATCGTTTTTCCAAGTTGTCACTTGTACTCTAAAATGAAGTGGATACGATGTATGCGTTGACCATTCTACAAAGTTTGCACCCCGCACTAGAAAATGTGAGGAATGGTAATATTCCTGATGTTCTCAGTAGGATCGTTAATTATGAATCTTCAGATGAATTTCGAGAAGAAGGACGACGAACGTACAAAGCGTTTTTTTTTACAAACAATCATTCATTCACGTGTTTAAAAATACTTGTAATGATGTTCTAACAAATTTAAATGATGTAGGCTTCTGAAGATTTACTGATTTACATAAATCAAAAGTCATAAATGCGGCAATGATGATCTTGAAAGGTGAGGTTTATCCACCTGACCAAAACAGATGCCTCGTTTGGAGTGGAATAAATGCATACTAGTTCAGGCAATACAAAGAACCGTTGGAACAACTTGGTATAGGAGAAGAAAACATCTGTGACGACTGGACAGAATTTACAACATTTTGAAGTGTCTTTCAGAAAAAGAGCTTTGAAAATGTACGAAATGTGTGTGCAAAAGTTTTGGTAAAACCTTCCAAAATCTGTGCCATATTTTGAACATACTAAGAGTTTCCGGTGTCTAATGCCAAAGTGAAGAGGCCGTTTTCCACTATGAAGAGGATTAAATATGATTTCGAAATAGCATGAAAACAACAACACGACACACTACTGCGAATATCACTAGAATGTTCAGACCTGAACAGCTTCTCAACAATAAATGTTACGGAAATATTCTAAGTTTTTTGAAGGATGTAAGATTCTACGTGTTAAGGGGTGTAGGTATGCATGCTAATTGAATGTTGTCTGAAAATGGAATAAAAAAACAGGGAGTTTATAATGCGACATTCAAAAATCACTACGTAGTCGAAACTTACATTTTAATATTGTAATACTTGTCTTATGTGTAAAACGTTCCGTTAGTGATACTAATTCAAAAGAAATCAATACCGAGAAACTTTTTTGAGAGATTTAATGACCTCAGCGAGCAATTCCATGCGCTGTATGAAGTCGCCCGACCTTAATTTAAGGCACCTGGATACAGGGAAAGAAGACAGTACCGTAAGACAAACACAACATTCATGCCTTACCGGAATTCGAGACGGGACACATCTTGGACGAAAAAACCCGACCACTGCGCCATTGAGGCAGCTTCGAAAGCGTGGTAAAATTTTAAAATTTGTTCCACATAATGTTGGACTTAAAAATGAAACACAATAATATTTCAAAATCCGTACATATTTTAAGAAATAGTAACGACAGAATAACTTGAATCGCTACTATTCTTTAAATTGAATCCAAAGCGCTACTCCCTCAATAATAAATCTTAAAACAGTCGATACGATTAAGTGAAAAAAAGAGCTGTTTTTTTTTTGTTTTTTTTTAGTTAGGCAATGCAGATTTTAAAGCGCAAACCACCAGATAGAGAAGTTAGAAAAGAGGAAAAGACTACTGATCATATATGAGTCATTCATTAATTTTACTCTACTGGCTGACATTTCGGATAATACGGTTTCCTCGTAGGTATGACGGGATTTGGCTTAATGGCAGAGTCGACTGGAATAACTCATTCGATTCAGAACAAGTATATTTCTTGTTCTATCTGGCAATTTTGTTTACGAATCAGACTGGTGAAATGCGTCGTCTAGCGATAGTAATTTTCATTTTCATTTTAACATTGATTGCAAACAGAGTAAGATGTATTTCCCGGAAAATCTAATGCTACGGAGGGCCGCCCCGGTGGCGCAGTGGTCTAAGCGATGGCCTCTGATCATTCGTCTGTAAGGGGTCCGGGTTCGAATCCCGGTCAGGCATGGATGTTGTGTTTGTCTTACGGCACTGGCTCTCTCCCTTCCCTGGAACCAGTGACCCTAAATTAGGGACGGGCGACTGCATATAGCCCATTGAGTTGCTCACGGTGGTCGTTAAACCTCCAAAAAAAAAAAAAAAAAAAAAATGCTACGGAGGATGTGTCCAACACTTTTACAATTTTTTTCTCTTACAAAACCTGTTTCACCAATTACTTTACTAACCGCAATTGTGCTTATATTTCGCAGGAGGAAACCGAACACTTAGGTATTTATTTTTTTAGCCTAGATTTGTTGCTTAACAATTTGGTGATGCTTCAATATCTTGGCAAAATTGTACTAGTTATGAGTCTGCTCTATTTTGCTTTCAACCGGCGGAGAGTTGGAACGCAGTATTCTATTAATACGATACCGTAAAAGGAAGTGGAACTGATATTATGAAAAGTGACGATTTCTGAGCAGATTGATAATACATTTTGTGATTCATTTTTCAAAAGACATTCTTAATCTTCCTGCATGAAAAAGTTTTAAGGCGACAACTTAAAAACACACTAGGTTAGAAACTAGAAGCGACATGTCTTCATGCAGGTCGTAATAATTCAAAATATAGGAGCGACAAAGTTTAGAGGACTCACCGAAAAGGAAAGGTAAGAGAATAGATGATTGCGTTATTCTTAACAGATCAATATTTATCTTGACGATTACTTCACTTACGAAGTTTCCCTCAAGCGATCTTCGCGAGCACACCTAATTAAAATTACATTGCCATGCCCATTGAAACAATCTCTCAACAGTTCCGCCATCATAAGCGGTAATACCATCGTAGGCCTAAAGCCATAGAACAGTAACTGTGATTGAATTTTTACTCTTCAATTCGTATAGCCGAAGTTAAAAATCATATATCTTATATGAAAACAACAAGTTTTAAACACAAACAAAACGCATCACGTATAATGCTGAAATAACAGGTTTCTAAATAAATAGAAAAGTAGATTCTGATTAAAGGAGGTGAGAAAATATTGTACGCACTTGGAAAATTATCATAAATATTTCCGCACGAAATGATAAAAAACACAATTGTCATTAAAACTTAGAGATACTTCGAATGCAGTGTAGTAACTTAAGATACCACAGAAATTATTCCTACTTGACTGGTATGCCATTAGCTTTTAGTATAATATCCTTAAAATTATTATATTAAAGTAGTGTTTTCCGGAAAATTTAAATACGATTCGTATTCTCATTTGATAAAACAAATTAGTCGTGGTGAGTTTTGAGAAATGAAAATGCCCATTTTGGTTCAATGCTTCAAGTAATACTTACAGTTCTACATGGCGTGGAATTCTTTATTAAACGGTTGTAACCATTCTAATCGAATTATTTTCATATCTATTCCATTGTGTACCTAACTGTCTAGTGTACAAAAGCTTTTTTGTATGCCCTTTACTTTGCATAAATGTCATTTGTTCAGGTGAAGCGGTTCATTTAATTTGTTTTGATGTAATAATAGACATGCATTTCTGTTCACAATCGCTTTGCTCTGCTGCGTACGTAGATACCTCAACTGCATTTCTCTTTTGCTTCAAAATTTTTAACTTGCTAAATTATCAAATTCTACGTTATAAAAAGCTATTCGTTCAATGCAAAATGTCAAAGTTTTATGTAAAAAACTCAAAACGGCTTCAAAAATTGTTCTAAATGAAGGTCTTATCATTTATAAACGCAAGGGCAAGGTGTTGCTTTCGGAAAAACACATGTTAAACCAAATATCAAATTTTTATGTAAGAATCTCAAAACGTCTCTAAGCATTGTCCTAAATGTAAGTTTTGGTCAATCACAAAAGCAAATACAAGGGCAAGGTGTAGCTTTCGGAAAAAAGGAGAACATATAAAGAGGCTTTATTTTAATTCCAGGATCTGCTTAACAAATGCAAGATGTTTTTAATGTCACAGAGTTGCTAATAATATCTGAAAACCTACTAATTAATTAAAAGGAGTTAAAAGAAATAAACACTTCATACCACTGGAAAGACGTTCTGCGTACGCCAAAGCATGCCAAAGAGAAAGCTTCTTCCGTGGTTGAGCCGTCCGTCACCCAGATAGGAGAGACTACTGTTGACACTAGTGTTCTTCGTAAGCGTACTTTTGGTGAGTAAAGAAATTATTACTCAAATATCAAAAATTAATTTTAATTTCATTTACATGTTGTTAAAAACATTACTGATAAAAATAAAACTTTCCTACATATTCATCTAACTGCAATATCTCATCCAGAAATGCAGGTTCTTTCCTAAAAGAACTTTTTTTATCTTGAAGACATTGTTCTTGTATACGGTAAGGAAAGAAGGGAGATTATATCATAAAGGAATTTTCGCATTTATTAATTTATAATCTGATGGAAGTAAATTTACTGAATTTAGAACAGAACATTAAAAAATAAACACGCTGCTTGTTCGGATATAACTCAGTGATCCCTTATTCCATTTATATTCATAAAAAACTGTTTCTAAAAACTTATCTCCCTCGAGTAAACGTGCGGTACGCATGGGAAAATGAGACCATGTAGTCCGCTGGTTGTATTAAGGAAGTAGTGTCGCATAGAAAACATTTCACTTTGCCGATATTTCTTGAAACATTTGCAAGATCTGAAAGTAAACGGAATGAGGACTGCTTGAAGCTTGTCACCCGGAAATCAAAATCCTGTCTTTCGATCGTTCCGTACTTCGAAACAAAGTGCTCTCGGAATGATTCCCTCACAGTTTCTTGGGATTCTGTGATTTGTATCAGAAAAAGAAGCTATATGCGCGTTCAGTATTTTAACAAGATTCACTTACAGCTTCCCTAACGAATTAGATTGTTAGAAGTTTCAGGAATTGATAATCAAATTACTGTATAACATAATTTGGTACCATGCTACATACCTTGCATCATCGCTCCACTGAAAACGAGGATTTACTGATATTTCTAACTTTCATTCAAATTGCGGCATGCAGAAATTAAGGGATAAAATTTCGAATTCAAAAATTTCTGATATTAGTCACAGCTTTTTATTCGGCACAAGGTTATTCTTTTAGAATCAGATAATGAAAATGTTACTCAGCTGAGTACGTCTCGAAAAGGAGCGGACATTACCCTGAAATTCATGCTTTCTTCTTTCCCTGAAAATGCAAGATTATATAAAAAATGAGGAGCAGAATCCTATAAATTTTGCTTGATGGAAGAATTAAGTTAGCGAAATCTTAGGATTCTTGGAATTCGGTTTAAGGTTGTCTAGGTGCTATCAGGTTCCCTTTGTTTCGATCTTTTTGAATGAAAATAGAAAAAAGTGAATTTACTTTCTACAAGCCCTTCACTAATTTTTTTCTAAATCCGTTTCAGTTATGAATGCCACTCCCTACACATCAATCACCAAGTCTTGATATTTGATTTATGGTCGATCAGCTCAGAGAACTTTAAAAAAAAACTTCCACATTTCTGGTGTACGAAAGAAAGAAACGTGTTGTGGATACAAATAGGCATATCGCCATTCTTTTAAAATACAAACTCGCAACAACTTTTTTCAGTCACGTTTCACATGCATATCAATGATATACGTCTCAAGTATCTAGCTGCTTTAGATTTTCGGTTACATACAGGGTTTGGACAGAATAATGTGAACACCAAGTTCAGAGACGTGTCTTTTAATGCAGGTGCGTACGTTACAATACGCAAAAGCATCCACAACTTTTTGGTTGTAATAGCTTGGTTTAGAACCTGAAGGTCCTGTTTAAGTGCATTTAAACTGTCTTGTTACAAAATTTATTTCAGGGTGATGACGAAATGAGCGACCTAACGGACCTTGAAAGAGGGCCAATTGTTGGTGGCCGGCTATTTGATCCTCCGTGACAAGAGTCGCCAGGGTAGTAGGGGTATCGAGCACTACAGCGTCTAGTGTCATGACAGCATATCCTGTTCGTTGCAAAATATCGTCTGCGAAACACAAGAGCGGCCTGTAAACGCCCCTGACTGATAGAGACAGGAGAGAATTAAAGATAATTGTTACCCGTAATAAGAAAACTACGGCGCCTAAAATTAGTGCGGAGCTCAATCTGTATCTCCAGACTCCAGTATCAACGAAAACAGCGCCCAGGAAACTGCCTAAATAAGATATTCATGGCAGATATGCTATTACAAAACCTCTGGAAATCCGGATGAATGCACAATGGCAACGGCAGTGGTGCCAGGAGCATACAACGTGGTCTGTGGATGCATAGAAGCTTGTGATGTGGCAGGATGAACCCACATTCTCACTATTCCACACCGCAGGACGTGTTTAAGTGTGGAGAACACCGTCAGAAGCGTAAAACCTAGATTGTTTGTTCCCAATAATCAAGCATGAGGTTGGTTCTGTCATACTCTGGGCTATCATATCGTGGTTTTCAGCAAATCACTTAATCAACTTGAATGGACGGATGACTGGCAGAGCGTATGAAACTATTTTTACCTACCAAGTACGTCAAATGGCTCAGTGATTGTTTCTTGCAGGGGATGCGATCTATCAATATGATAAAGCCCCAATTCACATAGCTCGGAATGTCCAATCATAGTTTGAGGAACATGAGGACGAACTTTCACACTATCCTTAGCCTCCCCAGGCACTAGATGTAAACATCACCAAACCACTCTGGTCTGCGTTGGAAAACAGAGTAAGATGCCATTATAGGTGCATTTCACCAGCCCCCACCACGAATTTTGTAATTTTTCAGACACCATTCGTTTGTACCACGTATGAACCGGAATCAACTCCGTTGTTTTCGTTTGAACCGCAATAGTTTTAGAGATATTTAAAAAACCAAGCGGGGGGGATGGTGACACGATATCCCTCACCACGGAATTTTTTAATTTTGTTTGCACCATCCGTTTGTACCACGTATGAACCGGAATGAACTCCATTTTCTTTCGTTTGAACCGCAATAGTTTTTACATTATTTAGCAAACAGAGGGGGGGGGGGAGCTGCTGAAATGGTACCCCCAAAAAATGGAAATTTCAAATTTCAAAACAACCATTCGTTAATAAATCGCATGAACCTGAATGAACTCCATTTTCATCGTTTGAATCGCAATAGTTTTTGTGATATTTAACAAATAATATTGAGAATTTACATATAAATATAGGAGGCCGACCATTTCACTAGCCCTCCCACCATGGAAATTCAAAATTTCAAAACAGCCATTCGTTAGTAAATCGTATGAACCGGACTGAACTCCATTTTTATCGTTTGAACCGCAATAGTTTTTGAGATATTTAAAGAATAATATTGAGAATATGCATATATACAGAGAGACCGACCATTTCACCAGCCCCCCCCCACCATAGAAATTCAAAATTTTAAAATAGCCATTCGTTAGCTAATCGTATGAACCGAAATTAACTCCATTTTCATCGTTTGAACCACAATAGGTTTTGAGATATTTAAAAATTAATATTGAGAATTTGCATATATACAGAGAGAATGACCATTTCACCAGCACTCCCACCATGGAAATTAAAAATTTCAAAATAGCCATTCGTTAGTAAATCGTATAAACCGGAATGAACTCCATTTTTATCGTTTGAACCGTAATAGGTTTTGAGATATTTAAAAAAGAATATCGCAGGCTTACCATTTCTCCACCCCCCTCACCATGGAAATTCCAAATTCTAAATTAGCCATTCGTTAGTAAAGCGTATGAGTCGGAATGAGCTCCATTTTTATCGTTTGAACCGCAATAGTTTTTGAAATAATTAAAAAAAAAAGGAATGAGAAAATTCGGAGCCGACCATTTCACCAGCCCCCTACCACGGAAATTCCAAATTCCAAAATACCCATTCGTTGGTAAATCGTATGAACCGGAATGAACTCCATTTTTATCGTTTGAACCGCAATAGTTTTTGAGATATTTAAAAAATAATATTGAGAATTTACATATACAGAGAGGGACTGACCATTTCACCGTGGAAATTCAAAATTTCAAAATAGCCATTCGTTAGTAAATCGTATAAACCGGAATGAAATCCATTCTTATCGTTTGAACCGCAATAGTTTTTGAGATATTACAAAAATAATATTGAGAATTTACATATATAGATAGACAGCGACCTTTTAACCAGACCATCACCATGGAAATTCAAAATTTCAAAATAGCCATTCGTTGGAAAATCGTATGAACCGAAATGAACTCCATTTTTATCGTTTGAACTGCAATAGTTTTTGATAGATTTAAAAAGAACTTTGAGATAATTGGGGGCCGACCATTGCACCAGCCCCACACCATGGAAATTCAAAATTTCAAAATAGCCATTCGTTAGCAAATCGTATGAACCTAGGGGAAATTCATTTTCATCGTTTGAACCGCAATAGTTTATGAGAAAAAAATAACAATATTGAGAACTTATGTATGTATATATATATATGGGATGTAAGGTCAGGTGATGCGTAACATCACAGCCTCTCCTTGACAAATGTCAACCCCGCCTTCTCGTGGTACATCCTGTTCCCACTAAAGGGGCTCTGACGACCGCCAATAGCGGTATAACTATACCATCGGGATTAGAGGAAATTCTATCCCACACTCACCAACCCGCTTGGCCAGCGTGGTGAGTTATGGCCAAACCCCTCCAAAATGATTCCACAACTTAAATCTTGGCCCTCAGTCTCCGGCAGCTGGAATGTACCTGGCCAAGGCAGCGGCCAGTGCGACATGAAGGCAGAGGGTGCTAAGAATCCCCGGAGGACCGGACTAGGCTGCCATCTGATGCTGACCTTGGCTACGTACAATGGACGCTCCCTATCTTCTGATTCAAGTCTTCTTGAATTGGAAGAGGAACTACAAAGGATCAAGTGGGACATCGTGGGGCTAAGTGAGGTAAGGAGAAAAGGAGAAGATCTCATCGAACTGAAAAGTGGACATCTCTTCTACTATCGTGGGACAGATACTGGCAGAACTAGTGGTGTTGGATTTATAATAAACAAGAAACTGAAGGATAAAAATGTAGAAGTTGAAAGTTCCTCTGACAGAGCTGCACGACTTGTTATCCAACTCTCGAAAAGATACCAGGCTCAGATTATTCAAACTTATGCACCCACCACAAGTCATCCTGAAGAAGAAATTGAAGAATTTTATGAGGAAATTTGTCATCTAAATAATAAAGGTAAGCAGCACTTGAAAATAATTATGGGAGATTTCAATGCAAAAATAGGGCAACGGCAACAGAATGAAACTTCAGTAGGTAAATTCGGTCACGGCAACAGAAACCAGCGTGGAAATACCTCTCGTTGAGTCTGCAGAGGCAGAAGGGTTTTTCATCTTGAACTCCTTCTTCAAGAAAAAGCCACACAGGAAATGGACATGGAGACATCCAAATGGGACGACAAGTGAAATTGATTTTATTATGTGTAACAAAAAATTCGTCATAGAAGACTGCAGTGTGCTAAACAAGTTCAACACAGGTAGTGACCATAGATTGGTGAGATGTAAGATGCACCTCAACACCAAACTTGAACGTGGCAAGCTCATAAGACAAACAAAATGTATTGACATAACCAATCTTAAAAAACACCATAATACCTTCAAGTTGGAACTGAAGAACAGGTTCTCTGCTTTAGAAGGCCTAACATCGGAAGAAGTGGACATCTCTGAAGTTAACAGAAAAGTAACCAAAGCTCTTATGGAAACAGCAACAAAATTAGCTGGGTCTAAGAACAAGTTGCATGTAAACAAATTATCAGGAAAAACGAAAATGTTGATGCAAAAAAGAAGAGAGATGAGGACAACTAAAGAAGATGTGACTTCCAAAGTGGAATATATAGAGCTATGCAAGACAGTAAGAAAAAGTATCACTGAAGACGTAAGAAAATTCAACTGTGAACTAGTGAGGAAAGCAATTGAAAACAACCAAAGCCTAAAGATAGCAAAGGGACATCTCAGTAAGGGAAGAAAACAGATTATGGCACTGAGAAAAGAAGATGGTTCTGTAACAAGAAATAGAGGCGACATTTTGACAAGAAAGAAAGATTTCTACTCCAAATTATATGAAAGGGATGATACATGCACTCCAGACATCATGAAAGATACCAGTACCAGAGTTCCTCCAGTCCTTCCAGCAGAAGTTGCACATGCAATCAAGAACATGAAGAGGGGAAAAGCTCCAGGAGAAGATGGAATTACTGTAGACATCATACAAGAAGCAAGTGGAGAAATTGAAACAGTACTCGCCCAAATTTTCACTCGATGCCTTAATGAAGGAAAGATTCCTGAGGATTGGAACACCGCTACAATGATCCTGCTACATAAGAAAGGTGACATTGAGGATCTCGGAAACTACAGACCTATCAGCCTCCTATCAGTAGTTTATAAAATCTTCACTAAAGTTCTTTCACACCGCTTGAAGGTAACACTGGACATGGCTCAACCGAGAGAACAAGCTGGATTCAGGAGTGGCTACAGCACAATAGATCATATCCACGTACTGAGAGAACTAATTGAAAGAGCGAGGGAATATGAACTTCCATTGTGCATGGCTTTTATCGATTATGAAAAAGCCTTTGATTCGGTGAAACCATCAGCAGTTACAATGGCTCTGAAAACCTGCGGTATTGAAGATGCATACATTAATATTATTAATAACATCTATGAAAATGCAAGTGCAAAGATTCGGCTGTTTGAAAATACAACACACATAAAAATTGGAAAGGGAGTGAGACAAGGTGACACCATATCTCCGAAGCTCTTTAATGCCACATTGGAGGGTGTTTTTCAGTCGCTGAGCTGGGAAAACAAAGTGAGAAAGATTAATGGAGATTATCTAACCCACCTTCGTTTTGCTGATGACGTAGTCGTTTTTGCAACTACCCCATCAGAGCTGCAGAGTATGATCCAGGAACTTGCTGACAAGAGTAAAGAAGTGGGATTAAAAATGAACTTTCAGAAGACAAAAGTGATGTTCAATGCTTTTACAAGAAATGAAGATTTATTGATTGATGGAGAAAAGCTGGAGATAACAGACACATACGTTTATCTTGGACAGCAGATATCAAGTGAGGGTCACATTGATGAAGAAATTAATCGGCGTACAAAACTTGCCTGGAGAGCTTTTGGAAGAAACAGCATAATTTTCAAGAGCAATATGCCATTATGTCTTAAAAGAAAAGTGTTTGATCAATGCATCCTTCCAGTGCTTACGTATGGTGCAGAGACGTGGACCTTAACTAAAAGAGATATACAAAGACTGCAGACAACTCAAAGAGGCATGGAGAGGTGCATGCTTCGTGTAAACAGGAGAGATAAGAAGAGGAACTCGTGGATCCGAAAAATGACAAGAGTGGAAGACATCATGATCAGAGTTAAATCCCTGAAATGGCAATGGGCTGGACATACTGCCAGAAGGACAGATCATCGATGGACAGCCGAAATTTTAGATTGGATTCCAAGGGACAGGAAAAGACCCAGAAGAAGACTACATGGGAGATGGGTGGATGAAATTCGAAAGTATGCAGGGGTGACATGGAGGAGACTGGCACAAGACAGACCGTTGTGGAGGAAACTTGGGGAGACCTTCGTCCAGCAGTGGATTGATAATGGTTGACAATGATGATGATGATGATATATATATATATATTCGAGACCGACCATCCCCCCCCCCTATCTCACCATGTAAATTCTTAATTTCAAAATAGATATTCGTTAGTAAATGGTGTTAACCGGAATAAAAGACATTTTCATAGTTTGATTAGCAATAGTTTTGAAGATGTTTAAAAAAGAATGTTAGTAGCCCACGATTTCACCTGCCCCCCCCCCCCCGCTCTCCTCCTGGACATTTCCTATTTCAGGATAGCTATTCGTTAGCATCGTGTGAACCGGAGAGAGCTCCTTCTTCATTGTTCGAATCTCGATAGTTTTTGAGATATTTTTAATAAGGGTAATGGAGGATAATGAAGAAGTAATTTGTTTTGCAAAAAGTCTTTCATTTGTTCCTGTCATTAGCTGAAAGAACTCCTCGTTTCTAGCTTTGAACCGCAGCAGTTGAAAAGACATTCCAAGAACAACGTGACGTTGCTTTATTAGGTATCGAGGACTAGTACACAGGAGAACGGAAAATACATGGCATGGCAAAACAATAAGAATAACGGTACTGAACGAGCAGCACAAAGCAGTCTGTAAAAGTCAATCAGGTCATACAAAGATAAACAAAGCTGAACTAGCAGCACAAGGAAATCTGTGATAGACGAAGCACACTGGAACAGTCACTGAGCAGAAGGAAGGACGGACATGGAGATAGAGAATACATCGAACTGGAAGCCGGGTCGCAGCATGAAAAGCAGAAAACTAGTGCAACAGATAACACTTGCAAAGATAGCATGGTGTAGGTAACAGCACGGGGCAATCAATTAGCATGAGCCAAAGCAATAACGGTAAGAATCTGACGAGATGCGTCACACTGGATGAGCAAGTAACGTAGCACAACGGTAGAAGGTATGCTGAGGCACATGGCATGACATAAGACAAATACTCTACGAGACAGGAAAAACAAACCTACGGAGCACCTGTTAAAACTAACTGGGTGCGAACAGCAACATAGAACAATCCAGGACAGTGACGAAAGGTATAAGGGTAGAATCGTGCATAACAATGCACACAGGAAGAAGCTCTGTGAACAAAACGATGTGACGGGTTCACGGAAGTAGGCACCGGACGGATGTTTGAAAGAACCGAGATGAGGAGAAAACTTGGTGGTACATAGGATACAACGGAAAGAAAACGTTTGTGTACAACGCATAACAGAAACATGCAAAGGAGTAAGACGGAACAACAGCAAGGCAAAGACGGCAGGAAGCGAAGCATCGTGCAAGAACAGACAGAAGCTCATCGGTCATAACCAGATCAATGAGGCGATTTTGAGCATCACCAGGTTAGCAATTAAGAAAACCGTAATAACGGAATATCTTAGGGTAAGATCTCGTGAGGTCAACCAAAACTTGGAGGAAGCAGCGAATATTTCGATCATATTTCGATCATATTCCAGTAATCAGCTGGATCATGTCAGTCAACTAATATATGAAGGTAAAATGTGTTCTGTCCCTCACAGAGATACACAATTCAATATGCTAGCATTAAAGGAGACATTTCAACATATAAACCACAGAAAAGTTAAAATGGCGATAATTTCATTAGACAAAAAAAAAGCCTTTGATCTGGTAAACAGAAAACAACTTTATAAATTGTTGGTAGCATACGGATTTCCTCAAAAATTTCTGGATGTTATTCAAAATATTTATCATAGCACATATACAAAGGTTATTTTTAAAAATGAATTATCATAAAAAATAAAGGTAGCGTGTGGAGTTAGACAAAGATGTCTTTTGTCTCCCATTTTATACACGTTAATTATAAATCATTTTTTGACATCCTAAAAAAATAATGTTCAAATCACAGGATTTTCAGTCCCGGGTCAAATTCAGTCAATTAAATCCCTTTCATATGCAGATGATATAGTTCTGTTAGAAAACGATGAAAATTCAGTTAGTCACATAGAACAAACTTATCAAAATTTTAGTGGGTTATTTGGTGCGGAATTGAACGTTGAAAAAAGTGTAGGCTTTACTTACGGTAACTGGAAAATCTTTAATCAAAACTTATTTAAAATAACAACTTCTGATATTAATATTCTAGGAATTCCATTTTCTTAGCGCCAACCTGTCATCGAAATGGAGAGAGTGTATTTCACGCATGGAACATTATAATCAGACTTGGAGCCAAAAGGTTTTTCACTATTCACAAAGGCTAAAATTGTAAATTCTCTTCATTTCTCTAAGATTTATTATTATGCAAGAATCTTCAAAATTCCCAGAGATATACTTAAAAAAGCAGAACAACTTGCTTTTAAATTTATTTGGGAGGGTAAGGGTGATAAAATAAGAAGAGATGTTATGTACAACAATATTGAACATGGGGGTTTGGGCATTGTTAAACTTTTATTGAAATGCAATCTACTTCGCTTCCTAACCTTAAGGACATTTTTTCAGAATGAGAAACAACCTGCATATAAATTAGTAAAATTTCAAGTAGGCAGAGAAATTCAATGTTTTAGCTCTCTCCTCCCTCAGAAACCATTTGGATATTTTACAGGAGACAAATATTTGAAGATATATCCCACGATGATAAATTGGGCAAAATATATCAAGCTTTAAATAAAAACTCGCTTACGAAACTAGACCATACATTACAGTCAAATTTAGAGACAAATATTTGGAAATTACAATCAGAACTAAAGTTATGTACTCATATTCGAAATTTAAATTTTAAAATATCTCATAATGTAATCCCGACAAGGAAATGGCTATATAAAATAAATTTAATTACGAATTCTAACTGTGTATATTGTAAGGTAGTAGAATCGTTACAATATTTATTTGTAGAATGTAATTTCGTAAAGTACATTTGGAGTTGATTAAAAGGCTACTAAAATTATAAGCAAAACTTTACTTCACATCAAATTTTATATCATGCACCATTACAATGTTCTAATCTAAAAAGCATTGCTATTCATCATGTAATTGCAATAGCAAAGTATAAAATATGGAAAAATAGAATTTCCCTATCATTTGAACAAAAATCAAAAAATACCGAACAAATTAAATTAGCAGTCAAGTGTGATCTTAGGATACATTTGGAATATCAAACAAGAAAATCTGGCGCCCAAAAAACTTACAACAAGTGAAAAACCTAAGCTCCAATCATCTTTAAGAAAAGTGCAAGAGTTAAAAAAAATCATCGAATAGAATAAGTACAAGCAAAAAATTATAAGCTAGGAAATGTTATCCAATAAATATTAAAAGTATTAAAATGTTAAATCAATTTAAACGTGTTAAATCTTAATGTTAATATGAAATAGCACATAAAACTCTAAAGCGAAAATTCAGATTACATACTAATTAACATAAAACCGTTCTCTTAGATGTGTTGTCATTAATTTGTTTGAAAAATGTAAATATAATATAAAATTCAATTTTGACTATATTGTAGCTATTCCAACAATTTACTGATAAATAAGATAACAGGTTCATTTGCTTTCAAACAATGATATTATGAAATTAAATAAAAATTCGATCCATTGATGTTATTTGCTTTACCTTTCATACTTCCTGTTCTATTGTTGCTTCGCCACGATTCTATCCTTACAGTTTTCAAAGATTTTTTTTTTGTTTGTAATTCCTTTCATTTGAACCTCTGACTAAGTGTGCGGAGTGTTCCAGAAGGGGTTTCTAGAGAAATTGTTCACTTCCTGTTGCAAGCGGTTACTCTTGCGCAGGCTCCCACCCCCTTCAGTTGGTTGCCTGCTCTGAATGGAAGTGTGCGAAAATTGTTAACAATATAGGTTCCGTTCTTATAATTAATCTAAACTATTCTTACAAAAACAATTCCCCTCAGAATATTTTAAGTTACTAAAACTTTGTGTGAATGTCTGTTTAAATGAAATTTAAAAAGGAAAAAGATTAATAGTATCCTTACACAATTCTTTAAGAGACCCTCATGCGTCGTCCCTTCTGTAAGTGCCGGACATGAGGTATATATTAAGGAAACAGAAGGTGATTCAAAGCAGCGTCATAAGAAGAGGCAAAGAACAAGGGACAGCATCTGCCAAGATAATCTTTGATAACCCAGGGACAGCTTGGAGGCGAGCGACAATTGCAGTGAAAACGGAGGAAGGACAATAACGTAGGCGAAAGCAGCAACAGTAGAATCAGGAGCGGAACCTGAAGAACCATGAAGAGAAGGCTGAGCGACTGCGGTTCGCTTTGTACGAGTCTTTCGATTCGAGCGACGACGGCGCTTCTTATTAGAAGCAGTACCAACAGGAACGTGGTGATGAAGCACAGCAGACGATGAAAAAGGACTAACCGACAACGAGTGAGAAGTCTGACAAGGAAGATCTGGATCATGTGCGGATAACGCAGGCAAAGAGGCAACTGATGGGGCGATAGGAGATGGTGAAGGTGACGCTTCGCAGAAATCCAGAGAAGAGTAGCTGTGCTGGAAAGCGGGGACCGATCACAGGACCATAAATCGAAAGGAAGGCAACAACACTAGAGGCATCAGAAGAGCTCCGAGAAGGTGAAACGGGCGGAGAACACACCAGTGTACTGGAACGGCTAAAGAGAAGATGAGCGTCTGAGGGTGGCGAAGCTGACGTACACAGCGGAGATGATGGAGCAGAAAATCCCGGATTTAGGATTGACGAGGTGACGTGCGAAAACAAAGTAGGCAGCACCTGAACAGGCGGAGAATGGTCGGCAACGGGATGTGACAAAGCACAGACAACAGACGACGAAGAAGAAAGCAAGACAGACGAAGGCATCGAAGCAGGAGCTGAAGATCCAGATGTTTCCACAGCAGGCGACGCTGGTGTAGAAGGGAAAAGACCAACAGAGGAAGGCAACGACAATCGAGATGAAGACTAAGAAGGTGGAAACGAAACAAGCGAAGGCTTGGTGACCGGAAGTGAAGAAAGGGGTTCTGTGATGGGCACTTGAGCAGCCGTTGAGGAAGAACCAGAAGAGGTGAGCGGGCACTGAGAGCGATGATGACCAGGCTGTTTACATGAGAAGCAATGATAGGCAGTGAATACGTTGATTGCGATGTTGTGATGACAACAAATCACCAGAAAAGTAGTGGGGCGGTAAGAAACAAAGTCTGTGTGAGGGGGAAATACTGAGGCTCTGCGGCGGAAGCCTAACTAAGGACAATCACCTTGATCAACATGGGCGTCGGGGATCTTGCGGGTATCCCCAAGAACGCGCCCACACCGAGAAGGAAAAGTATGTAAAAACTGATGGGAAACATGCGGAGGTAAAGGATACAAATCCTTTACCTACGGACGGAAAAGCTAGTCCAAGGCTGTCGCGAGGAAAGTCGGAGACGTTGAGCACGGATCTGTAGCAGGATGAGGAGAAGAGCAGTCCAGGGATGCATCCAACTCACTTGGAGGACAAGTTTTGGAAGCAGCACGTGGTGACGAGAGAGGGAAATCAATATCAGAAGCAGAAGCACAGGACATGGACAATGTTTAGAAATGCACGGCGAAGGGCACACAGATCCGCTATACCAAGGTGGAGCGCCAGGAAGGCGATCAGCATACCAGAGAAGTCAGAGCAGAGAACCACTGTCAATGGGTGGAGCACCAGGAAGGTAATCGACACACCGGTGAAGGCAGCGCAGAGAACCACTGTCAATGGGTGGAGCACCAGGAAGGTAATCGACACACCGGTGAAGGCAGCGCAGAGAACCATTAACGGTGATTGGAGCGCAAACACGGGCGACAAACGTAGACACAGCAGCAGGAAGGCTACTCCATGCAGCAGACAGTTTTAGAGCAAAAAGTCAAGGCGAGTCACGATGGGCAGATTGTAAACAGGCCCAACGAAATTAATTATAAAGGGATATCGGCAAAATATGCACGTACAAACTCGGAAGAATGACTAGGAACAGAGCGCATTCTTTCATGCACGAGAGAAACACAAATTAATTAGGCGGTGGGCGTTAGATACAGGCAGAGCACAAAATGCAGAGCTTGAAAGGGCTTGGCCAGCAGAGCAACGTGACGGGAAGCTGCGTGAGTCAAATATCCTACAAAAACAATTGTTTGGATGGGACCATTTCAAGAATGTTTGTTTTAAATTTAAGGGTGCTTCTGCTTTGCACTTCCTTTCGACCGAAGCGTGTTAAAGTGGAAGAGTTTCCTGCACGTTCTTTGAAAACTAAAGGATGTACTTATACCAACACTGTATATCTGTCGGTATACGTTTATCTGTAGGACCTATAAGTCTGATTTAATATCAGCCTCTTTTTGCATTGGGAAGCTAGAACAGTGAGAACGATGATCCTAGCATTTTAATCTTTATCTGATCCATAATTTCGCCGCCAAGAGTGAAATGCAAATTCCACCGATTTAAAAATATATTTTGCTTCATATCGTTGCTCAAAAATCAGATTGAAACACTTTCGATGCCTATTGAATGTACCATTTTACGTACAGCTTACTGTATCTTAATATTACCGAATTTTTCTGTTACGACGAGCAAATACGTACATTACTGTTTGTGAAAATTGCAACGCCAAAAAAGAATCGCGCTATTCAAGATAAATTTATATCACAGATTCCTCATGTTGCAAGAGATAACTGATTTTATTTTTAGATCTATAGAAGATTTTGTCGATACAAATCTCAGTACTATTTGTTCAGTTGCTGCCTACCAAAGATGGTACGCAGCAACTGAAGAAATAAGTAGTATGCGAATGAATAATTAATACACACAATTGACGTCGATTAGGAACATCAAACAGAAGACATCGCTCTTTCCACGGTTTTCAGTGAGTAACGGGAAATTTATCATCGGCCGCCAACGGAAATCGAACACAGGTCTTCCAGTTACTCGCCGGACATGCTACCACTGCACCAGTTGCTTCTTACCATCTTCGGGGAATCCCCAAAGATGGTAAGCCAGCCATGTGGTTTTGTGCAGTGGTAGCATGTCCAGCACGTAACTGGAAGACCCTGGGTTCAGTTCCCTGTGGCGGCCGATGATAATTTTTCTGTGACTCACTTAAAAACGTGGAAAGAGCAATGACTTCTGTTTGATGTTCCTAATCCACGTCGATTGTGTGTATTAATGCAGGACAATTACAGAGGCATCTGTGGCACGCAGTCCGGTCATCTTCAATAGCGCGTCGCACCGCTTCGTGCCGCGATACATGTTGCAATATTGTCCAGCATAAAGGCAAACAGACACCTGATGTACTGCTGAAGAGGGCCCACACTTGTTGGACGGTGTGCTCCAAATTCCGGATAGTGCGGCACATAGTCAACCGGCGTTTCAACTGGTCCCACACATGCTCGATAGGGGACATGTCCGGGCAGCGGGCAGGCCATGGAACTGTATGGACATGACGTAGGCAGTCCTGGAAACCCCGAGCCGTGTGTGGGATGGCATTATCCTGCTGGTATAGCGCACCTAGAATCCCGGCCAGGAGTGGGAGCACATGGGGCCGTATGATGTCATCCACATACCGCTGGCCCGACAATGATCCACGTACTACTACCATAGCTGATCTGCTATCTTAGGCAATAGACCATAAAGGCTCCCCAGACCATAATACCTACAGTGGGGTAGGCGGGACGCTCGACAGCAAGGTTGGAATTGTGCCGTTGAACCCGAGACTTCCACACCCGAACACGATGATCATCTGTCAACAAAACGAACCGACACTAATCGCTAAACACCACACGTCCCCAGTCTGTGGCGTTCCACGCCACTCTCGCCGGGCAACATTGCAAACGGAGCCGGCGATGTTCCGGTGTTAATGGTTGAACACGTAAGAGGAGCTGGGATCGCAGATTCGCTTCTGTGAGGCTTCAGGAAATGGCTCGTTGGCACACAAGAGCCGCTACATTTGCCTGTAGCGTGGACAGGATTCCCGTGGGATCCATTCGTGCCTGCCGCACGATTTGTTGATCCTCTCTACGGGTGGTCCTCCTGGTTCGTTCGGAGGCACCTCAACGTGTGGGAGTGCCGTCACGTGTCCACTACTCCCAACACAGTCGGACGGTATGCTCAGAACGATCCACGTGGTGGGTTATACGGCAAGCCGACCAACCTGCTGTTTTCAGCCCGATGATGAGGACTCTCTCAAAGCCCGTAAGTTGCGTACATCGACGTATCTGGCGTCTACCCGGCATTCTTGTCACTCTGTACTCTTGCTTGCGCCGGCCGGTGCTTTTCTCTTTCATGGGGCATCGACTACACGCCGGTTTATAAGGCTGCCGGTTCGTGCTAGCAGCGCTGCCACAGGGTGTGAGGTTATGCACACTCGCACCAAACACACCCTAGCTATTTGCAAAGTTTCGCGGCTGTAGCATGTTTTCTTCTAAGTGTGCAAATTTCTTGTCCACGAGTGTACAAGAAGCAAGTGGAAAAATTGAAACTTCACTCGCCCAAGTTTTCACCAGCTGTCTCAACGAAGGTAAGATTCCTGAGCATTGGGATAATGCTACAATGATCCTGCTACATAAAAAAGGTGACGTTGAGGATCTCAGGACCTACAGGCTCATCAGCCTCCTATCAGTTGTTTATAAAATTTTCACTTAAGTTCTTTCACATCGCATGAAGGTAAAACTGGACATGGCCCAAGCAAGAGAAGAAGCTCAATTCAGGAGTGGCTACAGCACTGAAGATCATGTCCATGTACTTAGAGAACTAACTGAAAGAACAAGAGAATATGAACTCCCATTATGCAAGGCTTTTATTGATTATGAAAAGACCTTCCATTCCGTAAAACCATAAGCAGCTACAACTGCTTTGAAATCCTGCGGTAATGCAGATGCATACATTAGCATTATTAATAGTATCTATGAAAATGCAACTGCAAAAGTTTGGATATTTGAGAATACAGCACTAATAAAAATTGGAAAGCTAGTGTGACAAGGTGATACCATATCTCACAAACTCTTCAATGCCACATTGCAAAATATTTCTTAATCACTGAACTGGGGCAAAGAGAAAAAGATTTATGCAGATATTTCAAATCACTTTCTTTTTGCTGATGACTTTGTAATTTTTGCAACTACGACTTCTGAACCGCAGAATACTATCCAAGAACTTGCTGACAAGAGTAAAGAAGTGGATCTAAAAATGAACGTTCAGAAGGTAAAAGTGACGTATATTGCTTTTACAAGAAACGAAGATTTATTTATTGATGGTGAGAAGCTTGAGACAACCGATACCTACATTTATCTTGGGTAGCAGATATGAAGTAAGGGTCACATTGATGAAGAAATTAATCGGCGTGTAAAATTTGGATGGATAGCTTTTGGAAGAAGCAGTACAATATTTATGAGAGTTATGCCATTATGTCTTAAAAGATAAGGGTTTAATCAGTTCATCCTGCCAGTGCTTACGTATGGACCAGAGACATGGACCTTAACTAAACAAGTTAGTAAAATCATGCAACGCATTGAATATGATACGCTTTCCAACATACCAGAAATCATTACTCAAGTTATGAGAATAATGGCTGTGTAATAAATATCTGTCCTGTGCCCTGACCTTTGATCCCATTTCGATGATATTCAACAGAACCGGTTTAGTATACCTCCGAAATAACATGATAAAGTTTTGTCGCAATCGAAGCATTTTCACGTAAGTTATGATGCATAAGGGCTACGGAATAGATCCCGCTCCCGTGTCCTAACCTTTGACCTCATTTTGTCCATCTTCAATAGGGTTTGTTCCCAGGTGGTCCCCTACCACATACTAAACTTTCATTGAAATCGAACCATTTTTACGTGAATTATCGTGCCGACAGACGGACGGAAAAAGCTGGAGCATATACGCTTCTTCAACCTACGGTTGGAAAGCGTAAAAAATACAACCAAAGACTGCAGACAACGCAAAAAAAGCCTGGAGATAATCATGCTTGGTGTAACTAGGAAAGGTAAGCAGAGGAACTCGTGGATAAGGAAAACGACAGGAGTTGACGACATCATGCCCACAATGAAATCACTGAAATGGTAAGGGCATGACATGCTGCTAGAAGAACCGACCAAAGACGGAAAACCGAAATTTTAGAATGGATTTCGAGGGACAAGAAAAGACCCAGAAGAAGACCCTATGGGAGATGGATGGATGAAATTCGAAAGCATGCCAGTGTGTCATCAAGGAGACACGCTCAAGACAGACAATTGTGGAGACCTTCATCCAGTAGTGGATTCATAATAGTTAACAATGATGATGATGATGATGATATATATATATATATATATATATATAATATATATAAACGAACGAAGAGTTACATCCGCAGGTGTGGCAGAATTAACACGCATTCCATTGCTTGGAAAGACGACGCATACCGTCCGCGAAGAATAACTTTAGTTTCTCCTTTAACCATTTGGATCTGTCAACATGAAAGTCACATGTTGACAGATCCGGGCCATAGGCTGGGTGGTGCAGAACCTCTTACCCCTTCCGTGCTAACGCATCCTGCATAATGTGTGCAAAAGAATCACACCACGCGAAAGCATGCCAGGTCACCCATTCTTGATGGCTTTATGCAACTTGTCCACTGTGTCGATGTAGTGGTTGGCATTGCTGTTCACGTGAGGCTCTTTAAAGTCCACCAACAAAAGCCCTTCATGGTCAAAAAATGCGGTCAGCATAACCTCACCGGCGGAGTCCTGTGACTTGAATTTTATGTGTTTTGGTGATCCGGGATGTTTTCATTGCATGCTCGCTGGTTTGCTGGATGGCTCAAAGTGGTGGCACCGCGATTCGTCACCTGCCACTATGCGCGATATAAATGCATCACCCTCTGCTTTGTAACGCAGCAAGTGGTTCAAACTCCAACCCATACATTCTTCTTTATGGTGGTCAGTCAGGATCCGCGGGATTAATTGTAAACACACTTTCCGATATCGCAGTGTCTTCGTAACCATAGTTTGAACTGTACCAAATGTCATAGCAAAGTAGTCCGTTTGCGAACGTAAGCCCCGACGACGGTCCACCCGTATTGGTTCATCAATCTTGGCGCTGGCGTCGTCTATCGCAACAACTTGCGCCTGGCCCGGCAGCGGAAGATCTTTCCTTTCCTCACGTCCTTTGCGAAACATTCGCGCACAGCCCGTCACTGTTGTCTTCGACACACATGTGTTACAATACACTGTCTGCATTCTGAGATGAATGTCGACAGTTGAATCCTTCCGCTGTTAGGAATTGAATCACCGCTTGCAGATCCACCTTGAACGGATTGGGAATCACACCAGCCATGTTGTCAACGATCTGCAGCACAAACCTCACATGCGAAGGGAATGAATGCGTGCTCACTTCTGCATTGGTTTGCGCTTATCACGTGAGGTGTGACGTTATCATGCTCCCCGTGCGCAAGCTCACGTGACGCGGTGCGAACGGGTTTCATTTGATCGCGCCTCATACATCTTATGAGCATGTGCACACACATACCTACACATACATATTGGCCCATCCCAACAGGAATTCCTGAGTGCGGCACAAGCCGTACGCCATGGTTTTGGGCGACACTGTGTTCAGTTCGCAATCTCGGCTAATACGACGTGACGGAACTCTCAACAGCCAGCAATACATCACGGATGCTTTACAGGCAGACGTGATACGCTTGCTCAGGAATTGCCCTGCCTCTTTAATCTGGCAGGACAATGCTCGATCACATGTAGCTCGGAATGTCTAACACCTCTTCTATGCACGGAAGATATCGTTTCTTTCCTGCGTTCACGTTCGCCGAATATGTCCCCGATCGAGCATGACTGGAACATGGTAGATAAATGACGGGCCCGTCAAGCGCGTCCGCCACTCAGCAAAAATGAACTATGATTTTGCATAGAAACAGCCTGGCAGACTGCTTCTCGGAACGATATCAGAAACATTTCCATTGAATGGTACGCCTGTGTACAAACTGTTATTGTTGCGCCAAGTGGCTTCACAAGATACTGAGATCTGAATCGACAAAATCTTCTATAGCTGTACAAATATAATCAGTTATCACCTACAACATGAGGAATCTGTGATATAAATTTCTTTTGAATAGCGCGAGTCTTTTTTGGCGTTGCAATTTTCACAAAGAGTAATGTACGTATTTGCTCGTCGTAACAGAAAAATTTGGTAATATTCAGATACAATAAGCGCTATGCAAAAATGACACATTCAATAGGCGTCGAAAGTGTTTCAATCTGAATTTTGAGCAACGATATGAAGCAAAATATATTTTGAAATTGGTGAAATTTGTATTTCGCTCTTGGCGGCGAAATTATGGATCAGATAAAGATTAAAATGCTAGGTTCATCGTTCTCACTGTTCTAGCTTCCCAATGCAAAAAGAATCTGATATTAAATCTGACTTAGAGGTCCACAGATAATGTATACAGGCAGATATATAGTGAAAGTATAAATACATCCTTTAGTTTTCAAAGAACGTGCAGGAAACTAACACTTTATCATGCTTCGGTCAAAAGGAAGTGCAAAGCAGAAGCACCCTTAAATTTAAAACAAACTTCCTTAAAATGGTCCCATCCAAACAATTGTCTTTGTACAATACTTGACTCAGACAGCATCCGTCACTTGTTAGCTTAACTGCTGGCTACGCATTTCTGAGCCCTGTTATTTACGCCCTGTTTTCTTGTTTATAGTGCTTATTGCTCCTTTATTTTGTGGTTCACTAGTGCACAAATGTTAGCGCTACCCTCCTAGCCGCTTTTCCGAGTTGGTAAGTGATTATTTTACCGATATTCCTTCATAATTCATCACTTTGGGTCTGTTTATAATCTGCCCATCGTGACCCGCCTTGACTGTTTGCTCTGAACCTGATTGCTGCTTATAAAGTCTTCTTGCTGCCTGTGTCTGCTCCAGCCATTGCTAGTGGTTCTCCGCGCTGCCTTCCCAGGTGTGCCGACTGCCTTCGTGGTTCTTCGCCTCGTTTCAGAGGATCTGCGTGACATTCGCTGCTGCGTTTCTACACATTGTCCATGGCCTGTGCTTGTGCTTCTGGATTTGATTTCCCTCCCACGCCACCATGTGCTGCTTCCATGTCTTGTCCTCCAAATGTGTTGGACAACTCCCTTGGACTACTCTTCTTCTCATCCTGCTACAAATATGTATACAGCGTTACCAACATTTCTCTCGAAATACTTAGATTCATATATTTCCAGTCAAGGTTCCACGCTCATTGCACATGTATCGGAACCCTCAGCTCTTGGTAAATCAATGCTCTCCACTCTTAGTTTAGGTGTCAAATTCGATGTCATACCCAATATCAAGCTGCACACTTATATGTCTGCATTGTCATTTCTCCCTCCTGGTGCAATAACACATTTAGCCAGAAAGTCTAAGTCTGTCCTTGTTTATTTTTCGTCACCTGATTATGTTTTTCAAGTCTCGTCGACCAGCCTTTGCGTTGCAGATTACAGTTTGGTCCTTGTGCCCCTAGCACATTGTTCCGCTCTTCTTAATTTGTATCCCGTACCTCCGGAAGTTTCCGATGAGTTTTTACATGCATTTCTTTCTCGGTGTGGGCGCATTGTAGGTGTTATTCGCACGCTCCCCGCTGTTCAAGGTGATCGTCCTTATTTAGGCTTCCGACGCCAGGCATTAGTTCTCTTCCCCGATATGGACTCCATTACTTCCTGCCCCACTGCTTTCCAGGTGCTTTGTGTTCATCACAACGTCGTTATAAACGTGTTCACTGCGTATCATTGCTTCGAATGTAAAAAGCCTGGTTATCATTGCTCGCAGTGTCCGCTCACCTCTTCTTGTTCTTCCTCAACGGCTGCTCAAGTGACCATCACAGAACCCCGTTCTTCACTTCCGGTCACCACGCGTTCGTTTGTTTCGCTTCCACCTTCTTAGTCTTTACCTCGATTGTCGTTGCCTTCCTCTGTTGGTCTTTTCCCTTCTCCACCAGCGTCACCTGATCTATATATATCTGGATCTTCTTCTCCTGCTTCGGTTCCTTCGTCTGTTTTGCTTTCTTCTTCGTCGTCTGTTGTCTGTTCTTTGTCACATCCCGTTGCTGACCTTTCTCCGCCTGTTCAGGTGCTGCCTTCTTTGTTTTCGCACGTCACCTCGTCAATCCCAACACCGGGATTTTCTGCTCCATCATCTCCGCTGTGTACATCAGCTTCGCAACCCTCAGACGCTCATCTTCTCTTCAGCCGTTCCAGTACACTGGTGTGCTCTCCGCCCGTTTCACCTTCTCGGAGCTCTTCTGATGCCTCTAGTGTTGTTGCCTTCCTTTCGATTTATGGTCCTGTGATCGGTCCCCGCTTTCCAGCACAGCTACTCTTCTGGATTTGTGCGAAGCGTCACCTTAACCAGCTCCTGTCGCCCCATCAGTTGCCTCTTTGCTTGCGTTATCCGCACATGATCCAGATCTTCCTTGTCAGACTTCTCGCTGTCTGTTACTCCTTCATCACCACGTCCCTGTTGGTACTGCTTCTAATAAGAAGCGCCGTCGTCGCTCTAATCGAAAGACTCGTACTAAGCGAACCGCGGTCGCTCAGCCCTCTCTCCGTCGTTCTTTAGGTTCCGTTCCTGATTCTACTGTTGCTGCTTTCGCCTACCTTATTGGTCCTCCCTCCGTTTCTACTGCAAATGTCGCTCTCCTCCAAGATTCTCTTCCCAGATGCTGTCCCTTGTTCTTTGCCTCTTTTTGTGACGCTGCTTAGGATCACCTTCTGTTTCTTTAATATATACTTCAAGTCCGGCACTTACAGAAGGGACGACGCATGAGGGTCTCTTAAAGAATTGTGTAAGGATACTGTTCATCTTTTTCCTTTTTAAATTTCATTTAAACAGACATTCACGCAAAGTTTTTGTAACTTAAAATATTCTGAGGGGAATTGATTTTGTAAGAATGGTTTGGAATAATTATAAGAAGGGAACCTATATTGTTAACCATTTTCGCACACTTCCATTCAGAGTAGGCAACCAACTGAAGGGGGTGGGAGCCTGCGCAAGAGTAACCGCTTGCAACAGGAAGTGAACAGTTTCTCTAGAAACCCCTTCTGGAACACTCCACACCCTTAGTCAGAGGTTCAAATGAAAGGAATTTCAAAAAAAAAAAAATCTTTGGAAACTGTAAGGATAGAATTGTGGTGAAGCAACAATAGAACAGGAAGTATGAAAGGTAAAGCAAATAGCATCAATGGTTCCAATTTTTTATTTAATTTGATTATTTGAAAGCAGATGAGCCCGTTATCTTATTTATCAGCGAATTGTTGGAATAGTTAAAATATAGTCAAAATTGAATTTTATATTATATTACATTTTGCAAAAAAATTAATGACAACACATCTAAGATAACGGTTTTATGTTAATTAGAGTGTAATCTGAATTTTCACTTTAGAGTTTTATGTGCTAATTTATATTAACATTAAGATTTACCACGTTTAAAATTATTTAACATTTTAATACCTTTAAGATGTATTGGAACACATTTCCTAGCTTATAAATTTTTGCTTGTACTTACACATGTATATTCTATTCTAGGATTTTTTTAGAACTCTTGTACCCTTCTTAAATATGATTGGAACTTAGGTTTTCCAATTTTTAAGTTTTTTGGGCGCCAAATTTTCTTGTTTGAAATTCCAAATATTTCCTAAGATCACACTTGACTGCTAATTTAATTTGTTCGGTATTTTTTGATTTTTGTTCAAATGATAGGGCATTTCTATTTTTCCACGTGTTATACTTTGTTATTGCAATTACATGATGTATAGCAATGTTTTTTAGATTAGAACATTGTAATGGTGCATGATATAAAATTTGATGTGAAGTAAAGTTTTGCTTATAATTTAAGTAGCCTTTTAACCAACTCCAAATGTACTTTACGAAATTACATTCTACAAATAAATGTTGTAACGATTCTACTACCTTACAATATACACAGTTGGAATTCGTTATTAATTTTATTTTATGTAGCCATTTCCTTGTCGGGATGATATTATGAGATATTTTAAAATTTAAATCTCGAATTTGAGTACTTAACTTTTAAATCTGATTGTTATTTCCAAATATTTGTCACTAAATTTGACTGTAATATATGTTCTAGTTTCGTAGGCGAGTTTTTGTTTAAAGCTTGATATATTTTACCTAATTTATCATCATGGGATATATTAAGTAAAATTAAATTCTCTGAGATTTCTTTCCACATATTCTTCATCTTCAAATATTTGTCTCCTGTAAAATATACAAATGTCTTTTGAGGGAGGAGAGAGCTAAAACATTGAATTTCTCTACCTACTCGAAATTGTACTAATTTATATGCAGGATGCTTCTCATTCTGAAAAAATTCCTTAAGGTTAGGAAGCGAAGTAGATTGCTTTTCAATAAAAGTTTAACAACGCCCAAACCCCCATGTTCAATATTGTACATAACATCTCTTCTTCTTTTATCACCCTTACCCTCCAAAATAAATTTAAAAGCAAGTTGTTCTGCTTTTTTAAGTATATCTCTGGGAATTTAGAAGGTTCTTGCATAATAATAAATCTTAGAGAAATGAAGAGAATTTACAATTTTAGCCTTTGTGAATAGTGAAAACCTTTTTGTCTCCAAGTCTGATTATAATGTTCCATGCATAAATTACACTCTCTCCATTTCGATGACAGGTTGGGGCTAAGAAAATGGAATTCCTAGAATATAAATATTAGAAGTTGTTATTTTAAAAATGTTTTGATTAAAGTTTTTCCAATTTCCGTAAGTAAAGCCTACACTTTTTTCAACGTTCAATTCCGCACCAAATAACCCACTAAAATTTTGATAAGTTTGTTCTATGCCAGTAACTGAATTTTCATCATTTGCAAACAAAACTATATCATCGGCATATGAAAGGGATTTAATTGATTGAATTTGACCCGGGACTGAAAATCCTGTGATTTGAGCATTATTTTTTAAGGATGTCAAAAAATGATTTTTAATTAACGTGTATAAAATGAGAGACAAAGGACATCTTTGTCTAACTCCACACGCGACCTTTATTTTTCATGATAATTCATTTTTTAAAATAACCTTTGTATATGTGCTATGATAAATATTTTGTATAACATCCACAAATTATTGAGGAAGTCCGTATGCTACCAACAATTTATAAAATTGTTTTCTGTTTGCCAGATCAAACGCATTTTTTTGGTCTAATGAGATTGTCGCCATTTTGACTTTTCTGTTGTTTATATGTTGAAATGTCTCATTTAATCCTAGTATATTGAATTGTATATCTCTGTGACGGACAGAGCACATTTGACCTTCATCTATTAGTTGGCTCACATGATCCAGCTGATTACTCGAATATGATCGAGGATATTCGCTGCTTCCTCCAAATTTTCGTTGACCTCACGAGATCTTACCCTGAGATATTCCGTTATTACAGTTTTCTTAATTACTACCTTGGTGATGCTCAAAATCGCCTCATTGATCTGGTTATGACCGATGAGCTTCGTCTGCCCTTGCATGATGTTTCGCTTCCTGCCGTCTTTCCCTTGCTGCTGTTCCGTCTTACTCCTTTGCATGTTTCTGTTATGCGTTGTACCCAACCTTTTTCTTTCCGTTGTATCATATGTAAGTTTTCTCCTCATCTCGGTTCTTTCAAACATCCGCCTGGTGCGTACTTCCGTGAACCCGTCACATCGTTTTGTTTACAGAGCTTCTTCCTGTGTGCATTGTTATGCACGTTTCTACTCTTATACCTTTCGTCACTGTCCTGGATTGTTCTATGTTGCTGTTCGCACCCAGTTAGTTTTAACAGGTGCTCCGTAGGTTTGTTTGTCCTGTCTCGTAGAGTATTTGTCTTATGTTATGCCATGTGCCTCAGTATACCTTCTACCGTTGTGCTACGTTACTTGCTCATCCAGTGTGACGCATCTCGTCAGATACTTACCGTTATTGCTTTGGCTCATGCTAATTGATTGCCCCGTGCTGTTACCTACACCATGCTATCTTTGCAAGTGTTATCTGTTGCACTTCGTTTTCTGCTTTTCATGCTGCGACCCGGCTTCCAGTTCGATGTATTCTCTATCTCCATGTCCGTCCTTCCTTCTGCTCAGTGGCTGTTCCAGTGTGCTTCGCCTATCACAGATTGCCTTGTGCTGCTAGTTCAGCTTCGTTTATCTTTGTATGACCTGATTGACTTTTACAGACTGCTTTGTGCTGCTCGTTCAGTACCGTTATTCTTATTGTTTTACCATGCCATGTATTTTCCGTTCTCCTGTGTACTAGTCCCCGATACCTAATAAAGCAACGTCACGTTGTTTTTGGAATGTCTTTTCAACTGCTGCGGTTCAAAGCTAGAAACGAGGAATTCTTTTAGCTAATGACAGGAACGAATGAAAGACTTTTTGCAAAACAAATTACTTCTTCATTATCCTCCATTACCCTTATTACAAATATCTCAAAAACTATCGAGATTCGAACAATGAAGAAGGAGCTCTCTCCGGTTCACACGATGCTAACGAATAGCTATTCTGAAATAGGAAATATCCAGGAGGGGGAGGGGGCGCAAGTGAAATCGTGGGCTAATAACATTATTTTTTAAATATCTCCAAAACTATTGCTATTCAAGCTATGAAGATGTCGTTTATTCCGGTTAACACCATTTACTAACGAATGGCTATTTTGAAATTTTGAATTTACATGGTGAGAGGTTGGGGGATTGTCGGTCTCGAATATATATACACTATCTACCAACAAGTAATTGGACACCTGTGATAGCAAAGGAAAACGAAATTTATTCACCTTCAGTAGTTGGTGGAGCCTCCACGAGCGGCGATTACAGCTGCGACCTTCCGGGGTATACTCTCAACAAGGCGTTGTACGACGGCTAGCGGTATTTTCTTCCACTCGGCTTTTAGAAGAGAGGTCAGTTCCTTCACCGATTTCGGACGGTGGGGGCACCCCTTAAGTCGACGCTCCAACTCGTTCCAGTGGTGCTCGATAGGGTTAAGGTCCGGGCTCTGCGCATGCCAGTCTATTCGATTAACCCCATTGTCACCATACCAAGCCATGGTGGGCCTCGCAACATGACAGGTGGCAATGTCATCCTGAAAGTAACATGGGTCCACCACGTAAAACTGCCACAACGTAGGAAGCGCATGGTCACCAAAATGGTGCAGTAAGTCTCGGCGTTGAGTCTACCAGGAATTGCGACCAATGGTACCGTGCCATACCAGGAGAAACAGCCCATAGCATAATTCCACCGCCGCCGAACTTCACAGTAGGCATAATACGGCAGGAGGCGTTCCGTAGGCAGACGCCAAACCCAGACCCTGCCATCTGAACGGTAGAGGGTGAACCTTGATTCGTCGCTCCAGAGAACCTGTTTTCACTGTTCAACTGTCCACTGTTGACGCTCTTTGCAACACGTTAGCCGAGCAGCGCTATTGGACTTGGTAATCAAAGGCTTGTGGGCGGCAGCACGTCCATGTTAACCGAGCAGATGGGCTTCCTTACGGATGGTATTCGTCGAAAGAACACTCCCGGTTGCCAGTTGAAACTCCTCGCGGAAGTGGCCCATTGATTTGGTGCGGTTCTTCCGAATTTCTCTGGCCAGCACCCGTTGGTCTCTAACTCCCAGTTTTGTGTGTCTGCCGGGTCGGGGCACATTCCGACAGTCACCTCTCATCTTCCACTTGCCAATCACGTAGGCCATTGTCGATTTTGGGTACTTCAACTCACTGGATATTTCACGTATGGATCGGCCATTTCCGTGATACCCGACGATTACACCTTTCTCGAAATCAGAGAGCTCCGAACTGCGTGGCATATTGCATGCGACTGGTTGCGTTGTTGTTTCCCACACGATATTTAACGACGCCGGCCGTGACGTATATCAGGACCGCAGATATCGTCGATTGTAGGGGTGTCCAATTACTTGTTGGTAGATGGTGTATATACATAAATTCTAAATATTGTTATTTTTTCTCAAAAACTATTGCGGTTCAAACGATGAAAATGGATTTCACCTCGGTTCATACGATTTGCTAACGAATGGCTATTTTGAAATTTTGAATTTTCATGGTGGGGGGCTGGTTCAATGGTCGGCTCCCAATTTTCTCATACTTCTTTTTAAATCTATCAAAAACTATTGCGGTTCAAATGATAAGAATGGAGTTCATTCCGGTTCATACGATTTACTAACGAATGGCTATTTTGAAATTTTGAATTTCCATGGTGAAATGGTCGGTCCCTCTCTGTATATGTAAATTCAAAATATAATTTTTTAAATATCTCAAAATCTACTGCGGTTTAAACGATAAAAATGGAGTTCATTCCGGTTCATACGATTTACTAACGAATGGCTATTTTGGAATTTGGAATTTCCGTGGTGGAAATGGCTGGTGAAATGGTCGGCTCCGAGTTTTCTCAATCCTTTTTTTTTAATTATTTCAAAACCTATTGCGGTTCAAACGATAAAAATGGAATTCATGTCGATCCATACGCTTTACTATCGAATGGTTATTTTGGAATTTGCAATTTCCATGGTGAAGGGGGGGGGGTGAGCGAAATGGTAGGCCTTCTTTTTTAAATATCTCAAAACCTTATACGGTTCAAACGATAAAAATGGAGTTCATTCCGGTCCATACGATTTACTAACGAATGGCTATTTTGAAATTTTGAATTTCCATGGTGGGGGGGGGTGTCTGGTGAAATGGTCGGTCTCTCTGTATATATGCAAAATCTCAATATTATTTTTTAAATATCTCAGAAACTATTGCGGTTCAAACTATAAAAATGGAGTTCATTCCGGTTCATACGATTTACTAACGAATGGCTATTTTGAAATTTTGAATTTCCATGGTGGGGAGGCTGGTGAAATGGTCATTCTCTCTGTATATATGCAAATTCTCAATATTATTTGTTAAATATCTCAAAAACTATTGCGGTTCAAACGATGAAAATGGAGTTATTCCGGTTCATACGATTTATTAACGAATGGCTATGTTGAAATTTCAAATTTCCATTTTTTGGAGGCACCATTTAAGCAGCCCCCACACATTGTTTTTTAAATTACTCAAAAACTATTGCGGTTCAAACCAAAAAAAATGGAGTTCATTCCGGTTCATACGTGGTACAAACGAATGGTGCAAAAAAATTAAAATAATCCGTGGTGGGGGTGCTATCCACGCACTTTGATTTTTAAATATTTCCAAAACTATTGCGGTTCAAACGAAAAAACGGAGATCATTCTGATTCATACGTAGTACAAACGAATGGTGTCTGAAAAATTAAAAAAATCCGTGGTGGGGTTGCTGGTGAAATGCACCTTTGTTGCAAATCAGAAATCATATTTTTAGTTTCTCTTTGAGCGAGTCATTCAATGCGATTTTTATTGCAGCAATCCAATCACTGTTGAAAATCTTTACAATGAATATAATTTTTGGTAAATTGTTCAGAAAATAATTATTTATAAGATAAAATTCACATTTTCTCACTTTAATAAGAGGATCGTATATTGAAACACGCTTTCTTAGCTTCAAATTGTTGAAAACAAGAGATACTTTTAATGTAATGCGGAAAATTCGCCGCTCGCTGGTAATTACTGCCAGTCATCGCTATGTTACCAACAAGAGATCCCGTTAGAACACTTGACATTAGGCAGACGTGGTTTCCCGCTTTTCAACTCTAGTGTTTTGCTTTGGATGTTTAAATTATTAATAACTATTTGCATTTAATTACAAGTGTGTTTTTTAAGGAATAAAATACTGAATGATACGTTTCTCAATAAACTGTTATTTAGGAAAATGTACTGTTACGGTGTCTTAGTTACATAATTGGTCGTTTAATAGGATGGCATTAGTTTCGTGGGAGTTCTTGTGTGAATCGGATGCATTTCTCTGTACTTAATGCAAAGGATGCGTTCTTTGTTCTTACATGTTTCTTTGTACTTACGCACTTAACGCAAAGTTCAATAACTTATGATATCGAGCTAAAGTAATTTTAGTACAATCATCATCATCATCATCATTGTCAACCATTATCAATCCACTGCTGGACGAAGGTCTCCCCAAGTTTCCTCCACAACGGTCTGTCTTGTGCCAGTCTCCTCCATGTCACTCCCGCATACTTTCGAATTTCATCCACCCATCTTCCATGTGGTCTTCTTCTGGGTCTTTTCCTGTCCCTTGGGAATCCAATCTAAAATTTCGGCTGTCCATCGATGGTCTGTTCTTCTGGCAGTATGTCCAGCCCATTGCCATTTCAGGGATTTAACTCTGATCACGATGTCTTCCACTCTTGTCATTTTTCGGATCCACGTGTTCCTCTTCTTATCTCTCCTGGTTACACCAATCATGCACCTCTCCATGCTTCTTTGAGTTGTTTGCAGCCTTTGTATGTCTCTTTTAGCTAAGGTCCACGTCTCTGCACCATACGTAAGCACTGGAAGGATGCATTGATCAAACACTTTTCTTTTAAGACATAATGGCATATTGCTCTTGAAAATTATGCTGTTTCTTCCAAAAGCTCTCCAGGCAAGTTTTGTACGCCGATTAATTTCTTCACCAATGTGACCCTCACTTGATATCTGCTGTCCAAGATAAACGTACGTGTCTGTTATCTCCAGCTTTTCTCCATCAATCAATAAATCTTCATTTCTTGTAAAAGCATTGTACATCACTTTTGTCTTCTGAAAGTTCATTTTTAATCCCACTTCTTTACTCTTGTCAGCAAGTTCCTGGATCATACTCTGTAGCTCTGATGGGGTAGTTGCAAAAATGACTATGTCATCAGCAAAACGAAGGTGGGTTAGATAATCTCCATTAATCTTTATCCCTTTGTTTTCCCAGTTCAGTGATTGAAAGACATTTTCCAATGTGGCATTAAAGAGCTTCGGAGATATGGTGTCACCTTGTCTCACTCCTTTTCCAATTTTTATGTGTGTTGTATTTTCAAACAGCCGAATCTTTGCACTTGCATTTTCATAGATGTTATTAATAATATTAATGTATGCATCTTCAATACCGCAGGATTTCAGAGCCATTGCAACTGCTGATGGTTTCACCGAATCAAAGGCTTTTTCATAATCGATAAAAGCCATGCACAATGGAAGTTCATATTCCCTCGCTCTTTCAATTAGTTCTCTCAGTACGTGGATATGATCTATTGTGCTGTAGCCACTCCTGAATCCAGCTTGTTCTCTCGGTTGAGCCATGTCCAGTGTCACCTTAAAGCGGTGTGAAAGAACTTTAGTGAAGATTTTATAAACCACTGATAGGAGGCTGATAGGTCTGTAGTTTCTGAGATCCTCAATGTCACCTTTTTTATGTAGCAAGATCATTGTAGCGTTGTTCCAATCCTCAGGAATTTTCCCTTCGTTAAGGCATCGAGTGAAAATTTGGGCGAGTACTGTTTCGATTTCTCCACTTGCTTCTTGTATGATGTCTACAGTAATTCCATCTTCTCCTGGAGCTTTTCCCCGCTTCATGTTCTTGATTGCATGTGCAACTTCTGCTGGAAGGACTGGAAGAACTCTGGTACCTTTCATGATGTCTGGAGTACATGTATCATCCCTTTCATATAGTTTGGAGTAGAAATCTTTCACTCTTGTCAAAATTTCGCCTCTATTTCTTGTTACAGAACCATCTTCTTTTCTCAGTGCCATAATCTGTTTTCTTCCCTTACTGAGATGTCCCTTTGCTATCTTTAGGCTTTGGTTGTTTTCAATTGCTTTCCTTACTAGTTCACAGTTGAATTTCCTTACGTCTTCGGTGATACTTTTTCGTACTGTCTTGCATAGCTCTATATATTCCACTTTGGAAGTCACATCTTCTTTAGTTGTCCTCATCTCTCTTCTTTTTGCATCAACATTTTGGTTTTTCCTGATAATTTGTTCACATGCAATTTGTTCTTAGACCCAGCTAATTTTGTTGCTGTTTCCATAAGAGCTATGGTTACTTTTCTGTTAACTTCAGAAATATCCACTTCTTCCGATGTTAGGCCTTCTAAAGCAGAGAATCTGTTCTTCAGTTCCAATTTGAAGGTATTATGGTGTTTCTTAAGGTTGGTTATGTCAATACATTTTGTTTGTCTTATGAGCTTGCTACGTTCGAGTTTAGTGTTGAGGTGCATCTTACATCTCACCAATCTATGGTCACTGCCTGTGTTTAACTTGTTTAGCACACTGCAGTCTTCTATGACGAATTTTTTGTTACACATAATAAAATCAATTTCACTTGTCATCCCATTTGGATGTCTCCATGTCCATTTCCTGTGTGGCTTTTTCTTGAAAAAGGAGTTCAAGATGAAAAACCCTTCTGCCTCTGCAAACTCTACGAGAGTATTTCCACGCTGGTTTCTGTTGCCGTGACCGAATTTACCTACTGAAGTTTCATTCTGTTGCCGTTGCCCTATTTTTGCATTGAAATCTCCCATAATTATCTTCAAGTGCTGCTTACCTTTATTATTTAGATCACGAATTTCCTCATAAAATTCTTCAATTTCTTCTTCAGGATGACTTGTGGTGGGTGCATAAGTTTGAATAATCTGAGCCTGGTATCTTCTCGAGAGTTGGATAACGAGTCGTGCAGCTCTGTCAGAGGAACTTTCAACTTCTACAACTTTATCCTTCAGTTTCTTGTTTATTATAAATCCAACACCACTAGTTCTGCCAGTATCTGTCCCACGATAGTAGAAGAGATGTCCACTTTTCAGTTCAATGAGATCTTCTCCTTTTCTCCTTACCTCACTTAGCCCGACGATGTCCCACTTGATCCTTTGTAGTTCCTCTTCCAATTCAAGAAGCCTTGAATCAGAAGATAGGGAGCGTCCGTTGTACGTAGCCAAGGTCAGCATCAGATGGCAGCCTAGTCCGGTCCTCCGGGGATTCTTAGCACCCTCTGCCTTCATGTCGCACTGGCCGCTGCCTTGGCCAGGTACATTCCAGCTGCCGGAGACTGAGGGCCAAGATTTAAGTTGTGGAGTCATTTTGGAGGGGTTTGGCCATAACTCACCACGCTGGCCAAGCGGGTTGGTGAGTGTGGGATAGCATTTCCTCTAATCCCGATGGTATAGTTATACCGCTATTGGCGGTCGTCAGAGCCCCTTTAGTGGGAACAGGATGTACCACGAGAAGGCGGGGTTGACATTTGTCAAGGAGAGGCTGTGATGTTACGCATCACCTGACCTTACATCCCTTTAGTACAATATATACATATATATATATATATAGGTACATAACTATAACAAAAAAATTACTTTATAAATAAATTATTCTAACACAAAAAATTAGACAAAAAAGGCTAATACCATGAGAAGCGCCGAAGGCAGTTAAACCTCATGTAGTAGCTTATATAGAATGAAAATATTACAGAACAAAATACAAAAATTTTTAAAACAAGTGAAAACTGAAACAGGTTGCCGTCATCAGGAGAACATCAACCTGTGGGAGTGGCCTTTCTAGTACCAACAAAACGACAAGGCAAGCCAAAATTGTCGGTTGGTCATGCTTCTTAGGCCACAAAACCAAATTCTAATAAGCACAAAATTTCAAGAATCAAATTTATAAAAGTAAAATAAGAATTAAAAAGAATTAAAAGCCTACCGGCAGAACAAAACCCGCCATGACAAAAGGTCAAACAAGACTGAACAGAGCACCCACAAGAACCCAAATATATACACTGATAAAAAAGGTAGTCACGGTTAATCAACTACCTGGTAAGCCAAAAAATGTGTGAATTGACAAGATGCAAAACTGTGTATGTAGATAAGATCTTCTGCTATTAGGGACCCACCAAATAGCACTTTATGTTACCTATATATTTAAAATTGTTAGGTCCTAGGTTAATAAAGCATGTCAATGTGTAATTTGAAACTCTTGGACACCGAATTATAGTTCAAAATTAAATGGTTAAAATGGTGTCTTAAGAAATTTCTAGAAACGTTGTTAGATTGCAATTAAGAAAGAAGAGCTTTCAGATTTTTTACATGTAAGAGCTGTGTAGAGCAAATTTTAGCTATTCTATGAAACTGAGAGATGAGTAGATTGCGATGTATAACGTTTTCAATATTGGATGACCAGTGAGTGTAGTGAATGATATCAAACTCAAAAGAGTTTCTTTTATCAAATAAATTCACCACACCTGTACACTCCGCGTCCACCTGAACCTCTAAATCAAGGTAACAAACATAAGTAGACGATCTGTTGGTTTTTCTAGGATAAGGTCGTCACTATACAAGTCAGTGGCGCAACGCAAAGTCCGGAATGTTAATGACTATGATGTCATCAACATATCTTAGAGCAATCCCAGGTAAAGGATGATTGGCAACATATCTATCCTCGAAAAAATGTAGATAGAAAGATAAATTGCAATCTAACAAGTTTCCTAGAAATTTCTTAAGACGCCATTTTAACCATTTAATTTTGAACTATAATTCGGTGTCCAAGAGTTTCAAATTACATATTGACATGCTTTATTAACCTAGGACCTAACAATTTTAAATATATAGGTTACATAAAGTGCTATTTGGTGGGTCCCTAATAGCTGAAGATCTTATCTACATACACAGTTTTGCATCTTGTCAATTCACACATTTTTTGGCTTACCAGGTAGTTGATTAACCGTGACCACCTTTTTTATCAGTGTATATATTTGGGTTCTTGTGGGTGCTCTGTTCAGTCTTGTTTGACCTTTTGTCGTGGCGGGTTTTGTTCTGCCGGTAAGCTTTTAATTCTTTTTGTAATTCTTTTTTTAGTTTTATAAATTTGATTCTTGAAATTTTGTGCTTATTAGAATTTGGTTTTGTGGCCTAGGGAGCATGACCAACCGACAATTTTGGCTTGCCTTGTCGTTTTGTTGGTACTAGAAAAGCCACTCCCACAGGTTGATGCTGTCCTGATGAGGGCAACCTGTTTCAGTTTTCACTTGTTTTGAAAATGTTCGTATTTTGTTTTGTAATATTTTCATTCTATATATATATATCATCATCATCATTGTCAACCATTATCAATCCACTGCTGGACGAAGGTCTCCCCAAGTTTCCTCCACAATGGTCTGTCTTGTGCCAGTCTCCTCCATGTCACTCCCGCATATTTTCGAATTTCATCCACCCATCTCCCATGTGGTCTTCTTCTGGGTCTTGTCCTGTCCCTTGGAATCCAATTTAAAATTTCGGCTGTCCATCGATGGTCAGTCCTTCTGGCAGTATGTCCAGCCCATTGCCATTTCAGGGATTTAACTCTGATCATGATGTCTTCCACTCTCGTCATTTTTCGGATCCACGAGTTCCTCTTCTTATCTCTCCTGGTTATACCAAACATGCACCTCTCCATGCCTCTTTGAGTTGTCTGCAGCCTTTGTATGTCTCTTTTAGTTAAGGTCCACGTCTCTGCACCATACGTAAGCACTGGAAGTATGCATTGATCAAACACTTTTCTTTTAAGACATAATGGCATATTGCTCTTGAAAATTATGATGTTTCTTCCAAAAGCTCTCCCGGCAAGTTTTGTACGCCGATTAATTTTTTCATCAATGTGACCCTCACTTGATATCTGCTGTCCAAGACAAATATACGTATCTGTTATCTCCAGTTTTTCTCCATCAAACGATAAATCTTCATTTCTTGTAAAAGCATTGAACATCACTTTTGTCTTCTGAAAATTCATTTTTAATCCCACTTCTTTACTCTTGTCAGCCAGTTCCTGGATCATACTCTGCAGCCCTGATGGGGTAGTTACAAAACTGACTACGTCATCAGCAAAACGAAGGTGGGTTGGATAATCTCTATTAATCTTTATCCCTTTGTTTTCCCAGTTCAGTGATTGAAATACATTTTCCAATGTGGCATTAAATAGCTTCGGAGATATGGTGTCACCTTTTCTCACTCCCTTTTCCAATTTTTATGTGTGTTGTATTTTCAAACAGCCGAATCTTTGCCCTTGCATTTTGGTAGATGTTATTAATAATATTAATGTATACATCTTCAATACCGTAGGATTTCTGAGCCATTGTAACTGCTGACGGTTTCACCGAATCAAAGGCTCTTTCATAATCAATAAAAGCCATGCACAATGGAAGTTCATATTCCCTCGCTCTTTCAATTAGTTCTCTCAGTACGTGGATATGATCTATTGTGCTGTAGCACTCCTGAATCCAGCTTGTTCTCTCGGTTGAGCCATGTCCAGTGTTACCTTCAAGCGGTGTGAAAGAACTTTAGTGAAGATTTTATAAACCACTGAGAGGAGGCTGATAGGTCTGTAGTTCTTGAGATCATCAATGTCACATTTTTTATGTAGCAGGATAATTGTAGAATTGTTCCAATCCTCAGGCATCTTCCCTTCATTAAGGCATCAAGTGAAAATTTGGGCAAGTACTGTTTCAATTTCTCCACTTGCTTCTTGTATGATGTCTACAGTAATTCCATCTTCTCCTGGAGCTATCCCCTGCTTCATGTTATTGATTGCATGAGCAACTTTTGCTGGGAGGACTGGAAGAACTCTGGTGCCTTTCATGATGTCTGGAGTACATATATCATCCATATCATATAATTTGGAGTAGAAATCTTTCACTCTTGTCAAAATGTCGCCTCTATTTCTTGTTACAGAACCATCTTCTTTTCTCAGAGCCATAATCTGTTTTCTTCCCTTACTGAGATGTCCCTTTGCTATCTTTAGGCTTTGGTTGTTTTCAGTTGCTTTCCTCACTAGCTCACAGTTGAATTTCCTTACGTCTTCAATGATACTTTTTCGTACTGTCTTGCATAGCTCTATATATTCCACTTTGGAAGTCACATCTTCTTTAGTTGTCCTCATCTTTCTTCTTTTTTGCATCAACATTTTGGTTTTTCCTGATAATTTGTTCACATGCAACTTGTTCTTAGACCCAGCTAATTTTGTTGCTGTTTCCATAAGAGCTTTGATTACTTTTCTGTTAACTTCAGAATTATCCACTTCTTCCAATGTTAGGCCTTCTAAAGCAGAGAATCTGTTCTTCAGTTCCAACTTGAAAGTATTATGATGTTTTTTAAGGTTGGTTGTGTCAATACATTTTGTTTGTCTTATGAGCTTCCCACGTTCGAGTTTACTGTTGAGGTGCATCTTACATCTCACCAATCTATGGTCACTACCTGTGTTGAACTTGTTCAGCACACTGCAGTCTTCGATGACGAATTTTTTGTTTCACATAATAAAATCTATTTCACTTGTCGTCCCAATTGGATGTCTCCATGTCCATTTCCTGTGTGGCTTTTTCTTGAAAAAGGAGTTCAAGATGAAAAATCCTTCTGCCTCTGCAAACTCGACGAGAGTATTTCCACGCTGGTTTCTGTTGCCGTGACCGAATTTACCTACTGAAGTTTCATTCTGTTGCCGTTGCCCAATTTTTGCATTGAAATCTCCCATAATTATCTTCAAGTGCTGCTTACCTTTATTATTTAGATGACGAATTTCCTCATAAAATTCTTCAATTTCCTCTTCAGGAAGACTTGTGGTGAGTGCTTAAGTTTGAATAATCTGAGGCCGGTATCTTCTCGAGAGTTGGATAACGAGTCGTGCAGCTGTGTCAGAGGAACTTTCAACTTCTATCACTTTATCCTTCAGTTTCTTGTTTATTATAAATCCAACACCACTAGTTCTGCGAGTATCTGTACCACGATAGTAGTGTAACGTACCAGGAGATGTGACGTACCTGCCAGAAGGACGCACACGACATAAAGGCAGATAGGAATCAGAATAAAATGTCCGCGTAACTCAATTGGTAGAGCAACTTATTCCGGAATGAGTGGACCCGGGTTCGAATCGTGGCGCGGATACAGAAATGACGGAGAAATTTGCTTCGTTATAATGGCGCCCGAACTATCCGGATGACCCGACCGTTCACAATCTCGCAATGGTGTGATGTTATTTCCACACCGCGAGATAGGAAAAATAAGAGCAGCACTTCGAAAAAAAATATAATAAGGGGGATATGATGTAACGTACCAGGAGATGTGACGTACCTGCCAGAAGGACGCACACGACATAAAGGCAGATAGGAATCAGAATAAAATGTCCGCGTAGCTCAATTGGTAGAGCAACTTATTCCGGAATGAGGGGACCCGGGTTCGAATCCTGGCGCGGATAAAAATGACAGAGAAATTCACTTCGTTATAGTAGAAGAGATGTCCACTTTTCAGTTCAATGAGATCTTCTCCTTTTCTCCTTACCTCACTTAGCCCGACGATGTACCACTTGATCCTTTGTAGTTCCTCTTCCAATTCAAGAAGCCCTGAATCAGAAGATAGGTAGCGTCCATTATACGTAGCCAAGATCAGCATCAAATGGCAGCCTATATATATATATATAATATATTTAATTATTTTAGTACATTTTAATTCAGTATATACACAGCTAAATATGTAAAAATATCTGGCAATGAGATTTCCTGACGCTAAGTGAGTTTGCTTAAAATGTGTAAGTGCACCGAAACGCTTTACTCAATGCCTTGATTTACAATAAAGAGAAAAACACATTTGCGAAAAAAAGTAAATATGTACCTGCACTTGTGTCCATATATTAAGCAACAAACTGAAGCGATAGGCCGATTCGATGCAGGGCAAGGGCAGGCGGACGTCGCAAGACGGCTCAACGTCGATCGTTCTCTGGTCAGCAAGATGTGACAGCAGTTCCAAACCATGGGTGCAGCTTCCCAAAGGTATAGCAAAAGTAGGAAATAGGCGACGACCTACGCGGATGACCGGTGTTTGCGGCTTTTGGAACGGTGAAACAAGACGGCTACACCGACTCATCTCAGATCTAAGCTTGAGGCAGCCACAGGACGGATGGTATCAGCTCCGACGGTAGGCGCAGGGTTACATGCAAGAGGACTGCATGCCCAGCGACCGGTGTTATTTGTTCCCTTAACCCCTCGTCACCGGAGGGAGCGTTTCAATTGGCACGAATGCATGTGAATTGGTCTCAAAATCAGTTCTATTCACTAATGAATCGCGATACTGTTTACAGAGTTATTCTC
Source organism: Macrothele yani (assembly GCA_039090855.1). Classification (NCBI taxonomy): domain Eukaryota; kingdom Metazoa; phylum Arthropoda; class Arachnida; order Araneae; family Macrothelidae; genus Macrothele; species Macrothele yani. The sequence goes on along the minus strand of CM077018.1, from coordinate 27,890,648 downwards.
GCTGTTTTTACATCTGGAAAGTGGCCGATACTCGCTATCTTCCCTTTACATCCAAGAAACGTACACCTATTCTGGTCGTAGTGTTCTGGTGTGTGCAGGCATGTCGTTAGGTTGACGTACCGGCCTTTAGGTGCTGCCACATGGAAGCTTCAGTTCTCAGAGGTATAAAGACGACATCCTGGACCCTATTGTTCGCCCGTACGCTGCCACAATTGGCGATACATTTGTGCTGCAGGTGGATAACGTCCGACCTCACACAGCTCGCTTCGTGCCCCAGCACCTGGAACAAGAGACTGTAGCCGTATGGAGTGGCCAGCCCGCTCTCCCGATCTGAATTCCATTGAGCATGTCTCGGAAGCTTTTGGAAAGCGTGTTGTGGTTCTTCAGCCCACTTCCCGAACCCTTCAGGGGCTCTGCACAGCTTTGCTCGAGCAATGGAAGCAGATAACCGCGGAACTGCTCGACACCATAATTTACAGCATGCAACATTTCTTTCGGGCCTGTATTGCTGTGCGGGGTAACCACACTCCGTATTGGTATACCTTTTCCTACTTCATCTTGATACCTATACTTCTGGATTTTCATATTTGAATCACTCATGCAAAATGTAAATGCTCTGTATCACATGTTCATACGCTTTCTTATTGTTGCATCTGATCTGATAAAGCTTACCACAAAGTTTCATCCGAACCGTTTGCATTCTTTTGAGTTATCAGGTTTTTCCAATTTTTTGCTTAATTTATGAAAACAAGTGTAGGTAGATTCATTTTTTTTTACGTCGATTGGTTTTATTAACAGGCACACGTTTTGTTGATTGCGAATTAAACCTCAATATTGAATATTTCTTCCCGAACATGACACCCATTACTGAAAATATTGAAAACTCAGGTAGATGGTGATCCTTACTAACCGTACAAAAATTTGTGGAAAATTAGAATCACGTTATTTCCATACATACAGTAGCGAACAAAAGTATTTGGCGAACCACTTTTTCGACCATAATATTTTTTCTGCTGGACCAAATCGGGTCATTTTGGGATATGATATGTGTTATTCAGTTGTAAACATGACCCATATGCAGATGAATCTGAAACCTTAACACAGATCAGGTACCGAACTTAATCGCAAAGATCATACAAATTGACCAGCAAAGTAGGTGTGTATCACATTCATTTTTTGCAACGATAACAGAAAACAAGTACGAGAAAATGACAAAACGATAACTAATACTTAGTGGGATAACCACGAGACTTAATAACAGCTGCACAACGGGCCGGCATCGAGTACTCTAGCTTCTCGACGGTGACCTGCGGAATTCCCGCGCATTCTGCAGACAGCTGGTCGAACTTCTGGGCCCTATTCCGGCAGGTTTTCTTCGCACATCGTCTGTCCAGCTCCTCAAAGATGTTCTCGATGGGGTTGAGGTCTGGAGATTGGCTTGGCCAGTCTAGAAGTGTGACCTTTGCTGCTGGAAGGCTGCCTTCGTTATTCTGGAGGTGTGCTTCGGGTCGTTGTCTTGCTGCATGATTCATCTGAGTGGCATATTCTGGTTTGCTCATGGGAAGACATCGTTGATGAGCATGTTCGTGTAGTTCTGGTCGGTCATTATTCCGTCAATCTTGATGATGGGGCCCATTCCATTGCGAGAGAATGCGCCGTAAACCATGAGCGATCCTCCTCCGTGCTTCACAGTCGTCTGAATGAACTGGGGGTTGAATCTCTGGCCACACGGACGTCTTACATATCGGATGCCATCACTTCCGAAGAAGTTGAACTTGCTCTCGTTGGTGAAAAGCACTTTACTCCAGTCCGCCACGGTCCAGTGTCGATGACGGCGCGAGAACGCGACTCTGGCTCGTCAGTTCTTGACTCCGATGAGTGGTTTCTTGGCGGGGAGTCTTCCATTAAATCCACCAGCAATGAGACGACGGGAGATGGTCATTCGGCTGACGTTTAAGTCGTCGCTGTCGCGGAATTCGGCGGCGATGTCCAGAGCAGTCAAGGTGGGATCAGAACGAGATCGACGGAGGATACGTCTATCCTGACGCAACGTAGTGGAACGAGGCGTACCACATCGCGGACTGTTCTCGACGGTCCCAGTCTTCTCTTAACGTTGAAGGATAGCTGAAATGGACTGGTGTCGAATCGTCAGGGCCCTTGCAATGTCGGTGACGCGCATTCCGGATTCCATCATGTTCACGGCCGCCTGGTGAGCTCCAACAGGGACCTCAGCCTTTTTACGCATTTTTGAAAACCTAAGATTGACTTATTATCACACTACACATCACAAAAATCACCAACATCACAAGAAAAACATTAATACATGCAGGAAACAAATGGATAATAATTGGCGACACTTGAATATGGCCCATTTCGAAAGACAAATTCGCTCTGAGCGAAATACAAACTACGCGGCATTGTAACACATGAATCAATACATATCATATCTTACAATGACCCGATTTGGTCCAGCAGAAAAAAATTATGGTCGAAAAAGTGTTTTCCCAAATACCTTTGTTTGCTACTGTACATAGAATCTCTTATGTTATTCAAATCGTTTCTCAACAGTAAAAAGCTGTAGAATTTATTATTTAGAGATTTGCCTAACGCCACATGATTTTGGCCCTTTTTGTTAGAGAAAGAGTCATTTACGTTATTTGCAGTCTACCTGTATGCATATTTGGAGAGTCAGCCAGCACAAGACGAAACAAATGGCACTGCAGGTGTTCTTTGCTCTAATTTTCGATACACCTTTCCGGTTTTAGAGCTTTTCATACAAAGATGCACATATTCTGAACATGTAGTAAAGGAAAACGGAAATTAAAATCAAAATTAAAAAAAAAGGTTACTTCTCATAGCTGGATTCCTGCTGCAATGGGGCGTATGTAGAGCGATCAAGGCCAACTATTTTTGATATATTTACAACATAGCTCCTGAGTTTGTGATTGTTTTGTCGACACAATTGCACCCTTAGTGTAAATGTGTCATTTTATGTTTTAAAAACGGTTCGACCATAATCCTCCTAGTTTGTCGACCCAAATGCAAGGTTAGTATAATTGCGTTGTTTGTTTTGTTTTAGAATCAGTGTGCCACCAAAAATGCCAGTAACCACACTCCAAAATATGTAAGGGTATTTTTAATAAATACCATGGCACAACTTATCTGCTTAAAGGTTTTCATGAAAGCTGTTCTTTTTAAACAATAAACAAGAAATATATCTTATTTCACAAGTAAAATATAGCTAATATAATCCTTATGTCGCACAGTTCAACGTATGAGCAAAATGAAATTAATATTTACTAATATTCAAATAACCTGCATTAACAATAACGGAGCTCGAGAAAGGCTGTAGTTTTTAATTACTTTACGAAATTTCTTCTTACTTGATACAGTTAAAAAGTGAAATTTGAAATCATATTACCCTATACAAAGTCATTTGCTTGAGTCTTCTGCCAATTCATTTGTGAAAGAACATACTTATTTTCTTGCAATTAGATTTTAATTTTAAATGTTATATTGAAATAAAATTAAAAGCTTTATATAAATATGGAGCAAAGAAATGCTCAGTACTTTTGGTCCTAACTGTCTTTTAGAAAAAATAAATTCTGTTGTACCTCCCTGCATAACTTTACTGTGAATTAAGAGCACATATGTGTTGTTAAGACCGAGATTTAAAGAAAATAATTTTCCAAATAATAGTGAATAAAATTACTGCAGATGTTTCAACTTTTGATATGCAACGAAGAGCAAAGGTACATGCAATTTCAATCTCATGTATGAAGAAATATTTTGTGTTAAAAGAATAATGTTCACTTCCTTAGAAATTCCTGTAGAAGGCACTGTTCAACATAACCGTTTTACGGTTATGTTAAACATTCTTAGATATTCTCTTCTTTCAGACGATTGATTTGCCTCATTTCTGTTGGACCTTCTCATTAGGAAAGCTTTGAAATAGATATGCCCCGCTCGCTGTCCCCAAAACTTTCCATCTTAATCCCTGTAGACTTACTAAAATCTTCTGGCTTCCATTTCCTAAAAGGGCACTTTTGTACGTTAGATATGACACTCTTCTAGTATAACTACTTCACGCATTGCGCATTAAATTTTGGAAGTCATGACTTGGGCTGCTTCTACATTTCTGCTTTCATTTCCTACTTTTCGTGCTTTTACTTTTTACAGCGGCCTACAGAGAGCAGCACGTCAGCACTGACCCCTGCAACGAGCAGGCCAGACCATGAATGGAGTTTAGTCCATTTTTCTAGTTGGGAATGCCTATATACATTTATATCCTGCATGCGCATTTTACGAAAGTTGTTTCAAATCTTTTTCGTAAAACCCATGAATGGTTTCCAGCGTTCCACGTCCTATACAAATTTATTCCCTCTAAGTAGTTCTGGTCCACATGAAACTCAAATTTCCAAAAAGATATTTAATTTACGTATTAGTTGACCTTTAATACTAACACTCGGGATTCCCCTTCTTTCCGCCTCAAGTCAAATAAATATTTTGAACGCGTTGATATTACGTGATAAATAACTTAAACTTAAATTAAAATATTTGGGAACAATAATTTTACCTCTAGATTTTTCCAAATAAAAAAAATGATTGATTGTTATAAAGAAATTCGTTCACTATCTTATTTTATTAGGAAAAAGATTCATTACTTTACCAAGGAAACAATTTTAAACAGATCATTTGATCATTGTTTGATTAATTTTAAAGAGGTCACTTCTATTTAACATAACAAAATCACCCTCCTGCATATATTAATGCCTGGACATTAATACAATTTTAAGACATCATTGTCTGTGTGGTTTGTTTGTGTACTGCTCTTTCGTTCCGAGATATGTTAATTTGCTAACAAACCCTTGAAACTATCATTGAATCGGACAACAACAATTAAACGGCCATCTCTAGGCACATCAGTTGTTCATCAGCTTTAAGCGCATAGTAATTTTTCTCTGAACTTGTCTATTAACTGTTTACTTAAATCCTCTGAACTTTTTAATATTTTCCTGCATACTGTGTTATTAAAAAGGGGATTTTTTTCAATTGCTACGTCAAATCTTATCCAAACATGGTAGAAACAATATCAGTTGCTGGCTGTAATTTAAGAGTTTCAGTTGTGTAATTTTTAGGGGCCGAGAGCGAGTTAACCACCCTGCACATTCAGAGCACAACAGTGTCTACTGAATATTTTTTTTATAAGATGCATTGATCTAAGTTGCTTTCTACTTCAAATCACAATCACAAATTTGTTTACTTGGAGTTTTTCAATCCCTCAAGGAACAAGTGCCCTGTAATAATGCATGAATAGTTAGACGGTAAATGATGTAAATATGATCAGTTTCTGAAGTCAAATATCAAAGCTTTTCCCAGTACAATGAAACCTCCGTTATTCATTTTCCAGCAGATGGTCGTATGAAGGGTGTAAAAGAAAAAAAAACAACAACTTATAGACGACATTCCTAAATTTTCAATACTATAATAAATTTATGATGTAAAGGAGTATAAGGTATACCTTAATTATAATTTATTTAAAGATTGTGTATCTAGGCTTTTGAAAGACGAATGAAGCTCTGTTCTTATACATTTTCTGGTAGTTTAAGTGGTTTTTGCAGGCAGCCAATTGCTTCCTCTTCAGTTAGAGCGGAACATGCCATACATATCGTTTAGTCCTAAAATCGATGTTTTCGAACTTATGGTGAAATATTGCAGGATTACGAAACCTGAATTTTTTTTTCCAAACTAGTTCTTTTTGGAGCTACTGTTGCAAGACTCACGCGTATGTCTGTGGCCTTTAAACTCCTCAGACGATCAAGATCTATGCTTATTCCAAAAACAAAACAAAAAAAACAAAAACATAAGATTGACAATTTCACATTTAGTGAGTATTCCTGTGGTTACACATTTTTGTACATGGCTTTTTACAGTGACCAAGTTTTAATTCTATTGCATTTCGCAACTTCTGTAACTGTGCATTACTATGAAAGAATGTCCACACTCATGTATTTCTGGCAAAATACTGCGATGGTGCCCGAACGCAATGAATATCAATTCGCTTCAATGGCTAGCATCTTGAACCGGGCCTGTGGTTCCTTCTAATTTGCCATCTCATTAGGCCACAGTCGAGAAACACCGACCAATGAGATAACGATTTGGCGTGTTGTTTTGAAATGCGTGTCAAGCGTGGGATCAAACAGTAATAACAGATAATAATTCTGAGATAAAATGATCTCGCTGTGTTTCGTCATTAATTTTTGTTTTGTTGAACAACAAAAAAAAACATAACTATACATTCTTTTGGATATATATTTGTGATAGAAAAAGGTTTGTATTGGAGTACAAAACGTTTAATAGGAGTTACTATGAGTTTAATACATGCTCATGCATAGCGCTTTTAGCTCAGTAACATCTTAAACTTCTTTTGTTCTGAGATAAGATGATCTTCCTGCTTTTACCGTTCGAGATGCAGGCTGTGTATTACCATTTTTATTGTAATGAATAAATGTATTACCAGAACCGTTTCGTTTTCTTGCGAACTACTGAACCGAAGAAAAATATTCGCTTCATATGCACTCTACGCATGTGTAGATGTTATTAGGGGTGCACATGCTCAACGATGGCTTCCTCTTCACTGTGGTTTCATGCAGGAATAAGCCACTGTGGCTTCATGCAAGTATAACGCAAGTATATACTAGTATATATATTGACCTGTTATAATGACGAAGAGATTATTTCTGGATGCCATGGCTGGCAAACATTTTCTTTAATTACATGCATTCTTGCTCCTATGCACATTTTCCCCCATACTATGTTTTGCATTTTTACTACCTTCGCCAATTAGCATGCAACAAATTAAATTTAAATAATCAGAATGCTTGCTTTTTACTGTTCTTTCTAAGCTGCGTAAAATTAGTTGAAAGTCATTTTGAAAATTTACCTTTTAGCTGTTCGGTATGTTACACTCCACTACATACGTCGTTTTTGTCTTTATTTAGGTCTTAACTTTACCGTGTATGGGAAAGGTTTTATCAGGATCTTCATCCTGACTGACGGCCTGGTTGCCCTGCGCAACAACGACTTTGAAGTTAACATTAAACACGAAGTTGTTTCGGTGAATCTTTGCACCTTGCGTTTGTTCCTTTAAGAAATAAATTTTTTCTTCAGCATCCTGAAACTGTACAAATTCGTTGGCTTACTCTAAGACACTGAGATTTTGAAAGTTCGCCAACACTAAGGGGTTTATCCAAAAACGACAGCATTTAATCAGCAGCCACGTTGGTCCGCAGAAACTATCATTGGACGTCACCTGAATAAGATATAACTTTCCTCGACCCTTGAGCCCAGCCCAATGAAATAAAAAACAGGACCCATTGGCTGGCTCGAAACACCAGTCGTAATAACTTCATAAATCTTTAATGAAATCTACACAGCTATTCTATATCTAGAATTTGATATGTGGGGATACATTTTCCGAAAGATCAAGAAATCTTGAAAAAACATTTTACATTCTTTTTATATGAATAAAAATGTTTGTAATTTAATACTGCCTGGAAACAATTTATTTTCTTTAGGAATTCAACCATAAGCCAAACCATAGGAGCTTTGTTCTATATTATATATGTATTTACGGCTCTATTGTATTTATCATATCGGTACTGATCTCTGCAAAAAGCATTTGTTCCTGATATCTTCCCAGTAGCTTAATACGCTGAATTAGAACGTCATGTAATTACTAAATTAATTGGTTAACAAGGAAATCCTAAGAAAAATGCATATTTAAAATATCGTAAAACTCGCTTGACACGTAAGCTCGATCGTTCCGAAATGTATAATTGCATGTGTTCAAGAAACTTCAATTTGAATAAATGAAATGACGTATTCAGGATATCCCATAATTAGCGATTTCATAAAATTGGGATTAGAGATCATATTTAGAATTACATCTAAAGGGAGGCACGTGATGTTTGACGAGATACTACTGCAAGAGATATGTTTAGCTTTATTTAAAGAACTGGAGGCCAGTACATCGTTGGTCGTATTTTTTTGTCTATTCATTAGCCAGCGTGTAAGGAGCTGCTGCATTACTATCACAGAAGATTATCCAGATTTTTCATTATTTAATAATGAATATGAACGAATGCCCTGTTGTTTGTCAAAAATTCAACACCAGAAAAATACAGTGCTGTTATAATGAAAATCCCAGGGTTGGTAGGTTAGGTCACTCGCCCAGCAGACGGGACCCGTACGTACAACTGATGAACTTTGCGAAATGCCAATGTGTTGGACTGCGGAAAGGCTGAATTTCTTTCTAGGACATCGCCGCTTGTGTTGGACGTACCGCGAGTACACTTTTGCGAAAATGGCGTCAGTGGAAATGGGAGCGTGTGGCGAATCTACGGTAGGGCTCTGAATAACAGTGAGAGGGCAAAAGCACGTAAAGATCGCCATCGCCTTCTTATTGCTTTCGAGAGTTTGTACAGGAGTGTAGGTAGGATTCAGATTAAGATTTATTCTTAAGCACTGACCGACGTCGTTTCCTTTAGAGAGGCCTCGTCCCTCGTCCTCAGATGCTTAAATGGAAATGTTGCTGTAATGATGATATAGTTGCAGTTCCTGGCGTCATGAAATGCAGAGTGGACTGTTTTCCAACGGGTAGAGCTTCTTACCTAGTGCCCCACTTTCGACGTTTCATTGGTCGTAGACACCATGGTGAACGGCTGATTGAGATATGCATTACGAAGTGAACTTACGGTGTCCCGACACCCTAAACTTTGATGTGGATGATGTTGGGCTCCACACACGTTCAAAGAACCATGCGCAGCTAGCGGTGCACCGCAGAATTTGCGGAAGCTACATGTATTTTGCTTCCAGATCTGCAGATTTTCCATGGAGTTAACAGGACTAAAGCCCTGTCAAATGTGGTGCTGAATGTTTTACAATTACTGGTTGCCCTTTATGTGTCCCGTCTCACTTGGCCGGCGCCCCCGACTGATTTGTCGCAAACTGGTCACGTGTGGGATACGGGCGCTCGATTCCTGTCTCTTGCGACCCCGCCAATAGTAACTTAAGGTGAACTTTGTGTACAAATCGAGATAGCAGAGAATGATCTTCCGTAGGGCAATATAACGATCATCTTCCAGTGAGATAACGTTGTGTACAAGCTGTTGCAGCCGATTGTTATGAGTACACAAGGCACTAAGTGATGTGTGTCCTACATAAATTACAGACCTGTAGTCATTATCACTTACATATTTTGTCACATAAGATATGCGCCATATAAATCTCACTTGAATACATCAGATTTTTGTTGGTTTTGCTTTTTGATCATGCATCTGTGTAGATGAGGAGAAAATAAGAGACATTGATGTCATGTTATTCGGCTTCGCTGTTGACAGCAATTGAAGTATTCACATTTCCTGTGAGACGAAAATGTGAATATAGTGAACATACAGTAGATAAGACATAAAAGGATAGCACAGAGTGATTTTACACAGGAATGTAATTTGAGTCGATTGAAAAACTCGATTGAATTATTCACAGATGTTTTGTTTGAAGTAGCTAAGATTGATATTTTAAAGTTAAGAACTCGGATAACTTGTATGCTTTAGCGCCGATAATGCTCACTATAGCACGGGAAGGAATAAGTGATCTATGCACACTCATCGTCAAAAAAATAGTTACACCCAGAGGGACGTGTCGGATAGTAAGGCTATTCGGAAGGAACGTGAAGTTCACCAGGAACAATAAATGATTAAATATTGAGACTGATGCGGGCAATGTGTATTGAGCTACACGCCAAAAAGTAGTGTCTCTCAGTAGGGCGTCGGGCAGCCGTGTTTGCTCACACAGCATGACAGACGTCTCGGTATAGAATTGTACAGGTTCCCAATATTATCCTGCGATCAGCTATCCCGTGCAGTGTGAATCTTCTTACGCAGTTCCTGCAGATTTTGTGGTAGGGGTGAAGTGTGGATAGCACGTTAATTGGCATCCCACAAATTTCCAATCGGCGATAGGTCTCGCGATGCGGCTGGCAATGGCAGGGTGTCGGGGCTTTAAATGATAGCTCTCGAGACAGCAGCAGTATGCGGACGAGCGTTGTCCTGATGAAAAATTGTACCACCGTGAGCGTTCAGAAAAGGTAGGACTACTGGCTGCAAGAACTCATTAACGTAACTTTCTGCTGTCAAAGTGCCTGGAATGAACACCAAATGTGATCTGGCATCGTAAGAATTGAATCCCACACCATGACACCAGGCCTACTGGACGTGTAACGCTCGACAACAAACCATTTATCTTGGCGCTGACCACGGTGCCACCACGCACTGATTCGTTGGTCGTCTCCTCCAAGAAAACGCGGGACTCGTCACCGAAGATCAACCACTGCCATTCTGCGTGGCTCCATGGGAATCTGGCCCAACACCATTGCAGTTTTGGGCGATGATACGATGGTGTTAAGTATTATCGTTGCAACGGTCTGCGTGCTTGCATTCCTATGTCGTGCAGCCGTCCGCCAATGGTGCTGGCACTAATCGCACGATGCATGCAGGGCACCACTGTTTCCTGAATACTCGCAATCGTGGCTGTTGGTTCACTCCGCGCATGTCGGACAACCCATCGGTCCTCTCTTTCCGTGGTTCGTCTAGGTCTACCAGAACCTTCCTGTCGCTTCTGCGTACCTGGCTCTATCCACTGCCACCAACAGCTTGCTATGGTGATATCCACACGACTGGAATGGCGCGCAATACGAAGATAAGACCATCCCGCTTCCCTGAGCTCGCGGATGCAGGCCTCACGGACTCCTCTAACTGCTCGAATTGCTTCCGAACTTTTCTCGGAGACACGCTTCTTTTGCAAAGGATAAAACGAACACAAAATCATGAGTCAGAATGGCAAGCACGCATAACGGGACTACCTTATATAGGCGGTCAGGTACAGCGCTACGACCTCTCGTTGCTTTTATCACATGCGCGGCAGAGCGTGATACCTGAATCATTTGCATGTCTCACGATGTCCAGCACGCCTATCAAGTTTCATTTCTGTTGGTTGCTTTCTTCTGGGAGCAACTAGCTATTTGACGATGAGTGTACTAGAGCTGCTCGTATTGCTTCTGAACTTTTGGCCAACGCATACTTCACTTGCAAAGGATGCAACCAACACAACAGTACGAGTCGGAATCGTTAGCCCTCGCAAAGGGACGTCCTTATATAGTCGGTCAAGCACAACCCTATGACCCCTCGTTTCTTGTGTCACATGCGCGGCCGATTGTAATACTCGAATCATTTACATGTCTCACGATGTAAAAATCTGCCCACCAAGTTTCTTTTTTTTTTTTTTGATTGGAGGTTTAACGACCACCGTGAGCAACTCAATGGGCTATAAGCAGTCGCCCGTCCCTAATTTAGTGTCACTGGTTCCAAAGAAGGGAGAGAGCCAGTGCCGTAAGACAAACACAACACCCATGCCTGACCGGGATTCGAACCCGGACCCCTTACGGACGAATGATCAGAGGCCAGCGCCTTAGACCACTGCGCCACCGGGGCGGCCCACCAAGTTTCATTCCTGTCGGTTGCTTCCTTCTGGGTGTTACTATTTTTTTGACGATGATTGTATATACATGGAGAGCACCAATTTTTGGAAATAAGTTTCGTTCATCTTGGGAGACTGATTGGCTTCTTTCGAAAACCATAATTTCTTTTTCACCATCATTCCTTTTCTTGCAAACCACCATCTCAGTTTCCATTCAGCTGGTTTTCTTTTCATAGCTGAAGAAAATGTTTATCACTTTAGACGAATTTTGGAATTCTGTCTCTTTAAACTCAACCCAAAAGCACGATGCGTAAATCAATTAGTAAGTAATTGCTTTTCGTTATATGAAAGGGGATGCGAAGAAAGAAAAGTGAACATTCTGAATTTCATCACTAATGTGAAATGTACGGCTCTGCTCTGCAAAGGGGGAGCCGTGTCTTTTGAATGCTATGTATAGCTTTCGTAAAGTAAAACCTCCTACAAATTCAGAGTGCTGAAAGTATTCCGTACTCTTTAATTTGTGCTTTATTTCCCAGAGGAACTAAAGTTGAATAAACCTAAAAAAATTCATAAAGAACACATACAGTATGTTGCAATAAACTGTTCCTTATGTGAACATGACAACATAATAAGGGCCTTCAAATACGAAGTTTTTTGTTCTTATTAAGAAAATAGAGAAGATGACAAAACAGAAACTGTATTTTACGGTGCGATAATACAAGGAATGAATCTTCAGTGGAGAGGTTGGGAAGACATCACTCACCGATTAGTCCGAAAAGGCAAGATTTTCGTAGAAAGTCAGCAAGAACGGAATCACGCTAAACAACGCACATAGCTACTCTGCCTCGTCTTTTTCTTGTGGGCGATATCTAGTTAAAGAAACATCATTCACGAATGCGCTCTGAAATATATATCTCAATTTCTTTTTTAATTTTGTCAGAAGTACAGTAACGGCTGGAGATTTCATGTGTAATCTATGACATATAATCTCTCTTCTCATATTAACATGTATCTCCCTTAACAACAAGTTGTTATTTCGAATTGCGTGGGTCATATTCTGCCGTTTCTCCCAGGTATTGTTTCGGGAATTTTTTTATTTGGGCTCTAACTCTCCTTGCTACTGCACAACTGATTGGAAGGTTCATAGACAGAGAAATTGTAAATGTATGTTGGACATCAGCGCTTTTATGTAATGACGGGTACAGCAGCATGGCACCAGCCCAAAGGAAAAGAAGGTAAAGGAATAAATATGACTCACTGAATTCTAAGTAAGAATATCATATGGTGTAAAGACGACGACGTGCTGAAATAAGAAAAGAGTAGTACATGTACAAGGGTATGAACCAAACACTTCATCGCCCATATGTTAGAGTCCAAACGCTCCTCTGTAAACATAGTAAGTCCTATTTGAATTTGTATTCAGCCACTTCAATATCGTGGTGTTTTCCTAAATTATATTTACAAACGTGATTCGTAGTCGGGCTCTTTAGGGAGTCCAAGTGTCGGCGGTCGTCAGCAAAAAAGTTGTCGGCTCTCACTGCGATCTACACCGCGGGACATCCCTCAATCTTTAGGTGGATTTCAAAGTAGCTTATATTAAGATATTACCCTGCAATCTGTTAGTTCAGATCTACTGTTTCTTATCAGACACGTATTGTGAGAAATATTTCGCTCGCGTTTCAAGAAAGTAACGGACCACAAGAGCTGTACTGGAAAGCTATATTGCCGCGGAAACATTACCTGCACACCGTACACAATTCCGTATAAAATTTTCTTTTTCCAGATATATACTGTAGTTAGCACAAAATGTTTTGTCCACTAATTCCACTAAATATTATTAACCCTTTTAGTTTTGAAGAAGTATGTCGGAAAAAAATGTCCATTTAGCAGTTTTTCTACCCGTGAGAAGGAGGAAATGTGAAGGCCTAGTGACGCATAGGTTTAAACGCTGTCCTCTGACTATTCGTCCGAGACAGGTCTGTCCTGATTGCCGGATGAATAATTGAAGAATCGCTCGCTTCACGGGACGGGTTCTCCACCCTCAGGAACCAGTGACACCATATGATAGACTGATGACTGCTTGTAACTCTTTAACTTTCTCACGGTGAGTGTAACCCTTCCTCATGGAAAAAATCAGAATGGGTAAAATGAATACGTTCTGAAGAATAATTTTTGGAAATACTTCACGAATACGTTTAAGTTAAATCTGTGTTCGCGCGTTTATTGAAAATTAAAATAAAGTGTAGAAAATATTTGCTAGAGCATGACAGGAAATGGTTATATACAGTACAGTCCCTGATATCTCCTCTAACAGTTATTTTCTCTCTCTCTACAAATTAGATCTATCACTTACGACATTTCCCAAGTCATTCTGCAATAGATGTCGTTTTAAGTTACACATTTTATCGTAAAACTCTGGTCTATGTCTCAGCTATACTAATCAGCGTCATTTACAAACTCAGAGAAAAGAAGATAAAATTCATTGTAATCAGGAGCGCAAACCGTTTAAAATATTTTTATGCCAAAAAAGCGGACATTAGTTATGCAAAAGAAATAATTAATATCAGATATTAAGGCGACCCCAAAATTTTTTCGTACACATGAAGAAAAATACGGTATCAACTGTTACTGTTATATTTGGTGGCATCGAACTATATAACATTTTTTACATCAAATACGTACATAAAACGGAGTGTATATAATCAGATTCGTTATTGAATAAAGAAGCCTTTTCTAAGTTCCGCAATGTCGGAATGAACAATAATGACTGGAGAATAATTTATTTTTGACTGCAGCTGGAACTGTCTAATCACTCAAGTGAGGTACCTTTACTGGGCGAGGGCTTCTAAATTTAAGCTTTACTTTTGCGGCTAATATTCTCGGTAGTTATGGGTTTGCTATGTAGAGATGATAAGCATTTCTTACGACTACAGTCAACTGCCGAACGTTGTATCGTAAAAGAGTTATTTTTAATTACATGATTGTGAGTAATAGAACTAAAAGAATTCCAGTTCCCGATTGACTGGCAGTATTGCTTCTTTTCAATTAACTTTTGACTCGTATTGATATTCAGAATTAATTTTAACATGGAATAAAAATACCTGCAATGTCTACAGAATGAATTTCACACAGTCTCAAAAATTATAATATTGTGAGTATAGTGTGAACAAATTATAATATCATAATATTGTGAGTATAGTGTACAAAAATTATAATATTGTGACTATAATGGATGGGTGCGGCAGCACCCAAACACTATCAGAATAGTGATCTCAGTAATTTATCAACAGCAGCATAATTCCGAAGGAGACGAGGAAATATTTTCTAGAGCGACATCATTATATCCCTTTCACCCAAAATATACAAGGTATTTTATCAAGCTACTTGTTCGCCGACGACAGAGAGAAGAAAGGGAGATAATGTAATTCGTCTTTTTAACTCCATCCTACTGCGTTGTGGCGCTACCTTTTGACGCTGAAAAGAAACATAGTCAGATAAGCCACAACATTATAAGCGACATCAAGAGAACGTTCCTCCGTACATTTGTTGAAAATTGGGTGCCTCATAGGTTTCAGGCTAATTAAAAATGATATCATTAACAGCTGTCGAAAAGACTTTTTTGTGGGGAATAAGGCTGTTGTTCTTATCTGAACATTTTGAAAGAATATATAATTTTGGCTTTTTGAAGGTAATTTCGATATTGTGCGCGTACTTGTAAGCTCAGTGGGGCTTACGTGATGTCAACGTGTGGACAACCGCAGAAGGGTTCTTTGAACAGTCGGATTTGCTATATTCCTTAATAATGACAGAACGTATTTCAGTTTCTCCATAAAAGCAGCCGTGTTTATTTGTCGCATCATCAGCGCCTCTTAAGCACAAAGCTTTGAAGCTTTTGGTTACAATCGCAATCCATAGATGTTGCCACGTGTTTTATCATTCGTCGCCAGGATGATGCGTAATTGCGTATAGCATTCCATTCCACTGCAACGTTTGGTACCATTCGGGGATTGATTAGTTACTCCGCTATAATGAAATGGGCATTTTTCTTAAATCAGTAGATTTTTATGAGACATTGACACGATATGAAGTAAGTGGAACACACCTCTTTCCCATGTACGTTTTCGTAGATACGTCATTCTTATGAAAAGAACGTGTACCTATTCACATTCACATTCCAGAGCATGCGAAAAAATATATAGATAAAGCGAGTGAGGAACGTATAATCTACGTGTAAAATTAAAGCGAGAATATAATCCCTTTAGTTCTAGAAATGAAATAATGTTTTCTGATCATTCTAGGAAGAGCTTTATTATTTCGAGTGCAGAACCTTCACACCATATTCAAATTCCCATTACTTGTTTTAATAGCATTATATACAAGCAAAGCAGAAAATTGACTTAGGAGTTTGCCGTCAGCCAAACTATGTAGCATACAAAATATAGTTGCCAAAGCAGGCGAATAGCAACAATACCAAATTCAAAGACAAAGCGAATAAACTTGTAATAATTTCTATCTATATATATTTTTGCAGATACAATACTGAAAAACAGTCCGAAGACAGAATTAACAAAATAACTTCATGAAAGTGCTAGGTTTTAAAAAAGCGTGCTGTCTGGCTTTGGACTGTCTGACATCGGAAGAGGGAAAATCGATGTCTTAAGAGCACAAACTGATATGAATGCTACGTACATTTCCCGAACTATCAATAGGAGCTCAAAAGACCTCCGAAATTACATGAAAGATCCAGCTGGGTATGGTAAAAAGAAGAGCAGCTGCAGATCATCCAAAGTTACGAATCGAAAACTGGTCTAAGGCGCAAAGCATAAAACAGAATTGTAACATCTCAACAACTGCGAGACGAATTAGATTTGCGAGTTACTGTTCGAAAAACACAACAGTTGTTAAATCAATCAGGTCTTCATTTTAGAAAACCCCAGAAAAAAGCAATGCTCTCTTCAATTCTCAAAGCCAATCGAAAATAATTCGCTCGCACACATATGTGTTGGAGCCAGTGGCGGCATACAGTTTTGGGACGCTGAAGCTTGAACTGTTGTTTATGTCCATTCTCAACGACCAGCAGGGCTTGGGTAACCACTGCTATCTTCTTCAATGAGGTTGTTCCACGACTGCTTTATTGAAGAAGATAACAGAAAGTTGCTTTAATTTTAGCGCGCTTGCACACAGTATTCTATTTTTAACACAAGCGTCTACTGTTCAAAGTCCTACTTTTACCAATGGCTGTTTAAAAAAATAATTATATGATACACTTTCGCTAACCTATTTATTTTTCAGGTTCTTAGTGTTATGGTTTGTTTCAACTTGATCATTAATGTTGCTGCCGATATTATAATGCCATACAAATACAAAGACACTATAATTTAATTTTAAGCATACAAACTGTAACATTATTAAAACAGTGAGTTCGTGCGGATTGATACGGGCATCAGTGTCGCTTCCGCCTTGACAACTGACAATGATAGCGTGCGAGGAACGTCGCCAGGCCGTAGTCATCTGTTTCAAGTCAAGCGAGATGCACTCTGTAGTCCGTTGCCAACTGTTGAACACAATGCTATTTGTATTAAATTACACTTTATCATTAATATGAGTAGTATTATTATTTAAAAACACCTCATACAGTAGAGCCAGAATGTTTAGCAATGTGAACTAAAGTCGCTTCTGGGGCTCCTCCTGGATTAGGGGTCCTGAAGGTGAAGCTTCATTAGTCTCATAATAGATCCGCTCCTGGTTGGAACTCTGAGTGGCGAAAAGTTATTCTCTCCGGCGAAAAAAAATTTAACCTGGATATCATGCACCGTTATTGGAAGAATGACAAACACAAGAATCAGTAGTGTTTCCATTCAACATCGGGGAAGTGGTTTTATCACGATTTAGGATGTAATTGCTTAGAAAAAGAAAACAGATATTGCGTTGGTTAATAGAAAACGGAACAGTTCTGGTTGCCAACAGATATGCAAACAGTTTCCTTGAGATTGAGTTAAATTGGCTGGTACAAATTGGTTGTTTCAGCAGGACACCTGAAAAATTCATGTGTCGAAAGCATCCCAGTTTTAGTTTAAGTCGAAAAACATGAAATTACACGAACCTTAGCCGACAAAATTTCCTGATCTAAATATAATAGAGAATGTGTGGTATTTGCTGGCGCGGAAGGTGTATGAAAATAGCCATCATTTCATGAATAAGGACAGTTTGAAAACAGTTATTCTTGAATCATGAAAATCTATCGATATCAGGACTCGTATAACAGGTTACCTCGTCGAATGGAAGATTGCTACAATCCTAAAGGTGAGTGGACAAAATATTAGAAATGTCCAGTTTATTATTATTATTAATAATAACAATAATTTATTATTATTGTTATTAACTATAATTATTTTGGCACTTTCTTTATCACTTGCGTATGAACAAAAGCCTGCACAAATATGTTTTTGAGCATAAGAACTGTTTATCATATATAATATTATATAATTATTATATATGATAGTATGTAATTATAGTTAATAATAATAATAATAATTTATTATTATTAATAACTATAATTATTTGGCACTTTCTTTATCACTTGCATATGAACATAGCCTGCCCAAATATGTTTTTGAGCATAAGAACTGTTTATCTTTCTTGTACTTAAGGTGGACTTCAAGTAATTTTGGTTCCTATATTTCCAATGGAAAAACTTCTGTACACATTTTCTTTACAGTTAGTGTGTTCTCAAGGATGAAAATTTGAACATCGATTCAAATAGCTTCATATTATAACTTGGAATACTTAATATTTTCTAAAACATAACCATAATTATATTAAAAATCAATAACTTTTCCTTTGGTGGTGTTGAAACCAGAAAAAAGGTGGCGCGACCTTTACTTTGATGACGTCAGTAGACAAACATATGTTGGATTGCATAATTATGTTGATGTTTTAGAAAATATTAAATATTCCAAGTTATAATATGAAGCTCTTTTAATCGATGTACGAATATTTATTCTTGTGATCGCATTAATTGGGAAGAACATGTGTACAGAAATGTTTCCATTGGAAGTATAGGGAAGAAAAAGTACTTGACGTCCACCTTAATTTAGAGTACACTTTGTTCAATGTCATCTGTTTTCTTTATATTGTAATGATTTTTTTTTTGTTCAATAAATGGGAAGTAAAACATACTTATTTCGTTCACTTTACTATTTTCTTCTGCTTTTTTAATCCGCATCAGTGTGTGTTTTATATACTGAGATCAGTGGAAAGTATATAAACATTATTCAGAACATGATTGCACTCATTTAACAGTCAATTACACAAAATATTTAATAGATCCTAACAGTGGAGCCCATACTCAAAGTATCGAATCGAATTGGAAAGCTCTCTTGAAAAATCTAAGAAGCCATTCCTCCGAATCGAAGGAACTAATGCCTAATGGGATATCGTGATGCGCCCATTGCGAGAGAAATTTGCCATTATTCCATTTTCCCGTGACATTGCTTTCAAAATTTCAAAAATTCTCAAAACCTTTAATTTTAAAGTAATTTTTAAACCCATAAACAAAATGTTTTTTTTATCTAAGGACTATGTTGAAGACAAAAACTTGTGTGGAATTTATCAAATTCCATGTGAATGTTGCGCTTCCTATATAGGACAGAACCGCAGAGCCTTGCATTTTCGATTGGAGCACAAGACCTACATTCGGAACTGTGACCTAAAGAAGTCACGGACGGCTAAACACTGTTACGAAAAGGACCATAAATTTCTCTTTGAAGAAGCAATCTAATTGACATGCCAGATTCAACCACCAAACTTGATATTGTGGAAGATTTCCATATATATATCAGAAGTCTTCGTAACGTTTTAATGACATGGCATCCATACCATTTCTATCAAGCGCGTGGAAGCAACTAACCAGAACCCGTGACTGTAAACACCGTTTTATGGTATCATATACAAGTTGAATATTTACGTCCCGTTCGTGCTGACGAAAGGATAATACCCTGAGCCCTCAGATACGCAATTTCGTTTGCTGATTTTGTTAACGACGTTGTTGCGTACTGGGTCTCCTTGTGATTTGTGGTTTCACTATAATTTGAAATTTCTTTATAACTATTACGTTTATTTATTATCGTTAGTATTGGTAAATAAAAATCAACGAAAAGGTGCTGTTGTTTGCATTGAAAAGAAGATTCATACACGTATTTTGTTAAATACTACGATTTAAATTATCAAATTTGATAACTATTGTGTATTCAGTCCTCGAAGCACACTGGTCCAAACGGTAGTTTCTGATCATTTGTCCGAGATTGGTCCCGGTTCAAATGCCGACGACGTGTGGCAGTTGTGTTTCTCTTACAATACCGGCTATTTACTTCACTGATACCCGTAGCCCTAAATTAGGAACGGGCGACTGTTCATTGCCTATCCAGTTGATCTCGGTCGGTATACTCTCTCTCACTCTCTGGTTAAACCCCGAATTCAAAATATAAATAAATAAATTCTGTGAATCGACCACCGTCGCCGGTTGCAGGTTAAAGTTACCTGATATTAGTATTGTTGCAGTTCTTTGGAACAAAAAGTAACATTCGTATTAGTCACAAGTGCTACAGCAGTTACATTACAGTTATCTGTAAACGTCAGAATCTTATGGTCGAAATAGGAATATTTTTACACTTGTATAAATGACTAAATTTGTGGCGTGTTCTTTTACCCCAAGATATCATTCAGAATAAGGCCCTTAGTCTCTTTTCCACCTAGAAGCGAAAAGAGGAGAGTCAGCTAATGGCTCTCAACCTGTAGCAAGCTGGGATTTTTAAATTGCGTCAATATGAAATTGCGCACCATGTCAAATTTATGTGTCATGTAGCGAATTTGCTTAAATTTTAACGTAGTTTCTTTGTTTCGTACTCAATTATTCAGATAATCGAAAAGCAGCTTAATTGCTTCCCAGTTACTTGTGAAAATATTTTCCTAATTTTTTTAGCATGTTCACACCCACTGCAGGGTACAGACCTCCCCCAGCGTTTTTCAACTTCCTCGATCCTTAGCCTCAGTCCACCATTTAACACCTCTAAATATACGATTATCATATCTCCATCTTGTTCTCTGGCGCCCCCTTTCGCCTCTTTCTCTTTCTCGGTTGCCAGTTTTTTGTTAATCGTATCCATCTTTTATATTTCAGTTTTCTAGAAAGTCTACGCCATCTCCACTTTGATGCTTTTATTATTTTATAATTTCTAATATTCCCTTTCTTTTTCTTTCAAGTGCCTTTGTAACTTTACCTCTTCTTGTTATTTCCAACATTCTTTTTTCCTTCTTACCGATAATCTTATGTTTTCAGACTGTCGTTCTGTGATAATTTACTTTCACTACCATTTAAACAAAATGGAAGACCGCCGGTTAAATAGTATAAGTCTCCAAAAGGCTCTATTACCTTGGATAATTCTGCTATTGATTTCACTTTTTTGACTGTGTTTTTAAAACTGATTACTTGAACTATGTAAATGTATTTGTCTACTTTTTCGATATATTTTCCTTCTATCAAGATCTTTTCTGTATTGATCATATGTTTAGATTTTGCTGTGTTTTATGTCAAACTTTTTAAAGACTTTTCATCCTTTATCATATTTTGTATTCAATTATTGCTAGTTGTAATGATGGCTGTGGCATCAGCAAATCTTAAGCGACTTAGGTACCTTCCATTTATATTTAATCCTTTTTTCTTCCCAGTTTAAATTACCAAAAAATATATTCAAATACAGAGTTAATTGCCAGTAAGTACTTTACGATTGTTTAGATTTAAAACAGTAGAACAAGTTAGTAAAATCATGCAATGCATTGCTTATGATACGCTTTCCAATATACTAGAAATCATTACTCAAGCTATTACTCAAGTTATGAGGGAAATGGCTGTGGAATAAATCTCACCCCTGTGCACTGACCTTTAATCCATTTGGATGATATTCAACAGAACTGGTTCAGTATATCTCCGAAATAACATGATAAAGTTTTGTCGCAATCGAAGCAATTTTACGTAAGTTATGATGCATAAGCCCTATGGGATAGATCCCGCTCCTGTGTCCAAACCTTTCGCCCATTTTCATTAGGATTCGTCTCCAGACAGGTACCTACAACATACCAACATTTCATTAAAATCGAAGCATTTTTACGTAAGTTATGATTCATAATGGCAATGGAACTGATTTCGCTCCTGTGTCCTGACCTTTGACCCCCATTTCACCAATTTTTAATAGTTTCTGTTCCCAGGGGGTCTCCTACTACATACTAAAAGTTAATCGAAATCGAACCTTTTTTACGTTAGTTATGACGCATAAGAACAGTGGAATGGATCCCGCTCTTATGTCCTGACCTTTGACCCTATTTCGTTCACTTTCAATAGGGTTCCTTCCCAGGTGTTCCCCCACCACATAATAAAATTTTATCGAAATCAAACGATTTTTACGCAAGTTATCGTGCGGACGAACATACGCACACAACGCGTGACGTAATGAGGCAGATGGGAATCGCGACCATCTGCTAGCAAGGTGTGACGTCATAAAACTTTAATAGGATCCACAAACAACGCGTGACGTAATAAGATAGATGGCATGACAGCGCGCCGACATCTAATGGGGCGACGCCATGACACCACACTACAAACTTGGTAATTCGGGGTGTTTATTTAACCCCTAAACAAATTTTCTTAAAGTCGAGATCCAGCTAAATCGATTTCTAGTACCAGAAAACGGTAGGTTAACGACTTTCATCAAAATCCTTAAGAGCCGTTTTCAAAATAAAATTTACATACATACAAGAATTGCTCCCTAAAGGTGAACGTCAAGTAATTTTGCTTCCTGTACTTCGAATGGAAAAATTTCTGTACACAATTTCTTCCCAATTAATGCGTTCCCAAGGATGAAAATTTGACATCGATTAAAATAGTTTAATTTCATAACTTGGAATACTTAATATTTCCTAAAACATAACCATAATTATGCAATCCAACATTTGTTTGTCTACTGACGTCATCAAAGTACAGTTAGCGCTATCCTTTTTCTGGTTTCAGCACCACCAAAGGAAAAGTTATTGATTTTTAATATAATTATGGTTACGTTTTAGAAAATATTAAGTATTCCAAGTTATAATAAAGTTATTTTAGTCGATGTTCAAATTTTCATCCTTGGGAACACATTAATTGTAAAGGAAATGTGTACAAAAGTTTTTCCATTGGAAGTATAGGAAGCAAAATTACTTGACGTACACCTTAATAATATGGGATAAAAGCGATGGAATGGATCGCAATTCTATGTCCTGACCTTTAACCCCATTTCGTCCACATTCAATAGGGTTCGTCTCCAGGTGGTCCCCTACCACATACTGAAATTTCATCAAAATCGATCCATATTTACGCAAGTTATAACGCATAAGGTCAATGTAATGATCCCGCTCCTACATCGTGACCTTTGACCCCATTTGTCCCATTTTCAATAGGGATCTTCCCCAGGTGGTCTTCTACCACCTAGTAAACTTTCATTGAAATCGAACCATATTTACGCAAGTTATGACTCATAAGGGCAATGGAAGGATCCCGCTCCTATGTCGTGACCTTTGACCCCATTTGTCCCATTTTCAACAGGGTTTATCCCCAGGAGGTCCCCTACCACATACTAAAATTTCATCGAAATCGAACCATTTTTACGCCAGTTATCGTGCGGACAGGCGGACGGACAAAGCTGGAGCATGTACGCTTCTTCAACCTACGGGTGGAAAGCGTAAATAAAACGAATTCTTGCATTTTTAAAACATAATTTTTAAGTTTCAAGTTGGTTCCGCGTAAAGGGTCGTCCATAAAGTACGTGCGACATTACAGGGGTAGGGGTTCCGGACATCCGCACCAAATATAACATGGGGGGGGGGGGTTAGTAATTCGGACGTCCAGCGGTAAAAATACATTATAGTGGAAAGTATTTATTCGATTTGTTTTCTATTTTTTCTCCTTTTAATAGTTAAAATAGTATTTCAGATTTCTGATTATATTTAGGTAAATCAGAATATTAACATTAAGTTCTCGTACTTGTACTACTAAATCTATCGTGTTTTTTAGATGGTATAATCGGGAGTGTTGTAACCTTGAACGCGTGCGCTCATTTGTAGATCTTTATCTCAGAATGATACAGTTCGGATAGCATTGGGGAATAAATTAATGTCTAAATAATATATATTTTCTTATGCAAACGTGTAAATATATGGAATATTCCTTTAAATAATTACATGTTTCCTTCCTGTTTCTCAACGGACATATAAAAGCAGTTGTCAGAAATAAAGGGGGTTGCGGGAATTAGGATGTACTTTTTAGGAGGAGAGGTGTCAACAATCGGACAAAATGTCTGATTGTAAATATGATTTTTATTTACAGCTTTAAATCTGACATGATGGAGGGTGTGAGTCTAAAATTAGTAAAAAATAACAATCGTACTTTATGGACGGCCCCTAAGATCTTTGCATTATGTTTCTAACGGTAAGACGTCTTTACATACAGGGTGATTCAAAATTCTTGGAACAAACTTTATGGGGTGATAGAACACACCTAAACAATCATTTTTTGTCATACAACGCAGGGTCTTAGCTCAAGCGGTGAAGCGCTAGGGGCTAGCACTTACTGTGTCCTGAAACGCTGAAACACAAGAATGACAGACGAGGTATGAAAACATTGAAGAAATGACAGAACAGGATTTTATTGAAGGCAATTACATAAATGTATGGAACAAATTACAGCAACTCCCCAAAGTAACGACCGCCAACAGTAATGCAGGCTTCACACCTTCGACGTAGTGATCGACCAACATTGGCGAAAACACAAGGTATTTTGCGCTCAGCGGCAGCGAAAACAGAAATCCGGGCGACAAAGTCCTCAGCGGAATCTTTGAGGCTATCGTAGATGAGACGTTTCATATGGCCCCATAGGAAAACGTCCAGATATGAGAGATCGGGTGATCATGCCAGCCAAGCGAAGGGACCATCACGATCAATCTATCATCCAGGGAACTCAGCGTCCAAGGTGTCCCGCACATTCTTTTCACGCCGTGTGTCCTGAAAGCCGCTGGCAAAGAAGCCGGTGTCGCAGAAATACTGGTGTAATCGCTGGAAAAGTTTAACGATCTGGCACACGTCTTGTCGGAAAGCGCTGCTCGGTACAGTCTTTAGGTTTCCCTCGCATTCCGTCAGCAGATCCATACATGAAATGCATGTCCGCCTACTACTGATTCGTGAAACTATCCATCCCTTTTGAAATCCACGATAGAAATGACGACCTTGAGTTACAACCCTGAATTGTACGTATTACGAATAGTGATTGTTTGGGTGTGTTCTGTCACCCCGTAAAGTTTGGTCCTAGAGTTTTGAATCACCCTGTATTTTATTTGCAATTAATATATTCCCAAGGATGAGAATTTTCACATCGACTAAATTAAATTTAAGTTACAGCATTGGATATTTAATACTTGCTAAAACATAATCATAATTATATTAAAATCAATCATTTTTCTTTGAGTAATGTTCAGACCTATTAACAGATGGGTCGACCTGTACATTGATGACATCACTGGACAAACAAATGTCGGATTACTTAATTATGGTTATGTTTTAGCTAATATTAAGTATCCCATATTTATTTTCATCCATAGGGATACATTAATTGCGGACAAAATATGTAAATAAGTTTTATAACAACGAAGCAGAGATACCTGTCAATTAACACGATAAGAACAACTTGCAACTGACCTTTGTAACCCCAGTGAACGCGTCGTCAAAATCGGTTTTAATTATGTTAAAAAGATATATACAAGTTAAAAAATGATACTTTAAAATACATTAGTTAAAAGTACTAGATATTTCGACCAACACCTTGTGGTCGTCATCAGGACCCGGACATACTGAACACTGTTCATGCGAGAACAACATATATACAGTGACAAGGGTTGAAGTTGTGGAACTTACAAAACATCTAGTGGTTGATCGTAGAAAATTGGGGATTGCTATATTCTGTATGTTTATTCTTTAGAGGTAACAATTCCAACTCAGTGGTAACAACTGCGACGAAAGGCTAAAGGGTCTGTCCATACTTGGAGATTGAGAAATCCTTCATGGCACCTCGATGTTACATTTTTCTATTTAAAAGAAAGGCATGTTTACACTCTTCTCTTAATTCCACGAGTTTCTTTCCGTTCCCCTTAACACCTTGTAAGAGACACTAATATATTTCAAGGAATCGGTGTTTAATATACGTATATGTACAGATTAAACGGTATCTCAATGCATCACAAAAGCTGTTCAAATGCACATCAAAGTGGAGATCCTTTCCAGCAGTCAATATTGATGGTTCGACAATTTTCTTTTGAAAACTATTCCTCTTAATTAGTAAACCGGGTAGCTGTTTGTTAGTTAATCTATATGACACATTTTCAAGGAACCTGGACGAACTAATTGAAGAACGTATTTGTGTATATTCCCTCAGGAAACTTCATATATTGCCGGGAACTTGTGGATTATATGGTTAATAACATGGGTTATTGGCCAACTGCTCACGTCGGATATGCACAATAAAAGATTGGTGGATATTACGTTTTTCCTCAGATGTTAAATTTTGTCTTTTAGCATAACCCAGTATATTCTACTAGCAAACTTATAATGTTTGGATTTCTGTTTAATAAATTTTACTTTTGACTACTTTATAAATATAATTAATATCATATATAAAAAGTTAAAAACTTCAAGTAAGCTCAGTCTTCCGTTCAAATACATACTAATCTTTCGCCTTTTACTAAAGATTACTGTTGAGGAGATGTTCTATGAGATAAAACCAATTTTTGGAAATCCATCTACGGATGGGTTGTAATGTAAGAATAGAAAACAAAAGAGAGACCTCTTCAGTTCTATGTTGGTGCAAGAATGAATGCCGTTGGTCTAACCCTTGTCTATCAGGGCTACGTAAAGTGCGTGACATGTTATTTTAGTTCATGAGAAATAAAATAAGACTAAAACCTTTTGTATTAACTGAAAAAGGAAATTCCAATCAAAAATAAACTACTCCAAAGTTATGGATGTAGGAAGAAGTTACGATGGATTTCATCATTGAAAATGATGAGCAGTTTTATTCATATTGTGTGTGAAGCGAATAAATCTCAAAAATATCCAAACCACCCTGAGTTCTTTTGCTTTTCGGCGCATTTTGCTCCATAAATTTGAAGTAATAATACGTCTCAGGTATTATTACTCAGAAACTATTCGCAGGATAGGACTCTTGAGAGCAGAATCCGACTTAAACAGGCTCGATTACCAAAACCTTGGCGTTACAAGAGCGTTAAGGGGTATTCAAATATTATACATTACTCCATTAACCACGAATTTTTATCGTTCCTGTTGTTGTAAAACTTCCTGAGATGTTGATCTGGATAAAAGTTTGCAGAACATCAATCAGTAACCGCTCGTGGCTCTATATTTGATACATATTTGGCTCATAATTTGTGGCTCATGATTTTCATTAGCGAGTGAACAAAGTTAAATTTTGCAGAGGAAGGATTTGACCAAATATTTTGAAGTAATGAACGGCCAGTCGGATTTTTAAGTAATTTTCACACTGCATCTGCCTAATGTTCATGGAGTTAATAAGTAGGATATGCCTATGTGTTGCAGCTTTTCAGCGCCAGAAATCATACCGGAGTATTATTGATGAAAAAATTTAAATACAATAAACATAAGCCGCTCTTTACCTTTTACGCAACAAATCGATTTCTCCAAAAATTCCTTTAAAAACATAAAATTCAGGAACCTCTGCCACTAGAACCACTGTCTCCAAATTACCAACTGGTTAGGTTATCGCGCTTAAAGTTTCTTGGCAGATTTTGGTTGTATTCGGAAGCTAAAGAAAATGATTAACATTTTCCTTGAGAAGCCTTGTTCCTTAACCTTGTAACGACCATAACGCCCGTACGTACAAAAGACCATAGTCGCCCAAAACGACTGTCTAGGGTGAGTCCGATTTCCTACTCTTAATTGCTCTTCAAATTTTTTCGACCTACGAGGGATCACCAGGAATAACCCTCGGTGACTGTTGTCATTATTAAACAAAGAAGTGAACCAACAGACAGTTTCGGACGTTATGGTATTTATAGTGATACAAGATTTTTGGATATGGTCGTTAAACGGTTAAACATTTGTGATATTTATACTTACTATTTGTATAGAACTTAAACATAATGTAATCTGATATTTGAAACATTACCTTATATATGGAGCATTGAATAACAGGACATGTTTTAATATAGATTGAAATACGTTGCAAAAATGAAAAGTAAGGTATTTACAAGATACATGTAGCATATGTACTTCTGCCATGCCAGTTTTCTGCAGTCTTGTTATGAATATAAAAAATTTAAAATAACTGAAACATCTGCATTTTCTGTTGCATTGTGATAAGTCTTACGTACAGTTCTTTCGAAGCGGAAATGCATTTACAATTTAAAATCATCTGGCTCAACGACGTTGATTGAGTTTCATTCAGAACTAATATGAAGAGACTCTAATCTTCGATGTTTGGGGAAATATATTATTGAGTTCAATATGGGAAAAGCATGCATCTGCGGGTTCAGTCGAACAGCTTTTAATGATTGACCTTGAGCTTACTAATACTCATATCAAAACTGAGATGAACAAGAAATTAACCGCTTAAACTGAAATGGAAGAGCAGGTAAGAGGATTAGAAAGTCTAAGAAAAAGAAGGTACCACTGCAGCATGTGAATTATAATGGTGACTTCAACGAAACTTTAAATGTGCTCCTTTACAGTCAAGCGTTTCTCAACGCATATTGTTCGATCAAAGCTACATCAAAATTATGAGAAAGCAAGATAAAAATGAGATAATTTGCAAATGGATGAACAACAATCTTAAACTTAGATGAAATGAAATGCAATAACATAACATAACCTTTTTCGAACTTTTAATTTCTTGAATTCTATTTGACTTCCATTCGAATACATTTTTTCCAACTAGAAGAATGGCGTCACTACATTTATTTAAATAGTGGAACTATTTATAAGGAAAAGTAATGCAAGTAGATTCGCTATCTGAAAACGTAAAGGCCGCCCCGGTGGCGCAGTGGTCTAATGCGCTGGCCTCTGATCATTCGTCCGTCTGGGGTCCGGGTTCGAATCCCGGTGAGGCATGGGTGTTGTGTTTGTCTTACGGCACTGGCTCTCTCCCTTCCCTGGAACCAGTGACCCTAAATTAGGGACGGGCGACTGCTTATAGCCCATTGAGTTGCTCACGGTGGTCGTTAAACCTCCAATCAAAAAAAAAAAAAAAAAAAAACGTAAAGAAACCTGCTATGAACTGCACCGATACTCAGTAAGCAGTAATATTATATTTCTAATTTTGTCAAATTCGAAACAACGGTGAATAAATCTCGTCAAAATCTTCTCGTAGAAATAACTTCTAACTATGTGCAGTGAATGGTAATACACAGAGAGCCCCGCTCTAAAACGTAAACAAACAAGTTGGCAACTGCATTGAAGGAAAGTACGCAACGTTTCGAAAGTGCATCGCAAAGCGTTTGGCAAAACCTATTAATATTTTCGTTTCTTTTCTCATGCAGATATTCTCCCTCATATGTTTTTGGTATTAGTCCGCGTCGATATCGTACTGTATATGCGCTGCATCGCACAGGAGTGCAATATAGCATACATTTTTCAGTATGTATTGCTGCTCCTGTGTGTATTCACAATGAACCGTCATCCACTATCGTATCTGACTCTGACACCTGGGATTGTGGATTGAAATTTAAGTATTGTTCAAATTTAAAAATTTTCAAAATTTAATTTTATGTGTGCTGATAGATTAAATTCCCTAAGAAAGTGTAAAGTCCAAGCAAGTATTAATACAAGATTAATTAGGGTCGATGTGTTCATAAAAAGTACAATTTTACTATATTCAAGATGCTTTACCAAACGCTGAACAAACTAATTTTTTCGTGTAAGATTTAAATCGATTTATCACGGTTTGGGATTCTCAGTTGGTCTTCAGAATTTTAGCGAATAGATTATTTTCTGGTAGTCTTGATTAAATGATCTTTCACTTGATAATTCTTTTGAACAGCCATACTTGGATGAACAACAGAAATGTTTGAGATATATCCAATAATTTCTATTTATAAAGTATTATATAAACATCTCGTAAAATCATTTACTTCGTAATCATTTACTTTGTAAGTAAAATCATTTTACTTCGTAATGTGAACTGATTATGGTTTGATGCATTCTGAAATATCTGGCTAGCTTTTCGATTCCTAAGAAGACACCTTCTTTACATCGGCAAAGGTACATATTAACCATTTTTTCTCATTAACCTAAATAAATGGTGTCATCAGATGAAATCGCGAAAAGTTGATTTTCTATGTCACAGTAGATCATTTATTTTATGTCTTTTTATTTAAAATGTTGAGTAATGGTTCTGAAAAACTAAAACGTTAGGATTACTGCACGTGCGGTTCTAAATAAAGAGAATAAAGATTCTGTAGACCTGCATGTTAAAAGGTTCCATGACTACGGAATTAAATCGCTCTTACAAATACTTCTAGATGATTTTAAAAATTTATTACTGAAAGAAAAATTTAAAAATAACTGAAAAAATATGTTGGTTTACAAACGTGCACCCGCAGAGCTTTGTATCTCTATGCTTCTTAGGCACGAATGGCTTTATGATGTTATGAGTACAGTTAGCATTTTTGCGTGCACATTTTTACTAAATTGCGTGCATATTTTCTTTCGTATTGCGTGCGATATTAAATCTAGAGCTACACAATATTTTAACGTTCCCAATCTTTTAATGTAATAAAAACAAATGGCATAAGTTATTTCTATGTAATTTTTTCCTTTTCATTCGATACAAAGTAATTCTGTCGCACAATACACATTTTTTCAATGTTCTGGAAAATCTTATTCTGTCGGAAAATCTTATTCTTCAGAATAAGATTTTTTCAAAAATCTTATTCTGTCGCACAATACACATTTTTTCAATGTTCTGGAAAATCTTATTCTGTCGCACAATACACATTTTTTCAATGTTCTGGAAAATCTTATTCTGTCGCACAATACACATTTTTTCAATGTTCTGGAAAATCTTATTCTGTCGCACAATACACATTTTTTCAATGTTCTGGAAAATCTTATTCTGTCGCTCGTCAGTCAAAAAGTATTTGTACTGAGAGAAAGATCTCTCCACCTCCACGCTCACTAGAGGCGCAAACTTGGTCTTTATGCGAATATCAAGATCTTGGTTCTCACTGACGAAGGTAATGACGTCTGGGTTCTTCAGAAGAGAATTTTCCCGCTTTGTCCTGAGAAAACCATCCACTTGGCTTTCCATATCCTTAAAAATCTCCCACTGCATTTGCTTTTCTAGGTTCCGTTCTTTAAGCTTCTGGTTGCTGTCTACAATAAACTTGTAGTTGCGAGCCTCATACAACTCTTTTTCCAGATCCTTACTGCACAAGAGACTCTTGATTTTTGTAACTGCTGCACTACCATCTTCTTCAAGTTGAGCAGAACTGTATATTGACAATAAGATTTCCTATGAAGATACACAAAAACTCTGAGCAGCAGAACCTTTCCATTCCATACCCCACCCCCAAAATACAACTAAAAGTTTACTTCAAATAATGACGTATGCATGAAAAATTCATTGTCAAACCTCAGACGCAACAGAACGAAAAAAAATTAACTTTTATTATAAGTCTGGTGGCACCGAGAATTTGTCCTTTGAATTCCCACTGTTATTGCAGACTAAGGTTCCTAATTTACTACTCGTTTACAACCTTAGAACTGTTCACTTAGTAAGAGCTATGGTAATAGCAGCACCGAAGAACACCGTACTGTTCACTTTTTTTTTTTTTGATTGGAGGTTTAACGACCACCGTGAGCAACTCAAATGGGCCATAAGCAGTCGCCCGTCCCTAATTTAGGGTCACTGGTTCCAGGGAAGGGAGAGAGCCAGTGCCGTAAGACAAACACAACATCCATGCCTGACCGGGATTCGAACCCGGACCCCTTACGGACGAATGATCAGAGGCCAACGCCTTAGACCACTGCGCCACCGGGGCGGCGTACTGTTCACTTATTGCTCTCCATTGTGCAAGAGGATTATGGCAACAGCCTCGAATATACATTTCAAGATATCAAGTATGTGCTGTACATACACTATATTGAAAAAAGTCAACTGACAGCAGTTCAAAAGCAAACAGATGGATCCGCTGCGTTGTTAAGGTGCACGGTACAAGTGCAAACGGTATAAAAAAGCCTGAAGCTGACCGCGATCTCGTCGCACAGTGAAGTCGAGTGAAAATGTCGCTGCGGAAAAGTAGGAAAAGTGCAAAACGAAATATTGTTGGGTGTTATATTACTGTGTTGTCCATAAGATACCCCGAGAGACGTTTAAACATACCCAAGTCAACTGTTTTGGATGTACTGAATAAGTGGAAGAAACATGGCGTGCCTGAAGTAGCAAAATATACTGGCAGACCAAAGAAAATCAGTGATAGAGGACGTCGAAGCTTCAGAAGAGTCACAACAGCTAATCGGCGGAGTACTGCATAAGACCTCAGTGTACAGGTGAGTAAAAATACTGGAACCTCGGTATGTACACGTACCATTCGCAAAGAACTTCATTCCATGGGTTACCGTGGTCGTGTGGCTACTCATAACTCTTTCATCTCCACTCAGAATCCTACACGTCGTTTAACATGGTGTAAAGAACATTTATCGTGGACCGTAAATCAATGGAAACTAGTCTTATGGACAGATGAATCCAGATACAGGATCCATCAGTCTGATGGCCGTGTGTGGTTATGGCGGCAGCCGAGGGAACGCTATTCGCCACAATGTACTGTTCTTATGGTCAAGGTTGGAGCTGACAGTGTACTTGTTTGGGGGTGTTCTTTGTATTATGATCCCTGCCCATTGGTAATCGTGCACAAACCTGTTAATCAATATGTCAAACTCGATATTCTGGACAATTGATCTTAATCCCATGATTATGCCCTAGCAACTGTGTGGCAATATTATGGAACGGAGCCTTGTTGGTACCAGAAGAATAATGCACCGAGTGATAAATCAAGGACTGTAAGGGCGTAGTTTGACGATAAATCCGTGTGGTGTGTGGGCTGGCCAGCACAGAGCCCTGATCTTAATTCCATAGAGCACCTATGGGATGAATTAGAGCGTAGCATGAGAAGTTTGGAACCAAGGCCTACTACTATACAAGAGTTAGTGGCAGCATTTTGTACTGAATGGAAGCGCATACCTATCACTGTCTTCCAAACCTTGTCGAAAGCATGTTTCAATGGGTAGGTGCATGCAATAATGCCAAAGTTGGACCGACACCGTACTAATGTAGTTCAATAAAAACTATGTTGTGTTTCTCTTCTAGGTGTCCGGTGACTTTTGCCAATATTGTGTATGCTTTGTATCGGAATTTACCGGTATATTCACTTCAAAAAACTCTAGAATAAGTTATTTCATACATCCGTCATATAATCCAATCCGCCGAACAATTTTGCAGTGTTTAGAAATGATTCTAGATGGACAACAGCCACGGCTTTGAGGTTCAACATCACTACGTGTTATCAGAACAAACGGACACACCAGAGCACTACTGCTGCGAGATACAGAACGACGTTTAACAAATATTTGTTCCAAGGATAGACGGGCTGACGTGGGTAGAAGGTTCCTTGAGCATCATTCTAGACATATCACGGAGAAAGCGTCAATCGCTATAGCTTTGAACATGAAAAATTCATTACCCTCTTCTACCATATTTAATAGCAGCCGCTTTTAAGAGAGCTACAATTTTCAATAGAATTCACCATGAACGACTAACAACATTTTGAAAAGTATTATAATTACTACGTTTTATGAGCATACAAGTGGTCAAATTGCTGGCTAAAACATAAATTCAATTAACATTTGTTTTCAGGATGAACGATTAACTTTTTCTAAAGTATTTTTTCTCCTGCTTAAATCTCAAGCAATAAACACATGTCCTTTATTTTTTCCTCAATTTTGGTAAATATAGGCTCGGAATATTTAGTAGCATACTGTTGAATGGAATTTAATAACAAGCGATAAACACCTGCAAATAACTAAATCTTCATTCGCACGCATAGCTTAATACATTTACGGGCTGACATCATGGGAAAATCCGCTATGCAAAAGGGGTGAACGGGCACTTTTTATAATACAGTCTGTATGATCAATAACTGCTACAGGTCAATTATATATTTCAAAATGATTATATTCCACATTGCGACAAATTTCTTTACCACAGCAATTATTTCGTTTTAGTTCCAACACTGGTGTGCAAAAATTAAGGACGAAGAGGAGAAATTAGCATAACAGCCGTACGTGCAGGCAGAACGAACCGAAAGACCACACAGGAGATAGACTAGGGTCCGGTACGGTAGAGCCTGCGCATATATGCAGCATGACATAGGGGGTTGGGGAGTGTCGGAAGGGTATAAAGCACACGGACGGTGTACGCTTAGCAACTCGGTGAAAGCTATTGCACGGTGTACATCGGTTTGAACGACGTCGAGTTTCTTCCACCGTGTGATATGGCCAACAGGCAATCCAGTAGACGACATCTGGATGACTTTATCCGAGGGTCGCGTCATTGGGAAGTTGGAAGAAGGTCGAAGTGTGGCTAGTGTGGTAGAGGAGTCCGGGATCACTCACAGCATCGTCTCACCAGCTTGGAGAGCATTTCAAACGACAAGAACAGCTGTCCGAAAGTTTAGAAGTGGTCGTCCACGAGCAACTACGGCGGCGGACGACCGGTATATTGTGCTGCAGGCGAGAACAGGCAGACGGCAGACAACGGAAGAAATCGCAAGGCACATGCAACAGACAACTGGACGTCCGTTATCGCGTTTTACCGTGGCCAGGAGGCTGCACAAAGCTGGTATATTTGCAAGACGACCAGTACGTGTGTGCCATTAACGCCTGTGCATCAGAGATGGCGGTTCTGTGGTGCCAGGAACAAAAGAACTGGACACATCAGCAATGGGGTCGAGTTCGCTTTACGGATGAGAGCCGATTTAGTCTGACGAGTGATTCTGGACGTACACACATCTGGAGAGAGCAGGTAACACCCAATCACACTTCCAACATCATCGAAAGGGACCGGTTTGGAGGTGTCAGAGTTCTCGTTTGGACCGGTATCATGCTTGGTAGCCGTACCGACTTCCATATCTTGCAAGGAGGTTCAGTCACTGGTGTCCGATATTGTACCGAGGTTCTCCTGCCTCACGTGCGTCTGTTTAGAGGTGCTGTGGGTCCTGAGTTCCTCTTCATGGACGACAACGCTACACCTCATCGTACAGTGGCAGTCGCAGAGCTCTTGGAGAGTGAAGATATTCAACGCATGGATTGGCCCGTAAGGTTCCGGACCTACATCGAATCGAACACGTGTGGGACCTTTTCGGGAGATGCTTGGCAGCAAGTCACCAGCCGCCAGCAACGATTCCGTAGCTGCGATTGGCGCTGCAATAGGAATGGGCCGCGATGCTTCAACAGCTCCTTGACAACCTCGTCCTCAGCATGGACAGACGTTGTAAATCTTGCAACGCCGTCAGGGGTGACCATATCCTCTACTAAAGACTGGAGTTTTCTTGCCAGCCGCCTGTCACATGGACGTTTCTGTCTTCTGTCCAGGTGTGCTCGAAGCTACCTTTTCAATAAAGTGCCTTTGTATCCTTTGAATTCCTTGTTTGGACGGTTCTGCTCACTTGTCGCATATTCTTACATTTTGGTGAACTTATGGTATGATCTGAGTCAATGTGGAGCACTTCTGCACGACGTTACATTCGACAAACCGTCTCGTCCTTAATTTTTGCATGCCAGTGTAGTTACCTAATCCACAAAATACACACATCATGGCGTAGTTTCAAGGCAGGGCGAAAACCAGCTATCCACGGAATGTCACCGATACAGAGCACAAATTCCAAATGTGTTGCCTCGAAAACCAAGGATGGCGAAATAGAAATTCAACCAACAACATCGACATTGCAAGGCGCGCCGTGTAATGTCAACGTTGTTTTGGGGAATTCTATATAAGTGACGAAGGTGGCAGTATGTATATTTGTATATTGGTGCTGTATGTGGCAGTTTAGGTGGCAGTATTTACGAATAAGTGACAAGTCGCTTATTCCGAAAGGTGCCATTTCTCCAATCTCGAAACACTTTAAGCACAGTAGAACGCGTGCAATTCACAAAAATCGCTGTTTCAGAAATAATGCCACCGTTGGCCCGAAAGACTAAATAATCCCTTTCTGAAAATCTCATAAATCGTTCCTTTTATCCATGACAGCAAGGAATGATTTTCAGAATATCCTTCAGCACACTTAATATACCCTCCAAGCCAGCTCACGATACGTGCCTCCTCTCATTGGATACGCGCTGTAGGTTAAAAGTAGGAGGTGGTCATAATAATGTGATTCGACTGCGTATACATTCTTAGATGGATTTATTGGTTAGATAACATACGCAGCAGTTTGTTTTTAAAAGTTTCTATGGCCTTCCGGGCGTATGGCCGAAGGATCCGATTGCTCGACAATTGATTTACGTGAGATCTTGCAAATTAAGTTAAACGATATATTTCAGTCTTCATATATTTAAAATGTCAGTTAACATATCATTATGCTCATTCATTTGGAGATGAATTCCTGATGTAATTGACAATCGCATGCATTTATTTATTACGAGCCGTAAACGCCTTGGAGTTATTTCAGCTTAACTTCTACATAGGGGATTTAGCAACGGGATATCAAGCTAATGTAAGATATACTACGCCGTTCCGTTTTAAAAGTGCAATAATCGAAACTTACGTAAAAACCTATTGGTTTTTCTTTACTTGATAGATTCAACCATTTTTCATTCAGCATATCATTTTCAGCTTCATAAGGGCCTCCCACTTAGAAGTTTGACAACTGCCTTTCTTTTTCTTTTTCATTTCATTACTTTCGTCGTTTTGTTAAAATGCCATGTTTAGTGTGAGCAATGCAGTGTTTTTAATTTCGACTGGTTTTTTTTTTTTGTAATTTGTTTTTAGTTTATTATTGCAAAATAAATATAGAATAATGGCATTTTCTGTAACTTCTCGTTCCTTATTTATTCCTGGATTTTTTTAATAGCATTTCGCCTTTGGATAGGCTTCCAGAATTTAAAAATCTTTGAACTTTTTGTTCAACTGTGGTGCATGTACGTAGTTAGTGAAGATGGACATCAGCTGCAGCATACGCATTTTCAGGACGTCTTCTATGCACACACCTATCCAGCGTTTGTTAAGCTTTTTTTTCAGTCAGAGGAACACCCATGTACGCATATTTCAATCGTGAATTCGAGATTTACAGCTGAAAAAAATATTTTTTGGCCAAATTCACTGAACTTCTAAAAAAAAGAAAAAAAAAGAAATACGAAAATCATTATTATTCAGAAATTCGCAATGAGAAAGCAATTAACACAAGCAAATATAATTTTATTGACTTAAATTTCGAGATAGATGCATTGTGAGAATTATTTCTCAAGTTCGGAAACATGTCATATTCTTCAAAGCTCAGATTGCGGAATATGAGCATTCACCAACTTCTGTTGTCTGGTACGAAAAGTTCCAGGAAAGTCGGAACCTGCGTGATCCTTTCCCTGGGTACCAACTATAAAAATGTGAAACAGAGTGCAACACAAATGCAGTTCCACTGCAGTGCAGAGCTCTAAACCCGCTGGGTCTTAATTAGTTGAAATAAGGTAATGACATTTTCAGCTATCATTCAACATATACACTAAAGAGCAATTGAATTAGAGACAGCTGGCATTATGCAAATGTGGCGCTGTGGGCGGCCCTGTAAACGGAAACGACATGACGTATGCAGCTATCCGACAATATAAGGAGTGATGCGACGGGAATCAGTAAGAGTCGGACGCAGTATGGGTAAAACGAAGGATTTACCCATACAAAATGTCGGGGCCCGAAGAATGAGTCACTCCATCTCGGAAGTCGTGCGGACACTCGTATTTTCACGAGCCACTGTGTCACGGGTGTACCTTGAGTACATCGAATCCAGTTCCTTGGCCAGCTAGGTCACTTGACATCCCTGCAAAGGCAAACTGCCGTAGACAACAGCGTGTGGATCAGCGGGGTCCTCGTCGGCTAGATCGCATTGTAACAGCGGATAGACGGGCCACAGTGCAAGAAATCACTCGGCAATTTAACGCTGGTGCCCGAAAACCTGTAAGCAGCCATACCATCTAGAACCATCTCCTCGCTATGGGGTACAGAAGCCATCGTCCCACGAGGGTACCGCTGCTGACCGCACATCGCAGGGTACAAAGATTAGCATGGGCGCGGGAACAACGCCACTAGACCATAGACATGTGGGAAAATGTTGCCTGGACTGATGAGTCGAGATTCACGTTGGTACATACGGATGGCAGGATACGAGTACGGCGCAAACCACATGAAGTGATGGATTTTTCTCGCCAGCAGGGTACTCTTCAAGCTGGTGGGGGTGGAATTCTCGTCTGGCGACTGTTTACGTGAACTGAAATGGGACCCCTGGTACGTGTGACATCGTCCTTCACAGGTCAACGTTACCGGGATATCTTGGACGACCATTTGCTCCCGTTTGTGCGTCTTCAACATCCCACTTGGGACCTCATCCTGCAACAAGACAATGTTCCGTTCCATCGCTCCCGAATTGTATCTGAATGGTTGGATGAAAACTCCACTGACGTGACCTCGCTTCCTTGGCCAGCTAGGTCACCTGACCTCAATGCCATCGATCACATCTGGGATGCCATCAATCACATCTGGGATATCATCGATCACATCTGGGATGCCATCGATCACATCTCGGATTCCATCGATCACATCTGGGATGCCAACGATCACACCTGGGATGCCATCGAGAGAGATGTTCGAGGCACTGAACCTTATTCATCAAATCTTCGTGAACTGTGGGAGCTTGTTCAGCAGTCGTGGATCCATATGGCTTTCCAACGCTTCCGGTGTCTTGTCAAGTCCATGCCGAGAGGAATCGCCGCCGTCATCAGAACGAAAGATGGTGCTACACGTTACTAGACAGGTATCTCTAATTCAATTGCTCTTCAGTGTATATATATATGTTTGATTCTCAGGCAAATGATAATTTCAATCCTTGGGTATTGGAAGGATTGCGTCATTCTTTGTAGCACTTGAAAATTGTTTAAATTTCCAATACCGCTTAACATAATTAGCAATATTTTGTATAATGGAGTTGTACGATACATTGTCGTTTTGCTGTGTAGAGAAGAAGAAAAAATAATGCGCCCAAAATTTAGAAAAAAAGAAAAAAGAGCAGTGAAACACTCTACAATTTATATAAACCCTCCATTGTAATTTGAGTTAGGGACAGATGTAAGGAAAGGCGCTTATTCAAACGAAACGCGCTGCGCAAAAACTGTAGGTTTCATTGATGCTGATGTTGAAATCTTTTAAACAGGTAAGCTTTTCTGCGTGGAGAAGCACTCGCCTTTGTTTGGAGTTGAAAATATCACGAATGGTTAGCCATGGTGAAATTAGATTTTCTGATTAACATATCGATGCAACTAACAAATTTTTTACCTAATTTCGGGAAAACGGACGTTTTGCGATAGAAAAAGCAGATATTGCACAACATTTAATAGGACCTACATTATTAAGAAATTCAAGTAACAATTTCAAGTGGTAAATGGTTCAAATGTATTGGGTTCTTACCTGTTGACGGAAAAATAATTATTTTTACCTGGAAAATTCAAGTAAACGAAAGACACGTGAATAAAGTTTTCAGGTAACCCAGCCAATGTATTTGTCCTGCTATGAGTTTAAAGTGATTTATTTTAGTTTTAGTGTTCACCATTTAAACATGAGCCTGAAAAACTCCAATACAAGACCCAATATAATTTAAATGAAATTTGCAGAGACAATGGTGATTTGATTGTAAAAAAATTATACGTAATTATGTTCTTAAGTCTGTTTTACATGATCTTAGGTGAGAGTTTTTCAGTATGATTTATTGGTATCGGTGCTGCTGTGGCTTTGTTAAATTTCTCGTATAAAAAATATGGTTTTCGAAATTCCTCATCAGGTGATATATCTTCTTTTCCTTTGAACGACCTTTCAATATACGTACGAAGCAATTTATTTAAATAAAGATAAACGTAATACAAATATAACGCAACCTTCTTGTCTTCTTGTACTTATTTTTAGATATTACGTCATAATGCTATTCCCTGTCCTTTAAGAATGGTGTCACAGTAAAACGTATAGAATTTTGTACAATATCACAGTGTATTGCCTTAGGAAAATATCTTCATGTTTATCACAAATTTATATAGAATTATAGCAGTTACGGGGATATCTGCAAAAATAAAGATTCCGACGAGGAACTGAATCTTTCAGATGGTAATAATGCGCACATTTTGTGAGAGAACTTGGAAAAACGTGTTCCATGGCGAACAGGAGAACAACATGTAAATTAAGTATAAACTGCCAGAACTCAGCTTGCATTCAATGGATTATACAGGGTGTAACCAAAAGTGCGGAAAGAGCCACATAACTCGTGAAATAAGGGTAGTACAGGAACGAAACTGGTGGCTAAGTATAGGTAAAGGGCCATGGTCGTTTGAATGGCCCTGTATCTGTACCTGGCCCTCAAGAGTGGCGCCCTCGGGAGGAGATTTTTTGTACTTATGAAAACTAGCTTCGAAACAAGGCGAGATAGGGCAAAATAGTCAAATGCAAAATTGTAGAGCATCCGCTTCTTAGTAGGAAACCTCACGTGGTTCACCGGAAACGAGCAAAGAAACGTCTGCAAATGCAACGAAAGAGAACCTTCGCCGGACGGTGTCAGTTGGAAAACCTTACTTCGAAACCGACACGCAACACGCACGATACAGCATAAGGTACAAAAGAATGATGACGCTGTTGAAACAGAGTAAGCATTTTTATGTAACCAAACAAAATGCAATTATGTACCGATAACCAAGGTCAGACATGCGTGCATACAAAACCCACATATTCCATATGCGTACCTAATCCAAGCCTTGTACAATGTGCTCACCGTCGGCTGCTGTACACGGCTGAACTCGAGAAAGCACGGCTTGTCGTACATTATCGATCATCTCAGGTGTCACACTGCGACATGCGATGATGGTACAGGTGCGCAAATCCTTAACATCTGTCGGTTCCGTGGAGTATGCTTGTTGTTTGAGGTATCTGCACATAAAAATGTTTAGATGGGGTCAAATTAAAAGAAACGGGATGCCAAGGTACAGGTCCTCCATATCCAATTATCTGGTATCCGAACGACACTGATAACAAGGTACACACTGCGGCCGCCTTGTGCGCCGGAGCACCATCATGCTGGTATCACAGACGTTTTACATCCAGGAGAAAAATTTCATCCATTCAGTCAATTATGTTGTCCCGAATGAGCAACACATATCTATCACCTGTTAAAGTGCCCTCGTAAAAGACAGGTGTTATGACAGATCCCACATCACATGGTTGACCAGCGCCTTGGACGCTTTGCTGTTGACTTAGAACGGATTCTTTAGACCCAAACAATGTTCATTGCGCCTATTAATAATCCCATCTCGAGTGAATTATGACTCATCGGTCAACAAAATCTCGGATAAAAAAATGTGCGTTGTCTTCCACGGTATTCATGACGACGTTACAGAAGTCGAAACGCATGCGATCGTTTCCAGGCACTTAATGTTGCGTCATTACAGAGTTATACGGATGTGCGCCGTATTCGTGAAATATTATCCATTCCTGCTCGTGTGAGAGGCCGCACGCTTCACTGACACCTCGGGTAATAACATGAGGTTTCGCCAGGACAAATCACAGGACTTCTTCTTTTGGCCGGCGAATTCCAGATGCACACGGCTTATCCGAACGCGGTCGACTCTTTTACAGAGCCGGTCTCTCTCAGTTGTTGGATAACATGTAGTATGGTTTTTGCCGATGGAATAGGATTCATCTGAGAATCGCATGGCATGTAGCCTTGCAGCTTACCGGGCATTACAGTTACACTCGTCGTACACAACCACCATCTCACAATACGCGTTACAGGAATACAGTGACATTACGGTGTGAAACAGATGCGTCGGATACTCCACAATTTCTACCTGCCACACCCGGATGGCTGTCATTCATGTTGTCCTTCGTGCGGTTTACGGGCAGACGCACGTCATTGTTTTAATTTACATATGCATGCCAACCGTGACGCGGTAGCCAACGGTTTTCCGACTGTCACAGTCCGGCGAACGTTCGCATTCGTTGCGTTTACAGGTGTTTTTGTTTGCCAGTTTCCGGTAAACCACTTGTCGATTCTTAATAATCAGCGGATGCTCTACAACTTTGCAATTGACTTTTTCGCCCTATCTCTCTCTATTACGAAGCTAGTTTTCACAAGTACCGCAAATATCCGCTAGAGGGCGCCCCTGTTAGTACCATTTGATCGGCCATGGCCCTTTACCTATACCTAGCCACCAGTTTTGTTCTTGTATGACCCTTTTCGTACTAGTTATGTGGCTGTTTCCGGACTTTTGGTTACACGCGGTGTAAATTGTCAGATGGATTTATTGATAAGGTAACATACGCAGTAGTTCGTTTTTTTCTGGGCCTCCCTCGCGTATGGCCAAAGGCTCCAATGGCTAGAGAGTTTATTAACGTGATACCTTGTAAATTGAATTAAATGATATTTCAGGCTTCGTAAATTTAAAACGTCAGTTAGCATATCATTATGCTCATTCACTTGGAGAGCAACTCATGATGTAATGGACAATCGCAAGCATTTATTTACCACGAGCCGTAAACGCCAAGTAGTTTTTCCTACTGAGCTTCTACATAGTGGGTTTAGCTAATGGGATATCACGCCAATGCAAGATATATGAATCCCTTTTAAAAACAATTTAATCGAAGCACAATTATAAACCTCATACGTTTGTTACGTGATACATTCAACCATTTCATATACAAATTATCATTCTGAAGTTCTTAAGGGCTTCCCACTTAGAAGTTTGGTCCCGGCAATTCTATTTTCTTCCCATCGCATTACTTTTCGTCGTTCTGAAAATCAAGCCATGTTTAGCGTAGGTAATGATGCATGGTGTGTTTTTAATTTGGTCTTCGGTGTTTTGCGTAACTGTTCCGTTTGGCTGGTTTAGCTTAGTGTACCGTGTTAGATCATGTCTGCCTTGCCTCGGTTTAAACTTAGTGGCTATGTTCCCGTTTGCCAGAATATTTGCAGATACTCGTCTGTTTATCCTAACTCACTATGGACCATATGTTATAATCGCTTACAAATTAGTTTCCTAGATAGCAAATGTAACCTGCGTTACGACAATTTTTGATTTTAAAGCATATGAGGCAACCTACTTTGTAAAGTATGCTGACGTTGGAAGATCCTAAACAAAATAATGGCGCTGAGTAGCAGAACACACTTGTTATGTTGCTAGGATTTGTACCTAGGTAAGTAAAAATGATTTATCTTCCGTAGAATATTTTTCTAAATCTTTCAGAATTTTGCATATTACAACAGTGGCTTGCGTTAGGAAAATGTCGTCAGTTTTATTACAGATTCCTACTTTATCCTTATTAATTACGTGATACCATTGTTTGCACAAATAAAACTTTCGACGCGCAGCCAAATCTTTCAGATTATAATAATCTTTGCCTTTTCCGTAATGACTGCGAAAGGTAGTGTAGGTTCCCTGATGGTGTTGAGGGTTAAACTAAGGAATTCTTTAGGGACATTAGTTATTCTTCAGGGTCATATCAAATCTGCAAAGTACAGATCGATTCTTGGTGTTTACCTACACTCAGTGTTGCGGAAATTGTTCCCGAATGACCGTATCTTGTATATGTGAAACTATTCACCGGTGAATAGCGCAGAGCAAGTTAAGTTGTGCTTTGCAGAGAATGGGTATTATAACGAAGTAAATTTCTCCGTCATTTCTGTCCACGCCAGGATTCGAACCCGGATCCCCTCATTCCGGAATAAGTCACTCTACCAATTGAGCTACGCGGACGTTTTATTCTGATTCCTATCTGCCTTTATGTCGTGTGCGTCCTTCTGGCAGGTACATCACCATCTCCTGGTACGTTACAGTATGAGTTGCAGCAACTACCATAGCCACCTCATCCTCCAGATCCAATACCATAGAAAATATGTGGAAGATTACCCATGTAACCTCCAAAATCACTGGTACATTTGGAACATATGTTGGAAAACAATACTTTTTCGTGGTAATATCTTTCTCTAATATTATTATGCAAAAAGGCTTCGTTTCCGGTGTGTTATTCGTAACACAAGTTCAATGTAAATTTACGAAGTAAATTTTCATTTTTATTATCTCTAACTCTGGCAACCCTTATAATTCAACTGCTTTGAATAGGCTTACTTCGTATGCAAACTGCAGGCGAGTTCAAGTATTCCACGTTTCTCTAGCTTCCATTGAATTTTGTGTTTGCAGCTTTAAAGCGTCACACGTTCGTACACATCTTTCCCAAA
This sequence comes from Macrothele yani, assembly GCA_039090855.1. Classification (NCBI taxonomy): domain Eukaryota; kingdom Metazoa; phylum Arthropoda; class Arachnida; order Araneae; family Macrothelidae; genus Macrothele; species Macrothele yani. The sequence continues at coordinate 27,846,480 of CM077018.1, read as the reverse complement.
AGCAATATCAACAGCATTGATTTTTTCAGGATCATAAGAACCTTGTATCAGTCTACAAAACGGAAAATAAAAGTGGGGCCGTCACTCGCTTTAAAGGAAATGTTACTCCTCATAGTAACCAAAATCTGGGGCTCCAATTGTAAATGGCGAATCTGCACTCTTTAGCCTGATATCAAATGTACCGAATTTTACAAGTTTCATCATTAATGTAAGCTGTTATGCAAACATATTTTAGTGAAAGGCTATTATCACTTAATGTGTCGCATGACACACCTGAGAAATATTGGATTGGTGCTGATAGCATATCCGAAATTAAAGTGCCAACTGTATACTTCAATAAACGTAGCAAGTACGTTGCTGCTTAGTTAAAGCACTTACCTACTTCACAGGTACATTGCACAAACGGCATAAGAAGCTGTGAATTCCAAGGAGATAAAAATCAGAATTCTGTAAGGGAAAGAAGGTGGAAAGGGACGTGCACACATCTTGGTATTTGGGTAAGGTGTAGAACACAAGAAATTTATTCAAATGCGGAAATACGCGGTAATTCGCAGAGGTAATAGTAGGCTGAGTTAATTGAAAGCAGCCATAATCAGAAGGATTGAACTTATGATTTTCAAAAATATTTTCATTCTAACCTTTTCTCTAACGCTGCACTGCCGTCTTTAACTCCACAAAGACGATGCTCTTGCCGAATAAGGCGCTCCTCGTAAGGCGCAACAGCCTTGGTTTCATCTCACCCTCGTTAAAAGCTCACATTTTTATTTCTATCGGGAATTAGGTCGTTTCCATTCCAGCACCCAGAATGTATTACGCATTATTTCTTAAATAATACTGGAAGCAATTGTGCGTTTTTACATGATCTCTGCTTTTAGATTATGCTTTCTTTTGTACATAGATTTCTTTACCACAATTTTCTAAAGCATGTCTTATTGCAAAAATACCTTTAGAAATACATTAAGGTTAGGACGTTTCTCTACAGTTACAATATTTTACAATATTCAGTATTTTTTTGCATTGTAAAAATATAAGACACTGTATCAATTCGAACTTTCAAACATGTTCCAAAAATCCGTAAAAAAATTAAAATTCCGAAGATGTTGCTCCTTTTACAGTCAAATAAAACATTCTGATTTTATTTCATTATTTTTTTTAATTCTCATTATTTCATCAGTTTAACCATGCCGCCTGGTTAAACAGAATAAAACATAACACTGCAAAGTTTCTGTATCAGAAAAGTCTAGGATGGATTTCAATTTTCGGCTACTTGGAGGATCTCCAATAACAATTCATAAAAGAAAATCATAATAGAAGTAATCTCTTTAATAATGGAGGTGTTATGAAATTAAAAATATCGTACGCAAGTGTAGCAAATGAAGTTTGGAGGCTTTAATGGGCATTCCCAAACGATTAAACTTTTTTCACACATATAAGATAATTTAAGTTTAAGATATAAACATTATGTGATGGAAGATGTTGTCATAATAGCATTTGTTAAGACAGTATTCTGCATTAGATTAACAGATCAGCCTGCATGGGAGGTTTATTTAAGGGACCTTTGAAAAGAAGATAATGAAGTGTGGCATAGGTCACACGGAAATATAAAAATCAGAAGTAAAGTTGATATTGAGACTGTCTTAAACTTTATTGTTTCGTCCAGGTACATGGACATAGATTCTGCACGATAGTCGGAAAGACGAGTAAGGTAGTTAACAAAATTGATGAAAGCATGGTCCGTTTGGTACCAAGATTCTTTCGGCCCATGCTGTATATACGGGTATTTTTATTTTAGTTCAAAAGAGTTATAAAATTATTTAACTAGGATCAGAAAATAAAATCAGCTAGGTTAATCACGGTTGTAGTCATGCGCCATGATCTACAACTTGTCGCGTCTGAACTTGCTGGAGTGTACTCAATCCTCATAGTGTACACAGATGGATCCAAAAATGTCTACATAAGAATGACAAAAAGGTCCTTTGCTTCACGGCTAGAGGATCATAAAAGTGATATCAAATATGGCAAGCTAACGACTGCCATGCCTAGTCAAGCACCAAATAATGAAGGATCCGGACACTTTTGCGACATCAAGTGTATTGCATCCTACTCCACCGGAAGGGGGACGTTACTAAAAGAAACAACCGAAATTCTCTTTCACAGAGATGCAAGCACAATTTGCATCCATAAATCTACCACGTACATGAACCACTCTGTTGGGGCTAAAACACGGCTGTACGTAAACACAATGTAAGTGCATCTGATGTACAACGCGATATATTAAATTGATATTATATTACTTGACCATTGTTTATTTCATTTACCCCTCCCATTTCGATGTATGCTTTTCGGTGCTTACTCTGTGTTGTTCTAGTTCCTGGGAATGACCGTAAATTGACGAGTGAAAGCTTGGAAGATCTTGAATTTTACTACTTACAAAAACCGGATTATCTTTAGAAATCTTGCATTTATAGGTTTGTAGTAAACTAGGTTGTATCCACAGCATTTTATTTCATTTTAAAGTTGTTGTTTTTCTGTTTTTCTTATATCTAACTGTCGTTTGTTAATCCGGTCGTAAGAAGAATTTCAGTTTCGTGTCATTAAGAAAAAAGTAGATGACCAAATGTTCTCGATTTAATTCCTGAACTGCATTATTATAGTTCAATTAATTCGTATCGCGTTCTCCTTATTTTTCATTATGTCAGAAAAAGAAATAGCACAAATTTAAAGTAATCCGAACACTTGGTATGAATAACTTCTATATATCAAATGTATATTTTTTGAGTTGTTAGGAAAATATTTTCTGTTGTTATGTGCCTGTTAACTGGTTGCGTTAAATCATGAATTCAATCGCAATCTTCAAAGATTATTTCGGTTGTGTTCACTTGGAAAACATTCTAAATTGTGATCAGTCTCAGAAACATTTTGAAATTGTTTCTTATCCTCAGTAGAAACGTTGCACCATCTTCATTATGGCAGCCATACCTCTTAAGATATAAAAAGGTTCATCCAGACATTATCGTTATTATTTTGGCATATAACTGCCAAGGATGTATCACGTTTTTGGTACCCAAAGCCACCGTGACGGGCGTCGGACATGATCAAACCCTTTAAGCTCAAAAAAAAAAAAATCTAAATCCAATTTATATCCCTACATAATTATTTTGTCTTCACCCAATCACTTCGTTGCCTGTTCTTGTAAGCGGGAGTGATTTTAAGTGTGTGACAATTTTAAGCACCGCGATTAAAACCACATCTTTTTTCTTTTTTTCAATTAACGACAATTTCTAAATTACGTGTCAAATATCACTGAAATAAACGAGCATGATTTTGAAATTCATATCCAGAAATACAGCATAAAGATTTCATGTAGTAATTCTTAGGTATCTGCCACAGTAATTTGAGCATGTTTCATACATCTTAGCTATGAAATCGTAAACGTTGCCTCTGTAGTGGGTACTGGATGTGCTGGATCGCTCTTGGACAAGACCAAAATCAATTTATAAAAATGAGCCCAGGAAAAGGCGATTTGATAACATGTAATAACGATGATGATATAGAAGAACCAAATTTATATTTTAAAAACATTTTGAAAAATTTAAATAATAAACAGCAAATTTTATAAAATCCTGTTTTGAATATCACGAAAATATTATACAGGGAGCACTCGGTATACGCGATAGATACGTTCCGCGAAATCGCCGTGTGTACCGATTTCGCGTAAAACGGTAGGCCTTTTATGCGAACAATGTAGGGTTAGGTTCTCACTTATTCACAAATTAATTTTAAAATAATCGGGCTATATAGCATTTAGATTACAAACAAACAATATTATCTTTCCGAAACTCAATTTTAATGCCGAAAATCAAATTATAATACGCTTAGAATCTTCTCTATGCTTAGCATCTTCTCCATTCTTTCCATCCCCTCCGAGCGAGATTTGGTCACTCTAGTTACACTCAAGTTGGTTGATGATTGAGCACTTTTTCGAGTTGATTCCGCATTATCACAAAAACGCTCACCTATCTCACAGCGATCCGGAACTTCTAACTTAAAGACCTCTGATCAATCGAAATGTTTGAAACGTGATGGGGCGACACCTCCGACCATTCCAGAATGTCGGGAAACTGGCCAACAATTTGACACCATCTGGTAGGCTGTAACTCAGGACAGTATCCGAGAAATATATGCGTCTACGCTACGCCGGATACCCGCTTGTATCTGAACCAGAGGGGGCGCTACAACGTACTGACTTTGTTCCAATCGTGTTGCTATTTTATCCGAATAATTGACTCATCTGCACTTGTATTGCGATTATTGCTTTTCCTATATATGTATATTGCTCTTGCACATACCAACTTTCACTTCGACTAGATAGTTTCGTCTGAGTGCTTCGCGTTTTGTTTTATGGCAAAGATTGTATATTTCATAAATTTCAACATTCCGGCAAATTGTTGCTGAAACGTTTGCAGTATGTTCAAGTTAAAAAGTATGTGCATTATACAAAACAGTTCCTCTCCTCAGCAGTGATAGGAAATGCATTCACAGAGTTAGATTTTCACAAAAGTAGATATTATGTACTGTTGCACAATTATTGCGAAATTTCGACTTCGATTTCTTCGAGTCTGTTTAGTGGGAAACCGAAACACGCCTGAATTTTCTTTACTGCACTTCGAAATAATCGTTCAGGCCACTACTCCTCAGATTCAAGGGGGATTTTGTACTTGAATGAGAAATTCGTTGTTCGTGAAAAGAGGAAATCTTTGCATTTCCTTGTGTTTCATTTCTTAGAATGAAACTTTGTTTATTACACGTCCCCTTTTCGGAAGTGCTTCACGTATTTGACAAGGAAAAATTTGGAAAATCCAATTATCTGAGAGATTTACCGGGTGGGGAAACATGGCTGGTATCATTGAATAGTACCAAAAAAGTTAAATAAGTGATTTCCTATTAGCATTTGTTATACTTCTAGTTAATATTTTTCAAAAACGATAATATTATACTTGCTTCCGCAAAATTCGGAGATTTCAAAAATTGCTATTCTAATGTACTCTATTTACAGAATGTTTCTAGTATATGTATACTTACCGAAAATACTTTAGGTTGTTGAAAGATACTTTAGGAAAACAAAAATATTTTATCAGTGTTGTGAAGCACAATCGGTCTACAAAACGTTTCTCTACTTTGTCGTTAAGCTAAAATGACCAGACTTTTGAGAAAGCAATTGAGGACAAAATGATATTTGTCCTCAATTTCAATGCAAAATTGAGGACAATTTCGTTTAAAAATGAGGCCATAATTGAGGACAGCATCTGACACATTATGGTAAAGCAAAAGGTTAGCAAAGAATATTTTGAAATATCCCATAATTGTTCAGTTTCATTGGAAAACATACGATGTATAGGAAGAATGATTTTCATGTGAAATAACTGTAAAATACCAAAAAAATACTATCATGCAGAATCTTGCTTCCAATACATTTTAAATCTTACTTGTAGGTGGCAGCATTTGCAAACCAAGTTATTTTTTGAATTTGTAGTGTAATTTCATTGGAATTCTGTACAAGAATAGATATCTGAAGCCAAAAAATTACTATGCGCTGACCGAGCAAATCATCGAATGGCTGTATGTTATCTCTATGAGAGGGAATATTCCAAGTCCAATAACCTTACTTGAAGAAACAGTTTAATGAAAAATGAACTGAACAAAAGTTGTGGAACTCTCAAAGGAATCTATCAAATGTAACCAAATTAATTACATCAATTACTTATTTAATTGCCAGAAAGTGGATGCTGAGAAAGATGAGATTCATTTCCCATCCTAAAAATATTTTAGTTAAATCCAGTTAAAATAGAAAAGAAGTTCTTAAAACAGAAACGAAATCGTAACACCCCATTTATCGAGATGACTTTGTCTAATGCTTCGGCATGTCTTCCATTAATACTGCATGATTTCTACTTAATTCAAAGAAAAATTCATTCGCTTCGGAAAATAGTTGCATACATTTGCTTTATGAATCCATTTCTTAGCAATTAAACAATTAAATACGAAATTGATACTAAATTTGGTTGCATTTGGTAAATTCAATTGAATTCTACGGCTTTTGTTTAACACATTTTTACCTATTTCAATTTTTGGGGGAAATTTCAAAAAATGTGGACAAAAACTAAGAAAGTCAGGACATTTGACGTCCTCATTGCGTTTTTACGAAACTGAGGACACAGCATTGAAATTCAGGACTGTCCCCAGAAAACGAGGACGTCTGGTCCCCTTACGTTAAGCGGCAATTTCGATCTGTATGAAACTAGCAGCATAAGGCCTCATGCGACCTAGCTCTGCATGTGCTGCTTCATGAAGCCATTCACACAGAGCTTATGATTAAGCAAATATTCAACTGTTGCTTTAAATGCTGAAGAAGAAACGCCTTTCGATTATTCTGAAGACAATACCTCAAAATACCGCACTTCAATAATATGCAATATGTAACTCAAATTTCTAACAAATAACAAATGTTAAAGCGCGGTATATTTCGCGGAAGTATACTTTTTGTTTTAGTATTACATCTTTTTTGTATGACCCCGGATAGATTGAGAAATAAATCTTTTTTTTTTTAGTATGACCCCGGATGGATTGAGAAATAAATCTTCTGTTGATTTTTGTGTTGCACGTCATCCATGTGCATATCATGCCATCCATGTGCATTTTCATGCACTGTTCATAACGCTCATAATATGAAGTAATTGAACAGTGGAATCAATATATTATTCAACTGCCATTATCATACTACTAAAGTTTAAAGAGCGAAAATCAGCGAGCGTGTCCCGCATTAGCCATCGATTATTATGTGGCTCATATGGATGTATCGGCAGTACTATATTTTTCCAAATTTATCTAACTCAAGTATTAAAAATACAGCAAAATCCCAGAGTGTACATCTGAAAAACTTGAGGCCACATTATTTTCACCAAAGGTTTTCCTTTTCGAAATCGCGTCTGCTAGAGTATTTTTTAAAATGTTTTCCTTTTCAAAATCGTTACTCTTACAGTATCCTTTATCTTGTCCCCAAATTTTGTCATAAAGTTATCAAACCGCTGAAATTACCCGTTATCAGTCGTACATATCAAATAGCAAAAGGAAATGGGTTCCCAGTAAATTTACCATGCACACTTTTAAGTCCACAATGCTTCCTGACTCTTCTTTTCACATGCACCGAATTTTTAAAAACTGCAAAGACGGAATGGTGTCGTTTTATATCTTCTATTTTTTTTATGAAATAACTACGATGACAACGTTTATGTTCTTAACGAATCGAGTTTGTAATAAAAAGTTATTTTTGCAATGTTTTTTATTCGATTCTTATGGAAAAAAGTTACATTTGATTTTCAGCAAGATGAATTTTGAACATTAGTTCAGTTTGAAAAAATTTAGTATATTTAATTTATCATGTAATCACTCTTCTTACTATCATTAATGATATAATTATACATTTATAATGACTATAATGAAGTATTTGTCCAAGCAACTTTTTTCAAAAAGTAGAGTAGATGTCGGGATGGTCAAAACACATGACAATAGAAAATGTTCACGGTTGACCTTCAGCTTAATTTTCGGATAGCGAGGGAAAATTATGTGAAAAGAAATATCAGATAACTAGAAAAAACATGCTTGTATTCAAAGGTATAAAATACTGAATAGCTAGATTAGGACGTAGTTTTTCTTCTTTTGTGTAGTTTTGTCATATTTCCTTTAAAACCCATACACAGCTTTTACTACAACTTAACAAAATAGCAGGCGAAATACCAATTACTTCAGTCATACAGACGATATATAACGTGAGTTGCGTGTGCTCGCAGTAATCGTCGTATAGTTCATTTTTACATCCCTGCAAGTTTCAGTACATTTATTGAACTTTAGCAGCAATGAAAGTGATTGACGCAAGGGCTGGATGATAATTGTTTGTGACTTCGCACTACGTTGGCTATCTAGGACATCCTAGAGCTTCTTTTACACTGCGTTTTGCTAAACAATTTCAATGGTATAAATGTTCTTCACAATTAAAAGAACTCGTTTTCAGTAAATAATAAATACAAATACTTAAATAAATATTTTCTATAGCTGTTGGTGCGGCAAAGTCTAGTTATTCCTTCCACAAGACAATTTGAAGTGATACCGTATATTCATAGAAATTCCGTCGTTCAATAGATGTCTATATCTGAGTGTTTCCAAGGGTAATTTTGAAAAGAGCAACTGATTCTTTAAAAAAGCTCTACAAAACTGCTTTCTGGACGCAAAGTTTTTTTATCCTGGATTTTTATTAGATTCGTCTTTTACAGAATAACAAGGGGAACTAACTAATATCTTTGCAACACGGGCCTTGTTAAATGCTTTCACAACCGATTTTACAAGCTTGGTCTCTAAAGTCTTCATAGTGAAACGAGGAATTAATTTAAAATATAAAATGTTTAAAGTACAAAACCGCAAGCTATATTATTTCATTGTTTGTTTTTCGCAGAAATTCTCCTCGGCGATGGTACGATCAAAAAATATGTTTCAAAACACATGAAATCGTAAAATAATGTTGCATGAACAACATATTTCATAACGCGTAATGAAGACTGTAGAACGGTTATGGTGTATAATATATATATATGCCATTTTTTGACCTCTCTGTTTTTCAAATAAATGAAGAGATGAAAAATGAATGCAGAAGTAAAGATAAATATTTTAAATAACTGAAGTATTTAAATGGTCAAAGGAACAACAAGGTTTTGATGAAGTCCACATAAGCACACACGCACAAATTTTCAACAGTTGCGTTTATTAAAATTCACCCATGAAGTTCTTCCACTTTGTAAAAAAAGTGTCTCAATGCTCTCTACTTGAGAAAATTGAAATCGGATATAAAATGATATAAAATAGATATAAATGAAAATACACTCAAACAAGGCAAATAAATAAATGGCGTCAATAACTTCTTTTCCTAATTATTGAATGTGCTGATAACGCAGTCCCTGCACGGTATTGGTTAAAATATTAAAATTTTAACCAACATTATACGTAACGAAATAACAAATTGATATAATATTGGTTAAAATATCACTCGAAAAGGCACTGGCAACTTTTCTAACACCTTTAACCTAATCATCGGCTTACTCAGTATCTAGCTCCACAGAAGTAATAAACATAATTCGGAACTATTCACCGACAAGCTCTCTATTTGTTTTTGCCTCACTGGATGTCGTGTCACCCTTCCCAAGTGTCCCAGTGAAATTTGCTCATGAAATTATGGAATCAAAAGTACTTACACAGAACAATCTCACAGAGCCAAAGGTCCAAGCTATTTTAAGTACCTTACGATTGGTATTTAACAGAACATACTTCACATTCCAAAACAGAATTGATCGGTAGAGTAAGAGAGCTCCCATGGGCTTCCCTCTCTCCCTAATTTATCTGAGATTGTTCTACAGAATCTCGAGGAGCAAGTTATGCAAGATATAATTTTAAAGCCGAGTCTATATTTTTGTTACACAGAAGACACCCTTCATAAATTTGCTGAAGCTATGTCTTCGAAGTTTGACAGCATCAAATCACTCTTTACCTTTTTTGGACTTGATGCTACAAACAGATGATACCGCATACACTATTTCATATACCGTTTACCGAAAATTTACTGCATTTTCTATTTGCATTCGATTTTTCTCAGCACACCCCACTTCTTACGAATGTTCTTCTTTTCATTTTTTAATGGGAAGAGCGTATACTCATTCCTTCAGTAAAGTGGCTAGACGGCGTGAAATTAATAAAATTATGGATATAGCTAGAGATCATAGATACTCTACGGATATGATACACCGTATTCATATAAGATAAGAAGTTCCGCAAGTACCGCATTAATAAAAGAACAAAATATAAGGGAACATATTGGTTTGATTGATTACATCCCAGGCATAGTCAACATTCTGAGGAATGCTTAAAAGAAATATAGTATGAAATTTGGAATTAGGACACAAAAATATTATTAGTCGTACGAAAAGGCCGTGATATAGTCCCAAATGACAGCAGACATGGGTTAATAAATTTTTTGGAAATCTGTGAATACAGTGGACCTAGACCAAATCTATATAGGTTCCACAACGAGATCTTTATAAATTCGATTGAAGGAGCGCAAATATAACGCCAGAACTTTCTCCCATTCAGCTGAGCTTTCACGTTTCTTAACGAGAGGGACACACTCTATGAGATGAATCCTGTATCATATCCTGTCATACATACATACATACATATAACTAAGCTGTTCTCTTAGATTCAGAGGTTAGCTCCAAAAAGAAATACAAACTACCATATAGTTTTTACTTACTGTTGCCGTATCAAACTTGTCCATTTACAGCGATCTTGTCATACAACTCGGGCTTCACTGACATCCAAGGCACGCCGTACACAAGATCTTCTATACTTCACACACATAATTCGTTTCGTTTCTCACGCAGACTCTCCTGAATCTGATCCTCCCATGACTTCCTTAGAATTCTTCTGCCTTTTTTTCCCGCCACTTGGGTTAAAAAAAATTCTTAGTAAGCATATCAGCACTCATTCTTTCAACGTGGACAAACCACCGAAGCATATAGGTCTCCACCCTGATAACAACTTTTTGATTCACATCACGCAACTGCAACACATCTTCATTCCTCACACAATCAGAACGTGTCTTGCCACAATCGTAAATAACGCATTTAACGTAAGTAACGCACACACTAACGGATTTCTCCAGAACACAAACGACTCCTATGTTTCTTCTCTAGTACCCAGGTTTCAATGCCGTACATCAGAGTAGGAACAATTACACTCTCATATAGAGCTATGCGCGACTCTCTTGAGAAATCATCATTCCTGTGAAAACCTCTCAGAGCAGACATGACTTTCAATGAAGAATTCACTTGCCTACTAATTTCACCATCCAATTTGTTCTCTCTGTCAAACATGCTTCCTAAATACACAAATTCACTCACCTGGTCAATCACTACAGTGCCATTTATACTTACATTACATTCAGTGCTACCATTTTCTCTCTCAAAAACCATAACTTCGGTTTTTGCCTTATTTATAATCAGTTTGAATTTCATGCAAGCTTCATACATCCGGGAAAACATACTCTGCAAATCACTTTTGCTCTCAGCCAAGAGGACACTGTCATCAGCATACAGCAATGTGCACACACGGATATCACCAAGACATAAACCAGTATTATCTATTTTGGGCATCACACATGCACGCATCCATAAATATATTAAACAGCCATGATGACATTACGCAACCCTGCCTGACTCCTGCGCCAATAGGAAACCATTTTGATAAAACACCATTCACTCGTACACAGGCTATACTGATAGCCTACATGGCTATTACACTAGTAAGTAGATTCCCAGTAGCACTGTATTCATTCAATACCTTTCACAAAAGGGTCCTATTTACTCGGTCATAAGCTTTCTCTAAATCTATGGAGGCAGCAAAAACTTTCTTACCAACAGACAGATACATTTCATTCATCATGCGTAATACAAAATTTGGTTAGTTCAAACTTTACCAGGCATAAAACCACTCTGAACATCACACACTTCCTCTGATGTAAGACCCCATACTTTTTCAATAACGAACTTACCAAACACTTTTAATGGCGCACTTAATAGGGTAATACCACGATAGTTCTTGCAGTCAGTCTGATCACCTTTTCCCTTATACAAGGAAACAGTGATAGCATCCTTCCAATCCCGAGGGATCATTCCTAACTCAAAGCACAACTGGCAAATTTCAGTTACCCAATCAATTACAGTCACCACCATACAGTAGCGAACAAGTGTATTTGGCGGAATACATTTTCGACCATATAACACTATCTACCAACAAGTAATTGGACACCTGTGATAGCAAAAGAAAACTAAGTTTATTCACCTTCAATAGTTAGTGGAGCCTCCACTAGCGGCGATTACAGCTGCCACCCTCCGGTGCATAGTCTCAACCAGGCGTTGTACGACAACTAGCGGTATTTTCTTCCATTCGGCTTCGAGAAGACAGGTCTCTTCCTTAACCGATTTCGGACGGTGGGGGCACCCCTTAGGTCGACGCTTCAACTCATCCCAGAGGTGCTCGATAGGGTTCAGGTCCAGCTCTGCGCAGGCCAGATCATTCGATTAGCCCATTGTCACCATACCAAGCCATGGTGGACCTCGCAACATGACAGGTGACACTGTCATCCTGAAAGTAACATGGGTCCACCCCGTAAATCTGCCACAACGTAGGAAGCGCATGGTCATCAAAATGGTGCAGTAGGTGTCGGCGTTGAGTCTACCAGGAATTGCGACCAAGGGTCCCGTGCCATACCAGGAGAAACACCACCATAGCATAATTCCACCGCCGCCGAACTTCACAGTTGGCACAATACATTCCGGCAGGAGACGTTCTCCAGGCAGACGCCAAACACAGACCCTGCCATCCAAACGGTAGAGGGTGAACCTTGATTCGTCGCTCCAAGGAACCTGTTTCCACTGTTCTTTGCACCACGTTAGCCGAGCAGCGCTATTGGCCTTGGTGATCAAAGGCTTGCGAGCGGCATCACGTCCATGATAACCGAGCAGATGGGCTTCTTTACGGATGGTATTCATCGAAAGAACACTCCCGGATGCCTGTTGAAAATCCTCGCGGATGTGGTCTATCGATTTGGGGCGGTTCTTCCGAATTTCTCTGGCCAGCACTCGTAGGTCTCTAACTCCTAGTTTTGTGAGTCTGCCGGGGCGGGGCACATTCCAACAGTCACCTCTCATCTTCCACTTGCCAATCACGTAGGCCACTGTCGATTTTGGGTACTTCAACTCGCTGGATATGTCACGTATGGATCCGCCATTTCTGTGATACCCGACGATTACACCTTTCTCGAAATCAAAGAGTTCCGAACTGCGTGGCATCTTGCATGCGACTGGTTGCGTTGTTGTTTGCCACACGATAGTTAATGGCGGCGGCCGTGACGTGTATCAGGACCGCAGATATCGTCGATTTCAGGGGTGTCCAATTGCTTGTAGGTAGATAGTGTATTTTTCTACTGGACCAAATCGGGTCATTTTGGGATATGATATGTGTTATTCAGTTGTAAACATGCCCATATGCAGATGGATTGGAAACCTTAACATAGATCAGGTACCAAGCTTAATCGCAAAATCATACAAATTGACCAACAAAGTCGGTGTGTATCACATTCATTTATTGTAACGATAACAGAACACAAGTACGAGAAAACGGCAAAACAATAACTAATACTTAGTGGGATAACCACGAGACTTAATAACAGCTGCACAACGGGCCGGCATCGAGTCCACTAGCTTCTCGACGGTGACCTGCAAAATTCGCGCCCATTCTGCAGACAGCTTGTCGAACTTCTGGGGCCTATTCCCGTAGGTTTTCTTCGCACATCGTCTCTCCATCTCCTCCCACATGTTCTCGAAGGGGTTGTGGTCTGGAGATTGGCTAGGCCAGTCTAGAAGTGTGACCTGTTGCTGCTGGAAGGCTACCTTGGCTACTCTGGAGGTGTGCTTCGGGCCGTTGTCTTGCTGAATGATCCATCCGGGTGGCATGTTCGGGTTTGCCCATGGGAAGACATCGTTGATAAGCATGTTTGTGTAGCTCTGGCCGGTCATTATTCCGTCAATCTTGATGATGGGGCCCATTCCATTGCGAGAGAAGGCGCCGTAAACCATGAGCGATCCTCTTCCGTGCTTCACAGTCGGCTGAATGTACTGGGGGTTGAATCTCTGGCCACACGAACGTCGTACGTATCGGATGCTATCACTTTCAAACAAGTTGTATTTGCTCTTGTCGGTGAAAAGCACCTTACTCCAGTCCTCCGCGGTCCAGTGTGGATGAAGGCGCGGGATCGTGACTCTTGCTCCTCGATTCTTGACTCCGATGAGTGGTTTCTTGGCGGGGCGTCTTCCATTCAATCCACCAGCAATGAGACCACGGGAGATGGTCATTCGGCTGACGTTCAGGTCGTCGCTGTCGCGGAATTCGGTGGTGATGTCCACAGCAGTCAAGGTGGGATCAGCACGAGGCCGAAGGAGGATGCGTCTATCCTGACGCAATGTAGTGGAACGAGGCCTACAACATCTCAGACTGTTCTCGACGGTCCCAGTCTTCTTATAACGTTGCAGGATAGCTGAAATGGACTGGTGTCGGATCTTCAGTGCCCTCGCAATGTCGGTGACTTGCATTCAAGATTCCACGATGTTCACGGCCGCCTGGCGAGCGCCAACAGGGATCTCCGCCTTTTTACCCATTTCTGAAAACCTAAGATTGACTCATTATCACACTACACATCACAAAACAGACAAAAATCACAAGAAAAACATTAATACATGCAGCAATGAAATGGGTAATAATTGGCGACTCTTGAATATGGCCCATTTCGAAATACAAATTCGCTCTGAGCGAAATACAAACTACGCGGTATTGTAACCCACGACTCAACACATATCATATCCGAAAATGACCCGATTTGGTCCTGCAGAAAAAAAAATTGTAGTCGAAAAAGTGTTTCGCTAAATACTTGTGTTCGCTACTGTATTTCAAATCTCAGCAGTTATGCCATAAATTTCCGGAGTCTTACAACTCTGAAGAGATTTTAGAGCTTTACACACTTCTTCTTTTGAGATCCATCCTGTGCTTTCATCCTTCACTGTGCCATCATCTGCATCTGTCTCTAAATCATCTTTTCTTTACTGATCTAATAACTCACAGAAGTATTCACCCCATCTTTCATTTAACTCATCGGTCTCCCATGTCATTTCCCCAACCCTGTTCTTCACACAACTTAACACTTTGTTTCCCTTATTTTTCCTGAGTCTCATGTACTTCCAGGAAGACTTCCTATCTTTCCAAAAAAGCCAATCCATGTCTTTCCACCTTCTCTTTCCTATCTTTTGCCTTACTCTGGAGAACCAACTTAGTGGCTTCACGCTTCTTACAGAGATATTCATCCACAGAAACTCTACCTTGCAACATCACCAAATAGGCTTCCTTCACCAAAAATAAGAGAATGCTGTCTAGACACGGTACCAAACAATGGAGATAACTGCAAAATTAAAAGATAAACTTTTATTTGCAATCTAAAACCATATATATACACGCGAGATCTTTCGTACCCACTATGGGTCCCTCATCAGGTACCGCAGAGGGGTGGTTCCGGGATTATATAGCCGGACAAAACAACCCACAATGCAACCGCATGGAGGCGCCGCTCATGTCCACGCATGCGCACTTGTTAGAAAATATAAACATGAAAATTTACAAAAGTACAAGAAACACAATTACGGATTATGATGAAATATACAATCTTGTAAAATAAAATGTCTCCATGATGAGGGTAGTGTCGACGGCATATCATCATTACAACACTGGTTAGCAAATAGAGCTATGTACAAGCTTTCAGCGAATAATAAGCCAGTCTTAGTTGTAGGCGTAGCTAAGATCTTGGTGCTGTTCCAGTCCGGAATGTGTTGGCCTTGTTTAACTAGTCGGGATAAAGCGGTGGTACCCGATCCAGTCCGGACATTGTACTTGTGTTCAGAAATGCGGGTAGCAACAGTCCGAATCGCAGATCCTACGTTATTGGTGTCTTGTATATCAGGGTCAGTAGCTTTTAATGGAATGGAATAGACACCGTGCTATTGAAACGTATTAACCTTATCCTGATCCTTCCTAATCAAGGAACATAATTTATGAGTCTGTATACCAAAGTCTATGTTCTGTCTGTGGCAAGCCTTTTTCAAAATATACATAACTTCAGGAAAGTAGTTGCTAGAACCGATGTATTTAACAGTTTCCTCATTTCCTCGTAAAAGGTGTAGGTGGATCGTTGGCATCTACGAAGTTGCCTTTCTTCAAAATTCTGTGGGTGTCCAAACCGGGAGGCCAAATCAAAAATAAATAAAATCTCTTTACTGCGATTTCTAGCAGAAGAAGAGTTTGAGTACGCCCTGCGAAACAGAAAAGGCAATGCTGCAGTCTTATGTTGATACGGGTTGGCTGAGTCAAATGGGATCAGTGTAGGGGGTGCAAAAGGTTTTCGATTAACGGAGAATGGAAAGGAACGGTTGGAGGTGTTACGTGTTAAACAGAAATCCAAAAAAGGTAAAGATCCCTGAGTCTCAAGTTCAATAGACTATTGAAACGACTATTAACACGTAACACCTCCAACCGTTTCTTTTGATTCTCCGTCTATCAAAAACCCTCTGCACCCCTACACTGATTCCATTTGACTCAGCCAACCCGTATCAGCATGAGACTGCAGCATTGTCTTTTCTGTTTCGCAGGGCGTACTCAAACTCTTCTTCTGCTCGAAATCGCAGTAAAGAGATTCTATTTATTTTTGATCTGGCCTCCCGGTTCAGATAACCGCAGGATTTTGTGGTAAGGCAAATTCGTAGATGCAAACGATCCACCTACACCTCTTTACGACGAAATGAGGAAACTGTTAAATACATCGATTCTATCGAACACGTTCCTTAAGTTATGCATATTTTGAAAAAGGCTTGCCACAGATAGAACATAGACTTTGGTATACAGACTAATAAATTATGTATCTTGATTAGGAAGGATCGGGATAAAGTAAATACGTTCTAAAGGCACGGTGTCTATTCCATTCCATTAAAAGTTACTGACCCTGATATACAAGACACCAATTACGTAGAATCCACGATTCGGACTGTTGCTACCCGTTTTTATGAACACAAGCACAATGTTCTGACTGGATCGGGTACCACCGCTTTATCCCGACTAGTTAAACAAGGCCAACACATTGCGGACTGGAACAGCACCAAGATCTTTGCAACACCTACAACTAAGACTGGCTTATTATTCGCTGAAAGCTTGTACATAGCTCTATTTGCTAACCTGTGTTGTAATGATGATATGCTGTCGACACTACCCTCATCCTGGAGACATTTTATTTTACAACATTGTATATTTCATCATAATCCGTAATTGTGTTTCTTGTACTTTTGTAAATTTTCATGTTTATATTTTCTAACAAGTGCGCATGCGTGCACATGAGCGGCGCCTCCATGCGGTTGCATTGTGGGTTGTTTTGTCCGGCTATATAATCCCGGAACCACCCTCTGCGGTGCCTGATGATGGACCCATTGTGGGTCCGAAAGATCTCGCGTGTGTACATATGGTTTTAGATTGTAAATAAAAGTTCATCTTTTAATTTAGCTATTATCTCCATTGTTTGGTGCCGTGTCTAGACAGCATTCTCTTATTTTTGCTTATTTTTGGTTTATTTAGTTGGCACGAATAGCACAGACGTTTGGATAGGCTTCCTTCTTTCTCTTTACTGCCTCTTCAATCTCATTATTCCACCAAGCATCACCTCTATTGTGACCCACTATTGTAGTGAAACAGACCTCTTCAACAGTAGTGACCAACAAGTTTTTAAAACATCCCCACTTCTTTTCTTCATCAATCTCACAAGGTTTCAGTTCCTTCAGTCGTTCTCTGAGTACGTCAGAATAATGCTGATGATTTTCAGGGAGCCTTTGAACTTTTACTCTTTCCATCCTAGGCCTCTGCCTATTCCTTTTCCTCCAACTAACATCTAGTTTCACTCGTGACACTAGCAAGTAATGATCAGAGCCAACATCCATACCTCTCATCACACGGGTTTCAACAACTAAGTGTTTCAGACGCTGATCGTAGACAACAAAATCCATCACACACTTTTGACCAAAAGTAGTATTTTCCAAATCATATGTGTTGATATACTTGTGGTTGAGTAATGTATTAGATACAAACCATTCCCAATGTTGAGTTCAATTAATCTATCACCATCACCATTCACACAAGGATCATTAAACTTACCCACAACATTGTCAGAAATTGCATTCTGCACACCTACTCTAGCATTGAAGTCCCCTGCTATTGTAACTTTCTCTGTAGCACCAAACTGGCTCAAAACAGCTTTTACCTTATTACAGAAATCTTCTTTCCTGTCATAGGGTTCAGAGCCACAAAGAGCATAAACTACAACAATTACTATTATCTGAAGTTTCACTTTCAAACAACTCCAAATAATTCTCTCACTTATGCAACTATAAAGAATTAAGTTGTTTTTAATATGTTCAACTAAAATCACACCTACACCAGCCTGTCCTCTCACATTATCGAATACCGCAGACCACACACTGACCGTTCCATTCACTTCTACTATACCAATTTCCTTCTTTTTGGTTTCAGTTACACGCAGCACATCCAAAATGTACTTATTCATCTCTTCAATCACCTCATTCATCTTGCCATTTATACCTCTAGTATTCCATACACCAATCTATCACTCACTCAGCCGAGATCTCTTACTGATTTTCCTTCTTCCAGTTCCAGGTCAATACCCTGGTTGACCATCATTCTCAAGTGTGGTAGGTCCACCATATCCCACTCTGGAGTTCATTTTTGGCATTTTTTTTTCTTTTTAATCAGGTACGTACATCAGTGTAAGGGATTAGCCCACAGCTGACGGTTCCAGTTGGTCATTCAACCTAAGGATTCTGGAGCAAAACCCAGTGAGTTTTTTCACCAATGTCACACAGAACTAGCTGGCACCTCTCGAAGATTCACAGAGACGCTAGTTGCTGTTGTGTATGCCATTGTTACCACGGAGCGCCCCGAGGATGCAAACCCATCTCTCACTAAGACCGCTCATATCCATTTATTATACTAAAAATTCAACTTTATTTGCAGACAGAGTGTACATCTTTACCCACTCTTCAATGTGCTGTAATAAAGACTTGGAAATCAATTTTTAAAGAAAATACAACAATCACAAAAGACCTTTCTTTTTATCAAATGCATAACTGTTTCAACCCACCCCAACTGGTATCGTTCGTTGAAAAGACATAGTAAGTTGCTTTAGTATCAAGGCGCATGCTAACTACGTCTAAGAATCACTGGTGTTGTTAATAAAAAGAGAAGCAGCAGATTACGAAAACGTTTTTAGAAGGTTATTTGCACTGTCGTAGGATTTTAATTTTAACCTGATGATGTGGCAATCACTGTCAGGAAAGACCTCGTGTGATGTTTTAACCAATATTCATACTTTTATTATTATTTCATTGCGTAATTAATGTGAGTTTCATCATTCACTTTGACTCAAGCTTATGTTCAATGTCGTGCGGAGACGACATTATCGACACATTCAGCCAATAAGTAAGATATCTGAAATTAGGCAATTGTAATGGATTGGTAGATATAACTTAGGCATAAAGAGAAAATAAACAACAGCAAAAAAAGCTTCCATCATAGCTCTTGAAATATTTACAGCTGAGCATTACCTCATCCTCCTCTTCACGAGCCATATATAAATGAACATGATTGTTTTTATGTGAAATTTGGTTATCTGTCTGGACATTTCTTACATATAATATAACATCTTTTTGGAGACAATAAAAACAATTATTATTTGGAATCACGAATAAACACTCCTAAGAAAAATGCTTAGAGAAAATTGTTACAATTTTTCTTCACCATTATCGTTTGCATTTCTAGAAACTCAAAACCTCACGCAAAAGTTTGGTAAATAATTTTCGAACCTTTGGTTATCTGACTATACGAAAAAGCGTAGTCCGTTTCAGTGAAACAAGCAATTTAAAAAAATAAGAAAGATCGCTTTTGAAGAACTTATAAATACTCAGTAACTGGAAAATGAGTGTCCACACTGTTTGTATTCACCATGTATGTAAAATACGTCTTTAATTATCGAAAAGTACATGAACAGGGGAATTTCTTGAAAAATGCTTGTGCCCGACAAGTTCCTTCATGGTCTTCTATTTTCACCAAAACGTCATGCGCAAATAAGAAATGAGATTTCAACTGCGCAGTACAAATGACGTTCCCCATTCCAAAAGTCCAGCAGCTTCGTTATTCCAGCAGCTGAGGACAGTTTTCCAAAACGGCATTCTATTGAGTGATTTGTGAACAATATTGTTTTCATTCCTTTCACAACTGGTTTGTATTTCATGGGACAAAACGCTGTTGTTGAAGGTTTTCTAAATTTGCAGTCCCATGCAATACGTTTACAGTTTGTTTCGTTCTTTGGGTGCTCAATTTCGTTTACTTATTTTTTTCTAAATTTCCGGAAACACTTTGAAATTGTTTTGGACTTTCTTGGAAAAGTCGAGAAAAATTTTTAAATATTGTCTTTTTGGCAGTGTCGTCTGGTCTGCCCTTGTCGACAAGAGGTTTACAAAAATGTCTTACAAAATGCATTCGCAGTTAGATTGCTGACGATCTAACAACAGTTTGTACTTTTTGAGTACATTCCTAAAATTTAAAATTTTGAAAATTCCGGTATATCGCGGGATTTTTTTTTCTTTTTTTCCTTTTTTATGGAAATATCAAACTTATGTTTTATTTAAGTAACAGAACTGCAAGAATCATCTTTTTTTTATAAAAAAGTTTTAAAGAATACATTTATTCAAATCACAAGTCTCTACCGCTGCATTTTTTTTAGTTCCCTGATTTGTGAGAAACGTTTCTTAAAATGCATTAATGCTATATTGTGCAACACTTGGTGTCTGCACACCGAAGGTCGATATAACAAAAGAGAAAAGTCAAGAAGTCAACGTGCGGAGTAAAGAATTTTGAAACGCCGAGCGTTACCACTGTCGGGAGAATTAGCACAAAATATCGTATGATCATTTTTTGCTGGACACCAAACAGGTATCCCCATTCGCCAGGTCATTCTGCGTCTAAAATGTGGATTATGTTTGTTTAATTGAATTGCTAAGTAGACCTTGATATGCAGTTTAACGGGATAACTATGTCTCAATTATTGTAAAACTGAAGCACAAAATTCGAGCAACTAAAAATGTTCATCACATTTCTGTTATTCTTAGGTTTTACGGAATCCTCTCCTACTTCAAGGTTTATTTCCTTTCCACCCCGCACCCTCCATCGTTTTATGATTATAGGTTTGTATTTTACTCCCTGCTGGTGGAACTTATAATAATAAAAAATAAAAAAAATATATCTTTTAAGTGCTGGTTGCAGTACTTGATGTCTGATTATTTGCGATCGATTTCTCTACACGCCTGTTTTCCGGCACCACCATTAAACTTGTTTTTTCTTTCTCTTCATTTAGAGAGCACTAAATTCCAAAGTTGCACAGAGACACCGAGAGTAATGTTGGTGTGTTAAGAACGCTTTTAACATCTTTCTCAACGGATAATGTTTGTTCCTGTAACTTGATATTTCCCACACTTTTCTTTTATTTTTTCTTACCTGGGCATACTCTTTCCGCTTCTTTATCCCTCACTTTTCATTTATTCTTTCCTATCAGGGCATACTATTTCCGCTTCTTAAAATGTTCCCATTCTTGAGCCCTCAAAAAATGTCTGTGTTGCAGGAACACAGTGGCTGACCCCTGTTATGTTCTTATTTAGCAGCAGTATTTTGTTTGAAAATTCCTAAATATTTACAAAATATATAATTCTGCTATTTAATGTCTTCCTTTTTCAAACTATAATCTTAAACTCGCTGCTAACTCTTTAAATAAGCAGCAAGTGTGGAAATCGTGTCTTAGTCATTGCACGTTCCTGATGCATGCTTGCAATGACTGCATTCTTCCCAGACAGCTAATGGTGGTGTTTGGTTGCCTGGTTGAAGAGGACAACCGGTGTTGTAAGCCACTACTGGGTGGCGTGAACGAGTTCTGTTGGACCATCGTGCAACCCTGTTTGAATCTTGATGAAGGTGGAAGCTTGGTGTGTCAGTATCGTGGAGAGTGTAGTTGTGGAAATGTCAATGAGACGTGACCTTAAGTTGTACTAGTGTTCAAACCAACTGTTACTTTCAACTTCGTCCACCTAGGGGAATTTCCGTCGATCTTGGTTGTTTGTGTGCTAATATTTCAGTACCGCAAGGTATACTAGAGATCAAAGCACCCATTACTTCCAACGTCGTTTACCTAATGTAATTACCGACGCTCCGGAGTATGAGTTTTGTTTACACAGCACCTAGAATGTTTAGTTAGTTTTTAATTGATATAATCATGTTATCTTCTGATTCAAGGCTTCTTGAATTGGAAGAGGAACTACAAAGGATCAAGTGGGACATCGTCGGGCTGAGTGAGGTAAGGAGAAAAGGAGAAGATCTCATTGAACTGAAAAGTGGACATCTCTTCTATTATCGTGGGACAGATACTGGCAGAACTAGTGGTGTTGGATTTATAATAAACAAGAAACTGAAGGATAAAGTGGTAGAAGTTGAAAGTTCCTGTGACAGAGCTGCACGACTCGTTATCCAACTATCGAGAAGATACCAGGCTCAGATTATTCAAACTTATGCACCCACCACAAGTCATCCTGAAGAAGAAATTGAAGAATTTTATGAGGAAATTCGTCATCTAAATAATAAAGGTAAGCAGCACTTGAAGATAATTATGGGAGATTTCAATGCAAAAATAGGGCAACGGCAACAGAATGAAACTTCAGTAGGTAAATTCGGTCACGACAACAGAAACCAGCGTGGAAATACTCTCGTTGAGTTTGCAGAGGCAGAAGGATTTTTCATCTTGAACTCCTTTTTCAAAAAAAAGCCACACAGGAAATGGACATGGAGACATCCAATTGGGACAACAAATGAAATTGATTTTATTATGTGTAACAAAAAATTCGTCATCGAAGACTGCAGTGTGCTGAACAAGTTCAACACAGGTAGTGACCATAGATTGGTGAGATGTAAGATGCACCTCAACACTAAACTGGAACGTGGGAAGCTCATAAGACAAACAAAATGCATTGACATAACCAACCTTAAAAAACACCATAATACTTTCAAGTTGGAACTGAAGAACAGATTCTCTGCTTTAGAAGGCCTAACATCGGAAGAAGTGGATATTTCGGAAGTTAACAGAAAAGTAACCAAAGCTCTTATGGAAACAGCAACAAAATTAGCTGGGTCTAAGAACAAGTTGCATGTGAACAAATTATCAGGAAAAACCAAAATGTTGATGCAAAAAAGAAGAGAGATGAGGACAACTAAAGAAGATGTGACTTCCAAAGTGGAATATATAGAGCTATGCAAGACAACACGAAAAAGTATCACTGAAGACGTAAGGAAATTCAACTGTGAGCTAGTGAGGAAAGCAATTGAAAACAACCAAAGCCTTAAGATAGCAAAGGGACACCTCAGTAAGGGAAGAAAACAGATTATGGCTCTGAGAAAAGAAGATGGTTCTATAACAAGAAATAGAGGCGAAATTTTGACAAGAGTGAAAGATTTCTACTCCAAATTATATGAAAGGGATGATACATGTATTCCAGACATCATGAAAGGTACCAGAGTTCTTCCAGTCCTCCCAGCAGAAGTTGCTCATGCAATCAAGAACATGAAGCAGGGGAAAGCTCCAGGAGAAGATGGAATTACTATAGACATCATACAAGAAGCAAGTGGAGAAATTGAAACAGTACTCGCCCAAATTTTCACTCGATGCCTTAATGAAGGAAAGATTCCTGAGGATTGGAACACTGCTACAATGATCCTGCTACATAAGAAAGGTGACATTGAGGATCTCAGGAACTACAGACCTATCAGCCTCCTATCAGTGGTTTATAAAATCTTCACTAAAGTTCTTTCACACCGCTTGAAGGTAACACTGGACATGGCTCAACCGAGAGAACAAGCTGGATTCAGGAGTGGCTACAGCACAATAGATCATATCCACGTACTGAGAGAACTAATGGAAAGAGCGAGGGAATATGAACTTCCATTGTGCATGGCTTTTATCGATTATGAAAAAGCCTTTGATTCGGTGAAACCATCAGCAGTTACCACGGCTCTGAAATCCTGCGGTATTGAAGATGCATACATTAATATTATTAATAACATCTATGAAAATGCAAGTGCAAAGATTCGGCTGTTTGAAAATACAACACACATAAAAATTGGAAAGGGAGTGAGACAAGGTGACACCATATCTCCGAAGCTCTTTAATGCCACATTGGAAAATGTCTTTCAATCACTGAACTGGGAAAACAAAGGGATAAAGATTAATGGAGATTATCTAACCCACCTTCGTTTTGCTGATGACATAGTCATTTTGCAACTAGCCCATCAGAGCTGCAGAGTATGATCCAGGAACTTGCTGACAAGAGTAAAGAAGTGGGATTAAAAATGAACTTTCAGAAGACAAAAGTGATGTTCAATGCTTTTACAAGAAATGAAGATTTATCGATTGATGGAGAAAAACTGGAGATAACAGATACGTATGTTTATCTTGGACAGCAGATATCAAGTGAGGGTCACATTGATGAAGAAATTAATCGGCGTACAAAACTTTCCTGGAGAGCTTTTGGAAGAAACAGCATAATTTTCAAGAGCAATATGCCATTATGTCTTAAAAGAAAAGTGTTTGATCAATGCATCCTTCCAGTGCTTACGTATGGTGCAGAGACGTGGACCTTAACTAAAAGAGACATACAAAGGCTGCAGACAACTCAAAGTAGCATGGAGAGGTGCATGCTTGGTATAACCAGGAGAGATAAGAAGAGGAACTCGTGGATCCGAAAAATGACGAGAGTGGAAGACATCATGATCAGAGTTAAATCCCTGAAATGGCAATGGGCTGGACATACTGCCAGAAGGACAGACCATAGATGGACAGCTGAAATTTTAGATTGGATTCCAAGGAACAGGAAAAGACCCAGAAAAAGACCACATGGGAGATGGGTGGATGAAATTCGTAAATATGCGGGAGTGACATGGAGGAGACTGGCACAAGACAGACCGTTGTGGAGGAAACTTGGGGAGACCTTCGTCCAGCAGTGGATTGATAATGGTTGACAATGATGATGATGATGATGATAATCATGTTTAGAAATGAAACACTAAAACTTTCTTGGATTTCAATGTGCAGAGCATGCAATTTAAAGGCGATTTAAATGTCAAAATTACTTTTGTAGTTAACCTTCTGAAAGAAATACGGGATTACGCTATATAATACAAATTTGGAAGATGAAAATCCGATTTTTGGCGTAAATGGGACAAGGATGGTAAGTCTGATAATATCCATAAACTTGAAAATTTTCATCGTCCTGGAGCGGGACTCGAACCGCGTCTCCCAGAAAACGCCCGGGTATGTTAACCACTACACCACCCAGAACGACCAAGTTTCCGATCAATTTGAATTTAACCATCACAGGAGTCACTAGTCGAAGCAACCGGCATTCATGTTTAGCGAATCCGGAGGTTAAGAATCTTATCCCGTGTTTGCCCGGAGAAGCAGATAAATCATGAAAGAAATACGGGATTACGCCATATAATACAAATTTGGAAGATGACAATCCGATTTTTGGCGTAAATGGGACAAGGATGGTAAGTCTGATAATATCCGTAAACTTGAACATTTTCATCGTCCTGGTGTGGTTAACATACCCGGGCGTTTTCTGGGAGACGCGGGTTCGAGTCCCGCTCCAGGACGATGAAAATTTTCAAGTTTACGGATATTATCAGACTTACCATCCTTGTCCCATTTACGCCAAAAATCGGATTGTCATTTTTCAAATTTGAGTTAACCTTCTGTTTATGCCTCGACTTTTGTGTTGCCCTGAATCGGCAGCCGATCCTTAGAAACACATGTATCTTGTGTATTAGAATACCGATGGATCGATAAACGGTGGCAATAGCAGTCCTACCCAAATTCACAAGTTTCAAGAAAGATTATAAATCACATTCTCTATTTGGACTCCATTTGCTAACGGGATGGTGAATTTTTCTATGGCGCCTTGGAAAAAGCCCAGCGACTTCTCACAACACTAATTTCACAAGCACAGAATAACATAAGCTTATCATTTAAATCGCCATTATTGACAAACGCTCAGTCCGTTTAATTCCTATAAGCGTTTTCCCTCTAAAGATGTTTCTGTACTGAACACAATATTTTTATTATCTAAATGAAAATTTGAATCTGTTTAATAACGAGGGACTATACACCAACTATGGAGAAAAATAATACAAATATAGTAGTTATCCAAAATTATTGGCGTGGAATAAAAATCAATTTTCCAAGCTTTCGCATATCAACTGAGTGGCTTTTTCAAAGAAGATAAACAGAAACTGCTTTCTTCTTTGAAAAAGCCATCTGGTTGATGTGCGAAGTCTTGGAAAACTGACTTTGTTCTATTATTACAATTTCAGATTACTGCTACAATTATATCATTTTTCTAATTTGAATCTAATTTACTAAGTGACTGTTTGAACAATGTAACCCGTAACAAATTTAAATTCCTTATTTATCTGAAATAGGAGTTTCTTTTCCAAGCAGGACTAATATTAAAATCACTTCTGAAGCGCAACAGGCATCCCTCCAGGACTTATCCAGACGTGTTTGTTTAGGTATGCCTTCGTGATTTTGCGATTTAAAACATGGATTATTAATTATGGGATGAGGTACATGCACGATGTGCCTTCCACACCACTGCCAGGTGGCGATATAATTGGGGGAAAATATGGAGCCAGCAATATAAAAGTACTTGCGCTATAAAAGTATCCTATGCTTTCCAAGGAAATGTTTTTCTAGTAAAGCGTCTAATGTAACAAAAACCCTTTGGCCAATGCTCTGTCTTCTTCAGAACTCAAGCAAGTATCGAGAATCCAACTACGTATTAACGAATAAAAAAGACACTTCGCACTTTTCAAATGTCTATTATTGTCGTTGTGAAACTTTTCATATTCACAGGGAGTGTCACGATGGAAAACGTCGACAAGTTCGCCAACACGTAACACTTTGGTGGTGCATGGCCTGTACTGAATATACTTACCACGAAATGCCTTAATACCAAAATGTGTTCGAAAATCTCTGATGATTTGTGTTTGTCAAGTGTTGGAATTACATTAGAACCTTATTAATGCGGACCAATTGGGGTCTTTAAGTCGTCCTAATCAACGAAAGTCCGGATTAAACATAATAACCTATACAATGAGACAAGGTATAGTTGAACCACCCTGTACAAGAACAAAAGCATTTTATTTTACACTTAGAGTGATACAAAATGTAAATTAACCCACAGGAAAGAAATCAATACTTAACTTAAATGATATTTATGTCCTACAATATAACTTTATGTTACTCTTGCAATACTTAGAACACAACGGTCGAGGCTCATGCACACTCGTGTCACTGACACGCTAACTGGTTTGAAGAAATTACTGATTATCAAGTTTTAGAGCTAATATCTTGTACTATTAATTCACGCAGGTTCCCCAAATGTTCATAATATCTAGATATGTTTTCATATTTGCTGTCTTAGACGTATATATTTGATCACGGAATTCACGTTTTCTTTGATTTCACTAAGGTTTGGCTTTCGTTCATTAATATCTTCTGCTTCATCGTGGTCGTCTTCATCCACTTCAAAACTTTCTGCTGTCATTAAACGTCCAACAATCTCCGCCTCTGTAAAAAAATGATAACCCGGATTTTCTTTGTCTTCTGCTAGCCACAAGTCAATGTCGTTCAGTGTTAAAACTTTCACACCATCTTGGTAGAAACATAAAGTGAAAATCTTTTACTTCAAACCAAGCTGTATCTGGTTCGATCTCATAATTTATCAAAAAAAATTTCAACGATTTAACCAAAGTTGAGGGTTTTATATCATTTTCAGCAGATGTAAAAACTAAAAATCATAGATCTCAAATTGTAATCTTTGAGATTCTATAACACCTTCTGCCGTCTTCTGTCTTCTTCTCCTGCAGCCGGCTCCTCGACTTACAGAAATTCCTTTTAAAGCGTTTTTTTGCTGTAGAAGTTTGACTGTGTAGATAATGCCGTGGTCCATAAGCTGGATCAGATATGTTGTGTTTGGTGGCAAGAACATGCACGCAATCTTTTATGATCACTTGTCAGATTCTCGTCATATGGGTGTGCTGGAGCATTGTCGAATAAGAAAAGGGGTTTCACTTCATCTTCAGAAATTTTTAAAACTTCAGTTTGGTATCTTTTGATTTCCCACCCAGCATTTTTGTGAAACCAATCCACTGTGATATATGAAATGAACAATGCATTTTTTCGAGCTGTAGTAGTGTATTTGTAAATTTTCCATTATATCTTTATTGCCCGTGGATTTATGCTTTTGCCCACAATCACGACTCCAACATGTGACTTCCATCAGCATTTGCGCATAGCAAAGCGGAAACTCGATCCTCACTAATTTTTCATCCACGTAATTTTCTTTCAGCCTTAGACGCTTCGGTGATGTCCGGTAAGTCTCTCCAATATAAGCCCTTATCGTCATAATTATGTAGCTGTGAAGACTGTGTTTTTCCCTCCTTTAAAAAATCGTCTAATTTTTTCCTGAAGGGCTCAACAACTTCAACGTCTGCACTGAAACTTTCACCACATAGTGTTTTATTTGTTATGTTATGATGCCATCTGAACCTAAACAGCCAACCCGATCTGGCTTTAAAAGCGCTATTGTCCAACTGTTAAGGTAATATTTCCACTGCAGCCGGAATTTCAATCCCTTGGTTGAAAATGTTTACTCAGCTTCCTTCTTTCCAATCCAGAAGAATCAAGCTGAGAAAATCATTTATAAACAGCATCGTAGGGATTGATCTGTACGCATTCGCGTTCTTTTTACAGAACTTTCTTCCTTTTCTTCATTAAACTTCAGGACAAATATTTGTAGGTCGTATTTTTTCTTCCTTATGTCTAGAACAGACTGTCTTGCTATCCCATATTCCAAACAAATGCTCGCCACAGACATTTCTTTTTCGAGTTTTCTATCACGCATAATTTATCATGAAGAAAGAGAGAGCCTTGTATTTGCGTTTTTTACCTTCAGTAGGTTTACTTAACGATATCACTGCACGCAAATGAAAAACTGTAAAACTTTTTCGAAATCACCATAAATAATGACACGGGTCAATACAGGACGTAATGCGCAGCACATCAGGAAAAGCGACCGACTGAGTGACGCATTCTCCCGCAAAGACAATAGAGTAGACTTACGAATGCGTTGAGGAACCGGTTGAGTCACGGCAGGTGCAACTGTGCGATAGATACGTAGTTTGCAGTATCGCACCCGTAACTCAGTTTTTTATTCGCGTTCGTTAGTACTTTGTTAAAGGGCTGTCCGGATTAAGCGAAGTACGGCTTATTGCGATCCGGATTAATGACGGTTCACTGTAGTTTGTCTTTGAGTTTAGTAGAGAAATTGTTATCCAAAAACAAGTTTCCTAAACAAAAATAAAAAGTACATATTTGTCTGGCATTTATTTTTTGTTTAACAATTTTTTTTACCTGACGGACCGATACTACCTTTGGTGATATTATTATAAGCCTTTTACCCATGTTATTTGCTGGATAACTATTTCACTGTATTACGTATACTGGCTATGCAAAAACAACATTTCTTTTAATAAATTAATTTATTTTCGACAACCTAGCCTACAATTGTATTGCGCCATGAATATGTTATCTAGCTAATCGTATATTCCCGATGCAATGCATTTCCGTTTAGGAAATATAAATTTTTTAACTTAAAATCTATTGAGATAAAATATTACGAGATAAATTTGATTTCATGGGAGTTTTTATAACATTTAAACGCCTGAGATTGTTGCCCTTTTTTTTTGAGTTCAATCCAAATAATTTTTTATATCTCGCTGTCTTCTCTCTCTCCTTTTTATATCTCAGTGTGGTGCTGTTCTCTGATTTTGTTTAGAAATGGAGGCAGTAATATGAAAATGACAGAATATATGTAAAAATAGCCTGTGACTAAGTTTCACTTCTTAACTTCTTAACACAAATTCTCCGTTTCCTTGGTATTTATTTTTTATCTGTATTGATTAATCGTAAGAAACTACATTTGGCATTTTTTCGTATGCACAAAATCATCCTACAATGAATTTTTCTACAGGTCGAACACCTAATATTTTTAAAAGACAAACTAAGTATCTGAAAGAAATTGATTGGAATGTTATCCTATGGCATACGTAACAATATGTAAAATTTATATCGAAGCACATACAGTAATGTTTCCTGTCAGAACGTTTTCACATGCTCTGGGCGTAGTTGAAACTTGGAAACGCGGCAAATCATTTTCATTTTTAACTACCCATAATACCGTTTTGTATATACAAGTTAAGGACACCAACCACGAAACTGCAAAAATGCTCTTCCCCTTTAATTTTTTTTCTGGGCGTATGGCAATTTTAATGTCCCTTATTGTATTTGGCCAGTAACTCTGCAATGTGAGGTTCAATTCTCGCAAATCTTTTAGAGAAAGAAATATGCAAAACCGTGTCGATGCCACTAAATTCATATACGTAATTTCAGTCAATGCTTCAAATGTTATGAAACAGTAAGAAGTAATCTGCATCTTAAAACATATGCAGTATGTCAAAAGGAAATTTGCCTGAAAAGGAAATAATAGAATATCAATAATCATGTTCAAACTTTGTAGGCTGAACGGACAACTTCCGGAAATCTTACACCAGTTGAAAATTTGTGGGATGGACTGAGGAAACTATTGAACGCATGGTTACTCTGGCCAACAATCGGAAATTCACGGCAGCAATCATAACACTACAGCTAAATATTTAAGAAGTACCACGTCAGTACCACTAAACATTCACACGACATCCCATAGAGGCAGTTTGAAAAAGAAAGACGGCCGAGAATTCAATTAGGATGTGATTTAAATAATTTGGTACTCGGTGCATGTAATTGTTGTGCAATTCCTGAGAGTTTTAATTCATGTACAAAATAAGATAATCGAAAAATTGCAGAATATTGTCTTCCTGTATAAAGTAAGAACTCACATATTTCATAAATGTAAAAGTAATTCCTATTAAAGATAGAACATTACTGGAACTGAAGTTATCAATACTATCAATACTTAGTTTACAGTATTTCATTTTTATTTTCGCATTACTTCCGGTACAACACTAGTACATACAAAACATTTACAGTCTTAAAGCCAAACGAAAATTTCTTACCTATTACAGTTAGTAGCTGACCATTTAATTTTTTTTTCTTCATTAAGATGAAACATATTTATTTTACAAATAATAAACTTAAAGTATTCATTTTTTTAAGAAGGACCGTCATTGGAAATAACGATTATAAAAAAATGTCTTTTCTGAATAACAAGAAGTATAGTCATTAACTAAATCTAGGAAAGTCCTCGTTCAGCTACATTAAAGAGTATTTTTATTCCATGATATGCATCCCATATCATGGAATAATAATGATAGTTTCAAATCTCATTCATTTAATTTGTCAATCTACAAAACAAAAAGCAAATTTTATTTTTTATTAGATTCGTCTTTTACAGAATAACAAGGGGAACTAACTAATATCTTTACAACACGGGCCTTGTTAAAGGCTTTCACAACCGATTTTACAAACTTGGTCTCGAAAGTCTTCATAGTGAAACGAGGAATTAATTTAAAATATAAAATGTTTAAAGTACAAAACCGCAAGCTATATTATTTCATTGTTTGTTTTTCGCAGAAATTCTCCTCGGCGATGGTACGATCAAAAAATATGTTTCAAAACACATGAAATCGTAAAATAATGTTGCATGAACAACATATTTCATAACGCGTAATGAAGACTGTAGAACGGTTATGGTGTATAATATATATATATGCCATTTTTTGACCTCTCTGTTTTTCAAATAAATGAAGAGATGAAAAATGAATGCAGAAGTAAAGATAAAAATTTTAAATAACTGAAGTATTTAAATGGTCAAAGGAACAACAAGGTTTTGATGAAGTCCACATAAGCACACACGCACAAATTTTCAACAGTTGCGTTTATTAAAATTCACCCATGAAGTTCTTCCACTTTGTAAAAAAAGTGTCTCAATGCTCTCTACTTGAGAAAATTGAAATCGGATATAAAATGATATAAAATAGATATAAATGAAAATACACTCAAACAAGGCAAATAAATAAATGGCGTCAATAACTTCTTTTCCTAATTATTGAATGTGCTGATAACGCAGTCCCTGCACGGTATTGTTTAAAATATTAAAATTTTAACCAACGTTATACGTAACGAAATAACAAATTGATATAATATTGGTTAAAATATCACTCGAAAAGGCACTGGCAACTTTTCTAACACCTTTAACCTAATCATTGGCTTACTCAGTATCTAGCTCCACAGAAGTAATAAATATAATTCGGAACTATTCACCGACAAGCTCTCTATTTGTTTTTGCCTCACTGAATGTCGGGTCACCCTTCCCAAGTGTCCCAGTGAAATTTGCTCATGAAATTATGGAATCAAAAGTACTTACACAGAACAATCTCACAGAGCCAAAGGTCCAAGCTATTTTAAGTACCTTACGATTGGTATTTAACAGAACATACTTCACATTCCAAAACAGAATTGATCGGTAGAGTAAGAGAGCTCCCATGGGCTTCCCTCTCTCCCTAATTTATCTGAGATTGTTCTACAGAATCTCGAGGAGCAAGTTATGCAAGATATAATTTTAAAGCCGAGTCTATATTTTCGTTACACAGAAGACACCCTTCATAAATTTGCTGAAGCTATGTCTTCAAAGTTTGTCAGCACCAAATCACTCTTTACCATTTTTGGACTTGATGCTACAAACAGATGAAACCGCACACATTATTTCATATACTGTTTACCGAAAATTTACTGCATTTTCTATTTGCATTCGATTTTTCTCAGCACACCCCACTTCCTACGAATGTTCTTCTTTTCATTTTTTAATGGGAAGAGCGTATACTCATTCCTTCAGTAAAGTGGCTAGACGGCATGAAATTAATAAAATTATGGATATAGCTAGAGATCATAGATACTCTACGGATATGATACACCGTATTCATATAAGATAAGAAGTTCTGCAAGTACCGCATTAATAAAAGAACAAAATATAAGGGAACATATTGGTTTGATTGATTACATCCCAGGCATAGTCAACATTCTGAGGAATGCTTGAAAGAAATATAGTATGAAATTTGGAATTAGGACACAAAAATATTATTAGTCGTACGAAAAGGCCGTGATATAGTCCCAAATGACAGCAGACATGGGTTAATAAAATTTCTTGGAAATCTGTGAATACAGTGGACCTAGACCAAATCTATATAGGTTCCACAACGAGATCTTTATAAATTCGATTGAATTAGCGCAAATATAACGCCAGAACTTTCTCCCATTCAGCTGAGCTTTCACGTTTCTTAACGAGAGGGACACACTCTATGAGATGAATCCTGTATCATATCCTGTCATACATACATACATACATATAACTAAGCTGTTCTCTTAGATTCAGAGGTTATCTCCAAAAAGAAATACAAACTACCATATAGTTTTTACTTACTGTTGCCGTATCAAACTTGTCCATTTACAGCGATCTTGTCATACAACTCGGGCTTCACTGACATCCAAGACACGCCGTACATAAGATCTTCTATACTTCACACACATAATTCGTTTCGTTTCTCACGCAGACTCTCCTGAATCTGATCCTCCCATGACTTCCTTAGAACTCTCCTGCCTTTTTTTTCCGCCACTTGGGTTAAAAAATTTTTCTTAGTAAGCATATCAGCGCTCATTCTTTCAACGTGGCCAAACCACCGAAGCATATAGGTCTCCACCCTGATAACAACTTTTTGATTCACATCACGCAACTGCAACACATCTTCATTCCTCACACAATCAGAACGTGTCTTGCCACAATCGTAAATAACGCATTTAACGTAAGTAACGCACACACTAACGGATTTCTCCAGAACACAAACGACTCCTATGTTTCTTCTCTAGTACCCAGGTTTCAATGCCGTACATCAGAGTAGGAACAATTACACTCTCATATAGAGCTATGCGCGACTCTCTTGAGAACCCATCATTCCTGTGAAAACCTCTCAGAGCAGCCATGACTTTCAATGAAGAATTCACTTGCCTACTAATTTCACCATCCAATTTGTTCTCTCTGTCAAACATGCTTCCTAAATACACAAATTCACTCACCTGGTCAATCACTACAGTGCCATTTATACTTACATTACATTCAGTGCTACCATTTTCTCTCTCAAAAACCATAACTTCGGTTTTTGCCTTATTTATAATCAGTTTGAATTTCATGCAAGCTTCATACATCCGGGACAACATACTCTGCAAATCACTTTTGCTCTCAGCCAAGAGGACACTGTCATCAGCATACAGCAATGTGCACACACGGATATCACCAAGACATAAACCAGTATTATCTATTTTGGGCATCACACATGCACGCATCCATAAATATATTAAACAGCCATGATGACATTACGCAACCCTGCCTGACTCCTGCGCCAATAGGAAACCATTTTGATGAAACACACTTCACTCGTACACAGGCTATACTGATAGCCTACATGGCTATTACACTAGTAAGTAGATTCCCAGTAGCACTGTATTCATTCAATACCTTTCACAAAAGGGTCCTATTTACTCGGTCTTAAGCTTTCTCTAAATCTATGGAGGCAGCAAAAACTTTCTTACCAACAGACAGATACATTTCAATCATCATGCGTAATACAAAATTTGGTTAGTTCAAATTTTACCAGGCATAAAACCACTCTGAACATCACACACTTCCTCTGATGTAAGACCCCATACTTTTTCAATAACGAACTTACCAAACACTTTTCCTATCGCACTTAATAGGGTAATACCACGATAGTTCTTGCAGTCAGTCTGATCACTTTTTCTCTTATACAAGGAA
Organism: Macrothele yani; assembly: GCA_039090855.1. Taxonomy (NCBI): domain Eukaryota; kingdom Metazoa; phylum Arthropoda; class Arachnida; order Araneae; family Macrothelidae; genus Macrothele; species Macrothele yani. Next base: position 27,811,705 of record CM077018.1, on the reverse strand, counting down.
ACAGTGATAGCATCCTTCCAATCCCGAGGGATCATTCCTAACTCAAAGCACAACTGGCAAATTTCAGTTACCCAATCAATTACAGAGTCACCACCATACAGTAGCGAACAAGTGTATTTGGCCGAATACATTTTCGACCATATAACACTATCTACCAACAAGTAATTAGACACCTGTGACAGCAAAGGAAAACTAAGTTTGTTCACCTTCAATAGTTGGTGGAGCCTCCACTAGCGGCGATTACAGCTGTCACCCTCCGGTGCATACTCTCAACCAGGCGTTGTACGACGACTAGCGGTATTTTCTTCCACTCGGCTTGAAGAAGACAGGTCACTTCCTTCACCGATCTCGGACGGTGGGGGCACCCCTTAAGTCGACGCTTCAACTCATCCCAGAGGTGCTCGATAGGGTTAAGGTCCGGCTCTGCGCAGGCCAGATCATTCGATTAGCCCCATTGTCACCATACCAAGCCATGGTGGACCTCGCAACATGACAGGTGACACTGTCATCCTGAAAGTAACATGGGTCCACCCCGTAAAACTGCCGCAACGTAGGAAGCGCATGGTCATCAAAATGGTGCAGTAGGTGTCTGCATTGAGTCTACCAGGAATTGCGACCAAGGGTCCCTGGCCATACCAGGAGAAACACCCCCATAGCATAATTCCACCGCCGCCGAACTTCACAGTTGGCAGAATACATTCCGGCAGGAGACGTTCTCCAGGCAGACGCCAAACACAGACCCTGCCATCCGAACGGTAGAGGGTGAACTTGATTCGTCGCTCCGGGGAAATTGTTTCCACTGTTCTTTGCACCACGTTAGCCGAGCAGCGCTATTGGCCTTGGTGATCAAAGGCTTGCGAGCGGCATCACGTCCAGGATAACTGAGCAGATGGGCTTCCTTACGGATGGTATTCATCGAAAGAACACTCCCGGATGCACGTTGAAACTCCTCGCGGATGTGGCCTATCGATTTGGGGCGGTTCTTCCGAATTTCACTGGCCAGCACCCGTCGGTCTCTAACTCCTTGTTTTGTGAGTCTGCCGGGTCGGGGCACATTCCAACAGTCACCTCTCATCTTCCACTTGCCAATCACGTAGGCCACTGTCGATTTTGGGTACTTCAACTCGCTGGATATGTCACGTATGGATCGGCCATTTCTGTGATACCCAACGATTACACCTTTCTCGAAATCAAAGAGTTCCGAACTGCGTGGCACCTTGCATGCGACTGGTTGCGTTGTTGTTTCCCACACGATAGTTAACGGTGGCGGCCGTGACGTGTATCAGGACCGCAGATATCGTCGGTTTCAGGGGTGTCCAATTGCTTGTTGGTAGATAGTGTATTTTTCTACTGGACCACATCGGGTCATTTTGGGATATGATATGTGTTATTCAGTTGTAAACATGCCCATATGCAGATGGATTGGAAACCTTAACACAGATCAGGTACCAAGCTTAATCGCAAAAGTCATAAAAATTGACCAACAAAGTCGGTGTGTATCACATTCATTTAATGTAACGATAACAGAATACAAGCACGAGAAAACGGCAAAACAATAACTAATACTTAGTGGGATAACCACGAGACTTAATAACAGCTGCACAACGGGCCGGCATCGAGTCCACTAGCTTCTCGACGGTGACCTGCAAAATTCGCGCCCATTCTGCAGACAGCTTGTCGAACTTCTGGGACCTATTCCCGTAGGTTTTCTTCGCACATCGTCTCTCCATCTCCTCCCACATGTTCTCGAAAGGGTTGTGTTCTGGAGATTGGCTTGGACAGTCTAGAAGTGTGACCTGTTGCTGCTGGAAGGCTGTCTTGGCTACTCTGGAGGTGTGCTTCGGGTCGTTGTCTTGCTGAATGATCCATCCGGGTGGCATGTTCTGGTTTGCCCATGGGAAGACATCGTTGATGAGCATGTTTGTGTAGCTCTGGCCGGTCATTATTCCGTCAATCTTGATGATGGGGCCCATTCCTTTGCGAGAGAAGGCGCCGTAAACCATGAGCGATCCTCCTCCGTGCTTCACAGTCGGCTGAATGTACTGGGGGTTGAATCTCTGGCCACACGAACGTCGTACGTATCGGATGCCATCACTTTCGAACAAGTTGCATTTGCTCTCGTAGGTGAAAACCACCTTACTCCAGTCCTCCGCGGTCCAGTGTGGATGACGGCGCGGGATCGCGACTCTTGCTCCTCGATTCTTGACTCCGATGAGTGGTTTCTTGGCGGGGCGTCTTCCATTCAATCCACCAGCAATGAGACCACGGGAGATGGTCATTCGGCTGACGTTCAGGTCGTCGCTGTCGCGGAATTCGGTGGTGATGTCCACAGCAGTCAAGGTGGGATCAGCACGAGGCCGAAGGAGGATGCGTCTATCCTGACGCAATGTAGTGGAACGAGGCCTACAACATCTCGGACTGTTCTCGACGGTCCCAGTCTTCTTATAACGTTGCAGGATATCTGATATGGACTGGTGTCGGATCTTCAGTGCCCTCGCAATGTCGGTGACTTGCATTCAAGATTCCACGATGTTCACGGCCGCCTGGCGAGCGCCAACAGGGATCTCCGCCTTTTTACCCATTTCTGAAAACCTAAGATTGACTCATTATCACACTACACATCACAAAACAGACAAAAATCACAAGAAAAACATTAATACATGCAGCAATGAAATGGGTAATAATTGGCGACTCTTGAATATGGCCCATTTCGAAATACAAATTCGCTCTGAGCGAAATACAAACTACGCGGTATTGTAACCCACGACTCAACACATATCATATCCGAAAATGACCCGATTTGGTCCTGCAGAAAAAAAATTGTAGTCGAAAAGTGTTTTGCTAAATACTTGTGTTCGCTACTGTATTTCAAATCTCAGCATTTATGCCATTAATTTCCGGAGCCTTACAATTCTGAAGAGATTTTAGAGCTTTACACACTTCTTCCTTTTGAGATCCATCCTGTGCTTTCATCCTTCACTGTGCCATCATCTGCATCTGTCTCTAAATCATCTTTTCTTTACTGATCTAATAACTCACAGAAGTATTCACCCCATCTTTCATTTAACTCATTGGTCTCCCATGTCATTTCCCCAACCCTGTTCTTCACACAACTTAACACTTTGTTTCCCTTATTTTTCCTGAGTCTCATGTACTTCCAGGAAGACTTCCTATCTTTCCAAAAAGCCAATCCATGTCTTTCCACCTTCTCTTTCCTATCTTTTGCCTTACTCTGGAGAACCAACTTAGTGGCTTCACGCTTCTTACAGAGATATTCATCCACAGAAACTCTACCTTGCAACATCACCAAATAGGCTTCCTTCGCCAAAAATAAGAGAATGCTGTCTAGACACGGTACCAAACAATGGAGATAACTGCAAAATTAAAAGATAAACTTTTATTTACAATCTAAAACCATATATATACACGCGAGATCTTTCGCACCCACTATGGGTCCCTCATCAGGCACCGCAGAGGGTGGTTCCGGGAATATATAGCCGGACAAAACAACCCACAATGCAACCGCATGGAGGCGCCGCTCATGTCCACGCATGCGCACTTGTTAGAAAATATAAACATGAAAATTTACAAAAGTACAAGAAACACAATTACGGATTATGATGAAATATACAATGTTGTAAAATAAAATGTCTCCATGATGAGGGTAGTGTCGACGGCATATCATCATTACAACACTGGTTAGCAAATAGAGCTATGTATAAGCTTTCAGCGAATAATAAGCCAGTCTTAGTTGTAGGCGTTGCTAAGATCTTGGTGCTGTTCCAGCCCGGAATGTGTTGGCCTTGCTAAACTAGTCGGGATAAAGCTGTGGTACCCGATCCAGTCCGGACATTGTACTTGTGTTCAGAAATGCGGGTAGCAACAGTCCGAATCGCGGTTCCTACGTAATTGGTGTCTTGTATATCAGGGTCAGTAGCTTTTAATGGAATGGAATAGACACCGTGCCATTGGAAAGTATTAACCTTATCCTGATCCCTCCTAATCAAGGAACATGATTTATGAGTCTGTATACCAAAGTCTATGTTCTGTCTGAGGCAAGCCTTTTTCAAAATATACATAACTTCAGGAAAGTAGTTGATAGAACCGATGTATTTAACAGTTTCTTCATTTCCTCGTAAAGAGGTGTAGGTGGATCGTTGGCATCTACGTAGTTGACTTTCTACAAAATCCTGTTGGTATCCGAACCGGGAGGCCAAATCAAAAATAAATAAAATCTCTTTACTGCGATTTCGAGCAGAAGAAGAGTTTGAGTACGCCCGGCGAAACAGAAAAGACAATGCTGCAGTCTTATGTTGATACGGGTTGGCTGAGTCAAATGGGATCAGTGTAGGGGTGCAGATGGTTTTCGATGGACGGAGAATGAAAAGGAATGGTTAGAGGTGTTACGTGTTAAACAGAAATCCAAAAAAGGTAACGATCCCTGAGTCTCAAGTTCAGTAGACTATTGAAACGACTATTAACACGTAACACCTCCAACCGTTTCTTTTGATTCTCCGTCTATCAAAAACCCTCTGCACCCCTACACTGATTCCATTTGACTCAGCCAACCCGTATCAGCATAAGACTGCAGCATTGTCTTTTTTGTTTCGCAGGGCGTACTTAAACTCTTCTTCTGCTCGAAATCGCAGTAAAGAGATTCTATTTATTCTTGATCTGGCCTCCCGGTTCAGATACCCGCAGGATTTTGTGGTAAGGCAAATTCGTAGATGCAAACGATCCACCTACACCTCTTTACGAGGAAATGAGGAAACTGTTAAATAAATCGATTCTATCCAACACGTTCCTTAAGTTATGCATATTTTGAAAAAGGCTTGCCACAGATAGAACATAGACTTTGGTATACAGACTAATAAATTATGTATCTTGATTAGGAGGGATCGGGATAAGGTTAATACGTTCCAATGGCACGGTGTCTATTCCATTCCTTTAAAAGTTACTGACCCTGATATACAAGACACCAATTACGTAGAGTCCACGATTCGGACTGTTGCTACCCGTATTTCTGAACACAAGCACAATGTCCGGACTGGATCGGGTACCACTGCTTTATCCCGACTAGTTAAACAAGGCCAACACATTGCGGACTGGAACAGCACCAAGATCTTTGCAACACCTGCAACTAAGACTGGCTTCTTATTCGCTGAAAGCTTGTACATAGCTCTATTTGCTAACCAGTGTTGTAATGATGATATGCCGTCGACACTACCCTCATCATGGAGACATTTTATTTTACAACATTGTATATTTCATCATAATCCATAATTGCGTCTCTTGTACTTTTGTAAATTTTCATGTTTATATTTTCTAACAAGTGCGCATGCGTGGACATGAGCGGCGCCTCCATGCGGTTGCATTGTGGGTTGTTTTGTCCGGCTATATAATCCCGGAACCACCCCTCCGCGGTGCCTGGTGATGGACCCATAGTGGGTCTGAAAGATCTCGCGTGTGTACATATGGTTTTAGATTGTAAATAAAAGTTTATCTTCTAATTTTGCAGTTATCTCCATTGTTTGGTACCGTGTCTAGACAGCATTCTCTTATTTTTGCTTATTTTTGGTTTATTTAGTTGGCACGAATAGCACAGACGTTTGGATAGGCTTCCTTCTTTCTCTTTACTGCCTCTTCAATCTCATTATTCCACCAAGCATCACCTCTATTGTTACCCACTATTGTGGTGCCACAGATCTCTTTAGCAGCAGTGACAACACAGTTCTTAAAACATTCCCAATTCTTTTCTACATCCCTCTCACCAGACTTCAGATCCTTCAGTCGTTCTCTGAGTAAGACAGAATACCGCTGATGATCTTCAAGGAGCCTATCAACCTTTATTCTTTCTATCCTGGGTCTATTCCTATTACTTTTCCTCCAACCAACATTAAGTTTCACTCGTGACACTACCAAGTAATGATCAGAACCAACTTCCGCACCTCTCATCACACGGGTTTCAACAACTAAGTGTTTCAGACGCTGATCGTAGACAACAAAATCCATCACACACTTTTGACCTAGAGTAGTATTTTCCAAATCATATGTGTTGATATACTTGTGGTTGAGTAATGTATTAGATACAAACCATTAACAATGTTGAGTTCAATTAATCTATCACCATCATCATTCACACAAGGATCATTAAACTTACCCACAACATTGTCAGAAATTGCATTCTGCACACCTACTCTAGCATTGAAGTCCCCTGCTATTGTAACTTTCTCTGTAGCACCAAACTGGCTCAAAACAGCTTTTACCTTATTACAGAAATCCTCTTTCCTGTCATAGGGTTCAGAGCCACAAGGAGCATATACTACAACAATTACTATTATCTGAAGTTTCACTTTCAAACAAATCCAAAAAATTCTCTCACTTATGCAACTATAAAGAAATAAGTTGTTCTTAATATTTTCAATTAAAATCACACCTACCCCAGCCTGTCCTCTCATATTATCGAATACCGCAGACCACACACTGACCGTTCCATTCACTTCTACTATACCATTTCCTTCTTTTTGGTTTCAGTTACACGCAGCACATCCAAAATGTACTTATTCTTCTCTTCAATCACCTCATTCATCTTGCCATTTATACCTCTAGTATTCCATACACCAATCTAACACTCACTCAGCCGAGATCTCTTTCTGATTTTCCTTCTTCCAGTTCCAGGTCAATACCCTGGTTGACCATCCTTCTCAAGTGTGGTAGGTCCACCATATCCCACACTGGAGTCCATTTTTGGCATTTTTGTTTTGTCTTTTTAATCAGGTACGGACTTCAGTGTAAGGGATTAGCCCACAGCTGACGGTTCCAGTTGGTCATTCAACCTAAGGATTCTGGAGCAAAACCCAAGGAGTTGGAGTTTTTTCACCAATGTCACACAGAACTAGCTGGCACCTCTCGAAGATTCACAGAGGCGCTAGTTGCTGTTGTGTATGCCATTGTTACCACGGAGCGCCCCGAGGATGCAAACCCATCTCTCACTAAGACCGCTCATATCCATTTATTATACTAAAAATTCAACTTTATTTGCAGACAGAGTGTACATCTTTACCCACTCTTCAATGTGCTGTAATAAAGACTTGGAAATCAATTTTTAAAGAAAATACAACAATCACAAAAGACCTTTCTTTTTATCAAATGCATAACTGTTTCAACCCACCCCAACTGGTATCGTTCGTTGAAAAGACATAGTGAGTTGCTTTAGTATCAAGGCGCATGCTTACTACGTCTAAGAATCACTGGTGTTGTAAATATAAAGAGAAGCAGCAGATTACAAAAACATTTTTAGAAGGTTATTTGCACTGTCGTAGGATTTTAATTTTAACCTGATGATGTGGCAATCACTGTCAGGAAAGACCTCGTGTGATGTTTTAACCAATATTCACACTTTTATTATTATTTCATTGCGTAATTAATGTGATTTTCATCATTCACTTTGACTCAAGCTTATGTTCAATGTCGTGCGGAGACGACATTATCGACACATTCAGCCAATAAGTAAGATATCTGAAATTAGGCAATTGTAATGGATTGGTAGATATAACTTACGCATAAAGAGAAAATAAACAACAACAAAAAAAGCTTCCATCATAGCTCTTGAAATATTTACAGCTGAGCATTACCTCATCCTCCTCTTCACGAGCCATATATAAATGTACATGATTGTTTTTATGTGAAATTTGGTTATCTGTCTGGACATTTCTTACATATAATATAACATCTTTTTGGAGACAATAAAAACAATTATTATTTGGAATCACTAATAAACACTCCTAAGAAAATTGTTTAGAGGAAATTGTTGCAATATTTCTTCACCATTTTCGTTTACATTTCTAGAAACTCAAAACCTCACGCAAAAGTTTTTTTAAATAATTTTCGAACCTTTGGTTATCTGACTATACGAAAAAGCGTAGTCCGTTTCAGTGAAACAAGCAATTTAAAAAATAAGAAAGATCGCTTTTGAAGAACTTATAAATACTCAGTAACTGGAAAATGAGTGTCCACACTGTTTGTATTCACCATGTATGTAAAATACGTCTTTAATTATCGAAAAGTACATGAACAGGGGAATTTCTTGAAAGATGCTTGTGCCCGACAAGTTCCTTCATGGTCTTCTATTTTCACCAAAACGTCATGCGCAAATAAGAAATGAGATTTCAACTGCGCAGTACAAATGACGTTCCCCATTCCAAAAGTCCAGCAGCTTCGTTATTCCAGCAGCTGAGGACAGTTTTCCAAAACGGCATTCTATTGAGTGATTTGTGAACAATATTGTTTTCATTCCTTTCACAACTGGTTTGTATTTCATGGGACAAAACGCTGTTGTTGAAGGTTTTCTAAATTTGCAGTCCCATGCAATACGTTTACAGTTTGTTTCGTTCTTTGGGTGCTCAATTTCGTTTACTTATTTTTTTCTAAATTTCCGGAAACACCTTGAAATTGTTTTGGACTTTCTTGGAAAAGTCGAGAAATTTTTTAAATATTGTCTTTTTGGCAGTGTCGTCTGGTCTGCCCTTGTCGACAAGAGGTTTAAAAAATGTCTTACAAAATGCATTCGCAGTTAGATTGCTGACGATGTAACAACAGTTTGTACTTTTTGATTGTTGTTTTGCTTCTGGTTACTTCCGTGTTTCTGGTGGAATCAGCTCTGTCAATCCCTTTATCAGTGGGACAAGTTTGGCATACCATCGTTTGCGGTGATTAATCCGACTCTGTGTGCTAAGTGTTTTTTTGAACTTGTCTTTGACTTCTAATTACTTTCGAGCCGGACGTGCAGTACCGTGCACGATGAATATTTTGATGAATGTCAGGGTGATCTAGAGGACAGGAGATTGTGTTTTTAAAGTGTAAATATTTGCTGCTTTCATTTGGAGTATTTCGCCAGACCCTGTGGTAAGAGGATAGATGTGATCTGAGCTTCGGAAGGAAAGAGGTACCGCAGCGGTGTTATTGACTTAAGGCCGTTGACAAAGTGGTCGGACATCATAATTACTTTAGAGGTTACCAAAAATTTAAAATATTCTATACTAATGAAGGAGTTTTATGGTGAACTTTAGCTGTGCCACCGTTTTATCTCCAACGGGATAAGGTTTGTTCTGTATGTCGACAACGGCTGAAAATTAAATTAATTTCCATTTTGCGATAGTTTTTAATTAACGTTTTTACTTTACCACTGAAAAAAGTACATTAATAAAATTTAAAATTTTGAAAATTCCGGTATATCGCGGGATTTTTTTTTCTTTTTTTCCTTTTTTATAGAAATATCAAACTTATGTTTTATTTAAGCAACAGAACTGCAAGAATCACCTTTTTTTATAAAAAAGTTTTAAAGAATACATTTATTCAAATCACAAGTCTCTACCGCTGCTTTTTTTTTAGTTCCCTGATTTGTGAGAAACGTTTCTTAAAATTCATAAAAGCTATATTGTGCAACACTTGGTGTCTACACACCGAAGGTCGATATCACAAAAGAGAAAAGTCAAGACGTCAACGTGCGGAGTAAAGAATTTTGAAACGCCGAGCGTTACCACTGTCGGGAGAATTAGCACAAAATATCGTATGATCATTTTTTGCTGGACACCAAACAGGTATCCCCATTCGCCAAGTCATTCTGCGTCTAAAATGTGGATTATGTTTGTTTAATTGAATTGCTAAGTAGACCTTGATATGCAGTTTAACGGGATAACCATGTCTCAATTATTGTAAAAACTGAAGCACAAAATTCGAGCAACTAAAAATGTTCATCACATTTCTGTTATTCTTAGGTTTTACGGAATCCTCTCCTACTTCAAGGTTTATTTCCTTCCCACCCCGCACCCTCCATCGTTTTATGATTATAGGTTTGTATTTTACTCCCTGCTGGTGGAACTTATAATAATAAAAAATAAAAAAAATATATCTTTTAAATGCTGGTTGCAGTACTTGATGTCTGATTATTTGCGATCGATTTCTCTTCACGCCTGTTTTCCGGCACCACCATTAAACTTGTTTTTTCTTTCTCTTCATTTAGAGAGCACTAAATTCCAAAGTTGCACAGAGACACCGAGAGTAATGTTGGTGTGTTAAGAACGCTTGTAACATCTTTCTCAACGGATAATGTTTGTTCCTGTAACTTGATATTTCCCACACTTTTCTTTTATTTTTTCTTACCTGGGCATACTCTTTCCGCTTCTTTATCCCTCACTTTTCATTTATTCTTTCATATCAGGGCATACTATTTCCGCTTCTTAAAATGTTCCCATTCTTGAGCCCTCAAAAAATGTCTGTGTTGCAGGAACACAGTGGCTAACCCCTGTTATATTCTTATTTAGCAGCAGTATTTTGTTTGAAATTTTTTAATTATTTACAAAATATATAACTCTGCTATTTAATGTCTTCCTTTTTCAAACTATAATCTTAAACTCGCTGCTAACTCTTTGAATAAGCAGCAAGTGTGGAAATCGTGTCTTAGTCATTGCATGTTCCTGATGCATGCTTGCAATGACTGCATTCTTCCCAGACAGCTAATGGTGGTGTTTGGTTGCCTGGTTGAAGAGGATAACCGGTGTTGTAAGCCACTACTGGGTGGCGTGAACGAGTTCTGTTGGACCATCGTGCAACCCTGTTTGAATCTTGATGAAGGTGGAAGCTTGGTGTGTCAGTATCGTGGAGAGTGTGGTTGTGGAAATGTCAATGAGACGTGACCTTAAGTTGTACTAGTGTTCAAACCAACTGTTACTTTCAACTTCGTCCACCTAGGGAATTTCCGTCGATCTCGGTTGTTTGTGTGCTAATATTTCAGTACCGCAAGGTATACTAGAAATCAAAGCACCCATTACTTCCAACGTCGTTTACCTAATATAATTACCGACGCTCCGGAGTATGAGTTTTGTTTACACAGCACCTAGAATGTTTAGTTAGTTTTTAATTGATATAATCATGTTTAGCATGCAATTTAAAGGCGATTTAAATGTCAAAATTACTTTTGTAGTTAACCTTCTGTTTATGCCTCGACTTTTGTGTTGCCCTGAATTGGCAGCCGATCCTTAGAAACACATGTATCTTGTGTATCAGAATACCGATGGATCGATAAACGGTGACAATAGCAGTCCTACCCAAATTCACAAGTTGCAAGAAAGATTAAAACTCACATTCTCTATTTGGACTCCATTTGCTAACGGGATGGTGAATTTTCCTATGGCGCCTTGGAAAAACCCCAGCGACATCTCACAACACTAATTTCACAAGCACAGAATAACATAAGCTTATCATTTAAATCGCCGTTATTGACAAAAGCTCAGTCCGTTTAATTCCTATAAGCGTTTTCCCTCTAAAGATGTTTCTGTACTGAACACAATATTTTTATTATCTAAATGAAAATTTGAATCTGTTTAATAACGATGGACTATACACCAACTATGGAGAAAAATAATACAAATATAGTAGTTATCCAAAACTATTGGCGTGGAATAAAGATCAATTTTCCAAGCTTTTGCATATCAACTGAGTGGCTTTTTCAAAGAAGATAAACAGAAACTGCTTTCTTCTTTGAAAAAGCCATCTGGTTGATGTGCGAAAACTTGGAAAACTGACTTTGTTCTATTATAACAATTTCAGATTACTGCTACAATTGACATTTTTCTAATTTGAATCTAATTTACTAAGTGACTGTTTGAACAAAGTAACCCGTAACAAATTTAAATTCCTTATTTATCTGAAAAAGGAGTTTCTTTTCCAAGCAGGACTAATATTAAAAGCACTTCTGAAGCGCAACAGGCATCCCTCCAGGACTTATCCCTACGTGTCTGTTTAGGTATGCCTTCGTGACTTTGCGATTTAAAACACGGATTATTAATTATGGGATGACGTACATGCACGATGTGCCTTCCACACCACTGCCAGGTGGCGATATAATTGGGGGAAAATATGGAGCCAGCAATATAAAAGTACTTGCGCTATAAAGCTATCCCATGCTTTCCAAGGAAATGTTTTTCTAGTAAAGCGTCTAATGTAAAAAAACCCTTTGGCCAATGCTCTGTCTTCTTCAGAACTCAAGCAAGTATCGAGAATCCAACTACGTATTAGCGAATAAAAAATACACTTCGCACTTTTCAAATGTCTATTATTGTCGTTGTGAAACTTTTCATATTCACAGGGAGTGTCACGATGGAAAACTTCGACAAGTTCGCCAACACGTAACACTTTAGTGGTGCATGGCCAGTACTGAATATACTTACCACGAAATGCCTTAATACCAAAATGTGTTCGAAAATCTCTGATGATTTGTGTTTGTCAAGTGTTGGAATTACATTAGAACCTCATTAATGCGGACCAATTGGGGTCTTTAAGTCGTCCTTATTAACGAAAGTCCGGATTAAACATAATAACCTATACAATGAGACAAGGTATAGTTGAACCACCCTGTACAAGAACAAAAGCATTTTATTTTACACTTAGAGTGATACAAAATGTAAATTAACCCACAGGAAAGAAATCAATACTTAACATAAATGATATTTAGGTCCTACAATATAACTTTATGTTACTCTTGCAATACTTAGAACACAACGGTCGAGGCTCATCCACACTCGTGTCACTGACACGCTAACTGGTTTGAAGAAATTATTGATTATCAAGTTTTAGAGCTAATATCTTGTACTATTAATTCACGCAGGTTCCCCAAATGTTCGTAATATCTAGATATGTTTTCATATTTGCTGTCTTAGACGTATATATTTGATCACGGAATTCACGTTTTCTTTGATTTCACTAAGGTTTGGCTTTCGTTCATTAATATCTTCTGCTTCATCGTGGTCGTCTTCATCCACTTCAAAACTTTCTGCTGTCATTAAACTTCCAACAATCTCCGCCTCTGTAAAAAAATGATAACCCGGATTTTCTTTGTCTTCTGCTAGCCACAAGTCAATGTCGTCCAGTGTTAAAACTTTCACACCATCTTGGTAGAAACATAAAGTGAAAATCGTTTACTTCAAACCAAGCTGTATCTGGTTCGATCTCATAATTTATCAAAAAAAATTTCAACGATTTAACCAACGTTGAGGGTTTTATATCATTTTCAGCAGATGTAAAAACTAAAAATCATAGATCTCAAATTGTAATCTTTGAGATTCTATAATATCTTCTGCCGTCTTCTGTCTTCTTCTCCTGCAGCCGTTCGTCGACTTACAGAACTTCCTTTTAAAGCGTATTTTTGCTGTAGAAGTTTGACTGTGTAGATAATGCCGTGGTCCATAAGCTGGATCAGATATGTTGTGTTTGGTGGCAAGAACATGCACGCAATCTTTTATGATCACTTGTCAGATTCTCGTCATATGGGTGTGCTGGAGCATTGTCGAATAAGAAAAGGGACACTTCATCTTCAGAAATTTTTAAAACTTCAGTTTGGTATCTTTTGATTTACCCACACAGCATTTTTGTGAAACCAATCCACTGTGATATATGAAATGAACAATGCATTTTTTCGAGCTGTAGTAGTGTATTTGTAAATTTTCCATTATATCTTTATTGCCCGTGGATTTATGCTTTTGCCCACAATCACGACTCCAACATGTGACTTCCATCAGCATTTGCGCGTAGCAAAGCGGAAACTCGTTCCTCACTAATTTTTCATCCACGTAATTTTCTTTCAGCCTTAGACGCTTCGGTGATGTCCGGTAAGTCTCTCCAATATAAGCCCTTATCGTCATAATTATGTAGCTGTGAAGACTGTGTTTTTCCCTCCTTTAAAAAATCGTCTAATTTTTTCCTGAAGGGCTCAACAACTTCAACGTCTGCACTGAAACTTTCACCACATAGTGTTTTATTTGTTATGTTATGATGCCATCTGAAACTAAACATCCAACCCGATCTGGCTTTAAAAGCGCTAATGTCCAACTGTTAAGGTAATATTTTTACTACAGCCGGAATTTCAATCCCTTGGTTGAAAATGGTTTACTCAGCTTCCTTCTTTCCAATCCAGAAGAATCAAGCTGAGAAAACCATTTATAAACAGCATCGTAGGGATTGATCTGTACGCATTCGCGTTCTTTTCACAGTACTTTCTTCCTTTTCTACGTTAAACTTCAGGACAAATATTTGTAGGTCGTATTTTTTCTTCCTTATGTCTAGAACAGACTGTCTTGCTATCCCATATTCCAAACAAATGCTCGCCACAGACATTTCGTTTTCGAGTTTTCTATCACGCATAATTTATCATGAAGAAAGAGAGAGCCTTGTATTTGCGTTTTTTACCTTCAGTAGGTTTACTTAACGATATCACTGCACGCAAATGAAAAACTGTAAAACATTTTCGAAATCACCATAAATAATGACACGGGTCAATACAGGACGTAATGCGCAGCACATCAGGAAAAGCGACCGACTGAGTGACGCATCCTCCCGCAAAGACAATACAGTAGACTTACGAATGCGTTGAGGAACCGGTTGAGTCACGGCAGGTGCAACTGTGCGATAGATACGTAGTTTGCAGTATCGCACCCGTAACTCAGTTTTTTATTCGCGTTCGTTAGTACTTTTTTAAAGGGCTGTCCGGATTAAGCGAAGTACGGCTTATTGCGATCCGGATTAATGACGGTTCACTGTAGTTTGTCTTTGAGTTTAGTAGAGAAATTGTTATCCAAAAACAAGTTTCCTAAACAAAAATAAAAAGTACATATTTGTCTGGCATTTATTTTTTGTTTAACAATTTTTTTTACCTGACGGACCGATACTACTTTTGGTGATATTATTATAAGCCTTTTACCCATGTTATTTGCTGGATAACTATTTCACTGTATTACGTATACTGGCTATGCAAAAACACATTTCTTTTAATAAATTAATTTATTTTCGACAACCTAGCCTACAATTGTATTGCGCCATGAATATGTTATCTAGCTAATCGTATATTCCCGATGCAATGCATTTCTGTTTAGGAAATATAAATTTTTTAACTTAAAATCTATTGAGATAAAATATTACGAGATAAATTTGATTTCATGGGAGTTTTTATAACATTTAAACGCCTGAGATTGTTGCCCTTTTTTTTTGAGTTCAATCCAAATAATTTTTTATATCTCGCTGTCTTCTCTCTCTCCTTTTTATATCTCAGTGTGGTGCTGTTCTCTGATTTTGTTTAGAAATGGAGGTGGTAATATGAAAATGACAGAATATATGTAAAAATAGCCTGTGACTAAGTTTCACTTCTTAACTTCTTAACACAAATTCTCCGTTTCCTTGGTATTTACTTTTTATCTGTATTGATTAATCGTAAGAAACTACATTTGGCATTTTTTCGTATGCACAAAATCATCCTACAATGAATTTTTCTACAGGTCGAACACCTAATATTTTTAAAAGACAAACTAAGTATCTGAAAGAAATTGATTGGAATGTTATCCTATAGCATACGTAACAATATGAAAAATTTGTATCGAAGCACATACAGTAATGTTTCCTGTCAGAACGTTTTCACATGCTCTGGGCGTAGTTGAAACTTGGAAACGCGGCAAATCATTTTCATTTTTAACTACCCATAATACCGTTTTGTATATACAAGTTAAGGACACCAACCAAGAAACTGCAAAAATGCTCTTCCCCTTTCCTTTTTTTTCTGGGCGTATGGCAATTTTAATGTCCCTTATTGTATTTGGCCAGTAACTCTGCAATGTGAGGTTCAATTCCCGCATATCTTTTAGAGAAAAAATATGCAAAACCGTGTCGATGCCTCTAAATTCATATACGTAATTTCAGTCAATGCTTCAAATGTTATGAAACAGTAAGAAGTAATCTGCATCTTAAATCATATACAGTATGTCAAAAGAAAATTTGCCTGAAAAGGAAATAATAGAATATCAATAATCATGTTCAAACTTTGTAGGCTGAACGGACAACTTCCGGAAATCTTACACCAGTTGAAAATTTGTGGGATGGACTGAGGAAACTATTGAACGCATTGTTACTCTGGCCAACAATCGGAAATTCACGGCAGCAATCATAACACTACAGCTAAATATTTAAGAAGTACCACGTCAGTACCACTAAACATTCACACGACATCCCATAGAGGCAGTTTGAAAAAGAAAGACGGCCGAGAATTCAATTAGGATGTGATTCAAATAATTTGGTACTCGGTGCATGTAATTGTTGTGCAATTCCTGAGAGTTTTAATTCATGTACAAAATAAGATAATCGAAAAATTGCAGAATATTGTCTTCCTGTATAAAGTAAGAACTCACATATTTCATAAATGTAAAAGTAATTCCTATTAAAGATAGAACATTACTGGAACTGAAGTTATCAATACTATCAATACTTAGTTTACAGTATTTCATTTTTATTTTCGCATTACTTCCGGTACAACACTAGTACATACAAAACATTTACAGTCTTAAAGCCAAACGAAAATTTCTTACCTATTACAGTTAGTAGCTGACCATTTAATTTTTTTCTTCATTAAGATGAAACATATTTATTTTACAAATAATAAACTTAAAGTATTCATTTTTTTAAGAAAGACAGTCATTGGAAATAACGATTATAAAAAAATGTCTTTTCTGAATAACAAGAAGTATAGTCATTAACTAAATCAAGGAAAGTCCTCATTCAGCTACATTAAAGAGTATTATTATTCCATGATATGCATCCCATATCATGGAATAATAATGATAGTTTCAAATCTCATTCATTTAATTTGTCAATCTACAAAACAAAAAACAAATTTCATGGAATAATAATGATAGCTTCAAATCTCATTCATTTCATTTGTCAATCTACAAAACAAAAAACAAATTTCATGGAATAATAATGATAGTTTCAAATCTCATTCATTTAATTTGTCAATATACAAAACAAAAAACAAATTTTATTTCGTCCGTTTTTTCTGCTTAGAGAACTGTGTTGCGAAATACATTTTGGAACTCTGATGCACTCTATGGCAGGCAGAACTGATGGCTTTGCTATTGTCTTTTCTGACAGCCTGGATTGAATCAGAATAGGAGAACTAACTACTGTATATTCTGATATGCTGATGCAGTTACTTCACTGTATTTATACCGAAGGAAAGGAATACGAAGGAAAATGTTCTGTGCCTAATCAGTAAATGAAATAAAAAGAAACGAACATACAGTTAATCTTTGATACCAAATTGCAATACATCAAAAGGTATGAACTTTCAAGAAAAATATTATATTTATCTCTGATTGCCTCTCCTGAAATGCATGGATTTTAGCAAACCCTACTTATAACTGTCCTACAGATAACATAATTTTCAGAGAACAGACGTGTGCATAGGTACATCTCCAATCTGGAACTCCGCACCTCGTTCTGTACCGCAGAACACGAAACAGCTATCTCCGGTTCTCCAATTAGAAAAGCACTTGCCGTCTCCTGCGATGCCCATTCTAGACGACACGAAATTAAAAACTTCATCGAATTGGCTCCTGAAGCAGGATACACTTTGAACCAGATACAAGACTTTATACAAAAATCCAAATCAAACGTTCCAATCTCCACCAACCGCAGCTCTGTTATCTAGGCGCAATTCCTTAAATGTCAAATGTATCTCACAAACTCAAGAACGCACTCAAGAAGATGAACAACCGTACCAGTATGATGACTCTTGCATCTATACATATCATGATAAAAAACAGAAATATGTTCAAATACTCTCCTTCCAACAAGGCTGGTTTTTATGCGATCCATTAACAATTTCAGGCCGGCCCCAGGGTTACTACATAGGAATGGGCAAGCATTCGTTTAGAATAAGAATCAATGAGTATTAAGGAGAAAAAAGTCTTCAAAGTAATCACGTCCATGTGCGTAAAATTAAAATTCAAGTCCTCTCTTTCTGTTTGGGAAGATAAAAAAAATTACCTATCCGTTTAATTCCTAAATCTGAAGCTCGGAAACCGTTGCAAACAAGGAAGCTTGCAATGATGGCGTCACATTATTGTTGCCTGTCATTTTGGAACATTTCTTCAAATATCGCCTTTTTCGCTTTTCCTTACAAAATAACGCGTGTCCAACAAATGTGACGCCTCGTTTCTTTGAATGAAAATTACAATATATCTATATTTTTATTGTCAAGTCAAGTCAGCGTGTTGAAACTGCTGAAGCGTTCTATTATTCAAATTGCAGAGTCTACAGGTCTTCCTTGAAGAAGCAATCTGGTTGGTGCCCGAAAGTTTTACAACGTTTATTCGTATTCTTACGCCAATAAATCGGATGACTAGTATAGTTTTACCATTTTATACACCGAATGTGTATTTAGTGAATGAAAATATGTATTAATTGACCGAATCAAATTACCATTTACAATACCGGGCACTCATTCATGGAATTAAAACTTTGAGCCTTTTCAGGACTTTAAGTTTCTTAATCCCTCGATTTTCTGTTTTAAAAATCGAGGGATTAAAAACTTAGCTTGTGCTTTTCGAATAAACGCAGTACGACTTGTACAAGTATCTCCTTATTCGAATATCACAGCCCGACTCTGTGTAGTCAAGCAATACTATGAAGAAATTGTATTCACCGAATTTAAATCTTTAATTGTCTCACTTGAATGCTGCAGTCTCATCTAAATATTATTCAGATAAGTGTAAAGGATATTACGTCCTCGGCCATACTTCCCTATCTGGCCTGTATCGTCTGCTATAACAGAGCAAGTGCCGAAAGATGGCACTTCCGCTCCTTCGCCGCTGAGGCTGGTAACTGCGTTACGTCACCACCGCCTTCTCCGTTCATGAAATCCGTTCCCTTATATGTGTTTAAATATTGTTTGTTTGTGTTGCCCCAGATTCTGCAAGTGTTTCTTCGTGTTCCTTCTGTTGTTTTTTCAGCGTGCGTTTTTACCATGTGGAATTGGAAGCGATTTTTCGAAGAAGCTTCCCAGGATGAAGACACTCGTGTTTCGTGGTGTGAGCGGCAGGGATTAATTCCAACCAGCAAAACATGTTCGGAAGGTCATTCAATGACTCTCCGAGTTGATAGGTCTCATCGTTTTGGACAATTCAGGTGTCAGAGGAATCACGTCTCTGAGAAATCTGAGCAGTCTTCCCGTGCACTTGAGACATGGGGAGCCTGAATCCTTGGTATCTTTGAACGTGATACCAAGAGAATCAGGGTCCATATCTGCCCGGAGAATGACAGATCTGAGAGCACATTGCCGCCGCTCATAAACAAAAATGTACAACCACGAAACTACTGTCCTGGCAAATCAGTGGGCTGCATATTGTAACTTCGGAAGCAATTGGCGACCTTTCAAACAAGTCTACTGATGGAAGTCACGAACTTCATTTGACAGACCATATTCTGGTATATTTATTCCGACGAAACTGTCGTATTTCGTCAGAACATTGCCTTATGGTCATTAATCGGATCATAAAACGGTTATTTCCTGGACGTCATTAGTTTATGTAATTATATGCCAGAAAGACAGGTATTAATTCTGCACAAAACACGCCGCTACCCTCCCTGTAAATGTTTCGAAATACGAACAAAATCATCATTCACGAAAGGCCCTTTTAAGGCCCAGCCAGAATACCTCAGAAATATTCTGCTCGTGAATACACCGCACGCTGTCTTTCTCATGTCGCCCGACAGATAGTAGCACATTACCACTCGGAAAACTTCATATTACCCGTGATTCCGCGTTGCTCAATTGCAGATGACGACGCAGGTCAAGTATGGGAGTGCATCCACTTCCGTTTCGATTAATAACCTGCCGTACTTTAGTGTAATTTCTGAGATCTGTGTCTGCTGGTTAATTCTGAAAAAATGAGACCCGGAAGAAATAAAATAAAAATTCCGATGCTTCAGCTGCAGTTCGGCAGATACACTGTTTGTACAAGCTATCTTAAACAACCAATTAGCAAGCTGTTTCTGATTTCTGAAGAAGGAAACATCTTAACACAGGCATCAAGGTTCTCACGATTTGTTAGGAAAAAATTATATGACACCATGATGGCTGTTCCAGCGAAAGGCGTTTTTCTTAGAACTCGCTTTAAAAATGGATTCAAAAAGGTCCCAGCTGATTTTTATTAATATTTTATTTGCAGATTTTAAAATGAAAGATATTTGTCCTTTTTTGTAGCTAAATGTTTCAAATAATTATGATTAGTACAGAATTTTATTAACCCTCTGGGGGTCAAGTATTTTCCCTACAGTGCTACCTTATTTTTGGCTCTATGTCTGAACAACATTCTTCCCATGAGCGGCTGGCTATGTGGACAAAAGCTGTTTCACTAGCGGCGTCGAGTTTTTGACGTTCCCCCTTGAATGGAGGGGCAAGACGGTACTGATTGACAGCCATGGTAATGGAATTAGACTAATAGCCCTGGGCCTCCGGTAAGAGCGGAGAGGGGTGTTCGTTTTTCCTTGCGTCACGCACATACGTTACGACACGTCCAATATTCCTAGCGTAATGAAATACTTACATATAAAGTTAGTTTCATAGCGATTGTAATTGATTCCTCCAGCATAAGCATACACAAGCCGGAATCACATCTACAATGTAAACATAAGCGTTTATTCACTAACAATTACTCTAACCTATTTTTGGTCGATCAAGGTATATCGTTTTCATTTAATTTACCTTCTTTATATGACTTGTAAAAAAATACATATTGTTCGCTGAGGCTTAGTAGGCAGAGCGTTTTGCGAACATGAATATATTTCTATCCTCTAAAAGTAAAATCAACACCCAGCCACCCTTTCGATAAAAAAGGCACTTTTGTGTGATCTCATGCGAAAAAAAAAATGTGGTGTAGATTTAAGATTCAAAATTCTTTGCATTGAATAGTTTCATTGCCAGTTATTGCTATTTATTCAGATTAGTATTATGTGCTCACATTTTTAACGTGTGTTGTACACCAAGCAGTCATCAGTAATTTAAATAAATGCCGAATAATCTGAATGTTTACCCTCTAGAAGTCTTAAATTTACTAAATAAATGCCAAACAGTCTAATTGTTTACCCTCTAGAAGTCTTAAATTTACTAAATAAATGCCAAACAGTCTAATTGTTTACCCTGTAGAAGTCTTATATTTACGTGCATGCATTAGTTATAAAAATGTGTTTATCTGGGAAACAAGAAATAAATAGAATCAAAAGCAAACAAATATGCCCTATGCAAATAAACAAAACTAATTGTTTGAAATAAATTATCGCAAAATGTTTGACCTTTGAAACAGTTCAGTAAGGGTTTATGTGATTTGCAGTGCAATTTGTAATTTGTATGAAACAGTACTCTTATCTGATGAGGTTTTTACCTGAAAAAGGACCACTTCCACGAAAGGTTTTTACTTGAAAATGACCACTACCTCGAAAAGGGGAAAATGAACACTTCCCCGAAAAGGGGAACAAAGTGACATCTTTTCTTTGAAAAGAAAAAAAAATCCGTATACCCTCCTCTCCCCTTCTCTTTCATGTTATTTCTAAAATGTGAGTGATTCAGAATTTTAAAGCGTTGAAAAAAGCCCATGGTACTGTTTGAGAAGCAATATTTTTATCCTGTTAATCCATCACCAGAAATGAAATTCTGATCACACCACTACAAAACAGTTATCAGCGATAACTCATTTCAACAACACAGAAGAGCTGAGCTGCGTAATTGTAGTATTAAACATTTTGCATATTCAATTAAACGTTGATGAAACTTTTCCTCAGAATAAAGCAAGTTCCCTCCATGTCGTTCTGGCGTGCTTTCGAATTTCATCCACCCATCTCCCACAAGGTTTTTTCTGCCTCCTGTCCTGTTCTTTGGTATCCAGTCTGAAATTTCGGTTCTCCATCACTGGTCCGTTCTTGCGATATATCCAGCCCATTACCATTTCAGGGATTTTACTCTGATGATAATGTCTTCCTCACTTATCATTCTTCTGATCCACGAGTTCCTCTTATCATTCCTGGTTACACCAATTATTCATCTCTCCATCTTTCTTTCAGTTGTCTGCCGCGTTTGTGTGTCTTTCTTAGTTATGCTCCATATTCGAAACACGCAAAAGTGCCCGTGACAATTATCGAACACACTTCCTTCGCTCCGGAGCCGAATCCTTTCCCAAATAAGTTCCACCGGCTCAATTTATCGCTGCAACTTCGCCATCTTGATATGCGTTTTATCTCTGTACTATTTCTAAAGTAAGAACTGGAAAGATGCATTGATTAAAAACTTTTATTTTAAGACATAACCTTTTTCGCTCTTGAAAATTGTGTTGTGTCTCTTTAAAAAGCACTCCAACCAAGTTTTATACGCCGATTAATTCCTTAACCAATCTGACCCTCACTTGATATATGTTTTGTAAGGCAAATGTAGGTATAGGTTGCCTTCAAAATTTCCCCGTCAATCAATAAACCGTCATTTTTTGTAAAAGCATTGCACATCAGTTTTTTTTTCTTTAAGTTCCCTTTAATTGCACTCCATTTCTCTCGTCAGAAAGTTCATGTATGATATTTTGCAGCTCTGAAGGAGTAGCTGCAAAAATGATTATGTCATCAGCAAAGGGAAGATGAGTTAAATAATCTACGTTGATATGGATCACCTTGTTTTCCCACTTCAGTGATTGAAAGTCATTTTGCAATGTGGCAGTGAAGAGTTTGGGAGATATGGTGTCACCTTTTCTCACTCCGTTTCCAATTTTTATTTGTGCTGTATTCTCAAATATCCGAACATTTGCACTTGCATTGCCATATATGATATTAATATGTGTGCCTCTTCAATAATGCAGGATTTCAAAGCCATTGTTACAGCTAATGGCTTCGCTAAATCAAAGGCTTTTCATTAACAATAAAATACATACATAATAGGAGTTCATAATTCCTCGTTCTTAATATTTGTTCGTTTAGTACTTGGATACGATCTATTGAACTGTATGCATTCCTGAATCTAGCCTGTTCTGTTAGTTGAGCCATGTCCGGTGTTGCCTTCAAGAGATGTGAAAGAACTTTAGTAAATATTTTATAAACCAATGATAGGAAGCTGAATTACACACGCCCACACACAGACGCCCTGCCAATCATAGCGGTATAAGTGTATCAATTAGGAAAAATTTTATCCTATACGCACCAACCCACTAGTGCGGCGTGGTGAGGGTAATCAGAAAAGTCCCACACAGGAAAAGTCCCACTTTGGAAAAGTTCCACAGTCCCCCACTTTTGGAAAAGTTCCCCATAAGAAAAGTCCCCCACAGGAAAAATCCCCTACCTTTTTCAGTCAGGGACCATGCACAAATTGCATTTGACACAAAATATCAAACGTGGGGTTTATAACATGATGCAGCAAAACAGCGTACGTCACAGAAATATTCGGAATTAACGTTCGTCGTAATAGAATACGTGTAGCAATTAAGAAAACGAAAACTCTTCAGGAGTCGAATGACCGAATGCCACAGGTGTCAAATTCGTGTTTTAGTAATTGTTGAAATTTTACGGGCAGGCCCGGGCCTTGGAAAAAGAAGAAACATACGGGCCGGGCTTTCGTAATTTTCCCCACCCAGTCAGCCTGCGTTTTGAAAGACCGTTTTTCACGAAAAAGGGCAGTAACAAACCAAAATACTTACCCGGAAACTTCCCACCACCTCATCCTGCTACTTGCTGTCTGTAAACTGCGATAAAGGTTTGCAATGCCAACCGCGGAAATTTCCCCCACTTATTTGTGCTACTTGTACGACTGCATGTTGTTTTAAAGTGGATGAACATATAAATGATGGCACCGAAAATTTCCCCACCCTGCACCCTGTCAGCTTGCTGACTTTTAGACACGTTTTCCATTAAAAACCCGCTGAAAGAATGGAAATACAAACCCGGAAATCTCCCCATCCAACCTGCTAATTGTAAACCGATTTCTACCCTAAACATCAATAAAAGTTTGAAATGCCGACCCCGGAATTTTCCTCCACCCCGTCAGCCTGCTGATTGCAAGAACGTTTTTTCACTAAATAGCACGTTAACATTCGAAATACTAACCCGGAAATTTCCCTCGCCCCATGCAGTTACTTGCAAGAAAGTTGTTTACTATACATAGCGAAAAATGTTTGAAATGCCGACCTCGGAATTTTCCGCCACATATTTGTGCAAGTTGTTCGTCTGCATCTTGTTTTAAACAGCTAGAAATGGAAATGATTACCCTGGAAATTTCCCCAACATTCAATATTTTGTGTCGAATGCAATTTGTGCATGTTCCCTGACTGAAAAAGGTGGGAGTTTTCCTGTGGGGGCTTTTCCTATTAGGAACTTTTTACCGATGTGGGGGACTCTTCCGTCCATCGTGGTGAGTTATGGTAAAGCCTCCCTCTCCCCTTTCCCCAAAATATCCACGTGGGAGATGGTGGACTAAATTGAAAGTCAGGCTGTATAAAGGAAACTGGCTGATGAGTGAAGGTTGTGTTAAAAGACATGGCGATACCTTCGTGACGATCTTAGTTATTCCTGATGATTACACACAGATACACACACACATAAACCACGCCACACCAGTGGAGTCATCGTCTGAGCCCTAACTTCGGACCATTCGTTCGTGATTGGTCCGGGTTCGAAGCTCTGATGAGGCATGGATGTTGTGTTTGTCTTACGACAATGGCTCTCCACCATAACCCTTTCCACGGAAATAGTGGCCGTAAATTAAAGTCGGGCGACTGCTTATAGCCCATTGAATTGCTCAAGGCGGTCGTTAAACTTCAATCGAAAAATACACTGACGGAAAAAAAATCCCAACACCACGAAAAAATAGTTGTAGAGGAATGAAATGGCGGCAATACATTTGTATACGTAACATATTTAATGGATTAAAGTTTCCAGATCACAGCTTATTGTAAGCGCGAGAAGAGCCATTTTAAATGTGAAATGCTGGTACATTAATAACCGGTGTAACCGCCAGAATGTTGAATGCAAGCACACAAACGTTCATGCATTGTGTCGTACAGGTGCTGGATGTCAGTTTGTGGGATGGGGTTCCATGCCTGTTGCACTTGGTCGGTCAATACAGTGACAGTTAATGCTGTTTGGGGGTTACGCTGGAGTTGTCATCCAATGATGTCCCATATGTGCTCGATTGGTGAAAGATCTGGTGATCAAGTAGGCCACGGAAACATGTCGACACTCTGTAGAGCATGTTGGGTTACAAAAGCGGTATGCGGGCGAGCGTTATCCTGTTGGAAAACACCCCCTAAAATGCTTTTCATGAATGGCAGCACAACAGGTTGAATCACCAGACCGACGTACAGCTGTGCCGTCAGGATGCGTAGGATAACCACGAGAGTGCTCCTGCTGTCATAGGAAAATGATCCCCAGACCATAACTCCAGGTGTAGGTCCATTGTGTCTCGGCCGCAGATAGGTTGGTTGCAGGCGCTCACCTGGCCACCTTCTAACCAACACACGGCCATCACTGGCGCTCAGGCAGAACCGGCTTTCATCAGAAAACACAACAGATCTCCACTCCGTCCTACAATGAGCTCTAGCTTGACACAACTGACGTCGCAAACGGCAGTGGTTTGGAGTAAGTGGAATGCACGCTATAGGGCGTCTGGCTCGGAGCTGTCCTTCAAGTAACCGATTTGTAACAGTTCGTTGTGTCACATTGGTGGCAACTGCAGCTCGAATTGCTGCCGCAGACGCGGTACGATGAGCCACGGACATACGCCGTAAACGGCGGTCTTCCCTCTCGGTAATGCCACGTGGCCGGCCGGAACCCGGTCTTCTTGAGGCAGTACCTTCCCTTGACCACCGCTGCCAACAATCATGCACAGTGGCTACATTCCTGCCAAGTTATTCTGCAATATTGCGGAAAGAAAATCCACCTTCTCGTAGCCCTATTACACTACCTCGTTCAAACTCCGTGAGCTGTTGATAATGGCTTCTTCGTCTTTTTAAAGGCATTCTTGACTAACATCAACACCCTACGTCTAATCTCATCGATAACTAACGCTCACGAATGTTACAGCGCGTTTTTACAGCAAACCTGCTTTGCATGTTCCGAGGGCGCTGCTCGCGCCACACGTATGCGCCGAGCGCGAAATTTGCATAGACGTCATCTTACAGATGTACTCTCACCGCCTACCAACTGTCGTTTATCTAACACAACCCCTTCTTGGTGTTGGGATTTTTTTTCCGTCAGTGTAAAAGAAAATATTTTTGCAAGAGTGCCTCTTTGCTATTCTGTCTAACTCAAATGAGTTATCGCATATCCAACTGATTTGTAGTGGCGAATTCAGAATTTAATTTCTGAGGTTGAGGCGACAAATTATGAATATTGGTTTGCAAGCGCGTCATTGATCGTAATTTTTTTCCAGTGCTTTAGTTTCCCGAAACATACGTTTATCAAGAAATCAGGTCCATGTGAGAGGGAAGAAGGAGGAGAATTTTTTATTTCAAAAACAGCATTTAGTGATTATTCATTTTTTTCCTTTTGGATTTATTCCTTTTTTAAATGCCTACTTTGTTCACTGTGTACACTGTTTCACATTAATTTCACATCACACTGCGGTGTTTTTCTCGTTTTATCCACATTTCTGTTTTTTGTAATTTGAAATTCCATTTGTCTTGCCTTTTCTAGAACACTTGTCATGCAAATCTGTTTCCTTTTTCCTTCCCATTGTTGAGAGTTCGTTCGATCTCATTCCCAAGATTTCAATCACGGTTAACCCGCTATTTATCAGAAACAACATACCGCATTTTCTTCATACTCGAAACACATTTACATAAGTTATCACTCAGAATGGCGTGTATATGGATTCCCGCTCCTATGTCTTGATTTTCGGTGTAATGTCTATTAAATTATATAAATGTTTACTACTTTTGGTGCGTTTTTCTAATAAATTAGATAAAGTTTTACTAAAAATAATAAGCGTACCGCGTAACATTACGATTTCTCTCAGTAAAACGTTTTCTCAACTTCCCCCACGTAACTGATACTCGTATTAATTGATCAACCGTAAAATATGATTGACACGTCCTGTTAGCCCCGCTTGGTACGTCCCTGGTTCCCAATTCAATTCTCATTATAGGGTCAAGAAACTTCAATTTTCATACGGCCCCTAAACATTTTGTGGCCACTTGTCCGAACCCCGATCTTTACCAGATAGTTGACATTAAAGCCTTTCTTAATGGAATAATAAGAAAAAAAGGCCATGATTTTAATAGACGTAAGAGATAGTCGACAGTTGACATGTTTTCGAGAAGTGGGCATTTTCCGTGAGCATTTCATACATTGAAACAATAGGTTTACTTTCAAGATAGTGGAAAATTATTTAGTGTAGAAATAAAAAGAGCTTTTTCATATAGACGCGCACACCGTATACAACCTATTTTAGATTACAACGCGTGCGCGTGGTTATCTAAAATAGGTTGTATACGGTGTGCGCAATCAATACTGGTTACAGAGAAGTTAGTAATTAAATCTCCGATACTTTTTAAATACTGGAGTGTTAGTTTAGCTACTTATCGTTAAAAGTATTTTACTATCTAGTCCTCGTGCCTCTCTGGTATGCTGTAAGTTACAAAGTAAATACTTGTTATGTGCACATATGTTAACAAAAAGCATAGTAAAAACCTGAGAAGATATGAAAAATTCCCGTACGACGCAGTTTCACTTCTCCCATTTCACATAACCCTAATGATGTTGCCTTCTAAGTGCCCGCCATAAGGAATAGGGAGTAATCGGGGTGCCTTTGTTCGCACTTTTTGGGTCACAGGATTTTGTTTGGCTAAACTCCATTCATCAATTAACAACTGACATGGGGCGTGTCTTAGGTTACCACTCAGGAGAAAGGAACAAATGTCTAAACGCGCTCTTGGCGATATTGGAAATTTTTTTACAGGACGCCTCAGCTCGCTCAAGCTGCTATTGGGACACCGATTTCAGGACGAATTCAGACGCCCCTGGCGATTGCGCGACGGACAATGAAAATGCGTTAACACGCTCTTGGAGCCCAGAAGGTTAAACAGGGAGATTTCGATCTACGTGATGCAAAACGTCCGGGACAGCCACAGAACGTTCATGATGAGGGACTGGAACAACTGTTGGACGCGGATCCCAGTCGCACACAGTCAGAGCTCGCCCAGGAACTCGGAGTAACACGGCAAGCCATTGCAACGGCCCTCCTTGTGAATCCTCAAGCTTGGACGGATTCACAAGGAGGCCCGTTGGGTGCCCCTCCAACTCACAGCTGCGAACACGTTTAGGCGCTACGATGTTGCTGTGTCCTTCCTCTCCAGATTCAAGAAGAAGGATTTCTTCCACAAGATCTTGACCTGCGATGAGAAGTGGATCATCTACGATAATCCTAAGCGGCGCAAATCGTGGGTTTATCCGGGTCAGCCTACCACCGGTACCACCAAACTGAATATCCAAGCCAGGAAGTTGTTGCTGTGAATATGGTGGGATCAGCGCGGTGTCGTACACTATGAGTTATTCAAACCTGGTGAAACGATCAATACTGAGCGTTATTGTCAGCAACTCATTCGTGTAATGGACGCAATGTAAGCGAAACGACCATACACCGTCGAGGGCAGAAGGTCGGTTCTGTTTTTTCAGGATAAGGTGTGTCCTCACACGGCGAAAACGATTTTAAACACGATCACCGACCTGGGATGGGAGATTTTATACAACCCGGCGTATTCTTCAGACTTCGCCCTGTCGGATTATCACCGTTTTCGCTCCCTGCAAAACATCACCTGAGTGATACGCACTTCACTTCTGTCGAGGAAGTCCACACAAGTATTGATGAGTTTATCAATTCGAAACAGGAATCTTTTTTCCGCCGCGTCATTCGGCAGCTACCTGACGGATGGCGCATATGAACCCAACACGACGGGGATTATTTCCCTAATTAGGTACGTAATCGATTTGCTATTATTTGCTGTCAACGTGTCGTGCCTGTGGCCGAGAATTAAGTTGCACACATAATACAAACATTTTGCTCTAATTTAGCAGTTAGACTTGCCTCACGAACAGAATGAAAATATTAATACTTAAAATGTATTGCATGATTTAAATATTTTAAATATCGTAACCGGATTCTGGCTAACTAGGAGTGTATGCGTTGCAGTCTGAGTATGATGGGCATCTCCTTTATTTCCTTTTTGTTTGGGGTACAATTGAGTACCACTCAGTGGGCTATAAGCAATATCTTGTATCCAAATTGGGGCCACTGACTTCAGGTAATGCAGAGCCAGTGCTGTAAGACAATCCAATCAAAATATCCATCCCTCAATGAGATTTGATCCCGTAGATACATGGAAGAACGGTCATAAACGAGCGCCAAACCCTTTAACCGGCTGGAACGAATTAGCTCGGGAGTAGCCGAATGTGTTGAAATCAGCACGAACGAATATGATCGGTGTCTAAGGAGTAAGCTGAACACGACAGAAACGAGTGAACCTGCACATCAGAAAGTGTTGGTTTTACCTTAGGTTTGTGATTCTGAGTGGTCATTTGGGGTATGATTGTCATAAATCATCCCTGTCTAATTATGTTTTTCGCTAAGAATGTTATAGGAAGAGCTACAAACCTAAGAAAGAAAAGAAAAAAATGTTTGAATACCCTACCCTGTGTAATGATTTCCATGTCAGGGGACTGCTCCTTCCGAATCATTCGTTGGGGGATGCAATACAGAATAAATGACTATAAGGGGATCAGATTACATTGTGTAAGACTAAGGACTGTAAGGGAGCACTTACAATCATCGGCAGATTTATAGTCGATACTCCTGAGATGAAAGAGGGAAAGGAATTGGTTTGCCGTAGCGTTTGTATAACCCGGTCACTACGAGAACACTTCTGTTAGAGAAGCGCAGAAAAATTTGGGTAAATGTTTGTTCGGATACACCCGCTGCTTAAAGGGTTAAATCACCGCGCCGCAGAAAAACTGATATGGTTCGGAAATATGTGGATATACTATCTGATTAGGAGCTTTCACTCACTGAAAATATTTGTTCCGTCTTGCGACCTGGACGAAATGCCAAGAAATGGATTCTTAAATGTATAGTTTTATAAGGATAAAGTACTGTACGAGAAGTCCAAGTATAGAGTTTTTCTTATGTCTTTGCTTAAAAACATTGTGATGCTGGAAAAAAAAGAATATATTGCATGATTAATATCTAGAAAATTTGGGATAATTGGGTTAATTATACACAGCTTAAAATAGTAAATCCTTGTCCTTGAATATAGAATAAATTAATTTACAGGATGTTACTGTTTTTGCCTTAAAATTATTAACAAGCAATCGTAACGTTCTATATTGAATACAATGTGAAATGCACAAATTCGCTGGTGACGGAGTTCGAAACCGCGACTGTCTACTACGAAGCGGATTGCTTTACCTATTAAGCTGCACCGACGGAATTTATAGCTTCAAATTTATCATCTTGACATGTGCTTCCCATCTGTTGTAATTTATAACAGTCGTGCATGTATCGCCATATACGAGACAGAATGTGACATGGGAAGTCATGATATGAAGCGAAACTATGTTTACCAGATAATAACTGAAGTTTTCTACAGTGGTTAATGAAAGTAATGGAGTCACTCTTTATGGAGATCTTTTTGCTAATACCTTGCATCTTAGCTCGTGCTTTCCGAATAAACGCAGTACGACTTGTACATAGAATTATACGCACAACTAATGCACATAAAATATTGGAATTCGCGATCATTCTTTCAATGAAATGTACCCCAACTCTTCCAGAGATGTTGGAGATGGAAGGTATTATATAAAATTTTGCTTCATATATTCGTACAAATGTTTAAAAAATGCAGGTTCTCCGACTGTGGCGTCAGAGTAGCTGCTGTACCTCGTCTTAATGCTCTACAAACGACAGCTTGACACCTTTCGTGCAATATAAGGGTGAATTACATACTTAGCTCACGCTCATTGTTCGGAGATATGTTGGCGTCGTCTCAGACGCAAACTGGCAGACGGAAATCAGGAAATTCAGTTAGTCATGTATTCTGGGAAATTTCTTTCGACGGAATTGTTGTCTCTACTGGAATACTACTGTCTTGAGGTGATGATTCCCATCATCAGACATTTATCTCCTGGCAGGTAATCGATTGATTTTAAATTCAAATAATTACTTAATTTATTATGCAAGATAGACACCTTCTCATTCACTATCAAACAAAGCTTTTCCGTCATAATAAATGATTTTGAGGAAGGAAACTGGTCATTTCCAGGGTCAAGTAACGTATTCATGAAACAGGATGATATCATAACTTACGGGCTGTGTCTTTGAAAGTGGCCGATAGATGGCAATACGTTGCCACTGACTCCTGAATCGCAGAGAGCAGGCCAGCATCGAAAGAATTACCTTACCTGCTTGCCTTCCACCACATGGTGTCGTGGGAGTGCAACACATTTCAGGATACAGCAAGGGAGCATTGTTCTAAAACCTAAGTAAACGTTGTATTATAAAAAGTGAAGATATATATTTCAATCAAAAACAAACGTAATCACTACTGAACAATCGTTACAAATATCTAAATAACAAGAAGCTTCATGTTTCTTTCTTACAGTTATTTAATTATATTTACTTACTCATTAAACTTTGTAATAAAGACCAACAAAAGAAAGGAAGCACAGTATCGGTAAATGCTGTTCTTTTAACGAATCTGTAAAATCAAGTGCTCTTTAACCCAAGCAAATAATGAAAGTCGGTGAACTGCATATCAAATTTCATCCAAGGCAAACAAACATTCTTGGACTTCACTGATGTATTTCATTATTTTACAAGCACGCAAGCGTTCCTTGTTTTCCTTTAATTTTTTTTTCATTCCGTTGAGGAAGTAATTATGCCGCATATTGTTATGCATTTTTTATGCCATGAAGTCTCACCATGGGAAATGGAGACAGACCCCAAGACGTGGAATGCCGGATGTACATCCCCTAATGTGTAAAGTTTTTTCTTATTTTTTGGCAGAAAAGGATGACTCACACGTTTTACGAAATTTATGAGTTTGTCTTCCTTCACAGTTGTTTGTCCTTTGCCTTGATTTTGTTCTCTAAATGAGCTTGCAAAACATAGTTACAATAGATCCCGAATCTCTGTTCATAACCGCTGTTGAAATTGAAAAAGAAAATATTATAATATACGTAACTTCATCGTCCACTCTTGATTAAAAACGTTTCTGACGATTCATGAACGCGGCTATCGGCAAAAATGAGTAGCGTGGTTTGAAATGAATGGTCGAAATTGTATATTGTGACAAACTGCCAAGAAATCCTCAAGGCTATGGCACATTTCTTTAGCCGAAGAACAGATCATGTTAGGAAGATATCTGGTGGCCATCTGCGTCAGTAATTTGACTTAATAACGGGAAATAAATTGTAAACATCGAATTTTAACAGACTATTTTCTATTGCAAAGGCTTACACGTAGTTCTAGTGTATTGTTACCCCTTATATGCAACCAGCCGTGTCACACACGGCATAATGGGAATTTGCTCCTAATAAACTGCATGCGAATACTTTTACAAACCAAATAATCATTTCAATTTTTTGAAATACGAATTTCTTTTATATGCAAAACTTAAAAAATATTCTACTTAATAAGTGCGTAATTATTAATGGCACGAGTCCATTCTTTCTGATCGGCTGCTGGTTTCTATTTAACTCACTTACCTTCATCCCTCGGCAGGTGTAAATTCCTGCGTAATGGAACTGCGCACAATACTACGTTCTCAAAGACCAGAACAACTACGCAGACCACTCGCTGTCTCTTCTTAAGAAAATAACTTTGAAAATCACTTTATCCACTCTGCTTATGGTATAGAACAAACCAAAAGAATCGTTTTCAAATCTTCAATAGGATCTGAATGCCGGTTTTTTTTCAAACAGACGGAAACGTCCGTTCTACTCTTAATATTATTTGGCAATTTTCTTTCCTAAAGCATTCCCAATGGTACAGTGTGTACCATATAGTGTGCAATGGCATTGTGACCAAAGGTTGGCCAACTCTTTATTCATATTTATATAAATTAAGTTTTGAAAAAAATGCAATTGTGTGCGGAGAATTTCTTGCACATAGTGTATTTTGATATATATTGTTGAATATCAATAAGACGTACATATTTAGTATCAGCTGTTGTTATCTTCCACACATGGCCAATTTCAGGATGGTACAATCGTTTTCGTCGTACCAAGCTCAGGAGGTGTCTGAACTGAAAATATTCCTTTTTTCCGCAAAACGATAGACTATATACAATGTATATAAAAATATAAGTTACCCAATGAGTATTGTAATTCGATTTCATGCGCGATGGTGTTTGGAGACGTTCGCTCTCACTGGAACAATCCAAATCATCACAACAAAGTGCCATCACAACAAGTGAGTAAAATAGGAGATAGTCTCGAACATTTAACGTGGAGTTGTAGCAAAATGCCCTGGTTAACTGAAAGCGGAAACGAACATACTTTGTTTTGTTTTTACTGTTTTTGTTATGTTATACATCACTGCATGTAGATAAATAAAATTTCCAATTCATTCTGTGTTTTAAGTACGATTTCAAGAGATGGCGTTTCGAAACCTCACAATGCACTGAAATTATATTTCACGGTACGGAAGAAGGTTGACAGCAATTTTAAAATAAACATTTTGGGTCACCCTACGCTACTGCTGTTTTCTTCGTTTTAAGAACGTCAAAACTTTTTTCCTACTTCTCAGGTGGCAAGTTTATCCCTCGGCGTCATCGGGCGACACGTTTGTTTCGGTCAGAGGTAGTGACCTTTTCGCTATAAACCACGGATTGATAAATACTAGATGAGTTTTAATTTGTTTTTTTTTCGTTCCAGCTCTGCGAGAAGTAGATACACTAATTAATACAAATTCAAACAAAATAAACATTTTGTTTATTTTGTTTGAATACACTGCTGAAGATATAACAAGGGAGCCGACAATGTACATTATCAGCAGTGTATTCGTCAAATCGAACAAAAAGGTTATAGTTAAGGCTGCGTCGCCTTCTGAAGCAAAGCAAGTACAGGAAGTCCATTTAACTGCCTATTAAAACCCTTTCAAATAAATGACAGAAAACAACTGTTTGACTTGACTAAAGTCTGTTATTATGCTACTTGCATGAACGCACTCGTTTTTTTGCATTTCGATATGTAACTATTTATATCGCATAGTGGTAAGCGGAGTAACACGATGGTAAACGTAAACAAGCACGGCGACCCAACGCACTTCGAAAGTATAGCTGTCATTTAACTAACGGCACAGTATTGAATATCTTTTTAGGTTTGATTAGATTTAGGACAAATAAAAGCTCAATTTTCTATCATATTTTAATTATTAGATACACTACTTTCAAAAAAGTACATTTCTGAATTAAGACTTTTCCATCAAGTTAAAATATGTTGTTCAGCAGTGGTCATCAAATGCGTTTAATGTAGCCCTTGATAGCAGAAAGTTTTGTATTTCACACTTTGATTAAATCAACGATATTTCAAGGGGGCTATTCCCAGAAGAAAACAACTATGTCACGAAATTTCAAGCATCCACCACAGATACGGCGTACTCCAGGGGAAATACAGATTTTCAGCCCAGTAAAGCAAATACTCTCCCTTTCTCCCTTCCTTCATTAAATCTGAGGTTTCAACTTGGAAATACACTGGTGTGCAAAAATTAAGGACGAAGAGAAGAAATTAGCATAACAGCGGAACGAGCAGACAGAACGAACCGAAAGACAACTCAGGAGATAGACTAGGGTCCGGTTCGGTAGGGCATGCGCATATATGCAGCATGACATGGGGGAGGGGTGAGTATCAAAAGGGTATAAAACACACGGGCGGTGTACGCTCAGCAATTCGGTGAAAGCTATTGCACGGTGTACATCGGTTTGAACGACGTCGAGTTGCTGCCACCTTGTGATATGGACAACACGCAATCCAGTAGACGACATCTGGATGATTTTACCCGAGGAAGGTAGAAGTGTGACTAGTGTGACCGAGGAGTTCGGGATCGCTCACGGCATCATTTCATGAGCTTGGAGAGCATTTCAAACGACAGGAACAGCTGTCTGAGAGTTTAGCAGTGGTCGTCCACGAGCAACCACGACGGCGGACGACCGGTATATTTTCTTACAGGCGAGAAGAGACAGACGGCAGACTGCAGGAGAAATCGAAAGGCACATGCAACAGACAACTGAACGTCCGTTATCGCGTTTTACGGCCAGGAGGCTGCACAAAGGTGGTCTATTTGCACGACGACCAGTGCGGCTTGTGCCATTAACGCCTGCTCATCCGATACGGCGGTTTCTGTGGTGCCAGGAACACAAGGACAGGACACATCAGCAATGAGGTCGAGTTCTCTTTACGGATGAGAGCCGATTTAGGCTGACGAGCGATTCTGGACGTATGCACGTTTTGGAGAGAGCAGGGAACACGCAATCACACCTCGAACATCATCGAAAGGGACCGGTTTGGAGGTGGTTGAGTTCTCGTTTGGGGCGGTATCATGCTTGGTAACCGTACTGACCTCCACATCTTCCAAGGAGGTTCAGTTCCTGGTGTCCACTATTGTACCGATGTATTCCTGCCTCACGTGCGTCTGTTTAGTAGTGCAGTGGTCCTGATTTCCTCTTCATGGACGACAACGCTACACCTCATCGTACAGTGGCTGTCTCAGAGCTGTTGGAGAGTGAAGATATTCAACAAATGGATTGGCCCGCAAGATCCTCGGAACTAAATCCAATCGAACACGTGTGGGTCCTTCTCGGGAGGCGATTGGCAGCACGTCACCAGCCGCCAGTAATTATTCCGCAGCTGCGATTGGCGCTGCAAGAGGAATAGGCCGCGATGCCTCAACAGTTACTTGACAACCTCGTCCTCAGCAT
Source organism: Macrothele yani (assembly GCA_039090855.1). Lineage (NCBI taxonomy): Eukaryota > Metazoa > Arthropoda > Arachnida > Araneae > Macrothelidae > Macrothele > Macrothele yani. Next base: position 27,775,895 of record CM077018.1, on the reverse strand, counting down.
GGACAGACGTTGTAAATCCTGCAACGCAGTCAGGGTGATCATATCTCCTACTAAAGACTGGATTTTTCTTGGCAGCCGCCTGCCACATGGACGTTTCTGTCTTCTGTCCAGTTTTGCTCGAAGCTATATTTCCAATAAAGTGCCTTTGTATCCTTTGGATTTCTTGTTTGGACGGTTTTGCACACTTGTCCCATATTCTTATATCTTGGTGATCTTATAGTATGATTTGAGTCTATGTGGAGCACTTCTGCACGACGTTACATTCGAAAAACCGTCTCGTCCTTATTTTTTGCACACCAGTGTATTACATCTATTGATCTGTAAAAATAGCTTTTCTCATTCCATTTATTTACGTACTGATATTTTGCAATTATCATGTGTAGCTCACTCACTTCGTCTTCAGTTATTTTCTAATCTCCGGCATATCTGCATTCAGCTTTATTTACGCGTGCGCCATTATGTCCCTGACTGAAGAGATATTTTTATTGAGTTTATGGATGGGCAAAAAGCCTCGAAGTTTTTGAGCATCGATAATTTGCCACCGGTAATCGATGTTTTAATCTGGAAGTCGCGGTACCATATACATCGAAGACACATTAATGTTCATGTTTTAATTCGTTTTCTCTTGTAGCAAATATTCTCCATCAGTATGAAACATACCATGCACATCAAAAACACTTTGATGTTCATGTTATGTTTCATACTGGTAAAGAATATTTCCTACGAGTGAAAGGGTTTCCTTTTTGTTCCATTCTTTTAAAGAGGAAGGAAATGTCGCGAATTAGCGGATCAATTTGCTATTTCATCGGCGAAATGAATTTGTTTTTCCCGTTATGACAGGGGGCGATCTATCGAAGACCCATTGAGGTCTCCACCAAGACCTCAATGTTTCTTTGATGGATTGCGTTTTAACAAATATTAATAATATTTCTTAAAACGCTCGATGTATGGAGACCTCAGTGTTGGAGATATTGAGGCCTTCATACATCGAGAGTTTTAACACATATTATTACCTTCTCGATATTGAATTGGTGAATAATAATTTTGAATAGAGACTTTTCCCACTGATGTGTCCAAATAATTGTTGCAGGTGGAAGAGTATGAATTCTTCGGCTTATTAGTAAAATATATTTAGGTTTCAGCGTTACTGCCGATGCATAGCGAACGCATAACCGTGATTATTTCTGACGCTAATGTTTTGTGCACCTACTCATACGTACAGATCGGTAATCTCCGACAATACTATCGGAAACGGAAATTTAGCTTCCTACAATGCTTGAAGATTTTGATGAATCACAAACTATTGTTCAAGAACATAGGTTTCTTATAATTGTTTAAGAGAACTTAGCATTTACTGCTGGGCACACAAAGGCAATGTCTGTCATTTTGCAGCACTGCATAACCAATCGGAAACGCTCTGTCTCCTCAGGGTAATAATATCTAAGAGATATGTACGTGTGTTGTGATTTGTTTAAAACATATTTCCAACATTCTTGAAATACATTAGGTATACTAATTCCAAAACATTTCTGATGTATGATGCGTTCTTTCCTCTACTTGTGGGAATTCCAGAAGCCGGTCTAAATGGGAGAAACAGGCTCAGGACAGACAGTTTTGGAAGGACCTTGGGTAGACCTTCATCAAGCAGTTGATTTATAATGGTTTAGTGGTTGAGAATGATGGTGATTATTTATACTTATGTGTGTGTGTGAGAGAGAGAGCGAGCGAGAGAAAGAGAGAGAGAGGTAAATCAACCCACTTTCATATGCCAAAATTTATTGAAATAAAGCTACCACTTGTTTATTCAGGAAAAATAAATTATGTATATAAAACATAAATTTTAACTTAACTAGTTTTTCTGAATACAAGTATCTGATTTCCAAATCCATCAAATTACTGTACTTAGGTGTATTTTAACTGATCAACTAAATATAAACACGGTTGGAGTCTAAGCTCTCTGAAATTATATCATTATTCTGTGACTTCCAAAGAAACTATAGTTCTTTAACACAGGGTTTATGTTTCATTTTTTATTTGCATCAGTGAACATGCACCCTATTTCGTTATTGGCCGAAATTCCATTCGTATTACATTGAGTAGTGCAAGAAAAAGAAAGTTAAAAGTTTTTTTTCAAATGCCTATTTTTTTGAGAAAAAATTCGGATCTTGTATTCTGATCACGCATCGAGTCCATCTGGAATTCGGTAAAAAATGTGTTTGTTTTACGGAATAGAACAGTAATTTTAAAAAATGCAATTACTGCACTGTTATTTTAATATTTTTTTTCACAGATAATAAAACCTGGCGCATTTACCTTTTTATTTTTCATAATACCCCACCTTTTAACGAAACTTTCCATTTTAGCAGCTTCTGTGAATTGCAAAACCTTAACCAAGTGTAAAGGAGGAATTGAATGCCAAGTCCACAGTGTATGCTAGTCAGGTTATACGACTCTGGAACAAAAATCGCACGTTAATGCCACTAGATGGCGCGATGAACGTTTAGGCCGATGATTTGCTACAGAATATGCTTTCTTATGGAAGGAAGCGGAAGAAACATTCGTATTTTACGAATGCTGTTTTGCTTGGAATTAAAAATACGATAACCTAAAACGCTTCGCAAACATGCACTTTTGTGCCTGTCACATGGAATTCATCAAATAAGCGTTATATATATATATCTTTCTTTAGCCACAGAATGAGCACTCTTAAAGTCACGATTTCTGAGTGAGCAGACGATGCTGAGTTTTTCTACTGAGGGAACAGAAAATACACCCTTTATCGTAAAAAATGCACTTCTTGCAAAATAAGATGGTGCTGTACATCCGTAGGAGCAATTTTAGCTTGGAATAAAAAAAAACCTCATATTCCATCAGTTTTTGCGTAAGTCATTGGAGCATCGTGAACGAAAACTACTGGTTTTGAAAACTTACCGAAGTTTTCCCAAATAGTAATTTTGATTAATCTTTCTCTCGAGAAATCATTCACTATTGATGTTTTTATTTAGTAATAAACAATATATCTTACACATTTGTTTTACATCTGTGCTGGCGATGACGGCAGAGAAAGTGTATCGCGGCAAAATGGCTGCTTTTTCTCGCAGGAGCTTTCACCCACCTACGTGCATATAGTACGATAAACATATTTGATATCAAGGGAAAAAATTAGTGATTCTACATTTAAACAATGGTTAATGTTCTTAACGTAAAAATTTTCCACATTGTAATCTGTGGAAAAATGTATCACATACTAATGCTTACTGCCAGGGCTGGATGAAACTTTTGCGTGCCTGGGGCGAAATTTCATTGCGCAACTCCGGAACAAGATTTCATTGCTTGCACTAGGAAATAAATTTCATATTTTAATAACGTCATTACGTGAAAAATGTCCGTCCTTAAAGAACACACGCGATGTGAAATCCACAAATTTGCCTGTGATTCCGCTACTCCGGAGCCAAATACTTTACTAATTAAGCTACATCGACAGAATTTATCGCCGTAACTTTTCCGTCTTGACATGTGTTTCACCTCTGTAGTAGGTCATAACGAAAACTATCATAAAAATAAAATTTAAGCTTAACAAAAATATCATAGTATGGATTGAAAGTTCCGAGAGAGAGACAGAGAGAGAGAGAGAGAGAGAGAGAGAGTAAGAACTGTTAAAACCTATGATTTTCTTTTTGGGGAGATGGGGTTGAAGTTGTATTATGTCTCTTATAAAAACTTCCTCACAAAATGACAAAACTCTATCTGCGTAGTGAAAATTTTTGAATTGCGAATATTTTAGTGCAGGAACAATAATAAGTTCATATAAATAGTTTCTTTTCTCCTGATACATGTTTTAGTGATTGATTTAAAAAAAATAAAGTAAGTGACAAATTAGGGACTTTTAAATTTTTATACGCGCTGTTATATGATTTTTGTTTATTTGTAGTAATATTTTAAAGTCACTGAGCCGCCCCGGTGGCGCAGTGGTCTAAGCGATGGCCTCTGATCGTTCGTCCGAACGGGGTCCGGGTTCGAATCCCAGTGAGGCATGGATGTTGTGTTTGTCTTACGGCACTGGCTCTCTCCCTTCCCTGGAACCAGTGACCCTAAATTAGGGACGGGCGACTGCTTATAGCCCATTGAGTTGCTCACGGTGGTCGTTAAACCTCCAATCAAAAAAAAAAAAAAAAAAGTCACTGAATAAATGGCACCCTTATGCAGCTCGAAACCAACTTTGATATTGTTCTTTTTATTTCTTTCAATTTAAGTATCTGGTTTGCGCGCAAGTTGTTAAATTTATAAAAGTAAGGGCCACAAAATGATGAAATTTAATTTGCTATTTCATAAATGCGGAAAATATTAAGGCAGTTGCATTAATCACTTGGAATTCAAAAATATCAATATTTATACGTCGAAGGGCGATAACCTATTCGAAAATCAGGGGATTGAAAACAAAAGAAAAAACTTAAAAGAAAACATCTTTTTAAAGGCCTCGAACCCAAAACTTACACACAAAAAATGATAATTGTAAAAAATTCTACCGAAAATGTTTTTTTTCCTAAACTGCGGGGCCCCTATTGTCCAGCCGGCCCTGCTTGCTGCCATTTTTCTAACACTGTTGGGTTATTAAAGGTTGATACATGTTCTTTATATGTCGTATAACCTGTCCGATAACCGATGGTTCGGTACAAAACACTTTCGCCCTATACATAAAACAGAATTGAACAGATCCTAGTCCGACATTTAGCTACATTATAAATTTAAATCTCGTTAAGTAAAAAGAGAATTGACGTACTTTACCTTCTGTACAGAAATTTCAACGGTCCTGCATCTCCATACAATGCAATTATACAAAGTAATAAATAAAAATACTCAAGAGAAATACCGATTTAGCACTGATGAAATCATAAACACCATATAATCCTATGGTGGTTAGCGTGAACAATCGGCCCACAACTCCTGAACGCCCCCTGGCGAGCTGTGACATTAACAGTCCGTTTTTCAAATTGTTGACAGCACGGAGAATCGTATCACCTGACTTATCATACACCGTGGCCAAGTCTAAAGGAAAACAAAATTTTATTGCACCAAATACATTTCCACTACCTTGCTGTTTGTCATTTTCCCCAGTGCAAAAAAGATAATACAGTAATGTATGTTCCTCTATTTTCATTATTAGAGACAAATGAATTGCTTTAGTTCTCGAACTCAGGTACAGCGGACACTGGATCTGAACACTTTTTACGTGTATCACTATCCAAGGCCAAGGCGTACTAAAAAGGTTTCCTTTCTATGAGTATGTGTGTGTGCAGGTTGATGTATTTCTAAATCATATTCCTTGTTGAAAAATGCAATGTTATTATCGAAAAACAAGGAGTAAGTCACTTAAAAAAATATTCTGACAATACAGAGAATGTATTTCACAATTACTTGTAAAGGTAAATATTTCTGGAACAGATGATAAAATAGATGTGTATCTAGCCGACACATAATAGAATGGAGCAATTCACACTTTGGAGTTTAAACGAAATTTCTGTTTCGTCATATTTTAATAAGAGAAGTTCTACATTATTGCAACTCCATATTTTTGCGCATATTTATGTTGGCGGAATCAGAAGTTCATAGTTTCACTTAAATCCGTTCCGTTTATTTACTGGCGTAAAACATTATATATTAGTTTCCAAACGTTTGCTCATGCCATTCCAAGGCAATAGTTGGATATCAGTTTCAAAGAATTTGAACTAATTTGCTTACTTATTTCTTAAGCTAAATTTTCATACCTACTTTGTTTCAGTCAATAGATTCAATGGCGATGCTTGGAAGTAGGTTTAAAAACCATCACTTCAATTGAAGAGTATTTTTTGTTGCTGATAAAATAAAATTCGCGTTTCAGAGCTCTATTGGATAACGTTGCGTTACTTCAGAGCTCCATTATTTGTGATTTACTAAGTATTGTAAAATATCAAAGAAAAAAATAGAAAGAGAACTAAACATAAAAGAAAAGAGAAAAAGGTTAAGGAAAAGTACAGAGAAGCACATTTTATGAGGCAAAGAGTGGCTGCAGGACTGTAAGAGCATCTTCCAGTTTCCCTGCGACACCAAAATTGCTATCATCGAAAGTTTGCTGGGTTTTAACACCCAATAATCCAAAATTGTTAGTATCGTTATGTCGTGTTCCTGGTGTACTTTGAAATATTTTGATAGTACATCCCTATTCATTATATTTGGTAAAATGTAACACGTATCTTTACGTAGTACCTTACATGGACGTAAAAGGAGCTACTTTTAGTTTTTAACTGTAAAAACAGACTATGTTGAATGATTCATTCAGAGAGTTTCAAGTTGTCGCGCTTATCTGTGTGTCCAAACATACACCTAAGACCAAGCGAGTCAGTGTTAGATACTGTAAATTCCTTTTTGCTATTTAAATGAATGAAACGTATATAATGCAACATGATTATTTAACATGTAGAGTTAAGATGTTGTATTTCCTGTTAAATTGTACTTTCCATGGCTTTTATCTAGCATACGTATGTTTGGCCATGGCAATTCCTAAGCATAGAAGATATCCTGTAAGTAAAAATACCTTGTAAGAATTTAGTTTTCTGTTAATTGTTTAGAAAAAATATGTTTATTTATAATTATTAAAATTAGTGAAGTCGCGGTGATCCGACGCAGATCGAACCGGCGGGTGTCGGATTACTGGATTTTGAATAAAAATAGAACTACAGTACGTACTGTATATAGTACGTACAGGGATAAACCACTGATTATTAACATACTTTTGTACAAGTTAGCAAAATACAGGGCAGAGGGTACATGAAACTCGTAAATTTTTGTTTTTGCTTTTAAAGACAGTTTCATAACTTGTGCTTGCAGTCTTTCTAAAACCAGTACGTCAGCAGCTGCTACGTCGTTTTCCTCGGCCGACATGACACATGTGGTAAATACACTTACTGTACTACTGTACAACATGAACTGATTGTACAATTGGCCCCTCTTGTTCCTCGTCATTGTCATGTAAAACATCTAGGCTGATCTCTTCATCAGTCTGCAGTTGGAAATTTTCTTCTTCATTCCCAATGAGCCAATCGTTTACGTCAACTACAATCAGGCTTTCAGATTCATCACTGCACAGCACGGCGATGGCTTCTTGGAGGTCTGTAACAGCCGAATCATCACTGTCAGGGAATTCGTGAACTTTATTTTTCGTTTTTTGTTACTGAGCTAGCAATGGCAGTGTAGGCCATAATGTGCTCCACTAGGTGACCAATACATAAGTCGATACATTTTCCCATGCATGAACAAGATTGTAAACGATATCTTTGAAGTTAATGGCCTTCAGAGAATCGAGGATGCTTTCCTCTATGCTTATCACATTGCAGAGTAGATTTTTTTGTATTGTATCTCAACAGTTTGTATCACATTTTGATCCTTTGGTTGTAACAAAGGTGTTAAATTTGGTGGTAAGAACATCACTTTTACAAAACCATCTGTAGATGCTAGTTCATCTTCTCTTGGAAGGCCCGGGCAATTATCTAAAAATAACAAAGCTTTCGGTTTCAAATTTTTCGGTCGAAGAAATTTCTTAACTGAATGGACAAATTGCTCCTGAAACCAGTCGGCGAACAATTCTTTTGTCATCCAAGCCAGGCGTTGGTTTCTGTACAAAACCGGAATATGTTTGACATTTTTAAACGCCCTTGGATTTTTAGACTTGCCTATAACTAATAACGGAAGCTTAAGTGTACCGCTAGCATTTGAACACGGCATAAACGCAATTCAATCTTTTGCCATTTTTCGACCAAGAGGCTTCTGCTCGGTGAACAAATGCTTTTTTTCGGCAAAAATCTCCAAACTAATCTACTTTCATCAGCATTATAGGTTTGATCGGAGCTAAGGTTTGACTCTTGTACCAACTTGATAAATTTTTCTTTATAATGTTGAACGGCTTCAAATTCACAAGAGGGTTTTTCACCTATCGTTCTTAGTAAACGGATTCCAAATCGTTTTTTAAGTTTATCAAACTAGCCAGTACTGGAGTGAGAACCGTCTTTTTTCATGATTTCCTTATAAAATAAGTTTGCTTTCTCTTTAATAATTTCACCAGTAATGGGAGTGTGTCTGTTACGTTCCTGGAGAAACCATGCGTAAAGAGCACCTTCAACTAAAGGGTAGTTACCAGTTCTTACAACTTCCGCATCACTGGTCCTGCAAATCTAGAACAAATCCACCGATTTTGTTCCAGGTTTTGTTGATGTCATAAATCGTGGCACGTGCAACACCATAAAACGCAACCAAATCACCGAACTTTTCACCCTTTTCAATTTTCTTGAAGATTTCCTCCTTTTCAATCAAAGTTGAAGTTTTATGCTTACGTTTAACAGATTGAGACATTTTGAACAATACAGTACGTAAACAAACACTGTGATTGCTTTGCCAACCGCACGTGCAACAAACAACTACCGACTGAAGGAAGGCGTTACTCAAGCATCCCCGTTTTTCCGGTTCATGCGTGAAGAATGTCACATTTCCGGAACGCGTGCACTCGCACGCGACCTCCGGTTGGTTGCCGCAAGTGTCGGATTACTGGACGTGTGGAACTGGCAAAGTATCGGAATGCCGAGACTGAACTGTATTTTTTGCAACCAAATTTGGGCGTTTTACACTTGATGAAAGCTTTTGACAAAGCTGGTTCTTTGAAACTTTTGCAGCAGATATTTTGATTTTGCAGTTACAATGCGTAATTAGAGGCATGCCTGTGTTTTTAAAGCTCGTTTCCAGAAACACAAGTACGCGGCACTTAGAAGACGCAACCACAACATATTAAAAAAGTATGACATTATATGGAGTTCGCCTGGAAGTAGGTTTAATGAAACATCCGACAAATTACGTTGGCGTTAACATAAGATTTGTTTTTTGCATGTTTTACATGCAGTGCGAATTTTTTCGTTTTTAGATGTAGTGTGAATGCTACTTTACCTGAGCATCTGTTCAGTTAATATGAAACGCATATTGGTGACTGGCGTATCCTCCTTTCTCCAAAACATTTATAATCAATGAGCCAACATTGATTTCTGGCCAACTTATTGCCAGCAGAGTCATTGAAATCACGTTCTCTCAAACATATATATGACAAAGATATTTAAAATTACTCAAGGTGTATGAGGTTAGGAAAAAATACACTTTGAATGTTTGCTTCCGGTAATGCTACGTAAAAGTGCTGTGGTTAATAGTAATTCAAAAGCGTGTTTTGCTGATGTACCTTACACAAACGGTTAAATGAATTTGTCAAGGTGGAAGTACATAACCATCGTAGGATCTCAAGTCTTCAACATCTGTCAAACTGTCTTATTTTTAAGTTTTAATTGTCCTTCTGTTATGTTTCAATTTTTTTCAATATTGTTTAGGAAGATATACTTTATCCTTGAAAATGTTCAGCACTTCGTTTTTAAATTTTAAGATGATGTAATTATCTCCATGTACATCAGCGTTATTAATGATTTCTAAATGTCTTCAGAAAATTAAGGACATAGTTTTTAATGATTTAAAATTTTATGTAATTCATTTGCAATTTCTGAAAAGAATTCGGTCACCAAGAAGGAAAAAAACTGAATGAAGGCATTAAAATAATATCATCTGAATTTTAAGGAAACGTTCTGTATTTCTCCTAGGACAACCCTCTAAATAAAGTGAAATCCGAGTGGTGTGTGTGCATATGTGTTTCCTATCTTCCAAAATATATTTTTCTATGTTTTCATTTACTCAATTTAAAAAATACACAAATATTTCAAAGAAATTCTTCTGCTGATATTTTGCACCATATGTATCCAATGAGAAAGTTCAGGATTCATTTTTTAATTCTCAGTATAAAGGTGAACATATTTCCGAAATGTAAGCACACTTTTGTTGGCCCCAGTATCAATATACCTCAGACAGCCAGTTTCTTCAGCTATATTTGTCAATCCGTGTAGTTTCATCTAACTTAGCAACTGCAACACCATTCGCTTTAGGAACTATTGCACATTACAAAATATATATACACTGACGGAAAAAAATCCCAACACCACGTAAAAATAGTTGTAGAGGAATGAAATGGTGGCAATACATTTGTATAGGTAACATATTCCATCGATTAAGGTTTCAAGATCACAGCTTAATGTAAGCGCGAGAAGAGCCATTTTAAAGGTGAAATGCTGGTACATTAATAACCGGTGTAACCGCCAGAATGTTGAATGCAAGCACGCAAACGTTCATGCATTGTGTCGTACAGGTGCTGGATGTCAGTTTGTGGGATGGAGTTCCATGCCTGTTGCACTTGGTCGGTCAATACAGGGACGGTTAATGCTGGTTGGGGGTTACACTGGAGTTGTCGTCCAATGATGTCCCATACGGGCTGTATTGGTGAAAGACTGGTGATCTAGAAGGCCACGGCAACATGTCGACACTCTGTAGAGCATGTTGGGTTACAACAGCGGTATGCGCGCGAGCGTTATTCTGTTGGAAAACATCCCCTGGAATGCTGTTCAGGAATGGCAGCACAACAGGTTGAATTAGCAGACCGACCTACAACTGTTCCGCCAGGGTGCGTGGGATAACCACGGGAGTGCTACGGCTGTCATAGGAAATTGATCCCCAGACCATAACTCCAGGTGTAGATCCATTGTGTCTCGGCCGCAGACAGGTTGATTGCAGGCGCTCACTTTGCCTTCTTCTAACCAACACACGGCCATCACTGGCCCCCAGGCAGAACCGGCTTTCATCAGAAAACACAACAGATCTCCACTCCGTCCTCCACTGAGCTCTAGCTTGACACCACTGACGTCCCAAACGGCAGTGGTTTGGAGTAAGTAGAATGCACGCTACAGGGTGTCTGGCTCGGAGCTGTCCTTCAAGTAACCGATTTGTAACAGTTCGTTGTGTCACTGTGGTGGCAACTGCAGCTCGAATTGCTGCCGCAGACGCGGTACGATGCGCCACGGCCATACGCCGTACACGGCGGTCTTCCCTCTCAGTAGTGCAACGTGGCCGGCCGGAACCAGGTCTTCTTGAGGCAGTACCTTCCCTTGACCACCGCTGCCAACAATCATACACAGTTGCTACATTCCTGCCAAGTCGTTCTGCAATATTGCGGAAAGAAAATCCACCTTCTCGTAGCCCTATTACACGACCTCGTTGAAACTCCGTGAGCTGTTGATAATAGCTTCTTCGTCTTCTTAAAGGCATTCTTGACTAACATCAACACCCTACGTCGAATCTCAACGATAACTAACGCCCACGAGCGTTACAGCGCGTATTTACAGCAAACCTGCTTTGCATGTTCCGAGGGGCGCTACTAGCGCCACACTTATGCGCCGAGCGCGAAATTTGCATAGACGTCATCTTACAGATATACTCTCACCGCCTACCAAATGTCGTTTATCTAACACAACCCCTACTTGGTGTTGGGATTTTTTCCGTCAGTGTAATATACGTTAGAAAGACACTATTTATACTTGGAGTGTTTAATAATATCTTTATGGAATGTATATTTTCAAGGAAACGTTTAGTGGTTAAGGAAAACAGAAAAGGTCATCTATTTATACTGAAATTTCTGTAAATTAAGGTACATTAAAAATTGAGAAAGCTGATTTGTAGTCATTAAAAATATCTTAAATTACAGGAGGAAGCACAACGTTCATTACAGTTTCCTTGTGGAAAAAATAAAAACAAATAAAATTTTACGTAACAAACCGTTACGTTAATACTGTAAAAAACAATTTCCTGCAAATGTATACTTAAATGACCCATTCTAAAATTAAGTAAAAAAATTGCCATACCTGATAAGGTACTGCAAATGAATACACTGAACACAAATTTGTAACCAATGCATTACAACAAAATAATTCGGAGTATGATACCCAGCTTTTCACTGTCCTATTTGCTATACCTGATAAGATTTAGTCGAAGGTATGGCATACATTCTACCAGTAATTTTTCAGTACTTTTCTTTAAAGCTTTCTTTCTTAAACATTCCTAATTTCAAAACGGTTGGACATATGGCGTCACGTCGTTTCCGTTTTTCAAGATTCGGTTGGATTTTATGTAGACGAAAAAATCTTTTGAGGGAGCAACAATCGAAAAATGCTTTGAAAGTTACTGAAGCTTAGCTTCCGAATTTTAAATCTTCGATTCATTAACAGTTATCTGTCAGATACAATAAGCTAATAAAATAACGTCATTTACGGAGGCGTGAATACAGAAGATGCAGTTATGGTTTGGCGTGGTGGTTCCCTACTCAGAATGAGAATTAACGTGCATCAGATTGGGAGGACATGTCAACGAATCATTGAATATCATAATTCTCCTTCCACCCAGAAACATTCCGGGGATACTTCTACTTTTTTTTTTTTTTGAGGTTTAACGACCACCGTGAGCAACTCAATGGGGTATAAGCAGTCGCCCGTCCCTAATTTAGGGTCACTGGTTCCAGGGAAGGGAGAGAGCCAGTGCCGTAAGACAAACACAACATCCATGCCTCACCGGGATTCGAACCCGGACCCCTTACGGGCGAATGATCAGAGGCCAGTGCTTTAGACCACTGCGCCACCGGGGCGGCATACTTCTACTTCCTCTTTTATCGTTAATTAGGATGCGGCAGATTTGATTGAGTTACGCACCAAACTTCAATGCACACAGCGAAACGTTTATTCTACACTGGCGGAAAGTGAAAAAAAAACCAAGAAGGAGACGTCTGATAACAACGAAATTTATACAGCATAATAACGGAATACAGAGGATAACGTGATCAAAACATTATGGCAAAATACAGCTGTATTTGCTGGTAAACTGAAAAATAACATTTCCATGTAACATGATTAGTACGAGGTTGAACTGCGTCACACTGTAAAATTCTGGCATGCAGTCTGTCGTACAGATGTTGGATGTAATTTTGGGGTATTGAGTTCCAAGCATCCTCAACCTGGACGCGTAAATCGGGGATGGTCGTGGCTGGCCGTGGTGACCGGATAAGTCGTTGTATAATAAAATCCCACACGTGCTCAATGGGGGACAAATCCGGTGAACGTGTAGGCCATGGAAGTTGTCTCACACCCTGAAGTGCATGTTGCGTTGTACGTGCCGTGTGTGGGGGTGCGTTTTCTTGCTGGAAAACACCACGATGGACCTACCTTACAAATGGCACAACAACGGGCTGAATCATGTTGTTGATGTAGGAGGTGCTGTTTAACGTACCCGGTACAAACACTAGTTGTGTACGGGAGTGATAGCTGATCGCTCCCCACACCAGGAGACCAGGTGTAGGCTCTGTATGTCGCTGACGGATGCAAGAAGGGTTGAGACGCTCCCCTGTGCGTCTGCGAACACGCATACGGCCATCTGAGGCTCCCAAGCAGAATCTGCTTTCATCGCTGAACACGACAGATCGCCATTGCGTTCTCCAGTGCAGACGTTGGTGACACCACTGCAGCCGCTCCTTACAGTAGGCTAGAGTCAGAGGTACACATGCCAGAGGCACACGTGCACGTAGTCCTGCATCCAGTGGACGATTGCGCATTGTTCGCACAGTCACCTTAGGTGCAACAGCAGCTCGGATTTACGTCGCAGTGGATGTTCTGCTTGACATCCCCGCTCTTCTTATGCGTCGATCGGTCCGCTCATCAGTCCGTCTGTGACTCCCGGTTCCACATCTTCTCGTGTGAGAATGTTTTTCGGACCATCTACGCCTCAATCGAACCACCACCGATACTCCCCGTCCAATTCGCTCCGCAATACGACGTTACGACTACCCGGCCTCACGGAGTCCGACTAGACGACTTAGCTCAAAGTCCGATAACTGCTGAAATCGTACACGTCTTCCATGTCCAGTCATTGCAGCTTCCTCAGGGTCTTCGCACGTGTCCGTACGCCGACGACTGATTACTTTCACTTCGCCGTACTCCTTAAATACCACCGACGATAATTTGCATATTATGCCGTGCTGTAGCATAAGCGCTTACCGGTTGGTCCCGAAATTACCATCACACTTACGTAAACTCGACCCCATTAACATATGTAAATTTCATGATCGTCCGCCAATTCCTTCTTGGTGTTCTTTTTTCACTTTCCGCCAGTGTATTCGAAATTTTTATAGTTAATCTTAAAGCGACAGAAATATAATTTTTGTCTTAATAAGAATAGTTCAGGATATTACATACGTTTTGTTCTAAAATGCATTGATATCTCAGAACAAAGCAGACAAAAATTAGATTTCACATGTATTGTCCTAAGATAGTTTACAAAAATTCGCAAATTTTCAACTTCATTTACATGGTATATATATTTCGTGTAGAATAGAAATTCATCTGACGAAATTAAGTGGTTTCAATACTGGGTAATCTTTTTGAGCTCCTTAGGAGATATAAACATTTTCAGAAACGGTGGTAAGCCATCCAAACTCATACGTGAACCAATCATTGGCAAAATGATCAGAATTGGTATTACTAAACACATTTCCCTATAAGAATACCAGAGTCATACAGAAAATCTGCATTATAACATCCAGCCTCTGGAAGACGTACCACTGCGAAATGTCGGTAAAATAAGTGCATTGTAAATGAAATAATTAAACAATATATACAATTTTTAGGACTTCTATACAGATTTTTCTGAGTTTCAAAAAATGTGGTTCAAAAAAGAAACGAGAAGCAAAATGGAGGATGTTTTACGTGCGTGTCCCATAAAACTCAACATCCTGATCGTTTAAATAAGAGACTCCTTACTTATGTATTTTTCTGTTCAGTAGAATTTTTAACATTTAGATAATGGAATCGGATATTTATCTTATTCTCAACTACAAAATGAATGATTGCTTCCTGTATGAGCTAAATACATTAAATACCCTAGTGGTGCATTTTTCCGCCAGGGAGCTTAGAAGCATATCTTACTTTTGTAGAAATCTTGGTTTCTGTGGCTCCGATTTGAAAAATTCCTTCTTTATCGAAGAACGTTTTCAGTGCTTAATGTTCTGCGTATATTTCCATATTAATCTTAACGCACAACTTTTCCCCTTGAGGGCGTAAGATCAAGTTTCCATTAACAGCATGCTTCCAGCAAAATCGGCGAGACAAAGAATTTAGTTGAAAAAATCCTTTTTCGGTTAGATACTACTAACTAAGAAACATTTTTGTTGTTAGTAAATCTATCCAGAATAACGCATATTTTCCATCTAGGCGGTCGCAAATATTTAATATGTCTTTCTTGGAATTTCTTCTAATTTTCTGATTTAAAAATTATTTTTTAACTGGTGGAACACTGTAGCTTTGTACACGTGGAGTGCGTTGTAGTTTGCAGTTTTGTTTCTAGGTGGTATTTACGTCCTTCTTTCTGGACCTGATCTAGGCTACTAAAAACGCAATCGAAAATAATATTTTTTCAATGTATGGCATTCGCTACAATCAAGGTAGAGAATATCATACTATTTAAATTCTGCTATAGGCATTAAGGTAGAAACCTTTACCTCGCTCTCACTGCTTCATAGTGATATATTTAAAAAACTGTGTTTCCTTACACAGCTTTTGCTATGATGAATATTTTTCTCATATCTTCAATTTCTGCATTATGCGAAATTCTTACGTTAGGCGCATAAAGTTGTATCATGTATCCTTCTATATTTCATCTTTCAACTGCTCAATTTGAAAATCTCCTTGACTCTGTAATTTTTCTTCTGCTTTGAGAAAATTTGTGCGCATATTTTTTTTTAATTTCGTTATATACTTTTCAGCTGCTGGTCTCAGTAATTAGTTGGTTCTGTTTCTGGGTGTTTTATCGATTGTATGAGTGCGTTTGATTTATATTTATTTATTTATTAATGTAAATGGGTTCCCAAAAAATGACTGATTTTGAAAAAGACATATTCGCCCAGGAAGTGATTCCAAAGATGTGTTCATTACAAATAAACATCCTGTGTCATTTTTCTGGTTTGTTTAACATTTACAATTTGATGTTAATGTGCATCTCGATATTTTCTGACAGTTTTGGCATTTGATCAAGCAGTCTTCTGAAGCGATGATTATATTGCAATGCATTTTCTTCTAACAAAACAGAATCAGGATGAAAAAGATGAAGACATTTGCAATTTTTTTTTAATAGTGATGTTTAGAAAAGGGTTGTCAAAGAGGAGAAGATTTCAAAAGTGCTTCCTATATGTAATCGAAACTTTATATATTCCCGATAAGGCTCTCGTCTAAAAGATTTTACAATTCGATTATAAACTAACAATCAGCAGAGCGAAATTATAGAAAAATAAATTGGTTGGAAGGATTTAAAAAACAATTTTTTCTGTATGTTAAACAGACGTTATCGGTAACATTAAAATGAATGAAATCTTTGTGTAAAAAGTCACGGTCTTAAATATTTTGAACATACATCGTAAAATTCCGTTACTACTGTTTTTACATTGGAACAGCGTTTTCGAAAATACTGAAAAAGAGGTTTTTCAAAAGTGTTTTTCGTCCAGCAGTTGCTTCTGTGGATATGCGGTAAACGGAAGAATGATATTACGCCCTCTAGTTGCACGCTTGTACGTAAAAAAAATTTGATATAATAAAACAAACATTAGACACCGAAAAAGCGCTCCGACAAAGAAAATATTTTTCAAATCTTAGAAGTAGAGATAACGAGAAAAATAAGATATACATCTAGGCACCATGGCGGAAAAACTGTGAATTATTTTGGGCAGATGGTACTTTCAAAAGAAACAGAGGTGAGTGGTATCGGTATACGAAATGATATTTTCAGTCGAGTTTTTATAAGCTTAGATTTTGTCTCCAGAATATTAAAACCATGAATAACGCTTAGCCCTCCTGGTGACCAAATTACTTTCTACTAGCAATTAGAAATGAATTGTAGAATCTATTGCTCCAGGAGCTGTGTCCGATGAAGATTTTTTTTTTCAAATATGGTTCTTAAATCAAAGCTATCGGGAAAACCGCATATTATTTACCTTTACGTCCGTTAACGTAAAATCTATGTAACACTTTGAAAAGGCATTGTACCTAATACAGTTTGGTTATATATGACACGGAAAAGGAAAAAAATCAATCGGACATTTAGAGGTAAATAAATGGAATAAAATGCATTTTGAATTTGACAGCAGCTGCGTTAGAGCCAGTAGTTGTGAAATTTTGCATCGGAAAAAATCCCTTATTTCAAGCTTTCCATTGCCAAAATGAATTTTCAAATCGGACTAAAATTTGCAGAAATATGGTGCTCAAAGGCTGATGGACAAAGTGGTGACATAAGTAGTATTTGTCTTTAGAAAGTAGTATTTGTCTTTATGGGGAGTAAGTGATACATGCTTCTTTTTCTTTTTGTAATTTGTAAGGTTGTAACAGTTCGTAAGGAAAATTATGGGGAATTTCAACTTCACCTTCTAAACTATAGTAACAGTGATGTGCTTGGTATTACATTTCTGCAGTATTTGAATTTGAAACAAGTGACAAGTGAATTCTTCACTGGACGTTTAACAACAACTTTGCCGAAAGCCTGTAAGGAAGTCACAGAAAATGTTGATACTTAGGTGCATTAAATGATACAAAATAACAAAGACATATTTGAAATACTCATTTCACATAGACTCAAATTAGGCCAGATTACGCTGCACTAAACCACTGTCTGCACTTCACCATATAAGAATTTCAAATCAATGTAGTTTTATAAATAATAAATAAATATAACATTGAAAATACAGTCGTGTGCTACTCCATTATATTTTGACGTAGCGTGGGAAATGAAACCAATGCTGCATGTTACTATGTTAGCTCACAGGCGTTCGAATTTTCGCACGATTGGTGGTGTATTAAGTGATATTTTATAATTTTACACTTATTTATCTTTTACGATGTAAATTGCTTCTCAACTTGCACTTTCGTTTTATTTTCTATGTAAATAATTCTTTTTACTGAAGTTAGTTTCATTGTTTTGGATTCACATTCCCGAAAGAAATACAAGCTACAAGGGAAGCCAAATATAAAACACAGTATTCACTACAATATTTCAAAAGATACATTGAATTAATTTATTCAGAAATGCGTGGTAAATGTATAACGAAGTAAATTTCTCCGTCATTTTTGTCCACGCCAGGATTCGAACCCGGATCCCCTCATTGCAGAATAAGTCACTCTACCAATTGAGCTACGCGGACGTTTTATTCTGATTCCTATCTGCCTTTATGTCGTGTGCGTCCTTCTGGCAGGTACGTCACATCTCCTGGTACGTTACATCATCTCCCCCTATTTTTTTTTTTTTTCGAAGTGCTGGAGAAGGGATTCTCTTATTTTTCCTATCTCGCGGTGTGGAAAGAACATCACACCATTGCGAGATTTTGAACGGTCGGGTCATCCGGATAGTTCGGGCGCCATTATAACGAAGTAAATTTCTCCGTCATTTTTGTCCACGCCAGGATTCGAACCCGGATCCGCCGCCCCGGTGGCGTAGTGGTCTAAGGCGTTGGCCTGTGATCATTCGTCCGAAAGGGGTCCGGGTTCGAATCCCAGTGAGGCATGAATGTTGTGTTTGTCTTACGGCACTGGCTCTCTCCATTCCCTGGAACCAGTGACCCTAAATTAGGGACGGGCGACTGCTTATAGCCCATTGAGTTGCTCACGGTGGTCGTTAAACCTCCAATCAAAAAAAAAAAAAAAAAAAAAAAAAAAAAAAAAAAGAACCCGGATCCCCCTCATTCCGGAATAAGTCACTCTACCAATTGAGCTACGCGGACGTTTTATTCTGATTCCTATCTGCCTTTATGTCGTGTGCGTCCTTCTGGCAGGTACGTCACATCTCCTGGTACGTTACAAGTGCCTTCTCATTACGCCAAATCATCTGCATGTCGCCATTCAGTTGGCTTATGTAAAATCTAATCTCCAAATGAACTTTAGGTCACTGAAATAATATTTGCAACCAAAGTCATTGCAGACTAAAACGTTACAAAAACCGTAGACGTGCATCGCTTTTGTACTCGTATACTGAGATGTATGATTATAACCATCAAATTCCCCACCCACTAAATCTGTGTACTCCATAATTCAATCGTTTCGTATCATTGATGGTTGATCAGTTGGGTTCCTTTTTCACATACGTACTTCCTTTTTATGAAGATCTTTACACCTCAACTGTTATGTCCGGTTAACTTCGAGTGTTGTTTCTTGTCCGCGTAGCGTGTTGTTTCTTCTCAGATTTTATTTCAATCCCTGCCAGTAGCATATCACATCTCAGACGATTATACCAGGTTCCCCAATGTAGCTGAAATATCACACTCGCACTGATTGCTTATTTGGCACCTTATTGTTCATCCTCTTTGAAATTCGGTTAATTATACCGATCGCTGCATACATGATACGTTTCGACGTGAGACGTATACCTAAGCAGTTTATTCACTGAACTGTCTGAACCCACGTTGTGAAACGGTTATTCGAAATAGATATTTCATATGCCAGCACTATATTACAGATATTTTTAAATATATTTGGGAAATAACGAGTAGGCAGAGAGTGGGAGAAATTTTAAATGGAAACAAACACGTGTTTTGAAAAAAATATCAAATTTAGTAACGACAAAAATAATGATAACAAAATCAAATAAAAATTGTAAACTCGATAAGCTCGAAAAAGCTTTATTATTTTCTACGGAACAAATAGATGCCGGACCACTATTACAGAAAAAAGGATTTGTGAAAAGGCTGGAGGACAAGTAGATATTTTAAATTATTCATACAACAATGATGACTATACAAATTTAGAAAACCACATTGTCTGTGACCTAAAACAAAACATGGCTAGGTCACAGGAGATTCTGTGGATATAGCACAAGAAGTAAAAAAAGTAAGAGAAATTATAGTAGATTAAGTTGTGAAAAACGTGTTTATAATGATTTAAAGGTCCAAAATGAAACTTAACCGCTTTGCAAAACAATAAACAGCGAAATACTGTGCTTCATTTGCAACTTCAGTTGGAAATTGTAAAATAACCTTGCACGATTACATAAATGTAGAGATACAAACATTTATGACTAAATTGCGGAACACAGATGCATGTTAATTATCGATATCATTGAAAGATGTGAACGACAAATACAGATTTAGCACGATTTAGAGAAACTGATTGTAGGTATAATATGTTAGAAAATAAATCTAATTCTGCAGCGTTCTCCGTGCCACAAAAATGATAATCTTAAAAAAGTTGCGCCATGACATTTAACCCTTAACGTGACATGAAAACTGCAGTCATTATATGTGGGAATAATTGGAACATTGAAAGCGCATTGCCGTCTTCTTCAGGTAAGGAGCACTGTAGGAAACGTCAAAAACACAGGTGTAAATGTCGCATGTCCCTAAGTGAGGCAGTGTATTTTGCAACGGACATGCAGGTAACCGAGAGACAAGCGGCAAAACTTAACCTTTCGAAGCATATCGTGTTGTTGTTTGAAAACAGACCGGTAAACGAAAAAGGAGATCCTGATACAGTGCAAATCATTATACACTGTAATGAAAGAAATAGGCATATGTTCTATCCCGATTACAGGCAAAGTGGTTTTTGGAAATCAGCGATTAGAGGCCTACCTTTCAAAAGATGGATTGTAATGACATATCCGATAGAAGTATGAATTTCCCTTAAATTGGAATGTCTGGCCCGGCCCTAACCTAAAGCCCGACCCGACCAGTTTGATGCTTTTCTGAAGCGTTCTCTAAACTTTTCTGAAAAATAACACAAGGCTTATTCTACCGCAAGGAGGTTTGCTACTCGTTGCCCGCGGAGCATATTGTAATGTTCCATGGAGCACTTTCTAACTGCCTTCGAGACGTTACCCAATAAGAAAATTCTAAACTATAAATTGATTTAAAAGGGGAAATGAATATCCAGATACGCTGGTTATACTGACGTTCAATTTGACTTTAAATAAATGATCACGACTTGAATTTCACTTAATTTTAAACGAGCTATGCTGCGATAAAATATAACTGAAGCTTTTAAAGAAGTCTAAAAATTATAGGTACATAAGTTACTTTCTTGGGTATTCTTTGTAACATAGTTAACATGTTAACTGCATAGTTTCCTTTTCTGAAAGTTAAGTTCAAAAATTCAAAGCCTCTCTAAAATAACCGATATTCGTAATAAACACATGCATCTTTACTTTTCTTTATCATGTGCAAAGCGAGTCTTATTCCGCTTTCAAAGTTTTCCCGAATTCAGAAAAGGGTGAAGACTCCCTTCTCTAAAGAAACAAAGCCGCTCGGTTAAACTATTTTATCTAATCGTAAAAGGAATGGAACACAGAGAAAAATGTCATTTCTCATAGAAAATCCTCCCACAGATGATACTTTGACATGACTACATACCCCCGTGACGTGTGTGATTGCTTTCCATCTTTTACACTTCAGTATAAACAAAGTATCCCTCGATCCCCAAGTATGCAAAAAAATACATCGAACATCCTTGTCTCTGCCTTATTAAAAAATAGCTCCAGGAGTTCGTTTCGCTTTTCGTTTCTTGAAGTTAAAAATTGTTCCTGTAAATATTTCTCGGAAAGAAAAAAAAGTCACATGTTTGGGTCTTTAAAGCCAACGAAGTGCAATCGAAATTTGAGTTCAATCTTTAAAAATAAAAACCGTTCCATCTCAGACTATCATTTTAAAGACCGGCTTGTTGGCTGCTCTGTCATTGATCAACGCTCATGGGAAAAAAATCGGTGAACTTTTTCATTTGATTATTTATAAGATCAGTCTTCGTTTTGTGACATAATTTTTTTAATCCAGGAGTAAAATGCTAAACCTTCCAATAAACTCCCGTGGTAGGCCTGTCCTAGCCTGTAATTTTTCACTTAACTGACGGGCAAAAAGTTCGGTCAGTGTAATTATGTAACATTCTCGTTGTTCATACCTTTGCATGATGATGCACTCAATAAAGTGGATAATACCTCTTATGAAAAGTTCGGTTATATCAAGCCATTATTCCACGAAGAAGAATTTCATAGTAAGAAAAAATTAAGCAGCTTTTTGCAGGAGAGGAGGTATACACCAATGACTTCATGAACAATATTGATAAATTAGATGGTAAACCTGAAAGAATATGTGATTCTATATAGAAGCAGAAAATTATTGTGATTTATTTTGGATTGAAAAAAGTTGATCAATAATTCAAAAGGGATTGTAGAGTGGAGAAAATCAGATCCTTGAATGTTTTCATGAAAATTGATATAAGCAAGCTGTATAGCATTGAATATTTTATTAAATTTCTTTGCAGTAATAGAATTTTAAAATGCTACCATTGCTTACTTTTGATATATTGAATAGTTGGATATCTTAAATATATTTGTAACATTCATTTGAAAATAGTTTTTAAAAGTGAGAATATGTCGGTCTTTTAAAAACAAATGAAAATGCCTTTCGTTTTATCATTCAGAAAATCGTTTTAATAAACTTACGATTAGAAGTAGATACGGAATCATAAAAATATGATCACGAGGCTCGGACTGAATGTGTAATAATTTATATGTAGTTGTGTTTCCTCAATTTCAAGCATAGAATATTATCATCATAGTAACCAGATCAACATGTGACAACCAATTTAAAGTGTGATATTTGCATCAAAAGCCTGAAAGAAAAGAATTTGAAAACCTTAAGGATTCAGATTTCTAGAAATATTGGATGTTGAGGGACAGAATAGTGCATGGAAAAGTTGCTGATCCGACTTTTCTATGGAAGTAAAGATTATTGTTCAAAGTAAATATTGTAACTATATTCGGAGTTTAAAGTTTGAGATATGGCATACCAAAATTTGGCGTTTGTTGTTTTGCTTCTCTAAAATGCTGCATCAAAATGAAAATTCCCCACCATTTGATAACAATAGCGTATTTTAAGATACGTATAATCTTTTTAGCAATTTTTTACCAAATAGTTTCAGATCTTAAACTACACATCTACTAAAGGTTCATAAACATGCAGTAACTGCATGACGTCGTTAACCCATTCACAAAGACGACTCAAAAAGCATGAGCACTGTTGTGGAAAAAATACAAAATTTCGTTGATTTTTCATTCATAAATATAAATAACATTTACAGAATGTTTTCTGCAGAGACGTTACGTTATGCCTACCTAAGAGAATACAAAAATTACAAAAGAATATGTCTTGAAACAAAAGGTAACCTTCTCACCTAAGTAAAACTAAATTAAGATTGATTCTGAAATTTTAAAATAGGGTACCTCTTACTTTTAACAAAAATTGTCATTAATATATATTTTTCATTGAAACAAGTATTGTTTATGTCTTTAGATTTTATATCATTTAAATATTTTTTTCGCGATTAGTAATGAAAATTGTCTCATGTGAAGAATCGTTGCTTGCCATTTATCTGACCGAATACGGAGCATTTATAACATGTTTCAACTGTAGTTTTCGGAGTCTGTGATACATTGGGCAATCACTAAGACAAAGACAAGTTCATTCTCTTTTGAACATAATAGAAAAAGAAAATAGTAATGATAAAAAGAGATTTACCTGGAAAAGCATCGAAAATGTAGTTTTTATTTAGGTAGTAAAATAAAATTGCGTGAATGTTTAGGGAGATGAAAATGTGGTGCAACAAGTGGATGCATAGAGATATCAATGCAGTAAACTAAGGACGTTTTCTTCATTAGGCACAAGTTTTTGTAAAAATATATAAATACTTTATATAAAATGCTACATCGGTGCTGCAGTGTTGCCTTTTCTATGTACGCTCATGTTTTGAAGCACAAAATACCTTCAGAATTTCTGTGGATATATGCCTTCAGAAAAGAACAGCAAGAACAAACATGTTAAAAAAATTATTAAAAACTAATAATAATATCATAGACATAGTTAGGTGATCTGTCATGTTCTCGGATTGTTTATCACCGTACTATTCTGCAGACATTACGAAATGAAACTCGTACATATTTTTCCTCGGTCTTATGCAAATCTTTTGTATTTTCTATACATTTCATATATTATTGGCATTATATAATTTTACCAAACAAAATTGCATTCACGAGTTGCTTCAGTTGTTAAATAGGAAACATATAATCAGAATCATGTAGTGAAAGTGATAATAAAAGTTATACGTAAATTTAGCCTACTTTAAGGCGTTAGTTTGAGTGCAATACAAGTTTAGTAATTCCTTTGAAAAATTAATTAAATTAACGTTAAAGTTTCAGAAAAATTCTGGAAGGTATGCTTTAGATGTTGTTTGTGGACGACAAAACCAATAAAACGACGTGTTTTTGTCAATAGTTAAACCTTAATTGTGGTTTTGTGAGAAAATCGTAAAAGCACGTGTTTGTACAGCAATGGGAATATCGGATACTCATTTTCATGAAATATTTTCAAAGGCCAGTTTTGTTATTTTTACATTCAGTGTTTAACCAGAAGTGGAAATAACTTGGTCAACTACTGCTTCTCAAAATTAACCACATGTAAACATATATATTTATATTTTTTTTCGAATGCAATAAATGTTTCTGTTTTTGATACAGTAAATGACATGTGTTTTTCATCAGCACTGTTACCTAGCTTTTAAATATATCTGCTCGTTATGTTAGAAGTCCGGTAACTTCGGAAAGCATGCGTAATATCCTTAGATCGTTACCGCGAGTGGGTGGACGCAGTGGCCGATCAAACGTCTAGTTTACCACTGTACCGTACTCCCTTGACGAAAGATTCCTCTCTCAACATTCGGTGGACGGTTGCATGACAGATGATTGCGAAAGCAGTGTTTTCGAAAAGTTGAATTTTAGCTGTAACTAACGTTTCGTTGTCCTCATGATAGAAAATGGGTATGATAAACTGAAACGATGTTCATAAAATAAATTGTATATTTTTCTGCAGTTAGGTACTTCTTTTAATGGACAAAAATTCAAAGATTATGCTCTTGGAATTCAAAGTATCGCACCTTCTGGTGTGTTGATCGAACACATATGAGTATTAATCACATTGTGTTCCACGAGTCGTCACCAGAAGCCAGAAAGGACGATTAGATTCATTTCATACATAACGATTTCCAAGACAGCGCAGAGGAGATGACTTTTCCCTGTCTGTGCTGCTTTTATCAAAGTTTATTTCATCATTAGCGAGACTGGTGGTCTAACGTTGGGGTTTGTGTGTTGTACGCAAGGTGTTCCGTCGATCTTCTGGTGAATGTGCATTAATGGTTGGCTTGAAATACATCAGGCAAAAACTTAATTACAACCATCAGTATCAAAAGTAAATGCGCCCCTTTACCTACGTGGTTTACGAAAGGGCACGATTTGTCGATCGACGTCGCGTGTACACGAAGTGAGTCGAGCAGCAAGTAGTGAAATTGGTAGCGTGATTGATAAACGGAAGGATTTATTGGACTTTGAACCCGGAGAGCGGATGCCTCAATTTTACAAACGGATAAACTGATATGTTTTTTGCGAGGCCCAATAGTTACTGCATATTAGGACGGGTTTCATAATGGATTAACAACGATCCAGAAGAAAAACTGTAATGGTTAAAAGATCATTTCTTAATGCTGACTTTTTATCCAGCAAAAGACAAAACATTTGTCCTTCGCGGAACGGGAAATCGTCAGGGTTTCGACGAGCACGATAGCGACTTCCGCTATCTTTCCTGGCCATCGCAAAGTCGGGATATGAACCGCATTAGAATGTATGACACGTCAGAAAAAATATATCCCGGAACAAGTTCTCTTCCGTTAAATCGAATGCAGTTAAATGATTATCTGTTGTACTACTGGTATCATGTTGACGGTGATGCATTCAGACACCTTGTTGAATCTATGCAAAACCTCATGAGTGCTATAATTCAAGCTAAAGGCGGTCCAACGCAGCACTAAATTAAATTTTCAAATACATTGGCCGATATGTGTATTAAGAAGCGTTGATAAACTTGTAAGTCTTGCATTAGTTTTAATGGTGATGCAAGAAGTATGACGTTTGTTGGAAATGACGTGAAATTTACTAGTGTAAACGAAGTGTTAGGAATTAGGAATTGAATAGTTGGGAATTTCATATAAACTGCCTCAATCAGAAAGCAAATATCAGGTTGCTTCTCTTGAAACCATGCATTCCGTGACGCCAGATTATTCAACACGTGAACTATATAGATAATTTACTTTTCAGCAACTTGGTCCTTAGTTGTTCATGAGCTCTTGGGAACAAGGTTTTATTTGCAGCTGGCTGCACTAGATTTAACAACTTCAGCTCATTTACGGGAATTTCGCCATAGTCCTGCTGCTTGCCTCCTCAATGATTCATTATCATCATTGTCAACTATTATCAATCTACTGCTGGATGAAGGTCTCCCCAAGTTTCTTCCCCAAAGTTCTGTCTTGCACCAGTATCCTTCATGTTACTCCCACACACTTTCGAAATGCATCCACCCATCTCCCATGTGGTCTCCTTCTGGGTCTTTTCTGTTCCTCGGAATCCAGTCTAAAATTTCGGCTGTCCATCGATGGTGTGTCCTTCTGGCAATATGTTCATTGCCATTTCAGGGATTTAACTCTGATCATGATGTCTTCCACGCTTGTCATTTTTCTGATCCACGAGTTCCTCTACTTATCTCTCCTGGTTAGACTAAGCATGCTCCTCTCCATGCTTTTTGAGTTGTCTGCAGTCTTTGTATGTCTCTTTTAGTTAAGGTCCACGTCTCTATACCATACGTAAGCACTGGAAGGATGCATTGATCAAACACTTTTCTTTTAAGACGTAATGGCATATTGTTCTTGAAAATTATACTGTTTCTTCTAAAAGCTCTCAATGATTACTGTAACATTAATCATCAAGGATGGTGATTAATTGTGATAACATATACGTACTCTCGTTATCTGCATTTATGTGGATTGTACCCATACTATACTGAAAAATTCAGGCACTGCGTTCGTAAGCTATTATATTATTAGTTCTGTGCAACATTTTTACTTTAGCTGACCTCTGTCAATTTACCTTTACTGCTACTCACTTATTCCGCAAACCATTTCCTTTGACTATAGCCTGTCTAAAGGCATTGAAAAAATGTTTTGAAAGAGACTAAACTAGATAAAAATCAACATGTTTATATATATATTATGTTTCAGCTAATTTACTGATAATCCATTTTTAACTTAATGTATGGTCGTATAATTCTTTGAATGTTTGCCAAATATAAAGATACATTTTAATGGCCTAATTTTATAAATGTTCTGTCTTCAAATTCTTAAGTTAGTAATACTCTAAAATAGAAACTTTGGGATACGCCGGAGAAGAAGGAATTCTCGCTGCGTTCCCTTCCTGACGACCTTTGATTCTCGGGTACCATGCAAAAATTGTACTTATTAGAATAACTTGATTAAAACAGACAGGATTGTAAAGAAACGGCATACAAATTCAAATACGACTATTTTCAATGTGGTAACATTGACACAAAAACGTTTGCACTCTTTTACAGGGTGATGACAGTTTTGGTCATACCCTTAGACATGTACCTTTTTTTGGCATACACGTTGTTCTATCTACGTCACATGATGCTCTTTCTTCGAATTGCTTTAGTCACGTCTTTTAATTTCTTCTTGGTGCAGTTTTAGGCTGGTGCACTGCTTTTGAGCCCCAAACTACATACAAGACCTGTTAACTTGCATACATTTACATTTCGTTGGCTGTAACCTTTTTTCCACTTAAAATTTATTGTCCTATTCCCATCAGTCATAGCTTAAAGTGCACATATTCATTTATTTATGAAATTTAGAGAAATAGATGTGATGCATGCTATTATTAAAATAGTAACTGTTGCTTGAACTAGTACTTGCCTGATTGTTAAGTGTTTTGAGCTACCATCCAAATGCTGTTACTGCTTTGTAAATAAATTATTTTCACTAGTTGCGCAACAGTGTATTACCTGCTGTTAGGACAATAACTTTAAATTACTTTTTAGTATTAGCCCAGGGTCTATTCATAGAAAGTACTGCGAATAGCATTTGTTCTATATTTTAAAATCAGTGGTATTAGATATCTCTTTCTCCTTAGTTCTGCGTATAGCACTTGATGGCAGCTGATTTTCTTAACCTGACCCCTTGTATTTTTCATTTGGGATGTTCTTAATTGTCCTGTAGCACAGCTTTGGTGAAAAAAGTGTATCAAAAATAACCTTTCGTACGTTTTAGGCCGAAGGAATTTTTCCAACCTGTGGTACATGTAAAAAAGGGAGAGAGAGCCCAAATGAGATAACAAAGGAGTCCGTACATGCAAATAAGTGACCCTAAGGCTTATTTCCGGAACAAATAGAAATACAGCATGTACATTCAAGTGCACGCTGCATAGTAAAGCAGTTGTGCAACAGAATAGAAGAAATAAACCCAAATGAGATAAACAAGGAATCTGTGTATGCAAATAAGATGGCATTAAGGGCTATCGGAGACACAGAAATCCGATACTACATGTTTTAATGCTTAGAACTATATGTCATGCATTGTCCGAATGGATCTTGGGTTAATACCATAAAAGCTATTAAATATTATTACCCAAAAAGCAGGTAAAAGCATGAGTAAACTACTGAGAATATAGTTACTTCTGAACTTAAAGTCTGTGTAATGAAATAAATGGAAGCTCCGAACATGTTGCACAAAAGCAAGTACTAGTAGAAGCACCAGTGATAATTTCAGTAATTTGTTTTCATTTCTGATTCGCAGCTATTCGTTTTCTGGAATTTCATAAATAAATGGATTTGTAAACTGCGTTTGTAAATTCAAGGTTAAGAATTAGGGAGCATAGCACTTAGTTCTCCAGTGGAAGGTTGGCAGATAAAAAAAACAAGGGTATGCAACACATCGATTTTTATATATAGTGTGAGGTACAGGAGCAGTGCACCAGCCATAAACAACACCAGGTAGATGAAGTTCTGAATAAGAACAGCATGTATTGTAATGAGGGTAACTGTGTTATATGAGAAGAGAGAAGTGAATTTACAACTATCGGAACGTTTATCACACTAAAGAGAGGTCAGATGATTTTCTGTCAACTTGTTAGTGTCAGAGTTCAATTTGTACAGCGCCCCTTGCCAATTCGGGCTGTGTTTACTGGGTTTATCTTACAAATGTAATGTGCAGGCGGGACACTTAAGTCTCCCAGCTAAGACCGACGACAGCGTGAAAGTCTGAGATCATGCAGCCCACGGTAACATGTAAAGTGTCACTTGACATGCTGGAACTTTTAGTAGCACCTCAGGTACATGCACTCCAACCTTCGGTTATTTTCCAACAAGACGGTACTACACCACATCGGTGAATTATTGTTCGTGAGTTCCTAAATGCCACATTTCCGGACAGATGAATTGGCCACGACGGTCGCATGATATCTCCACCTCGATCGCCCGACATACCCCTTGCTGTTTCCTGTGGAGTTATGTGAAAAACAAAGTTTACTTTAGTAGTTTTCGGGATATTTGGACGTTGGAGAGCAGAACAACGGACGTCATTGGTTCTGTCTCTGCTGAGATGTTAAGCAAAACATGGTGTGAAATCGAATGTCGCTTAGATGTCTTTAGGGCCACAAATGACACCCATGTGGAAGTGTACTGACACTGGAAAAAGACTTTACTTGTGCACCATCAATGTCGTGCAATCCCTTTATTTTACCTGTAATCCGTTTTTTATATTAAAGTTTTGTAATTTGTGAAAGACTTTATGCACACCCTGTACATGTTTATTTACCAACTAGTTATTTTCATTTGTGATTTGCAAGTGGTAGACATTTTTTCTCTTAGAAATGTTACTGTAAGCCCTTCGTCGCGAAATTTTTCGATTTTGCCAGCGAATGTCGCCTTTCTTTCCCGCGATGAAACTACTACCCTATTTGTCAGCAATGGTAGTTGAGTGTTCAGCTTTATGCAAAACACTGACACCAAAAGAATCTTATATGAACTTTTGGTTTTGAGATCTATCCAAAGCGTCATATATGAACGACGTATTTTTTGGACAGACAGTTTCGCGGAATAAAGATGTTTAAAACCTATAAATAAACATTTTCATTGAATCTAGATGTATTGCCAAAGCGATATTCCTAATCATTTAAGAATTTGAGCTTCTACAAACGCTGGGAAGTAATGGGTTTCAACTGAAGTTATGGCTTTATATTAAAGTCATTTAACTAACCTTTAACGTAAGTTAAATTCCGTATAGTCGGTGTAATGTGACCTGGTTTTTGATGCCCACATTGAGGACAAAATCATAAGTTTTCCTCAATTTCAATGCAGAACAGAGGACAATTTCGTTTCGAAATGAGAATATGAATGAGCACAAGATCTGACAAATTATGTTATGCCGAAGATTCGCAAATACTTTTATAACATGCAGCATAATCGTGCATCTTCGTGGGCAAACAAGAATGGCTCTGAATGATGATATTTACGTGAAATAGTTACAAAATAGCAAAAAAATACTATCCTGCAGAATATTACTTCTACTAAATATAAAATGTTACTCATAGGTGGCAGCACATGAAATGTTGCCGTTCATTTTGCACTGGTTTCTTTTTGATTCTGCAAAAGAAAAATTATCTGAAGCCAGAAAATTACTACACACTGAGCGGACGGAAAACATGGGATACCTGCATGTTTTGTCTATGATACAGAACGTATAAGCAGAATAATCTCACTTGACAAAGCAGTTTAACAGCAAGGGTACTGAACAAAAGTTGTAGAACTCTCATTGGAATCTGCCAATATTTCAACCAAATTTAGCATCATTTAATTATTTCACTGCAAGAAAGTAGATGGCGCCCTGGTGATGTATGGATGTTGGGTTTGTCTTTCAGCCCTGGCTCTTTCCTTTCTCAGGAACCAATGGCCCTAAGTTAGGGAAGCGAGACTAATTACAGCCCATCAAGTTGATCATGATGATTCCTTCCCTACCCTGTAATAATCTAGGTAAAATCCAGTTAAAAGAGAGACGAAATAAAATTATGATTATCGAGTGACTTTGTTCAATGCTGACGCTGCGCGTTGCCTTTTGCGCATTGTAAATGCTTCAACTGAAATAGTTCCTGAAACGTTGATCATTCACTCAATAACGAAATAAAAATGTGGATAGTATATCTGATTTCAGCAAACTTCGGGAAAAGCTCTTTTTTTTATATATAGCCTGTTCTGAGGATTCCTTAGTAATATAGGATTATGCCACTGTTTTCCAACTTTATACTTGGTAAATTTGTATTTAAAATAAATCATACCGATAGAATACCAAATGTTAATAATTTGTCTTGCACCCTAAAGGATAATTTATCTTTCTTAAAAAGATGATACATCAGCGGTCATATATGGCCAATGATATATACTGTATATTGCTTTGTTCCATGTAATTTGTGTGTTTTATTCATCTGATGACGGCGCTGATGCGAAATATCTTACTTACTAGTTTTTTTTTTATTTTTAGTGTAAATGTGAAAATTTTAACTACGAATCCGGTGGAGAAAAGTTTTTAATATATCATCGATTTTTAGGGCTCATCATTCACATTTTAGATCGTGCAACTATGAATAGAGATATAGAGATATATATAGCTAAGGCTATATGTTGAAATCGGTATGGCCAATGAGCTGAATAATTTGCCACACTATGTAGAAATTGAGAAATGTGTTGCTTGAAACGTTTTAAAACACTCTCTGTTTGAATTGCGACCGCCATATTTTATTAAAGAAGAAAATACCACTATATTTTTCAACAATCAAGTTTGTTATATACTTTGGTAAATGTACAAAGTGTAGCTTCAAGCCATTTTAAAAATGAAGATGCATCTGTAATTTTTGTCTACTGGCCTTCATTAGCAGAAAGATGCTTTGAGCCTTGTAAATGACAACATATAAAAAATAAGAAAAACTCAAAATGAAATACATGCAAATGTTGCTTTTTGCGCATTATAAAAATTAGCTGCAGCATTAACGGTCTGCTACATAAGTAGATGTTTGCGTTCGAATACTTTGAATATCCCTTACATATTTCTTAACGATTTTAGAATTGGAATATTGAGTTTGGCATCTTAAAGTGCGTAAGTATTTTTCCGAAAAAATATCTACCGTTATAAGAATCTATTGTATAGCATGCACTTCCTGAGCTAGTATGCCAAGCGGTCCTTGCTCATTCTTACATGTAAGCACTTACAGTTAAAAATTTATTCGATATATTCACCGAATAAGGTATTCACAACTCCTAAAAGATTCATATGCCCATTGTTTATTTGTATGAGAACTTCAGTATACTAAACACTCGAAAGAATGGCTGAATGCTGTTGAATTTGTATATCATGATGTTAAATGAAAAGATTTCTAAAACACTGCTAGTTGCAGGTCTTGAAATACAAAGTAAGAATTATTTTTATTACAGCTAACAGTATTTCATGAGAAGAAAAACCACTTCTACTTTCACATACTTAAATGACAATCGCTCGTTTCATTTCTATTGGAATAAATTACATTAATATAAAAACCTTAGCAGACAAACCTAATGCTACCAATGTATATTAAAAGGTTATACATAGTCAAGGCACGAAGTTTTGACTACCAGCTAATATCCATAGTAACCACCGTGTGAAGCGCGGATAGCAGCTAGACGGGCTGGCAGTGACTGAATAAGTTGCTAGAAGGTGCTCACAGGTATGTGAAGCCATGCTGACTGCAGTGCATCTGACAGATGCTGAAGGGTGCGTAGTGGATGTTCCATAGAGCGAACAACACAATCGAAGTGGTCCCACAGATGTTCAATTGGGTTTAAATCTGGGAATTAGAGGGCAAGTGAAGTACCTTGAAACTTCATCGTGCTCTTCCAACCACTATCGGATATTTCTTGCTATGTGGCACGTTGCATTCTCTTTCTGGAAGATCCAATCCGTCCCAGAGAAGACAATTATCATGTACAGGTGTACGTGGTCAGAGAGGATGGATTCATAACGGAATTTGGTCCATGTGATTTCCACAGGTATGAGTGGATCCTGAAAATGCCACGAAAACATTCTCAAACCATAACGTTGCCCCCACCAGCTTGTGTTGAGGAGTGTTTGTTTTCCGATATTTCTTGCCTGATACGCCAAAGTCCATCCGTTCGATGAAGCAGAAAACATGACTCATGGGAGAAGGAAATCTGTTGCCAATCAACGGAGGTCCAATTCCAATACGGCGGTGTAAATGTAAGCCTTTTCTCCCGATGCACTTTCGTTAACATAGTTGCAGTGACCATCTGTCTGCATCGGAGACGCATACACAGCAGGGTTTGCTGCACAGTCGTTTTAAACACACTTCGAGTAGCCCTTGCGTTCATTCGTCCAGTGATTTGCTCCACTGTAGCGTATTCATCAGCCCTCACGCACCTTCGCAGCCGACGTTCACCTCTCACATCAATGGCCCGTGGTGCTCCACAGTTTCCACTTCGCTTATTCGCAATGGTGCCATTTCTTCAATTACGATACACATTATACACAGCACCACGCGAACAGTTCACAAACTGCGCTATTTCAGAAACACTGCCTCCCTTGTCCGAAAGACGGTGATCATCCATTTTTAATCTGATAAATCGATCTTTTTTCCATCACAGAAACGAGTGATTCGTTTTCAGAATGCCTACAGCACATCTTATGTACCTTACAAGACATCTCAAGACACATGGCTTCTTTCATTGGCTACGCGCTGTTGTCGTCGAAAGTGGGAGTTGGGCACAATAATGTTACCCGACTGCGTATATCTATTATCGAAAGACAGTATAGGGATTTTTAATAAAGAGGGACACTCTATGTTTTGTAATAGGGTTTCGTGTAAATATGACTTCAATCATAGAGTTCATAAACTATTATCTTCTCATCTTCTCTAGCAGATCACAGTAAGGGCTAAATAATCCTTAATATAAGTACAAGGATTGAAGACTAAAGGCTTCGAAATGTATTAAAAAGCCATGAATTTTAGTCAAGGTCAACATTAGTTTTAATATAGCTATTTCATTATCAATTCTGTTAAATCCCCTTATTGCTTACAAATCGATGAAGATAATTCGCTAGAGCCCTAACTTGCAGGAACAACGAGTCAAGCATTTGTATTCCTAAAATCTAATCTCAACTGTGATTTAAAGTTCAAAGAAGTTTTCTCTTCTTTATTTAGCATTATATCAATTTTTCTGGTTAACAAGAAAATTTTTTGTTTGTTTTGGAAAGTAATATTCAAGCACTCAAATATCAAAAATAACTGCAATGCAGCTATGATTACAGTAGTTCTACATCTAGGTTTCTAAGCAAAGGAGAAGAGTGACCGGTTATGACACGTTATCCTATATTGGTATCAGGTACAACTTTCAGTCCATCCCTAGGATTGTGGAGTGGAAGTGCATGCTCATTCGAGGACCTATTTCTGGAGAATACTATGATAGCGATCTTCTATGGGATACATGAGTGGTGTAATCTAAGGAGATTTGAAGGCGTATTAAATAAAACAACACTGCCCTTCCTTCCTTTGCAAATGTTTGCTAAATTTTCGTCCTTTTGAAATCCATGAAACCTAAAATCACAATCTTCAGATTTCGCACAATTGCTTCTGTAGCACACCGGGCATCGTTGTTGACTATTGCCGTAGACTTTATGGATTTTTTTACATCGTATTTATTGAATAGAAAACGGAATACAGTACCGGAGTTACCGTATTTAAAATACTTATTTTCTACTCAAATATATAAGGAAATAACAATATTAAAGAAGTGAGCAACACACTCTAAAAACAGAACGAAAGCATTAGATCTCGGGATTTCTTGCTCCCCAGCTGATGTCATGCACAGTTACGAAATACCAGTGAGTGAAAGCGCAGAGTACGCGAGCGCCCCCTAGTTTATGGATTTCACCTATATACTGGGAAGTTGGTCTTCCCTTACTTAAAATGAATATTGGAATTAGGAACAACCAAAACTCATTAAAAATTATATATATATACCTCTTTTTATTTAGAAATTACCAAAAATAATGGAAAAGAAATCAGTTCCACTGCAATTTTATGAACATAACTTCAACTCCATATCTCTGCATATTCAACGTAGCGTTTGTTTGCTGAATAGTGATGTCCATGTTTCCTAGGCTACAAGACAAATACATAAATTGGTAATCCTCGAGATTTGATAAAAATAATGCTACGTTTTATTTCTTTAGGATGACCTTTGTCGTCGTTACTAATATTATAGAGCTAGCTAGCTGTCCAAACAAAAATGTTATCATTACTTTGTCGTCATTGCTCATGTTATGGAGCTAGCTTGTTATCCGGACCAAATTCTTCTGTTTTGCTTACATACTCCGACAACATATTAGTTATCCTCTCTTTGGCTTCACCCAAGGAGAACCTCTTTGATCATCAACTGGTGCACGTGCATTGACCACGAATTATTTATTAAGCAGGTATTTTGGTTACTATTTTGTCTTTCAAGAATCTAACCTCGCTTACTGACTGTTTTTTTAAAGCCCTTGATTCTTCCAATCCTCGGCATTTTCAGGATTCATACAATAAAGAGTTAAAAATTCAGGAACAGAGTGTATTTTAGCAAATCGAAGAAACTGCATGTAAAGGACAGCAAGTGTAAAGATCGTGAAATACTTCCCAGTCGAGTAACATTATTATGACAACCTCCTACTTTTGACGTCAACAGCGCGTAGCTAACGAGAGAAGACACGTGTCGAGAGCTGGCTAGGAGGAAACGTAAGTCGCAATGTGGGCAATCTGAAAACATATCACTCGTTGCTGACATTGATAAAAAGAGCGATTTATCAGATTTGAAAAATGGGATGATTAAAGGCTTTCGGGCCAAGGGCACCAGTATTTCTGAAACAGCGCAGTGTGCGAACTGTTCGCATGCTGCTGTGGATAGAGTGTATCATCGTGTTTCGAGAAATGGCATGACTGTTAGATGCGATGTGGAACCTGCGGACTACCACGTTTGATTGATGTGATAGGTGAACGTCGGCTTCCAAGGTGCATGAGGGCCTATCGACACGAAACAGTGGAGCAACTCACTGGTAGCATGAACCGGAGGGCTGCCGGAAGTGTGTCGAAGCGACAGTTCAGCGACCTCTGCTGCGCATCGGGCTCAGATGCAGACGGATGGTCACTGCACCTATTCTAACGAAAGCGCATCGGCAGAAAAAGCTTACAGTTGCACGTGCGCATCGTAATTGGACCTCCACTGATTGGCAAAAGATTCTCTTCTCCGATGAGTCACGTTTTCTGCATCATAAAACGGATGGATAAGGCGAGAAACATTAGAGAACAAACGCTTTTTAGCCATTGCTGGAAGAACACAAACTAGTGGAGGCAGGGTTATGGTCTGGAGAATGTTGTCGTGGCATTCTCTGGGTCCACTCATATGTGAAAGGCAATATGGACCGAATTTATTATTAATCAATCCTTGCAGGCCACGTACACGTACAACCATACTGGGTGATTGTCTTCCCTGGGGCGGAAGGGATCTTTCAGAACAACAATACCACGTGTCACAGTCATAGAAAAGTCTGAGATTTGTTGGAAGAGCACGATGAAGACTTCAAAATACTTCCCTGTCTCCTTAATTCTCCAGTCGTAAACCCAATTGAGCATCTGTGGGTCCACCTGGATCGTGTTGTTCTCAATATGGATCCTCAACATCGCGCCCTCCAGCAGCTGTCAGATGCACAGCAGTCAGCATGGCGCCACATACCTGTGAGCACCTTCTAGCACGTTATTGAGTCACTCCCATACATTCATTAACAAATAGGCATTTATAAAAAACATAATTGTAACCGTATCGATTATAAAAAACGAGTCGTTAGGACAAAGGAGGTCATTCGTTTTGTGTGTGAATCGCCTGCGATTCTGATTGATACATACAACGTAGATATCACTAAGCTGTTCTCTGAGATTCAGAGGTCAGCTCCAAAAAGAAATACACACTTCCAGATATTTTTACTTATTGTTGTCGTATCAAACTTCTCCATTTACAGCGATCATTACATACAACCCGTGCTTCACTGATATCCATTACACGCCGTACACAAGATCTTTTGTACTTCATACTCATAATCTTTTTCTCATGCAGACACTCCTGAATCTGATCCACCCATGTCTTCCTTGGCTTTCTTAGTACGCATTTCATCACTCATTCTTTCAACATGGCCAAACCACCGAAGCCTATTGGTCTCCACCTTGCTAACAACATTTTGCTTCACATCACACAACTGCAATACATCTTCATTCCTCACACAGTCAGATCGTGTCTTGCCACAAACCCCACGTAAGTAACACATTTCTCCAGCACACAAACGACTCCTATGTTTCTTCTGCAGTACCCAGGTTTCACTGCCACGCATCAGAGTAGGAACAATTACACTTTTATACACAGCCATGCGGGACTCTCTAGAGAACCCATCATTCCTGTGAAAACCTCAAAGAGCAGCTATGACTTTCAAAGAATTCACTTGCCTACTGATTTCACCATCCAACTTGTTCTCACTGTCAAACATGCTTCCTAAATAAACAAACTCACTCACCTGGTCAATCACAGTGCCAATTATACTTACATTACATTCAGTGCTACCAGTTCCTCTCTCAAACACCATAACTTTGGTTTTTCCCTTATTTATACTCAGTTTGAATTTCATGCAAACTTAGTGCATCCGAGTCAACATACTCTGCAACTCACTTTTGCTCTCTGCCAACAGGAAAGTGTCATCAGCATACAGCAATCTGCACACACGGATATCACCAAGACATAAACCACTATTATCTATTTTGGCATCACGCATGCATGCGTCCATAAATATATTAAACAGCCATGGTGACATTACACAACTTGTCTAACTCCTGCACCAATGGAAAACCATTTTGATAAAACACCATTCACTCGTACACAAGCTCTACTACCAGCATACATGGCTTTTACACTATTAAGTAGATTCCCAGTAACACCATATTCATTCAATACCTTCCACAAAAGTGTCCTATTCACTCGGTCGTAAACTTTCTCTAAATCTATGAAGGCAGTAAAAACTTTCTTCCCAACAGCCAGATACTTTTCAATCATCATGCGTAATGCAAAAATCTCGTTAGTGCAACCTTTACCAGGCATAAAACCACTCTGAACATCAAACACTTTCAATGATGTAAGACCCCGTACTTTTTCAATAACAACCTTGCCAAACACTTTCCCTGGCACACTCAGTTGGCTAGTACCACGACAGTTCTTGCATTCAGTCTAATCACCTTTTCCCTTATACAAGGGAACAATAATACACTGCTGGATAATTGCCAAGGACGGATGACAATAGCAACGATAGCAGCCATAAAATGGAAGGAAAGAAAATGTGGAAATTAGCATAAGTGCGGGATACAGTAAGACGTGTTGTGCCGATGCAAATTTTGGATTCCCGAACTGGTTCGTGATGTCATAGCGCTGATAAGAGATATAAAGGATTTGACGCGTATTGACCGTTGTTGTTCAAACGCAAAGTTGAAAGCGAAAGAATCAATTGACGAACTTGCAATTTTCAGTATGTCTTTCCGACATCACCTAGATGATTTTACGCGTGGCCGTATTATCGGCCAGATTGAAGAAAGGCGAAAGATAACAGATGTTGCCATGGAGTTCGACGTCAGCTACAGTGTTGTTTCAGGGCTTGGAAATCATTTCAAACAAATGGAGAGTGTAGCAAACGTCACGGGGGAGGTCGTGTTCGCAGTACGACACCTGCAGAAGATCGGTACATAGTGCTATAAAAAAGACACCGGCGCAGCACAGCTAGTGAGGTAGCAAATCAATTTATGGCTGCTACTGGCAAGCGGATCTCCCGAAAAACTGTCTCCAGACGTTTGTATGAAGGAGGACTATACGCCCGCCGTCCTGTTGTGTGCATCCTATTGTGCAGACGTCACCGTACCGCCCGTTTGCAATGGTGCCATCAACATCACAATTGTACTGATAACGACTGGTCTGCTGTCCTTTTCGCAGATGAGAGTAGATACAGTCTATCGTCTAACTGTCGACGACAACTGATCTGGCGTGATAGTGGTACTGCATATTGTCCAGCAAACATACAGGAAAGGGACCGATATCCGACATGTAGTGTCATGGTATGGGTTGGCATCATGATAAATGGCCGTACGTCCCTCTATGGGCTTCCAACTGGGACTATGACTGGCCAACGATACATTAATGATGTTCTGCTACCTTATGTTCGCATGTTCCGTGGTGCTGTCGGTGATAGATTCATTTTCATGGACGACAACGCAACATGTCATCGAACAATCGCTGTCCAGGAGTGTCTTGAGAGCGAGGATATTCAACACCTCGTATGGCCAGCACGTTCTCCAGATCTGAATCCCATTGAAAATGTTTGGGATGCTTTGGGGAGGAGTCTTGCTAGTCGCCAATGCCCTCCAATAAACAAGGACACCCTCATCCGTGCACTGACATAGGGATGGTATAAATTACCGCAACAGCTGCTTGATAATGTTGTGCAAAGCATGACAGGACGTGTGGAATCTTGCATCGCCCTCCATGGTGGCCATACCCCGTATTGACATCTTACGCCGGAACGCCTGCGGACGGTCATTACATTTTTTTCACGTCTACGTATTCTGCACAAAACGGCCTGTTTGTCCCTTGAACACGTTTTAAAGTATTCTGGATTTCAGAGCACAATAAATTGTCTTTCTTGTAATGTCCTGGCATTCTGACATTATTTCATTTCACTTATCATCCAACCACACTTACTTTTTTTATGCGCTATATAGCCGTTTATTATCCGTCCTTAGCAATTGCCCAGCAGTGCAGCATCCTTCCAATCCCGAGGGACCATTCCTAACTCCCAGCACAACTGGCAAATTTCAGTTAACCAGTCAATTATAGAGTCACCACCATATTTCAACATCTCTGCAGTTATGCCATCAACTCCTGGAGCCTTACCATTCTGAAGAGATTTTAGAGCTTTACACACTTCTTCTCTTGAGATCCCTGCTGTGCGTTCATCCCTCATTGTGACATCATGTGCGTATGTCTCAGAATCATTTTTGATTTCCTGATCTAATAACTCACAGAAGTATTCACCCCATCTGTCACTTAACTCATTGGGCTCCCATATCATTTACCCAATCTCATTCTTCACACAACTTACAACGTTGTTTCCCCTATTTTTCCTGAGTCTCATGTACTTCCAGAAGGACTTTTTATCTTTCGAAAAAGCCAGTTCATGCCTTTCCACTTTCTCCTTCCTATCTTTTGCCTTACTGTGGTGAACCAGCTTAGCAGCTTCACGCTTCTTACAGCGATATTCATCCACAGAGACTCGAACTTGCAACATCCCCAAATAGGCTTCCTTCTTTCTCTTTACTACCTCTTCAATCTCACTATTCCACCAAGCATCACCTCTATTGTTACCCACTATTGTGGTGCCACAGACCTCTTTAGCAGCAGTGACAACACAGTTCTTAAAACATTCCCAATTCTTTTCTACATCCCTCTCACCAGACTTCAGATCCTTCAGTCGTTCTCTGAGTAAGTCAGAATACCGCTGATGATCTTCAAGGAGCCTATCAACCTTTATTCTTTCTATCCTGGGTCTATTCCTATTACTTTTCCTCCAACCAACATTAAGTTTCACTCGTGACACTACCAAGTAATGATCAGAACCAACTTCTGCACCTCTCATCACACGGGTGTCAACAACTAAGTGTTTCAAACGCTGATCGTAGACAACAAAATCTATCACACTCTTTTGACCAAGAGTACGATTTTCCCAAGTATATGTGTGGATATACTTGTGGTTGAAAAATGTATTAGATACACACAAACCATTCTCAATGCAGAGTTCAATTAATCTTTCACCATTATCATTCACACAAGGATCATTAAACTTACCCAGAACATTGTCAGAAATTGCATTCTGCACACCTACTCTAGCATTGAAATCCCCTGCTGTAATAAGTTTTTCTTTAGCACCAAACTGGCTCAAAACAGCTTTTAGCTCATTCCAGAAATCTTCTTTCTTATCAGAAGGTTCCGAGTCACAAAGAGCATACGCTACAACAATTATAATTATCTGAAGTTTCACTTTCAAACGAATACAGAGAATTCTCCCACTTATGCAACTATAGTGAATCAAGTGTTTTTTTATCTTTTCACTTAAAATCGCACCTACACCAGCCTGTCCTCTCATATTATCCAATACTCCAGACCACACACTCACCGTGCCATTCACTTCTTCTACCCCAATTTCCTTCTTTTTGGTTTCACTTACAGACAGCACATCCAGTCTATACATATTCATCTCATCTATCACCTCACTCATCTTGCCATTTATGCCTCTAGTATTCCATACAGCAATCTTACATTCACTCAGCCGAGTTATCTTTCCCATACGCGGTTTAGAAGGTATGGGCCAATTAAGAGTGTTTCAGTTGGTCATTCAACCTAAAGATTCTGGAACAAAACCCAGTGAGTTGGGGTCTTTCCGCCAATGTCACACAGAACTAGCTTGCACCTCTGCATAATTCACAGAGGCCCTAATTGCTGTTGTGTGTGCCATTGTTACCACGGAGCGCCCCGAGGAGGCAAACCCATCGCTCACTACGACCGCCCGCGTAGTAGTGAGCGTTGATACGTCATGTCAAATGTTATTCTCATTGATGGCTTATTATACACAGCTACAATATTTCGGTATATTACGTATGTGAAAAATCCCGATGTTCACAGTTAAAGCGTAGAAACATACGGCAGTAACATTGCCGCACACAAAGTAAATTTATTTAAAATGTGTGTGTTAATAAGTTACTTGATTTTTTTTTTTTTTTTTTTTTTTTGATTGGAGGTTTAACGACCACCGTGAGCAACTCAATGGGCTATAAGCAGTCGCCCGTCCCTAATTTAGGGTCACTGGTTCCAGGGAAGGGAGAGAGCCAGTGCCGTAAGACAAACACAACATCCATGCCTCACCGGGATTCGAACCCGGACCCCATTCGGACGAATGATCAGAGGCCAACGCCTTAGACCACTGCGCCACCAGGGCGGCTAAGTTACTTGATTATTAGCCGTGATTGGAATATTGTGATTAATATTTGCAAAAAATAAACAACGGGAAATTAATTTTTATTGCGAACTATTATAATATTTTTTTAATTGGCACACTCTTTGTATGTTGGGAATTGAAACTGAGTATTGATCATTTCTTTCCGTATATGATAATCATTGCGGCAAATATAAAAACTTAGGTGAAATGGTCGCTCTGACTAAAATTACAATAAAATCACGAAAAATTGAAAATTGGACAGTTTAACTATATATACATCATCATCATCATCATTGTCAACCATTATCAATCCACTGCTGGACGAAGGTCTCCCCAAGTTTCCTCACAACGGTCTGTCAGGAGCTAACATAAACAAATTAAGGAAAATGGACTTGCGATCTTTGGCAGTGAGCTAATCTAGAACACCACGGAAATGCATACTCCAATGCCGCTCTCAACTGCACCACAACTTGTTCACGCGTTTCACAATGACGGCCTATTTACCTTCTTTTACGTACAACACATAACTAGCCACAGGCTGTCTCTCACTTGGTTAGTGTTTTTCAACTGCAAGTCCATTCTCCCTGTCGGCGGATCCAGAACAAACGAACTTCTTACAATAACTCCAAGTCCAGATTTGATTTGATGCTCGTAGAATCAGTGGAGACGCTATCGACGATTACCCAAATTTAACATGGGCACCCTTAACGCAATGCGGGAATGCGACCCGAGGTCCAAGTGGTCCAAGGTTTCAATCCTTGGACCACTTTTGAAAATAAAAACCACGGCGACCGTAGGCATCCAACAAGGTTTTCGTCTCGGTAACGCTCTGAGCGAGACCCCTATCTATTAAATTTTGGCCTTTGTAAAACTCCCTTACGTACTCTGCTTTTCCCATCTGAATAACTTGGATTACACTGATAAACGATCTTAGTCATCATCATCATTGTCAACCATTATCAATCCACTGCTGGACGAAGGTCTCCCTAAGTTTCCTCCACAACGGTCTGTCTTGTGCCAGTCTCCTCCATGTCACCCCTGCATACTTTCGAATTTCATCCACCCATCTTCCATGTGGTCTTCTTCTGGGTCTTTTCCTGTCCCTTGGAATCCAATCTAAAATTTCGGCTGTCCATCGATAGTCTGTTCTTCTGGCAGTATGTCCAGCCCATTGCCATTTCAGGGATTTAACTCTGCTCATGATATCTTCCACTCCTGTCATTTTTCGGATCCACGAGTTCCTCTTCTTATCTCTCCTGGTTACACCAAGCATGCACCTCTCCATGCTACTTTGAGTTGTCTGCAGCCTTTGTATGTCTTTTTTAGTTAAGGTCCACGTCTCTGCACCATACTCAAGCACTGGAAGGATGCATTGATCAAACACTTTTCTTTTAAGACATAATGGCATATTGCTCTTGAAAATTATGCTGTTTCTTCCAAAAGCTCTCCAGGCAAGTTTTGTACGCCGATTAATTTCTTCACCAATGTGACCCTCACTTGATATCTGCTGTCCAAGATAAACGTACGTGTCTGTTATCTCCAGCTTTTCTCCATCAATCGATAAATCTTCATTTCTTGTAAAAGCATTGAACATCACTTTTGTCTTCTGAAAGTTCATTTTTAATCCCACTTCTTTACTCTTGTCAGCAAGTTCCTGGATCATACTCTGCAGCTCTGATGGGGTAGTTGCAAAAATGACTACGTCATCAGCAAAACGAAGGTGGGTTAGATAATCTCCATTAATCTTTATCCCCTTGTTTTCCCAGCTCAGCGACTGAAAAACACCCTCCAATGTGGCATTAAAGAGCTTCGGAGATGAGGTGT
Source organism: Macrothele yani (assembly GCA_039090855.1). Taxonomy (NCBI): domain Eukaryota; kingdom Metazoa; phylum Arthropoda; class Arachnida; order Araneae; family Macrothelidae; genus Macrothele; species Macrothele yani. Next base: position 27,732,033 of record CM077018.1, on the reverse strand, counting down.
CACCTTGTCTCACTCCCTTTCCAATTTTTACGTGTGTTGTATTTTCAAACAGCCTAATCTTTGCACTTGCATTTTCATAGATGTTATTAATAATATTAATGTATGCATCTTCAATACCGCAGGTTTTCAGAGCCATTGTAACTGCTGATGGTTTCACCGAATCAAAGGCTTTTTCATAATCGGTAAAAGCCATGCACAATGGAAGTTCATATTCCCTCGCTCTTTCAATTAGTTCTCTCAGCACGTGGATATGATCTATTGTGCTGTAGCCACTCCTGAATCCAGCTTGTTCTCTCGGTTGAGCTATGTCCAGTGTTACCTTCAAGCGGTGTGAAAGAACTTTAGTGAAGATTTTATAAACTACTGATAGGAGGCTGATAGGTCTGTAGTTTTCGAGATCCTCAATGTCACCTTTCTTATGTAGCAGGATCATCGTAGCGGTGTTCCAATCCTCAGGAATCTTTCCTTCATTAAGGCATCGAGTGAAAATTTGGGCGAGTACTGTTTCGATTTCTCCACTTGCTTCTTGTATGATGTCTACAGTAATTCCATCTTCTCCTGGAGCTTTTCCTCGCTTCATGTTCTTGATTGCATGTGCAACTTCTGCTGGAAGGACTGGAGGAACTCTGGTACTGGTATCTTTCATGATGTCTGGAGTGCATATATCATCCCTTTCATATAATTTGGAGTAGAAATCTTTCACTCTTGTCAAAATTTCGCCTCTATTTCTTGTTACAGAACCATCTTCTTTTTTCAGTGCCATAATCTGTTTTCTTCCCTTACTGATATGTCCCTTTGCTATCTTTAGGCTTTGGTTGTTTTCAATTGCTTTCCTCACTAGTTCACAGTTGAATTTCCTTACGTCTTCAGTGATACTTTTTCTTACTGTCTTGCATAGCTCTATATATTCCACTTTGGAAGTCACATCTTCTTTAGTTGTCCTCATCTCTCTTCTTTTTTGCATCAACATTTTGGTTTTTCCTGATAATTTGTTCACATGCAACTTGTTCTTAGACCCAGCTAATTTTGTTGCTGTTTCCATAAGAGCTTTGGTTACTTTTCTGTTAACTTCAGAGATGTCCACTTCTTCCGATGTTAGGCCTTCTAAAGCAGAGAACCTGTTCTTCAGTTCTAACTTGAAGGTATTATGGTGTTTTTTAAGGTTGGTTATGTCAATAGATTTTGTTTGTCTTATGAGCTTGCCACGTTCAAGTTTAGTGTTGAGGTGCATCTTACATCTCACCAATCTATGGTCACTACCGGTGTTGAACTTGTTTAGCACACTGCAGTCTTCTATGACGAATTTTTTGTTACACATAATAAAATCAATTTCACTTGTCGTCCCATTTGGATGTCTCCATGTCCATTTCCTGTGTGGCTTTTTCTTGAAGAAGGAGCTCAAGATGAAAAACCCTTCTGCCTCTGCAAACTCACGAGAGTATTTCCACGCTGGTTTCTGTTGCCGTGACCGAATTTACCTACTGAAGTTTCATTCTGTTGCCGTTGCCCTATTTTTGCATTGAAATCTCCCATAATTATTTTCAAGTGCTGCTTACCTTTATTATTTAGATGACAAATTTCCTCATAAAATTCTTCAATTTCTTCTTCAGGATGACTTGTGGTGGGTGCATAAGTTTGAATAATCTGAGCCTGGTATCTTTTCGAGAGTTGGATAACAAGTCGTGCAGCTCTGTCGGAGGAACTTTCAACTTCTACAACTTTATCCTTCAGTTTCTTGTTTATTATAAATCCAACACCACTAGTTCTGCCAGTATCTGTCCCACGATAGTAGAAGAGATGTCCACTTTTCAGTTCGATGAGATCTTCTCCTTTTCTCCTTACCTCACTTAGCCCCACGATGTCCCACTTGATCCTTTGTAGTTCCTCTTCCAATTCAAGAAGCCTTGAATCAGAAGATAGGGAGCGTCCATTGTAAGTAGCCAAGGTCAGCATCAGATGGCAGCCTAGTCCGGTCCTCCGGGGATTCTTAGCAACCTCTGCCTTCATGTCGCCCTGGCCGCTGCCTTGGCCAGGTACATTCCAGCTGCCGGAGACTGAGGGCCAAGATTTAAGTTGTGGAATCATTTTGGAGGGGTTTGGCCATAACTCACCACGCTGGCCAAGCGGGTTGGTGAGTGTGGGATAGAATTTCCTCTAATCCCGATGGTATAGTTATACCGCTATTGGCGGTCGTCAGAGCCCCTTTAGTGGGAACAGGATGCACCACGAGAAGGCGGGGTTGACATTTGTCAAGGAGAGGCTGTGATGTTAAACATATACATAAAATATGTTTAATCATTTAATTGGCCTCTCACCAGTGAAAATCTGAAAAATTTTGATTTAACAATGTTGCTTAAATTCGAACAGTTATTTTTGATGTTAAAGCCAGATATTGTAACGTCAATCGGATATCTGCATATTAGGTTGATTTTCCACACCCAAAACATTTAAAATTATTATATCATGACAACTGATTTAGTGTTCAGTAATAAGAATCAAAATATTATTTTATAAATATATCCTCACAATGACATTACCTCAGTATTTATTTACACAGTTGAAAATTTTAACTTACATGAGCCTCTGCTGACCAAATAAGAAGAGTTCATTCATGAAACCCAACTTTCTTCGGGAAAAAAAATTCAATTAAAAATTATGTCCAGTTAGTGTCGATGGTGTCATGGGTCCGCCGTTTCGCAAATTTCAAAATTGAAGGACTCGGGTGTAAACCATTTTAACTAACACTTCTCTCATTGTGAGACACCTAGATTACAAGTCGTAAAAAAATATATAAATGTTTACACTTACCATAACTTGAAAGTTCTATTGTAGTGCCATATGTTGACATAAATGTATAAAAAATAGTCTAAAGTGGTCAGATTATCATTTCAGTTGTTTCTCGTACGCAATTCATTTTTTATTAAAATGATGGTTACCGTGGTTTACGCCCGAACCCTTCAATTAAGAACAAGATTTTCGGTTGTATTTGGATGAACCACAAATATTTCACTTATACTTTAACGGTTATGAATTATTTGGGAAACAAAGCAAAGGGCAGCAAAACGGCGATTCAATTTGGCTTGCTCCGATGTGCGGGTAACCGTTTGTGTACTACAACATGTCGTAAAAAAATTCGTTCCTACCCAATGTGCCTTAATAAAATTGTTTGTACCCCAAGAGTTTTCAAATTTTCCTCAGTGAACCTTTATTTCACTTTGCCACAACTCGGAAGTTCCTTATTTTGTACTTGCCGTTTGTTTAAAATATATCCATCCATACATTTCCCATAAAAATGTTGCTTGCAGTACACTGGTGTACAACGTTAAGCAAAATTACTATAACATAGAAAGTAAAGGGTTAAATCCGATAGAACACAGAACATTGGTATACAAGTTCGACACACACCTAAACCAGTCGCAGTGCACGGTTAAATAACCACCATTGATCAAGAAACTCCCATATATATCAAACGCAAATATCTGGCAGTTTCGTAAAAACAGATTAACGTACCTTGACTTTCTTATTCCGTTTTCTTGAAATCCCAGTGAGAACAGTTGTCACTGCTGATCAAGGACATTATGGAACAAAGACTCACTGGGTTGATCGATTGTAAGGCACCAATCAGGGCAGTCACAGACGGCGATCTCCAGAGCACTGATTGTCCCTAAAAGTGTCATCTCCAAGAATCGTAAAAGCCTCCAAGACACATAAGAGTTTAGACGCCAACAAGCAGACGGTCGTCCAAGAGTTAGAACCATTCAGCAAGACCGGTATCTGGCATAGGAAATGGGAATGAATCCAGTCATAGGAAAATATTTACACAATATAATCTTAAGAATTTGTGATTATCTCATTATGCTGCACAGCATGTTAAACGTTCGTTCTTCAGACATTTTAAAATCCATAGCGTTATTTAGAGAGTTTCAGTTGTAAGTGTCAATTTGATGCTGTTGACGCTGCACGTGGTGATTCAAGTTCATTTGTAAATGCAATCGACAGAAGTTACTGGTGAAACCTAATTGGATATGGACCAAAGTAGAAACCGCACAGATGTCGATGCCACTAAAATAGAAATATAACTCCAAAAGCTCTTTAACTTCTTTTTCTTTAAAGATCAAAGCCCCCCATGGAACACACTACAGAGTGAACCCCGTTGGAGATCTCTGAAATTCCTGTATCCTTTCCCCCGAAGGAGAGGGGGTGATAGAGATTAATTCAAAGAACCTGTGTAAAATCCTGTCTGCTATTCAACAAGATAGGAACGGCTTTGAGGGTCCAACTCTACAACTTCCATTCATACGTAAACTACCATCCTACTTTCTTTCTGTTTCACACTACACACCACACAATCTAATTCATTTTCACCCATTCACACACCAACACAGCTGAAAATCAGGCAGGTCCTTCACAGGGAGGAACCGGCAACGAAAGCAGTTCCAAAATGGGTTAGAAAACACATGTGAAAAGCACATAGAACACAGCACTGAATATTGGGTGGAAAAGTTAATCCACGCCTCAACAAGCCAAAACTGGAAACTCAACATTATTCTCTTTAAACAAAGAGGAATTCCAAGTTAGTTCTTCACTTAAAAAGCACACTTATAATCGTTATCTTGGTTGAATTACATTTCAGTAGTAAATCTAATGTAAAACTATAAATCTAGCATACATTGATAAAAAAAACTTTATTTTAACCACTTCAACTAAGAAAACAACAACGGTTATCTCACAGTTTTCAATAAGCGTGTTGAAACGTGATGTATGTTAGCAACAAAAGTTGTTTAAATATATGAATCATATATTTACAAATAATTATTGAAAGGAAAATATTTGCTATGTAATATCGTTTTAAAAAAGATTAAAGGGTTAATGTCCTAATACAAGAGAAATTTGAAATTCACCGGGAGATGAAGCGAAGTCTCAGGTTTAGATCGCGGGTAGAGCCTACAGCTGCCGTATCTAACGCCCGTTAACACAGGACCTCGTCAGTGGCCGGTCTGCAAATCGCGTTTTTAATTGTAACACGGAAAAACAGCCAGGATTGTAAAGGGGTCGTATATAGATTCAAATCTGACATCCTACATTCACAGAAAAATATTTGCATTCTGTTACATTATCGGTACGTCTTTCTTCCATAAATTTGTACGTGTACTTTTTGCTCTCATATAAGCACGTTCTCCTATTTAAATGAATTGATGACTTTACTTGCAATTGGTTGGGTCACATTTTGCCATTTCTACTTGGGTTGTTTCGGGTTGTGCCCTGCTGCTTTGTCCCAAATTATACACGAGAGCATTTGACTCTATTTCTTTTTCATCTCATCCGCTTGAGCCTCATATGGCATGTTCTCAAAACTCTTATCCTAAAGGGCACGTATATATTTCTTTACGCAGAAAAACATGGATGCTAAGCAAATTACTGAAATGGTCCGTGGTTCTTGAACTAGTACTTTCCTGTGTGTTACATATTCTGAGCTTCCATTTAACTGCTTTCATTACCTTGTAAAAACCTTAAGTTCAGAATTTATTTACTTTCAATAGTTGTCTCACTGTTTTATATGCTGTCACGGTAATAACAATTAAAAACTATTTTAATAGCAGCCTAGGATCCATTTGAAGGGTATATTACAGACAGCACCTGTTCTAAGCTTTAAAACAGGTGGTGTTACACTGCTGCGTCCCTTTTAGGTCAAGAGATCGCTCTTGGTGTCAGTTCAATTACATTCACTGACGCATTGGTTTTCTCATTTGGGCTCTCACACGTTTTTTTGTAACACAACTTGTTGGAAAAAGTTGCTTCGGTCGGTAACCTACATTTGATGCTATAACTTATTTAAGCAGTTGTGCAGCAGGAGAACGAGTGAGGGCACAATAGATGATACCAAGGGTACAGGCATACAAATGATTTAACACCAAGGGCTATCCTATGAACTATGGGATATACAGAAATGTAATACCACTTGTCTTACAGCTTAGAAGTAGTGGTATATGCAACATACGGTGGAAATAGACCCTGAGATAACACTTAAAAGTAATAAAATATTATTACACTAACAGCAGGATACACTGTTAGGCAACAAGTCGAATTAAAGCTACTTTTAAAATTAGATGCTATAATGTAATAAATGAATACTCAGAACGCTTAACACCAGGACAAGTACTAGTTCATACAGCATGGAAAATTTTAGTAATTTACGTGATCTCAATGTTTTTGAATTTCATAAATAAATGTATCTCATAACCTTAGGTTACGAATTAGGCGTCATTTCACTTTGAGCTCCAGTGGAGGGGGTGACAAACAAAGAAATGTGAATGTATGTAGAATAATATCTGCCCTCGTAGGATATCAGACCAGGACTAAATAATACCAGATCTAATAAGTAAGGAAAGAAGTAAAAGTGGTCCACGTTATTCTAAATAGGAATACTATCTATTGTAATTAAGGGAACTTTATGATCAGAGAAAAGAGAAGTGCGTGTGGAACGGCACTTTTATTGCACTAAAATAGAGTGCAGATGTTTTTCTGTCAATGTCAGATTTAATTATGTACACTACTCGTTGTCAATCTTAGTTGTGTTTCCAAGGTTACTGTTACAAATGCAATTTGCAGACGTGTCCCTTATGGCTCCAAAATATGACCAACAAGAACATGAAAGGCTGCCGTCATGGTCTGTGGTCATCTGTGGAGGACCTAGCTGCATCCCTCGATGGATTTATAAGTTGCTTGTATTAGGACATTACTGAAAACTTTTCTTGCAAATTCAAACATTGTCCGTGAGCTTTTTAAATCTCTTTTTCTGATCTGGTCTGAACCTATGGACAAAGTCATCTCCTCTGCTCACTGTGTTCAGTACTTTCATAGGTGTAATTGTCCACTTAGCAAGAGTGATTACGCTTGGGAATAGTGAAGTGATTAAATTTGTTGTTGGTATTTTGACTGATTTGCAAATGTTTTTGGATATTTCTTTTTTCCTCAGACATGTAAATCACAACTGATTACCACATTTAATATAGTCCTTTATGGAAGATACTTAATATTTTAATGAACGTTTCTGAAAGGTATAGTTATTAACCCTTGCTTATAAGAAAGGGTATTTTAAGAGTCCACAGCTTAACACTGCCTATTCTAGTGTGTATTTTCTGATCTCTGTTTAATAAATCATTCCATTTCTTGTTGATAACACTTTCAAAGGAATGACATGTAAAACATACAAAATCAAATACCGTTCCGTATTTTCGTCTTTTTTTTTAAATCAAAGTGGACAGTTTCTTACACAATTTAACAAAACTGCATTGCTTGTTTGGCCATTTAAAAGCGCATGTTATTCCTTCACTTTGGAGTTACTGCCACTCATTCAGACAAATTATTCCAAGTTAACTAATTAGAACTTTTCTTCAGATTATAAATACAGATTCTTCAGTTTTATCACACAGACGTTTCGGATATTTAGTAATTTCGTGTCAATTTTATCATATTTACATTAAGAAAAACGTTGAAAGTTTTGGTGTATTGTTATGATGCGGTTTACACATTTTTGTACTTTGGCACTAAAACTTGTATACATGTATATACCTGTGTTTAATTCTATGAAATCATTAGTATCGTTTACTTCTTTAAACCAGAATATAACTTGTTTTGAAGCTGAATCTGATTTTGTAATATTCATAAATGCATAAAGACACAGAATTGTGTTACTGTAGGAACTCTCTTTTTGTGTGTTCAGGAATCCACTGGAAATACAAAATGAACTTGAATTGATCACGTAATGAATAATTATCTTATTAAGTACTTTCAGAATCTGATTAAAAATTGAAAAGAACAATGTATGAGATGTTATTTTGTCACACTTTGGCAACTGATGTGATTTCACATATATGTAAAAAATGATATGATCTGACGGCATTTAAGCAAATTGTAGTTTCATTATTAATATACAGAGTGATTCAGCTGAGCGTATACAAACTTCTGGGAAGGGTAGGTTGCACAAAGATAAATCGGAATCATATAGCAATGCAGGGTGGGAAACTCCATCTTCATGCGGTAGATGGCGTTGTTCGGCCGAGAGGCTGCTCTTACGTTCTTTCAGGATACCGTCATTTGTAAACCGCCCGCAGAGGTAGTAGGATGGCTAAGTTCACAAATGCGGAAGTGGCTAATATGCATCTCGCACACGGAGCAGCGGACTGCAACGGACGAGTCGCCGTGCGACTCTACCAGGAACGTTACCCGTTGACATGAGTGACAAACCACCGAGTGCTCAGGGCCTCAGCGGAAGTTATGCGACACTGGTTCTTTCCAGGGGCCTATCAGTTGTCGAAAACGGTTGGTCCGCACCTTGCCATCGAAGAGAATGTGTTAAGTCATGCAGCAGACACTCCAAATGCCAGCACACGTGCAATTGCCCATCGGCTCGGTCTGTCTAATCCACTGTATGGAGGGTTCTGTTTAAAGACCAATTGCATCCATATCATGTGCAGCGCGTTTAGACACTAAGCCCTGAGGATTACCCACAGCGTATTGCATTTCCGCAATGGTACCTGCAGTAGAGTGCGGCAGTACCCCAAGTTCGTGCGGCAGTACCCCAAGTTCGTGCGGCAGTACCCCAAGTTCGTGCGGCAGTACCCCAAGTTCGTGCGTCTGTGCTGTTCACAGACGAAGCGTGCTTTATACGGGAGGGTTGCTTTAATGCACATAACGCGCATTTATGAGAGGTGGAGAACCCTAATGCTCTACGACCACGTGCAGCGCAAAACAGTTCTGCTGTTAATGTTTCGGCCGGCATTGTCGGCCCAAACATTAACAGCAGAACTTCATCTGAGCAATTGCCGATTAAACTGAAATTATTTGACATTTTTTTCTTGTAAAATGTCATTAAATGTCCCATGACTTGTACTTCAGGCATATTACAAAATCATTTCGTGCCCGGAAATAAGATAACTCTTAACTTGCCAGCCCAATACGTCCCAGTGTGTCCCCAATTAATTTCCGCCAAAGTGCGTTCGTTCACCCGCACATCCGTGCTAATGCAAAGTTTTAGCTTACAATACAAACATTTATTGCTGCGGATACTGAGAAATGATCAAGGTCCGTAATTCGAATTTGTCAATTTGATAATATTCTCTTAACTAAAACTATATCAGTTTGGAAGTAAGGGAATTGGACTAACACGTTTCTCTTAAATATTGAAACAAAAATAAAATGTCACAAAGCATGTAACTCAGAAGCTGACACAAAACAGACTACTGACTTGAAGCGATTGATTAACATTGAAATAGTACACAAGATTTAAAATTTTCTATTTCGGTTATTTAAAGCAAGAAATAGTTTTTCCGAAATTGCTGCATAACAATCTGTCGGCAATATTTAATTTATACTTATTGAAGTATCCGTTGGTGAATAGAAAATCTTACCAATAGGAAATGTCCGACTACTTTATTTGAAATAGAATGGTACATATGTTTCAGGTAAAATATCATAATTATTGTTTTCCTGGCCGTATGTTAGTGGAAGGTAAGATAAAAAAAATCCATATAAAAATAATCTTCCCGTTGCAGAGAAATGGAGTCAAGAGTAATCAGTAGTTTCGCACAAAATATTTTATATATATAATTTTATGGTAAGAGTTTATATCGAATTTTTTAAGCTACGCGTACGATACATACACATAAGAACCAAGCAAGACATTATGGTCAGCGAGTCTTTATGTAAATCGTAGCAGGTAAAGTACGGCGCTCGTGAAGGTCATGGAGCGGTATAAATAACACATGGCACTAAGATCGTTTGTATGTAAGGTCAGGTGATGCGTAACATCACAGCCTCTCCTTGACAAATGTCAACCCCGCCTTCTCGTGGTACATCCTGTTCCCACTAAAGGGGCTCTGACGACCGCCAATAGCGGTATAACTATACCATCGGGATTAGAGGAAATTCAATCCCACACTCACCAACCCGCTTGGCCAGCGTGGTGAGTTATGGCCAAACCCCTCCAAAATGACTCCACAACTTAAATCTTGGCCCTCAGTCTCCGGCAGCTGGAATGTACCTGGCCAAGGCAGCGGCCAGTGTGACATGAAGGCAGAGGGTGCTAAGAATCCCCGGAGGACCGGACTAGGCTGCCATCTAATGCTGACCTTGGCTACGTACAACGGACGCTCCCTATCTTCTGATTAAAGGCTTCTTGAATTGGAAGAGGAACTACAAAGGATCAAGTGGGACATCGTCGGGCTAAGTGAGGTAAGGAGAAAAGGAGAAGATCTCATTGAACTGAAAAGTGGACATCTCTTCTACTATCGTGGGACAGATACCGGCAGAACTAGTGGTGTTGGATTTATAATAAACAAGAAACTGAAGGATAAAGTTGTAGAATTTGAAAGTTCCTCTGACAGAGCTGCACGACTCGTTATCCAACTCTCGAGAAGATACCAGGCTCAGATTATTCAAACTTATGCACCCACCACAAGTCATGCTGAAGAAGAAATTGAAGAATTTTATGAGGAAATTCGTGATCTAAATAATAAAGGTAAGCAGCACTTGAAGATAATTATGGGAGATTTCAATGCAAAAATAGGGCAACGGCAACAGAATGAAACTTCAGTAGGTAAATTCGGTCACGGCAACAGAAACCAGCGTGGAAATACTCTCGTTGAGTTTGCAGAGGCAGATGGGTTTTTCATCTTGAACTCCTTTTTCAAGAAAAAGCCACACAGCAAATGGACATGGAGACATCCAAATGGGACGACAAGTGAAATTGATTTTATTATGTGTAACAAAAAATTCGTCATAGAAGATTGCAGTGTGCTAAACAAGTTCAACACAGGCAGTGACCATAGATTGGTGAGATGAAAGATGCACCTCAACACTAAACTCGAACGTAGCAAGCTCATAAGACAAACAAAATGTATTGACATAACCAGCCTTAAAAAACACCATAATACCTTCAAATTGGAACTGAAGAACAGATTCTCTGCTTTAGAAGGCCTAACATTGGAAGAAGTGGATATTTCTGAAGTTAACAGAAAAGTAACCAAAGCTCTTATGGAAACAGCAACAAAATTAGCTGGGTCTAAGAACAAATTGCATGTGAACAAATTATCAGGAAAAACCAAAATGTTGATGCAAAAAGAAGAGTGATGAGGACAACTAAAGAAGATGTGACTTCCAAAGTGGAATATATAGAGCTATGCAAGACAGTACGAAAAAGTATCACTCAAGACGTAAGGAAATTCAACTGTGAACTAGTAAGGAAAGCAATTGAAAACAACCAAAGCCTAAAGATAGCAAAGGGACATCTCAGTAAGGGGAAAAAACAGATTATGGCACTGAGAAAAGAAGATGGTTCTGTAACAAGAAATAGAGGCGAAATTTTGACAAGCGTGAAAGATTTCTACTCCAAATTATATGAAAGGGATGATACATGTACTCCAGACATCATGAAAGGTACCAGTACCAGAGTTCTTCCAGTCCTTCCAGCAGAAGTTGCACATGCAATCAAGAACATGAAGCGGGGAAAAGCTTCAGGAGAAGATGGAATTACTGTAGACATCATACAAGAAGCAAGTGGAGAAATCGAAACAGTACTCGCCCAAATTTTCACTCGATGCCTTAATGAAGGGAAAATTCCTGAGGATTGGAACAATGCTACAATGATCCTGCTACATAAAAAAGGTGACATTGAGGATCTCAGGAACTACAGACCTATCAGCCTCCTATCAGTGGTTTATAAAATCTTCACTAAAGTTCTTTCACACCGCTTTAAGGTGACACTGGACATGGCTCAACCAAGAGAACAAGCTGGATTCAGGAGTGGCTACAGCACAATAGATCATATTCACGTACTGAGAGAACTAATTGAAAGAGCGAGGGAATATGAACTTCCATTGTGCATGGCTTTTATCGATTATGAAAAAGCCTTTGATTCGGTGAAACCATCAGCAGTTGCAATGGCTCTGAAATCCTGCGGTATTGAAGATGCATACATTAATATTATTAATAACATCTATGAAAATGCAAGTGCGAAGATTCGGCTGTTTGAAAATACAACACACATAAAAATTGGAAAAGGAGTGAGACAAGGTGACACCATATCTCCGAAGCTCTTTAATGCCACATTGGAAAATGTCTTTCAATCACTGAACTGGGAAAACAAAGGGATAAAGATTAATGGAGATTATCTTACCCACCTTCGTTTTGCTGATGACATAGTCATTTTTGCAACTACCCCATCAGAGCTACAGAGTATGATCCAGGAACTTGCTGACAAGAGTAAAGAAGTGGGATTAAAAATGAACTTTCAGAAGACAAAAGTGATGTACAATGCTTTTACAAGAAATGAAGATTTATCGATTGATGGAGAAAAGCTGGAGATAACAGACACGTACGTTTATCTTGGACAGCAGATATCAAGTGAGGGTCACATTGATGAAGACATTAATCGGCGTACAAAACTTGCCTGGAGAGCTTTTGGAAGAAACAGCATAATTTTCAAGAGCAATATGCCATTATGTCTTAAAAGAAAAGTGTTTGATCAATGCATCCTTCCAGTGCTTACGTATGGTGCAGAGACGTGGACCTTAGGTAAAAGAGACATACAAAGGCTGCAAACAACTCAAAGAAGCATGGAGAGGTGCATGCTTGGTGTAACCAGGAGAGATAAGAAGAGGAACTCGTGGATCCGAAAAATGACAGGAGTGGAAGACATCATGAGCAGAGTTAAATCCCTGAAATGGCAATGGGCTGGACATACTGCCAGAAGAACAGACTATCGATGGACAGCCGAAATTTTAGATTGGATTCCAAGGGACAGGAAAAGACCCAGAAGAAGACCACATGGAAGATGGGTGGATGAAATTCGAAAGTATGCGGGAGTGACATGGAGGAGACTGGCACAAGACAGACCGTTGTGGAGGAAACTTAGGGAGACCTTCGTCCAGCAGTGGATTGATAATGGTTGACAATGATGATGATGACTAAGATCGTTTATCAGTGTAATCCAAGTTATTCAGATGGGAAAAGCAGAGTACGTAAGGGAGTTTTACAAAGGCCAAAATTTAATAGATAGGGGTCTCGCTCAGAGCGTTACCGAGACGAAAACCTTGTTGGATGCCTACGGTCGCCGTGGTTTTTATTTTCAAAAGTGGTCCAAGGATTGAAACCTTGGACCACTTGGACCTCGGGTCGCATTCCCGCATTGCGTTAAGGGTGCCCATGTTAAATTTGGGTAATCGTCGATAGCGTCTCCACTGATTCTACGAGCATCAAATCAAATCTGGACTTGGAGTTATTGTAAGAAGTTCGTTTGTTCTGGATCCGCCGACAGGGAGAATGGACTTGCAGTTGAAAAACACTAACCAAGTGAGAGACAGCCTGTGGCTAGTTATGTGTTGTACGTAAAAGAAGGTAAATAGGCCGTCATTGTGAAACGCGTGAACAAGTTGTGGTGCAGTTGAGAGCGGCATTGGAGTATGCATTTCCGTGGTGTTCTAGATTAGCTCACTGCCAAAGATCGCAAGTCCATTTTCCTTAATTTGTTTATGTTAGCTCCTGCGACTTTCAGAGCGAATTGAGAAACTTACATGTGACTGGTCGTGCTTGTAACGATTAATGAGAAACTTACATGTGACTGGTCGTGCTTGTAACGATTAATGAATTAATGTTTCGACAGATAAACCTATTAAAAACTGCCAAGTCGTAGTGACCTGTCTATGGTCTCAATACAACTTCACAAAATATGTAAAACTGTATTTCTAAATTAAAGTGTATATTTTGTGCCAGGAATTGTCGTAGCTTATTTTAGTGAATACTGATGCCCATTAATTAATGTAAAATTTAGTTCAAGTAGATGCTTGCTCTCAATATACACTTTTTACGGTTATAGCCCCGCCAAATTTGATTCATCTAAGCATTCATTCAAATACTTTGTACCGCTCTTATGTAAGCTGTTGTCGCAAGTACTGCGATTTAATTCGTATGAAAATGACCCTGGGGCGTAGCATCTATATAAATGTAAACACTCAACGTAATGCATATCAGCCTTTGTTTGTTGTTATTTATCGAAAGATGAGAAGTGCTTGATTTCAGAACAGATCCGTAGTGTTCGAGAGGTTTCGTGAACATTGAGAAGCGTCCGTATACATGCGCACTTCCGACGGACAGTGAAATTTGGAGCAAGCAGAAAACAGTGAGATAGTTTCAACCAGGAAATACGGTCTTCGGAGTAAAACAAAAAAATTGTGCCTGATGCAATTTTTCAGAAATTGGTGCGATTGTGCGTAAATCTAGCTAATGACATGATTAGCCGTTTAAAAAAGATAGTCTGCGAAACCGAAAGCCCCAAAGTCCAAGGACGACAATGAAAATTTTGGTGTGTCGAAGTGTGACGGAAACTTGATTCCCGCATGCTCCTGACCACTTTCTCGGAACAGAAAGTGGTCGCTTCTGCAATTAGGTAAAATGGCATGCTCTGGCCAAAACAAATCTTCAGATTAATCGCTTTATAAGAAAGGATATCGCTACGTTTGAGACATGCCGCTAAAATGGTAACTTCGTCTCCTTATGTAAATTAATCTGTGCAGATAATAAGACAATTCCGCTACATTGGCAGACCACCTTGTCTTCAAATATTAAGGCGCCTCATGGAACACGCTACAGAGTGTGCCCCGCTGAGGATCTCGGAAGTCCCTGTATACCTCTCCCCCGAAGGCGAGGATGTCACAGAGATAAGCACCATCAAACCGTCTCCGCCATTCAACAATTGGAACGGATTTGAGGATATAAACACTGAATTTCCATTTGCTGAATTTTCACCCCGCTTTTTTTCGAATATATACTACACCACTGGTTTCACTCTCAGATTTCCTCTCTTTCACACAAAGCAGCTATCGGCATCCCATCCATTTTGCTCCAAAAGCAGGCAGGCACTCCAGCATTACCTGAAGTGAGAGCAGCCCCAAAGTTGAAAGAAAGATAAACATACAAAAATTACAAAAAAACAACAACCCTAGACCACCTTCGCAATCTGACATTCAACCTGGTTAAAGGTTTACACGCCAATTAAAAAGAGAAAATTTCATCACGTTTATATACACTGGTTCTCTAATATAATTAATTTTATAGAAAACATACTAAAAGTGACTGTACCTTAAATGTGATGCATAGAAAATATCTTTTGAATGATCAGCTTCAATTCGGTTCTCTGTATCTAAAGTATGCACATTGCGTTCCGTCAATTTAAACGAATTAAAATGAATTCGTGAGACATTAATGTTCTGAAAGTCAGAACATTATTTTCCCTTGTCTCTACGGCTTAATAAGCCTATATGAAAAGGTAATATTAAACTATGAAAGTGATCACAGCTTACAATGATGACACAATGAAATAGTAAGTACAACAGAATATGCAAGAAACAATCTAAAACCACAATATTTTCCAAGGAACTTTCTTAAATAAATTTCCTCCTCAAATTACATTTAGCAATACATGATGATATGCAACAATGAAATGTATTAGACGTATAGTATATTTTTATACTTGTAGTATAGTTACCCTGAAAGAAAAATCAACGCATTTTTTTAGAGTTTTAAAAATCTGTGATTCAATTTCAAATGCACAGGTGCTTCGAAAATTTATATGCACGGTTTCTAAGAAAAACCTCAGTACACCTATGAATATGCACAAAATATGTACGCTCGGGTGCAAAACGTAAGTACGAGACAGATTTCGAAATGCAGTTTCGCACCGGAACGTTCTGGATATGTGAAATTTAAACTAAAGGAACTCCATTGCGCCCAAAATGGTGACGGAAACATAACGACATAGCTCTTGATGCTAAAGGATATAGAGGAACTTTAGCCAGAATTGGCTACATAGCACTGATGCCATAATAGAGGGGATCAATGCCAAAGACGGTACGAAGAGAAAAGTATGTCCTCAATATGGGATATGATCACCCCTAATTTTGTCATTGCAGGAATTTTACCGTCTGTCTGTACTTTGAACTAAGTTGCTGATGAGATCTTAGAGTAACATCGATAATTCTTCATTCAGCGCCATCTTTAGCTATTGGAGAGTTTTCGGTGTGTCTTGACGTGCCTCAACACGTCTACCCATAACGTGCCACACGTACACGTGTTCTATGTCATTTAGGTCGAAGGAACGTGCTGGTAATATATTTGCTGAATGGCTTCACTTTCCAACAGCTCATCAGCAACCACTGTGCAATGGGCCTGGCGTTATCATCCAATAACATGAACAGTGGTCCGATGATACTTGGAAACAGAAGAACGTGGGGAACGTTTACCTCTTTATAGTAGCGCGCACTCCTTCCAGTATCTGGAGTTCTGGACCAAACCACTAGAGTCTCTCAAGTAATTTGGTCCATCGATCAGAAGACCTCCCCACAAGAGAACAACGTGCCCTCTATGTCTATCCTTTTCACTGATATTTTCGGGGGATAAAGAATGCCTATTTTACAAGATCAGCTGATTACCAAAATTGCTACAGAGGCAAAATCTATTCTCATCAGTAAAGCGTACCGTACGCCACTCTTCTAGTCTCTAGTCCTTATGTTATCCGCACGGTTTCTCCGGTTACCAGTTGTTAATCCAACACAACGTACTTGTCGACAAGAAAAACAACTCTGCATTTGTGTAGACGTCTGGTCACTGTTATCCCCTATGTTGTTTATCCTGTGCTCCTGTTCAGTTGTTTTGCAAGGTTCCTTCCTGTCTGGTGTCTATCTGTCTTATTCTGAATGAGAAGATAGCTGTTCGCATATAAGTGGATTTTGGTGGGCCACCATCACCATTTTTTTTGCACATCTGTATCTGTAATCCTCAAAGGCCGTCCACTCAAGGAAAAAGATCCCATGGGCGACAGCAAACTCTTGGTCTGCACTCATCACACTTCGCGCCTCCCAATTTTTCTTCCACGAGTAAAATCTTAAGAATGATCTTGATGGGGCGTTTCGAATTCTACATTACACAACAAACACAATCGACTGTCTGTAACGCAAATGCATACCGTTCGGTGACGTCCGTTCATCTAATGCTATTAGACTGAGTGAGCGATTTTTCTCACGTCACGGAAACTACTGGCTCTAGAGTTGAAATAAGGTGAAACGCATAATGGCGCGAGGACGTTTGACGCTCCCAACATTTTTGTGACCTTTCGGCTGATGACTTAGCTTGCATTTTGTGATTTCTTTCGATCTCCTCTAGCTGTTTCTCCAACTTTCGTCGGTTCTTATGGTAGGTTTCATTGGATTTTCGCGTCATTTCAAAATTTTCTTCAATTATTTTTATCTAAAAAATAAATAAATTGTAGATCCTTTTTATTTCGGTTTATCACATAGGTACGTTAACTGTGACTGTCAGCTTCAGAATACGGGGCTGACGATATCGCTATAATTATCTGTTCGCTGATTTATGTCTCCCAAGATAAGAAAATAATGAAATTTATGGTTTTTGTATTCATTTTATTATTGATAACACTGACTCGTATATTTAACAACATTTAAAAATTTAATAAATTCACTCAGTCTAGATTAGCAAACTACTCTCTTCCAATGTTCGTGAATCTCCATGACATGGCTGTTGGGTCCGAAGACACCATACGGTGACCGCCTTTTCGTGCGTTCGTACGACACTGGGCTCCAATATCTTTACTTCACTGCATCAGACCTTCCTCTTCCCATTGAGGCCATATTAGCATATCTGTGCTCGCGTTATGCAAACCTGAAAGGCGATGTCGCGTTAGGAATGTCCTCTTAATCGCAGTCCAACACATCGGTCTCTCTCAAACTTCGTTCACTGTAGGTACGTGTCTTCACTACGGGAGTTACTATTACAAATTAATGCCACAGTTCCAACGAATCGAGTTTACGTGCCTTCATACGGGAGTTACTATTACAAATTAATGCCACAGTTCCAACGAATCGAGTTTAGAAATTGTCCGACGTGTCCTTCTTTTATAATTCCTGCGGGACATCTACGAGGACATCAACGGCACAGAAAATGTGCATGCACGCTGCGTGTTTGTAAGCATTTGCAGCTACTCACGTGACCAACCAATTCTTCCAATTTCAATCTGTTCAAAAAGTAGGAACTGTACACCAAGTTATACTCAAAGTAGTATAAATATACTAAAAATTCGAACATTCTCGGCGTAGAATAGAAATAAAAGTTTCCAAGCTTTCGCACATCAACCAGATGGCTTTCTCAAGGAAGGTAGACAGCTAACTGCAAACTGGATAATAGAACGTTTCAACACTTTGAACGCGGTGATTTGACTAGCAAATAAAAGGTTAGGAGCAAACGTGATATTTCGAAGAAACGAGATCACGTTGGTTGGGCACGCGGAACAATGGTAGAGAACTCAGCATTATTTGGAGAACTGATTCCAAATACGTGGCAACTCCAGAGAAACCCTATCATTGCAAGCCTCGCAGCTGGTCAAGAATTCCAAGGTTTCGTGAATGGCGGTAGATTTGGGTGTGAGTATGAAGCAAATTTCTTTACATCACTCCATGTAGGATCCGCGGACTTGAACTTGACTTCTCTTGATAAGGAAGTGGTTATTTTTCCGTATCTTGTATCCCTTTTATGTTCGCTGATTCTAATTCGAAACGAACGTTTGGTCATTCCGATGTAGTATCGCCTGGAGCCGTCCGAAGTGTTCAAAGTGTTGAAACATTCTATTATCCAGTTTGCAGTTAGCTGTCTACCTTTCTTAAGAAAGCCATCTGGTTGATGTGCGAAAGCTTGGAAACTTTTATTTCTATTCTACGCCAAGAATTTTCGGATTTTTAGTATAGTTATACTATTTTGAGTTCAATCCGTTCGTTCATGCTTTTTCTCACATTGCATTTTCTACAAACATCATTATGTAATTATTTCCGCGAATGGCCAAAAAGACTGTAGAATAAATTACAGGAAAATACCTAGTAGGGAAAGATGTCTCTAAATGTAAATTATAAGCAGCTTAATAGGTATAAAAGGCAAGGATTTGATATTGTTTTAAATGTTTACGGTACAGTGGTTATGTATAACGGAAGTCTCATCTCTATCAATCCCGTGTTTTTAAGACACAGGCCAATGAAGATGGTGAACGCCAAAATTTCCGTGTTCAACGTTTTACGTTTCTTTGATAATTTAGCTCAGACTTTCCTCGGCAATATTTGCCATTATTTCTGTGTTCGATTTTTCTGGATTTATATGGAAATACTATACGTTGAATATATGTGCAGTGCACTGCATTTCCTACTCTTTGGCACATATTTTCCTAATAAATATATAATATTTTTCTTATCAGGAAATTATTATAATTATTAGGTGCCATATTCTAGATATTCTGTGGAATTACAAATAAATTTTTCGGTTCTGTATCTAAAAATTAAATTATTTGAAATTTTATATTGAGTCGTGTTTTGGTGGTTCTCGAAGTCCCTGAATCAATTTAGAAAAGCCGTTGGAGGCTGAAGTTTATCTAGACAACCATTATTTAAAGATTAACATATTTTTTTTTTTTGCGCATTGCTTTTCGAATCAATAAGTAATAATGTACATATTTTTAAAAACCGAAAACAAATTTCATCTGTGCGAATTAATAGTCACAAAAATACAATAATCAAGTTACGTTTCTTTTATTAATTGTACAAAAATAAGAATTATGGGGATATCGTTTTAATGTTAGTGCAAGAAATCTTTGAAGTATAGTGTTACCTGAAAATATATTAGGTTTATAACGTATATTATAATTTAACTTTCATTTCTAGTTTTTCACCACGTACATTTTTAATTTCTTCTCATTAAGGTTTTCAACCTTAACGTTATTTTTTCTCACTTACTGGAATTTATTTGGCATCAGTCTTAAAGTAGGGTCTGAATGATGTGTGCACGTTTCGCCAACATAAGAACGACGTGTATATGAGCGAGAAAGCAGTATTAATTGGGCATGTTAGCAGCCGTGCGTTGTGCGCTGTACCCTGGAGGCCAGCTATATAAGTATTTGATGGAATTGTTCTCCGCTAGATATCTTCGTGTGCAGTGGTTGTGATGTTTTTAAGCAAGTTATTGTTTTACACGTTTTACATTCTGCTCCTTGCAATTGGTATCAACATATGTGTATGTTATCATCCGTTCAAAGCAATTTGTATACCCATTGCTGGAAAACCAATTCATCGAAATCTTTCTCGGTCAAGGTATTATAAAATTTCACTAAAACGTATTTGGCTGGTTAACTCATTTAGCTTCTGTGCAATTGAATCGGCTGTGTTGTGCAACTCAATATTTACTTACCGAAAGGTTTACAAAAGCCGAAAATTTCGATTTTTCTGCCTGTGAACTAGAACTTTTGCTTGTGTATGATTAATAATTCTACACTTTGCATGCTGCACACATTGATTTTTTTCAATTTGAAAATCCCCTCACATGCTCGTAGCTCAAAATGTAAAGAAGATTAGTTCTGGAGCTCTACGCTCCTGAAATTCACACGAAATGGTAATGGTGAAGGATTATTTTTCTGCTTCTGTTGGTTTCTTTTAGGGATATTTGCCATTTATCAGCAAACATTTCCATCGTGAACAAAAATGGAGGAATATGTGCTTAGGAATATTTTCTGCTAAGTAATATTTTGAAACATGAAGGCGTAGTAGTTATTCTCAATTGCACGTTGAGGAAAACAAAACTGCACTCCATCTGACTTAAAATTTAGCATGTTCAACCATAATACACCGCCCCTCTGTTAAAATGTGGGTCTTCAGGGAAGGGATCCTCCCCGCGTTTTAAGAAAACAGCGCTACAGCCGATGGTTAAAAAAGCATGGCGTTAGGCACGGGGTACAGGAAAACCCCGCGGTATAACGACGGTTTTATATCCAGGGGGCTCTGTACTTTATAGCTGTTTTCAGTAAGTACTGTTACGGCGTATTCTGAAATATTTGCTTTCTTAGATTCCTTCTGTAGAACGTAATAACGTTATCGAAATTTTAGATCAGAATAATTAAAAAAAAAGCAATACTGTTTTCTACGTTTTTTATTGTATTTTGTTCCAAAATATACTTTTCACTTAAGCTTTTGCTACCATCATTTTGTAAAACATAAAAAAAAATGTATTCTCAATTTCTTGGTATTAACAACCCGAAAAACAAAGAAAGATGCCAGGTTTGGATTTTTATGAAATAAAAATTGAATTTAGTGACTTTGCAGGAGCACATTCATGTGAGGATTCCGCGAACTTTGGTATTGGGAACACGATTAAAGAGTGACCTAATCTATGCCTTAGTGTGAAGTACATGCACGAAACACTACTTTAGCAATAACAGCTGAAAGTTACCATTCTCACGCTAGAATTCGGTGCTGTACAAAAGCTGGAAGTGAGAGGGAACAATCTAGGGACTATATAAAGAAGTCAATGTGTCTGCTGTCCAAAGCATAAAAACAAAAAACAAAAAAACAAAATGTTTAATCATCATTTGTAAGATTTTCCTTTTAACAATCCTATGAAATTATGCCTAGTTCGTTTAGAATTTAAGCATCAACAGAAATTTTCTTTATATAATAAATATAGCTACGTTTATTCACGATCAAATATTTTTTAATATCGAGTAGTTTTAAATCAGAGCCAGCCAGTGAAAGGTCACGAATGTTTTTGTCGTAAAAAATGATATTAATGCCAAAAAAAGAATGTTGCTTTTGTTAAAGTAAATAGGTGTTAAAGGTAAAATGGTAATGAGTGAAATGATCTTTAGATCGGGATATCTGTGCTTCGAATGTTACACAATTGAAAAGCCACAGCGTGGTCTAACGTTAAATGATGCAGTGCAAGCGTACAGGAGAATGGCGTCATATGAGAATTGTTTGCACGGTACAGATTGGCGAAAGATGGCGACACCTCATCCATAAGCTAAGGCTTTTCGTCCTAGTGAACGACACAGGCCAATGCATGAAAGTGTGACGTCAGGATCTCCTGCATCGCATGTGCGACATTGGATGACGGATTTAGTGAATTTTTAGGAAATGCTGTGGGCGGAAAATTTACTAAATCCGTCATCCAATGTCGCTTTAAAACTTCTTTCGGCAGTTGCAGTTAGTGAAAATTATTAGTGAAAATTGTTAAAATACTGTTTGTGAAACTTGCAACACCATGAAGGACTGACTGCTGGTATTAGCTTGAAACTTACAGGATGTGTACAACAGGTTGTGACGTGCAAATTATCAGAATGTCAGTGAAAATGCGCATGCGGTTTCGCAGCATCGCTTAGGAACTATCCGGACATAGGTATAAAGAGCTGCTCAAGAAACACTCTTTCGACTCAGTGCCGGCTCTTCAATCACTGAAGAGCCGGCACTGAGTCGAAAGAGTGTTTCTTGGGATGGCCTTTGACTTTTCACCGAAGAATATCGCATTATGAACACATGACGAACTTTCAGCGTGGAGGGGATTTTCGGGATGTGAGAAGCTGGATTTTCTTACCACGACCTTGCCACTTGTATGAGTAGAAACGCCAGGAAAATTATGCAAGCTCGACGTCAGTGGGCAGATGAGGATAGGACGCTCAGAAATCCGGAAAATGGACAGCAAAATGGCATCAGCGCACTAGATGATACACACCAGTTGAGTATCTTGGGTCCGAAACCTCGGCTAAGGCACCCATCCCTCACTCACCCACAGTACTGTTTTTTTTAATTGCAATATTTAAGTTTTACATGTTAAGTAATGGAAATAACATTTTTTTCAAAGTTTTAGGTACATGCTATTGCTAACATGATACCAAATAATAATGAGGATTAGGATTTGAACACTTATTTGTACATGAACGCCATTCTTCTTATGAATAATTTATCTGTACATAAACTCCATTTTTCTTTCCTTTTATGTGAACCTGGTTGTTACGTTTACAGAAAAATGTTCCTTCCGAGTACTTTTCCATATGTTTCTCTACTGACAAACCAGCCAAGTTGTTCGAATGTAGATGTTCTTGTGTGTCATTAAGATATATCTTGCTTCTTTTTAATACAGAAAAACTTCTTTCGACAGTTGTAGTTGTTGACGGAATGTTCAATATTATGTCTGCCAATTTGTACACCTCAATGTACACTGTCCAATTTATTCAAATTTATATAACAGATAATATGTCTTGCGGATTTGT
The DNA here is from genome assembly GCA_039090855.1 of Macrothele yani. Taxonomy (NCBI): domain Eukaryota; kingdom Metazoa; phylum Arthropoda; class Arachnida; order Araneae; family Macrothelidae; genus Macrothele; species Macrothele yani. The sequence goes on along the minus strand of CM077018.1, from coordinate 27,708,890 downwards.
TTAGTATTCATCAAGGGAATAAAACACCTTCATTTAATTTTTTAATCGAGCTGTATCAAAATTTCAAGCATAGAGGTTTTTAAGTTATGACAGTACATGTTCAAGGAAGGTTTCACAAATTATATCAAAACAGTTCCAATCCACCAAAATCCACGATTTAATATATAATATAACTGATTTTAATTCATTGACACTTCACACAAACTAAAACAACACACGCGAAACACGCGCTGTTACATGCGGTAGCATGCAAGTGACTAAGATAGTTGAAGGCCTCTCTATTCTGAGCCAAACGTTGCGCAAAGCAATGGTCCATTCCTTTCCACCCGCTGATTGATGTTGTCCTGGAAAGGCTAGCAGGCGATCGTATCAAAAGTCTTCGCATCAGAACAGCGAAGATTCTGAAAGATCTGCTGGAGTTATGCCCGTGGCCATCGCTGGCCACTCTGATTCTCTTATTCGAAAGAAGCGAATCCGCGCTTTTTCTTTCACACCGAAAGCATCGACATATCTTAATGCCTTTGATAATTGACTTTTATTTGTGCATTCTCTGGGCTTCGCAGCTAGTCTAGCGAGCATCGAATATATTCCACTGATATCCACCTCTACCTCATGGCAGTGATCTATATCATAAAGATATCCACTGTTTTAGCGCAGATGTGGAGCACTGTCAGAAGTGAGGCTTTGTCCTCTAGCACAGTTCAACTTCGTCTGCTTAATTGAGAACTGGTTCCTCGTACCGCATTGCTGCGCAATCATTTGACCCTCAAAGACAGAATAATCAGGCTGCAATGGGGGCTCGAACACAGAAAATGTAGCTCTGATAGATAACGGGTCGTGCCTTCTGACGGGTCACAATTCAACCTGATGCACTATGATTGTAGGATACGTGAGAAGCGTCATACAGACCCAACGCCTAGCGTCATAGTTTCAGATTAAAATCGTGTTTAGCTTGCCATCTCGCCTGATAAGAATTGAGGGATCCGCCAGCAACCAGCAAAGATCTGGTATGTTTTAGAGTCAGAGGTGACACACTTCCTTCACAATGGTCCTGGCGCTATAGACCAATGCCGTTTCTTTTCTGGTCTGCACGTTCGCCAGATATGTCTCCGAAAGATCATGTCTCGGAAATTATGGCTAAGTGACTGTCCCGTTAAGCACCATCTGCAGCCATCACAAATGAAATATGGTTTTGCGTAGAAGCAGCCTGGAAAGTTATATAACCCAGTGCGATATCAAAAACCTCTTCAATACAATACCACGTCGTTTATAGAGGCTGTTCTTGTTGCTCGAGGTGGCTTCCCACGATATTGAGTTTTGAAGCAAAGAAATCTTGTATAGCCCTACAAATATAATCAATTATCTCCTGTAAAATGAGGAGTCCATTACATAAATTTCATTTGAATAGCACTATTATTTCTTGGTATTGTAATTTATACAAGCAGTACTGTATATGAGTGTGTTAGTATTTTTTTTCTGCTAGACTATATAGAATAAATGCTGGACTGATTTTTATTATCTTACAGTAAAAAAATTAAAATAAAATTAGCTTACGACATGTATTGAGTAAGTCGCATTAATATTGTATTGCTTCAGCATTACGTATAGTAAATATGGAACTTTACAGAGAATATTAGCATGGCGCCTTCGCAAGGATGACATGCCTAATCGTGAAGTGTTCCACAATTTTAATGATACCGAGTAACATGATGGCTGGGCCTTCTACCCTAGTGTGGTGATTGTTCATTACAACCTAAATGCGTGAACTCGTATTTCAATATACAGACAAAATTGTATGATTTGTTCGTAAACTTTGCCAAAACCAGTTTTTTGATAGGAAATGTTTGATTTTGTAGATAATATAAAGACATGGTAGAAAAGATAAAATTACCTTAACTACTGTGGTATCATAAAAGCTTTCAGAAACTTCAAAATAACGGCGCCTGCAAATAGTTCCGAACTTCGCTTTTGGCCCTTCACCCTAATGAAGCAATCCATTGAACATGCGCAATTACGAGATAAAGAACTTAATTCTGCATATACACCGTCCAGTCACATTATTGTGACCACCTACTACTTTTGACGTCAACAGAGTGTAGCCAATGAAAGAAGGCACCTCTCGTGAGGTCGCGTGAAGGGTTTATAAAGTGGGGCGTCGTCATTCTGAAAATATATCAATCGTTGCTGTCATGGATAAAAAGAGACATTTATTAGACTTTCAAAACGGGATGATTATCGGCTTACTGACAAGGGTGGCAGTATTTCTGAAACAGTGCAGTTTGTGAACTGTTCGCGTGCTGCTGTGGTTAAAGTGTATCTTGATTGGAGAAATGACATCATTGCGAATAAGCGACGTAGAGACGGCGGATCACCACGTGCCATTGATGGGAGAGGTGAACGTCAGCTTCGTAGGTGCGTGTGGACCGATCGACAAGCTACAGTGGTGCAACTCACTGACCGAGTGAACCATGGGGCTACCGGGATTGTGTCTAAAACGAAAGTTCAGCGAACCCTGCTGCCTATGGGCTGCGATGCGGACGATAGGTCATTTCACCAATGCCAACTAACTTACATCGGCAGAAGAAGCTTATATTTGCACGGCGGTATCAGAATTGGACCTCTGCTGATTGGCAAAGGATTGCCCTCTCCAATGAATCACGTTTTCTGCTTCATCAAACGGATTGACGTTGGGTTATAAGGCGAGAAACATCGGAGAGCAAACAATCTCCAACCAATTCTGGAAGAAAACGAGCTGGTGGCGGCAGCGTTCTTGTTTGTGAAACGTTTTCGTGGCGTTCCGTGGGTGTACTCACACCTGTGGAAGGCACTATTAACTGAATTTGTTAAGAATTCATTCTTGAAGACCACGTACTGACATACATGCTGATTGTCTTTTCTAGGGCGTATTGGATCCCCAGCACGACAATGCGACGTGTCGCAGAGCTAGAAATGTACGAAAGTGGTCGGACGAGCACGATGAAGATTTCAAAGTACTTCCCTGTCCCCCTAATACCCCAGAAATAAACCCAATTGAGCATCTGTGGGGCCACCTTGATCGTGTTGTTTGCTGAATGGATCCACCACCACGCACCTTCCAGCAGCTGTCGCCTGTCCGATGCACTGCAGTGATGATGGCTCCACATACTTATGAACACTTTCTAGTACTTCATTGGGTCATTCCGAGCCCGTCTAGCTGCTGTCAGCGCTACACACAGCGGTTACTCTGGATGTTAGCTGTTGGTCCCAATAATGTGACTCGACCTTGTATAGCGAATTAAGAAAGCACCAAGGTTCGTTAGAAGAAGTCGCCGTAAGCGTTCAGACACGCATCTCTCAGCTTGGGGCGATGGCGTATACCGTCCGCCAAGGGCTTTGGCTGCTAATTGAAATATTTGATCACCGAGGCCATGACGTCTGCATCGAAGTAGAATCGTTGTGTCTTTAGATCTTTATTTAAGGGGCCGAACAAATGAAAGTCACATGGTGTCAGATCGAGGCTATAAGCTGTGTGGTGCAGAACCTCCCACCTTTTCCGTGCTAACGCATCCTTCACAATGTTCGCAACATGCGGACGAGCATTAGCGTGCAACAGAATCACACTACACGAAAGCATGCCGATTCCCTTATTCTTGATGGCTTTATGCTGCTTGTCGGGTGTGTCCTTGTAGAAGTTGGTACTGATATTCACGTAATGCTCTTTAAAGTTGACCAACGAAAGCCCTTCATGGTAAAAAAATACGGACAGCATAATCTTACCGGAGGAAGTCTGTGACTTGAATTTTTTTGTGTTTGGTGATCTGAGATGTTCCCATTGCATGCTCGATGGTTTGTTGGACGGCTCAAAGTTGGGGTACCATGATTCCTCGTCTGCCACTATGCGCGAGGAAAAAGCACCAACCTCCGCTTCGTATAAGAGAGCAATGCATCAAACTCCAACCCATGCGTTCTTCCTTACGGTGGTATGTTAGCATTCGACGGATCTATTGTGAACAGTTCTCCTGATACTGCAGTGTGTTCGTAGCCATCGTTTGAACTGACCCAAATGATATAACGAATTCCTCCGCTAGCCAATTTAAGCTCCCACGACTGTTCACATTGATTGCTGCTTTAACCTTGGCGAAGGCTTCGTCTGTCGCAATTACATACGAACGGTCAGGACGCGGAATATCATTTGTTCCATGACGTCCTTTCCGAAACATTCGCACCCGGTCCGTCACTGTTGTCTTTGACACACCTTTGTCACCATGAAATGCCTGTATTCTGCGATGACATTCATTGTCGACAGGAACTAAGAAAAAGCTCGCTGATTCTCCTGGGACGAATTCGGAAACACACTGGCCATGTTTTGAACGATCTGATGCACAAACCACACATGCGAGGAGAATGAACTTGTGCTCGCTTGTTCATTGGTTTGCGGACATCACGTGAGTTCTGACGTCATCATGATCCCCGTGCGCCCGGTCCATGTGACGCGGCACGAACGGGCTGCATTTGATCACGCCTTATACATTGACGGTGGTGACACTTTTAAAAAAAGTGAGTTGTTAGTTTTTGAAATCTTGTAATTCTCTTTTTGTGTAGAAGCGCATTCACGCCCTTCTGCAATTTAAACTAGCAATATTCACCGGTTTTGTTAGCGTAAGTGACGAAAGACTGATGACTGCTGTCTTTCAGATAATAAAGCCACATGTCGAACATATTGCCTTGCAGTTACTCCGAGAGAAAGAAGCTGTGTATTTTCGGGAAAATGTAACTGCTGCTATGACGGATTAAAAAAAAGAGCTAGTTCGTAAGCGGTAATATACAGCGAGAGTTGAACCATATCATTCGTTATTAAAAAGTTCTGATTTTAATCCTTTCGTTGCGGGATATTCAGTCTTCCCCCTCCACAGGAAAGGCGACGTACCTTGATTATAACACATTCCAGGATGATTATTAACCATACATTATTATTTCATAGCCTTGTTAACGGCTTAAACGAACAAACATTTGGATCATAACCTATTAACGTCCTATTACAATATAATTATATAAATATTTTAAAGAGTAATAAACTGAAAGTTTCTTTGCGTAAATTACCTTTCTCTGTAGTATATACAACAATGAGCCATTTCATTATGTCCACATATAGCCTACAGAAATTAGCGCGCCTAGAGACCGAAAGGTGGCCCAGGTGAAGTTCACAGAGAAATATATATACAACCCGATGACAGCGTTTCGGTTAGTAGAGTTTTCAGAATCAGAATAGGAAAAGCTACAGATTTATCGGAGTTTGATAATGGACAAATAGTTATGGCATGGCGCATCGGAACTATGATCTCTATAACGGCGCGGCTTTTGGGTTGTTATCGTGCCACTGTAATGAGTATGTATCCAAAGTGGTCTACAGATGGCCAAACGACGTACCGTCGTCCAGCCGTGGGAAGTATGCAGCTCATTGACGCCAGAGAGGAGCGGATATTGTTGCGCATCGTTCACAGCGACTACAAGGTCACAGTGCGACATAACACCCGCAGCTACAATAATGGGGATCAGAGCAATGTGTCACAGCAAGCACTTTATCGCAGCCTTCTGCGCATCGGCCTGCTTAGCAGAAGACTCAGTCGGGTCCCCAAGAACGCATGAAATGCACATCATCGCCAACAACGCAGGAGATGGGCACAAGATCATCGAGATTGGACCGCGGATGATTGGAAGAAAATGGCCTGGTCTGATGAATCAAGTTTCCTGGTGCATAATGTAGACGGCCGAGCGCGGATATGCGAAATATCAACGGAAGCTATGTTATTTGGATGCACTTTTGGGCGGAAACAGGCCGGCTGCGGCGGTGTTATGTTATTGGCAATTTTTTCTTGGGGCGCTTTAGGCCCCATTATCCCAACAGCGCAATCTATGACACCTGTCAAATATCGAAACATTGTTTCTGGCCAAGTTCACCCGTTCATAGCAACTGCGTTCCCTGCTAGTGATGGCTTTTACCAACAGATAATGCGCCATGTCACACTGCCATTATCGCCAAAGAAGGGTCCGAGGAACGTGCTTGTGATATTCTGTTAATTCCGTAGTCTCCAAATTCATCTGACATAAACCCAAACGAAAATTTGTGGTTCGACTTGGAAAAGCGTGGTCACGATAAATCACCACCACCCCGATATGTGCGGGAACTGGAGGACCTTCTGTGACATCATGGTACAAAGTAACTCAGGATACCTTTCGCTATCTCATCCGATCGATGCCTCGCTTAGTGGCCGCTGTTTTTCGGGCTAAAGGGTGTCCTACAGCTTATTAGGTGAGTGGTCATAAGTAATCGCACTTTGGTGTATCTTACAGAGAGACATCCTGTTTACCAGTGGCGTAGCGTGCCTATTTAGGTTGGGTGTGCGCTGTTATGGAAAGAAAAACACAAAGATTTTATTATGTATCCCGAGCTGACAGATTCACGCACTGATTTTAAACATAAGAAAGCATTTCTTTAATTTAGCGGTTGTATAATTAGTTCAGTTAAACATCTTTACATACACTCCATTGCAATAAAAATCTGACTTTCGTGTTTAAATACTACAGTGATGAACGAATTTTTAGTTTTTTTTTTTTTTAAATACAGGACAAAGCTTATCTAATTTAACCCGCTTTATACAATCTGCAAAACCTCTGGCAGAAAATGTGGACACCTATTATATCCTCAACACTGTTACCCCATCCTAAGTGGATATCAAATCTCATATTGTATATTTCAATCTGTGCTCATAAACACGTTGAATCCCTCAGTGACGAAGAGACAGAAGAACTGTAAATAGTAGCAAACGATTGAATTATTTTTTTCGGGGTGCGGGGGGTGTGGGGTATGTGTTTCTAATACGACTCGCCAAAGTCTGTCCTAAGGCTTTTCGTGTATGAATGAAAAGCTGTATCTAGAAGCAAAAGGTTGAATTCGGTTTATGAATCCACGCTATTACAAAAGCTACCAAAAAGGACCAGTGGTGATTTTTGGAGCTCGCAGATCCTGGGAAGTTTAGCCACTACCTTAAAACCAGTGAAAAGGAAAAATGTGACGTGTAGCGCTATCTGGAGAGCTTTGTATTACAGTTACTTTAAAGACATGGGATTTCCGCAGATAAAACAGTACTCCATCAACTGCAAATATTACTTCTTACGCTTTGTTTACGGAACGAAGCAAGGAACATTCTGCATTTCACGAAGATACTGCACAAGAGAATTATCTTTAGCCATTCCCGCCAAACCTTACGACAAACTAAGGCGATTCTTATTGGAAATACAACAACTCGTTCACAGCGGTGAATTACAATCCTCCGTGAGACTGCAAGAGGTGCTCAAATTGGCCACCACAACCTGAGAGTGTAGTTGTTAGAAACAACAGGGAAATATGAACGTGACGTGCAGCGCCATCTGGGGAGCGCTTGTATCACAGTTGCTTGAACATCGTCAGAATGGCGATTGTGAAAGCGCACACCGGAGGATCGATACGCGAATGCGATAAGCTTATTGAATGAAACTTTCCTTCTTAATGAAAAACTTATAAGGGGAAATTAAATTTTTCCACCACTAGAAGCATTAGGAAAAACTCTGGCTAATTTTGTTAGGGATAAATCCGAAAAAATAATGTCAATAATAAAAGTTAAATTGCGACTCAGTCTGGATGTGCACTGCACACCTAACACACCCTGAACATTCTGCCTTGGTGTTTACCTACCTGAGACACGTTTTATTGCAAACATATCTTTAGTAAGACATTGGAATAGTAGGCAAAACTAATTGTTTAGAAGTAAGTGGTGTGTGATAAGAAAAGGCCATGAAGGAAGACACGTATAATAGCTAATATTTATTGTAAATGTAATTCTGTGACTTTGTGCAGGTTTACAAGTGAAACTAGATAAAATTATAAGAGAGTACCGTGTAACAGTACAAGAACAGGCGAGCACACATTTGATTACCTGTCGGAACGGAAACAGAATATATACATACAATTTTTTTATGAGAGAAGAATAAACTAATTAGAGAAAAAAATAACGTTAAATACATTTGTTTGTGTGTACTTCACGGACTCGATTAAGTTAGTCAAAATATATTAAAAAGATCGTTAGTTCTAACACCCCTGCTCTGGGGGTTAGAACTAATAAGCGCTTACTGCTGGAATGAAGGGCCTGACGACAACTGAGAAACTGGTACATAAAACGTGAAGCAATTTAAGACACACATGACCATAAGTGAAGTATATACAGTATATATATTTTTCTTTGCTGAAATACTTTACATTTTCCGGCGCTCCCTGTAGATTCCCCTATCTACAGCCCATGTGACCTGAAATAGCTGAAGTTCATCCACAAAAGGCAAAATACAAAGTCAGGCAGCTCCTATCTCGGCTATATTTTTAACAAACATTCTGTGAGCATCGCCAAAGGCGTAACTAGGCATTTCCGCATGCGTCCCGGGCACACTCCAGATATTCCGCCCGGTAATTGGAAAATTCCCCCACCTTTTTTCAGTCAGGGACCGTGAACAAATTGCATTTAACAAAAAATATCGAATGTGGGGGAGATATCCTGGGTCATCATTTCCATTTTCAGGCTGTTTAAAACAAGATGCAGCCACGCAACGTGCTCAAATATGTGGGGGAAATTTCCGGGGTCGGCATTTCAACATTTTATTGCAGTTTCTGGTAAAAAACGTTCTTGCAAGTAGCTGGATGAGGTGGGGAAACTTTCCGGGGTAGTATTTCAACTGTAACCGCAGGTTTTAGTAGAAAATTGTCTTACAATCAGTAGGCAGACAGGGTGGGGGAAATTACGGGGTCGGCATTTTTTATTCCATCGTTCTCATGTTCATAAAGTTTACGTAACAAGTCAAATTATTAATATTGCGATGTTACTCAGGCAGAAAATATTAGGCCTAACGTCTAGGCCCTTCTAAAATTTTCAATCCGTCATTCCCATATTCCTAAAACCCCATCCTGCGAATTGTAAGACCATTTTTTACTGTAAACTGCGTTCACCTTTTTTACACTAAAAAACCGGGAAAAACTACTAAAAATTGTGGTTACAGTTGATATACTAACCCTGAAATTTCCCCCACCCCATCCAGCTACTTGTAAGACCGTTTTTTTTGCCTTAAAGTGCGTAAAACTCGAAATGCCGACCCCGGAAATTTCCAGTTCCGGTCGCGGGAAGACCGCCGCACAGGAAAACTGCCACATGTGTTTTCATAAAGGGGCCGGGCACAAATTGCTGTTCCTCCGAGTAACACTTTGAATGAGTGACAGTTTTTCAAGCTTCTGAATTATGTGCGGCAGTTTTGCATTTTAATTTCCAGAAATAAATTGCCGATGAACCGAGGTACACTTGTTTTTTTTTTTTGGGGGGGGGGGGGCAACCCCAACTTCCGTAATATTATATTCTGGGCCGCTGGAGTCTCTCAGTGTATCCAGGATGTTCCCTTTCAAGCGTCCGCGAGGTCCGTGAGCTCTGGGGGCTTTCCCCCAAAATATTAAAATGGACGTAGAGCTGTAAACATTAGTACCATGCTTTATATGTACATTAAATGTCGCCATCATTATTTTCAGTTTTTGTGTTTTTCAGTGTTTGTTTTTTAAATACTTAAATAAATATTTTTTAGTGAGGAAACCCATTTTCCTGATCACAACATGATCTTTCTCATTTCTACAATCAGAAGAGACGCCCATATACCATAAATAATTTGTAATGCAATTAGATTCAATGGCCAGCGCTAATGACAGAACAGGTTTCCGGTATTGGGCAGCATCTTTACTAAAAGAGAAGCACACTAACGTCCGTACTTCAGTAATCACTAGGGCAATTTTCGACGAGTGGTAAGACAGAACCTCAGATTATTTCTTCAGTGAGATGGTAGGCGGCCAATAGATCGCTGTTTTGATAGACGTTCTAAAGTTACGTTTGTTACTGAAGTAATACTGAATTTTCCGGATAAAGTTTAACAGCCTTCAGGAATATTCTGACGACGTTGTGTGGATCATTTAATAATAAGTAATTTTGATGAGAAATTTGCAAACGAGACGTAATAGCATCTAATATAAGTTCCAGGGTTTTTTCTCCTTAAAATTCTATAGCGAACATATTTGCAGATATCCTTAGCATAGTATCTTTTGGGATATAACCTTAAGATGTCTCTCTGCTTTATCCTTGTGAATAAAAGACAGAGTTCTTAAGGTTATGTCCCAAGCGATTCTAAATACACCCCAGTAACTGAGAAAACACTAATTCACAAAACTTCACACATTGTTGTAGTAAGAATTATGTAATATGGCATCTTTCTCCTGACAGTGGGAAGTTAATGTAACTTGACTTCTCAAAACCTCTTTTTGAAAGGCGACACCTCGGAATGTTAAAAAAATATTTCCAACTACACCAATTTACTGATTTATGTGATTTATTAATTGCCTCGTCACTGAACAATGTGATCTGCAAATTTCATAAAATAAAGCACAAATAGATTTAGACTATTCTCCTTTATATTAAGTGAACAGAAATGGTTGATGGATTTGTATACTTTATTAAAGATATTTATTGTTTATGCGGGTTTCTCTGTACGAAAGATGAATTTCTGTAAATATAAATTTGGGAATTTTCAAGTTGCACATCCATTTTTTCACAAAGGTGTTTTTAAAAGTATTGTCTATTGCATAATCACAGAATATGAGTGATATCCTGTAACTTAAAAATGAAATTCTTATTTTGCTGAGTTTCATTTGATAAGTTACACGATATCGTCACTTATATTAACCATTTAGCGACCATAACGCCCGAAACGCCCGTGCGCACTAACGGCCATAGCCGCGCGAAACGTTTGTCAAGAATGAGTCAGATTTCTTACCCTTGCCTCTTCTTTAAATTTTCTCGACCTATGAGGGATCAGCAGGAGTCACCCTCAGCCACTATTGTTGTTATTAAAGAAAGAAGTGAACCAACAGACAATTTCGGGAGTTGTGGTATTTGGAGACATACAAGAGTTTTGGGTCATGTCGTAAAAAGTTTAAATGACTTATTGATTTTCAATAGGACATATTGATTTCATTGGAATTCAGAAGTGAACTTAAGTACCTAAATTGCATTGAATCATTATTATTACATTATTTTTCTCTGATTTTTTTCCTGATACATTGATCCAAATTTTTTTTACTACTATGCACAAAATTTATCTTTTAAATTTCCTTTACAACCTGTCATTGCGGAAAAGGAAATAAATAATTATTCCAAAATATTTCTTAGGTTTCATGATATGAAATTTCGCAGATAAGCATTATGTGAGGTTGTTTCACTTTAGGATACACACTATATTGCAAAAAGTTACCGGACACCCCTTCAAAAGCAAATGAATGGAACATCTGCGTTGTTAAGATGCGAGGTACAAACGGTACAAAAACAAGCCTTTAGCTGACCTCGATCATATCGCACTGGGAGGTTTAATGAAAACTTCACGGCGCGAGAGCACTGGCTTTGAGAAAGCAAAGCTTGTTGGGTGTTATATTAGTGGGTTGTCCATAAGAGGAACCTAGATGCGTTTAAACATACCCAATACAACCCTTTTAGATGTAATGAATACTTGGAAGACACATGGCGTGCGTGAAGCAGCCATCGTACCGGCAGACCAAATAAAATGAGTGATAGAGGACGTCGAAGCCTCAACAGGGTCGGTACAACTAATCGGCGGAGTACTGCACATGACCTTAGTGTACAAGTGAGTAAAATGCTGGAATCTCGGTATGTACACGTACCATTCGCACAGAACTTCATTCCATGGATTACCGTGGTCGTGCTGCGGCTCATAAGAGTTTCGTCTCCCATCGGAATGCTACTTGTCGTTAATCATGGTGTAAAGAACATTAATCGTGGACCGCAGATCACTGAAAACGGGTCCTATGGACAAATGAATCCAGAAACACGATCCATCGGTCTGATGGCCTTGTGTGGGTATGGCAGAAGCCGGTGAAACGCTATTTCCTACGGTCAAGTTTGGAGCTGGCAGTGCACTCGTGTGGGACTGTTTTTCGTGGTATGGTCCCGGCCCATTGGTTATCGTGGACAAACCTGTTAACCAGTACGTCTACCTCGATATTCTGGACAATTATGCCGTACCAAATCTGCGGCAATACTATAAAACTGAGCCTTGTTGGTACCAGCAGGATAATGTAAAGAGCCATAAAGCAAGGACTGTTGTTGCGTGGTTTGATGATAATTCTGCATTGTATGTGGATTGGCCAGCACAATGCCCTGATCTTAATCCCAAAGAGCACCTATGGGATGAATTAGAGCACCGTATAAGAAGTTTGGAACCAAGGCCTACTACTAAGCAACAGTTAACGACAGCGTTATGTACTAAATGGAAGCGCATGCCTATCATTGTGTTACAAAACCTTGCCGAAAGCCTGTCTCGTAGGGCCCGTGCATGCATTAAGGCCAAATGTGGACCGACATCGTATTAATCTATGTCAATAAATGCTATGTTGTGTTTTCGTTTTTGGTGGCTGGGGATTTTTGTCAATATAGTGCATCTCTAAATCTGCAGATAATATTAAAAGCCATTTTCTGCAAATATGCCTAACATAATTATGATTATTTTGTGACGATCGTTGTAATGCAATGCGCACCTTATCCTTTCGAAACGCCAAGTTTTTCAACATCGCTTGTTAAAGTTGTTTATTTGGTGGGAGTATAATTTACCTGCTGTATCTTTTGGTATGAGGCACATCCTGCATACAATTTTTGATTTTTCTATTTCGTGATTAGTTACCCAATTGAACGTAGGTAAGTTATCTGTGTGTATTAATATCCTGCATCTTGTAAAAATAATAACATTTTTATTCAAAGCAGGTCCATTCACCGCTAAAGACACCGATTACACTGTATATTTTAAGTAATGCTCAGATTTTCCACAATAGGAAGAAATTATGTTCTTTTTACTGCTAATATTTTTTAAAGACACCTATGAAATTAATTTTATATCTTTGATGGTTTCAGCTGCGTGATAATGCAATCCAAGGATTTTGTGTCATAAATACTGGAAAAAAAAAAAAACAGGAGACACAGGAAAGGATGATTTCATTCCTATTGGTTTACAACTGACTACAAATCATGTTGGTTTAGAATATCTCAGATTTCCTTACTTCAATCGGAAATTTTATGTTCACTTCAATTCACTCCGGCTTAATTCCTGAGGGAAAAAAATAATTTCTGACTTAGAATGGTTTCTATCAATACTTTTGTCATAAAATTTAGAAATATATTAACGTAAAAGAAGTTAAATACGTAATCAACTGCTGCTGTAATTCCAAGTGATTGTCGACACCATCAGCCTTGTAGCTGTTCTGATAAGCATCCAGAAAGAAATCCAAGTTTCGTTTTTCAAGAAACAGAATTGTATTTTTTTACACGATGCAACGCGCATTTTAAATAAATACTTGCCTTGCTTATAATTTAGGATACCTGAATTTAAAGAAAAGTACTACATCGTAGAGCTCTTACGTATTAGATAATCACAGAATGTTGATTTAACTCACCCTAAACTGTGATTTGTATCTATCGTTATTTTTTTTTCAGTATTATATTTGAAAAATATATTTTATTTCACATTTCAAAGCTATTGATTGCAAAACAAATTGTTGATATATTAATTTTTAAAGAGCTTCAGACCTCCTTGAAAACCAAATGGGATGCTCAAAAGTTTACCAATGGAACAGTGGTAATGAGCAGCAATTGTTCTAAGCAATGCACATGTTATCCTACTAAATAAGCTCATTTTATTTCACGAGGCCCCCACTGCGTGGATTAAAGAGCATTTTGGGACCTTGCCTTATCTGGGAATATATTCTCAAACAAATGGCTTTGAAAGCAAGCAAATTGTTCTAACTCTGGCCCATTTTCAGAATCAGAAAGATATAAAGTGTCAAATAGGAATGATTTGGAAGATCGACTAGGAACTTCTTCCTCGTATCTTAGCTTTATTTATTAGGTCCACTTATAATATCAGACGTGAGGTAAGAAATCCCAACAGGCTGGATTTAATGATTTATTTTTCAAAGCTGTCGTTTGCAATTTCTTGAAAATTAAATAATTACAGAGAACTGTTCAGCAAACAATTTGCTTCTATTCATTTCGGAAGTATATTCGATACTTTCTGCACTAAAAGCGAAATCAAGAGAAGGAAATTGAAACTTTCTTTTGAGGAATGTTTATTTTTTCTCATTCACTGGATAACGAGATCAGTAGAAAGTTATCAGAAATAAAAAAAAAATCATGAGTATAATTTAACGAAAGAACAATTCGTTTCTTTCTGTGTAGTCCAAGGACAAAATGCTTTCTGTAAACGAGTAAAATTATCACTCTGTTGTGCATTGTTATTGAAATAACGCATAATACAAGACAAAAGCGATACGTGCCATTCTTTGTATACTGAACAGTGAAGACGTCATTTTCATAAACTTTGAGCTGACCGGAAAAAAATACACACCTTAAGAAATTTAGATTTTTGTAAATAAATTTCGGAAAATATTATTGCATTTAAAAATTGTACTCAGCCACACCGTACGAACAGAGGAATCCTAAGAATAAATGTGTGAGAGAAGGAGAGCAATTTCTACCTAAAGCAGCAGTAGAAGATATTTGGCACATCCCGTATAATTTTGCGGCCTCATTATTACCAGTAACGCCTATTCACTTATGGACAGATAGAAGGACAGACACTTATGTATATCATTGTTAACCATTATCAATCCACTGCTGGATGAAAGTCACCCATAGTTTCTTTCACAATGGTCACCTTGATCCAGTTACCTCCATATTACCATGACATGCTTTCGAATTTCATCTTTTGATACACGAAGAGTTACGGAAGGCTAAGTATTTTTATAACAGCATATCACACTTTGGAATTTACTCGAATTTTAACTATTCAAACTTTGATTGAGATGTGACATTTGGACATCTTAAGTCGAACTCGTTAAAATACCGTAACAACGATGATCCATCATTTCTGAAGGCATTCTTTTATTTTAGGAATGAAATCGAATTGTTAGCCATTCAAATATTGTATTAGGGGCAATTACAGAAAAAAGAAAAGCGACAAATTCAATACCCACTTCTACTAAGGACATGGAATGGTGATCATGAAATGTGTGACCTAGTTTCTAGGTTAAAAATATAATATTGTTGATTTGAAATAAAATTTGAGGGTATTAAATACAAGCAGCTTTTTGTGTAAAAAATCATTATATAGAGAAACTCGTTAAATAATATGTATAAAATCTAAATATCTCTATAACATTAATTAAATTTGTGTTTTCTTTTTTAAACCATTTGGTGGATCTGTGTCCCTCTCCGATGTCTATAAAAATCGCAGCTTCTCTTTCGAGTTTACTTTAAATTGATATTTTTATGCGAATAAGTTTGGATGTAATGTTTTTCCATATATATGAATTAAAGTATCGGAAAAAATTAAATTCAATGAATACTGCGGGAATTAAAAAAATATTTAGACGTCAGTTCGTCCATCTCCAACTTTTGATTTCTCATATGCGACGGTAAAGAGAATATGTGAGATGAATTAATTAATTTCGAAAGTATTCTGAATGACTTGAAAGAAGGTTACAAAAGACACTTCGGGATATCTTCATCTAGAAGTACATTTTGCCGTCCCGGTGGCGCAGTTGTCTAAGCGATGGCTTTTGATCATTCGTTTGGCAAAGGTCCCGGTTCGAATCCCGGTGAGGCATGGATGTTGTGTTTGTCTTGCGGCATTGACTCTCTCTCTCTCACTTCCCTAGAGATAGTGATCTTAAAGCAGGGACGGGCGACTTCTTATAGCTCATTGAGTTGCTCGCAGTGGTTGTTAAACCACCAATTAAAAAAGAAGTATATTTTGGATTAGGATACGTCAGTGTTGATGATAAAATTAATTCAAATCTAATTGTACATGTCGGAGAACTCCAGTACATAAGATATACCACACTCCTAGATTTTGTTACCAATGTTACAGCACATACAAAAACTCTTGACGCATTGCAGAACGTATTTCATTAACTTAATTGGGAAAACAATTTGGCAAAATTTGATGGCGATCGTTAAACATATTCTCGCTTTTCATAGGTTATAATAATTTTGTCCCTATTCTTTCTCTACTGAACACTGCTTTCTATAATGTTTTATGATTATTTATAAAAACGTTTTCCATTCAATGATTTGCTTTAAAAACAATTTATCCTAGTTCCAAATATATGTAAAGGATTTGAAAGAAGCTTTTAGTATATTCTTTTAAAAAAATAGAAAATATATTAGAAATTCCTATGCTTTGTTGTAACTCTAAAATCGAATTTATTAACAGCTAGAAAATGGTATTTACCTTTGAAAGAACGAACTAGGACCTCATGGTCAGACACCTGCCTTGGGTAATCTGAGCGCCCAGATGCACCTGTCGTCCCGGTGACCTCTCTGACAGTCTCCCGCCCGGGTCGTTGTCACTTGGTCACCTATGAAGAGGACTTTTGTCCACCTATATGGATGTTCCGGGAGTACCTTCGGGTCCCACCGGCAGTTCTAGGGACCTGGCCGCCATTTTGTGTGCTGGTAATTTCGAATTCTTCGGAGGATCTGAATGACTCGGAGATTTGTCTGGTGTTGCCTGTTGGACCGCGGTGAGAGTGTCGGGGAGTGAGTGTAAACATTAGTTAACCAGGTTCAGGTGTTTACATGCGGTGTGGCGAAGAGTGTGAAGATGTTGCGCAGCAACAAAGTTCGTGTATGAGGGAAGAGACGTGGTTCAAGGGCACATTAGGGAGCTCCCCTCTCCCAGACGCCATGAATTGGGGGTCCTATATGAAGACAGAACGAACTAGAACATCATGGTCATCTCTTCTATTGCTGGGCATAAGATAAAAAAAGTTACAGATTCCAATTGATAGTCGGATGTTAACGATACTAGATGAACGTTAGACAGTGAGATTTAAGGTTTACTCACGAGGACATAAATGCACGTTTTAAAAACGTTGAAGACCAGGTTTGGTTTGTCTTGAGAAATTTACAAATCATTCAAAGGTTTTCTGCCATCCACTAGCATCCTCGGAGTCGTAGGTTCGTTTCTCACTTGACTTAAAAGATTGTATTTGAAGTACCCGAAATATTTAAATTTGCATGGCTGTTAACGTGTACCTATGTTTTTACGCATTAGATCGTTGAGAATAAGAAACAGAGGAGAGCTGTCGAACAATCTGGATTCCGTGTACACGGGACAAAGCCTTACCACTCCTGTATTTTAAGGCGAACAATTGCTGTCTGTTTAATTCATTTACTTCAATTCGAAGTGATGTATCATATGGACAGTGTGCTGCTTTGACTGACGCCTCCTGCTCATCTTAGTCTTGTTTCTGACCAAACCGTGGACCAATGGGGAAACAATCTTAAGTATTAATTAAAGAAATCAATTTTGGTAAAAATGTTTCGGAACTAAGAAAATATTGAGGATCATTTTTAAAATTTTATATTAGAAACATATTAGTAGACGAAAGATTAGAAACTTTGGTGCTGAAAAGCATAAGTGGACGGAGGCAATGAGTAATGAAAGTAATAATAGGTGAACACGTTAAACTGCGGCATTCCCTAGAAATGCAAACGTAGGGTTATTACATAATAAAGAATGTGTTTGGGAAAGGCTCGACAATTTTGAATGCAGTTGGAAAGTTTCCATGTATTACTTTTTAATATTTCTAACCTAAAAAATTTTACGAATTATCATTCCTAGTCAAAATACTTTCCGGATCTGCATTTTTTCGTTGAAAAGAAAAGCTTTCAAAACTCGTTCACGAAGTAGACATTTATCTGCAGAAAAATGATTTTATTCATTCCATATTAGGGTGAATATTGGTTGAGTAACATACATAGCACCCAATGAGTCTTAAGAATCCATCCATTGTCACTTATTTATACAACCAGCCTCACGTAACTACCGAAAATGTCTTAGAAACAAACGTTGGCGGTTTAAATGCGTTCAAGTGCATTTACAGCAGTACATCAGTGCTGCCTTAGTGCAAACTAATGAGAATGTAAATAGTACCACAACTCAGAGAACTGCAGCATCTGTTTTAAAGCTGAATTCAACCTTCGAGATCAGAGATGTCAGTTCTTGATTAGACAGGAGGTGCATTTGGATATTACTTGGTTTGATCAGAAAATTAAATTCAGCAGGATGATATTTTTTCTGAATGAAATGGACACTACTCATTTTGTTCGAACCGCTAATGGGAATAAACGTATGCCAACCGTAGTCGAAAATATACTGACTCCATTTATTTTCTCCTCCATACTGCCCTTTTATTAACTTAAATTAAAACGGTAACAGTTTTGGGAATCAGTTTCTGGATTTTTACCTACGATCCGAAGTTGCGTCCACATCGAAGTTGATAAGTTGATTTTGTTTCCGCTTTTGAAAGACCTTCAAAACGAGAAGGCCGAAAATTTACGTTTCCTAAACAATAACCCGATTTTAATCCTAGGATTGTCGACACTGTGTTTTAGATTATATTACAGTAATATTTGTAGAAACTCGCAGTAATTTTGAAATTTTATCCATTACTGCATGTCTGTTTCAGTCATGTTAGTTGCACTCTTCCTTTAAAATATTATATAAATGGATAATATTTAAATGTTAAATATTTTTTTTCCTGAAATTACGGAAATAGGGGCTTTAAATGTCACTGCTGTTTTTAAGTATTCAATTACAAAAAAGTGATTTCCAGTATGATATTTGAAATTAGTGTAATATAGAAAAAAGGTTTTTCCTTGTGTTTCATAAAAGTTATGCTTTTCAACAGGCTTATGTTTGTAACAATCATTATCAGGGTTAGCTCGAAAAAGTAACCGTTCTGGTTTATTATTCAAAAGTCTTTTCCGACAAACTCTTCCGGGATGGATCCCGCAGCTTACTACTGACAGACAATTGAATTATTACTTACTAGTGGTGCACGTACAGGAAACAGCAGTAATTGAAAACTTGTAAAACTACAAGACCTTGCGCGTATCTCCTTTTAACGTATTTATGTCCAAGTTCAAGGAAAATATCTAATTAGGAGATCAGAGAATAAATTGTAAACCTCAAGAACTACCCGAGAAATAGCATTTTTTAAAGAGAATTTTTAACCTGCCGCACGATGGTTCCATAGGAAGTAGCTAGCGTAACAAATTTCATTTCTCTTGAAAAAAGTGCGTAAAAATAGTTCAGTAATATTGTAAACATATTGCATAGTCATGATTCAACTTTTAAATAAGAGTAATCAGAAATATGACTACGTGGCAGAGTCTCAACGTTGAATGAACAGACCCATGAATTTGCACCTGGCGTGGAGCCGTTCATGTTTTTGCACGATTAGTTAGTGGGTGCAAGCGAGTGTGAAGAAATGGGAGTTTTTATTCATACTGGATATTTTAGTTAAAGGTATGTGCACTTTTCATGCAAGCTTTGTGGTGGAGATTCGGGGCTACGAATAAAATTTTAGTAGACATAAAGTCGAATCTGTTTTTGCGAAAGAACTGAAGAACAGGACAAAAACTCAAGGAAATCAATCCTTATGGTTAAGCAATTATCTGGGGGATTAGGAAAGAAACCACATTGATGAATGCTACGTTCTTTTAATGTAAAGGACAGTGCTATAACTTTAAAACTCAATGATCTGCAACGACTGCTGGCTTTAATTAAGACGCAACGTAGACATAAACCGAAGTTTGGGAAGTCTGGTTGCGAGAGGAAGAGACAGATTTTTTATAGAAACAGTTTCATAATTCTGAAGTGTAAAATCAAAATGTGTGCGCAAATATTTTAGGTGTCATGGGGATGCTTTTAAAACAAATTACATAGCTTTTATGTTTGATAACCTATGATATCAACATGGATCTCAACGGCAGTTTGAGATCTTGTAGTGTAGTATCAACATCTCCTATAATATGAAACGTATTTTGTGAAAATGTATTTATGGAGATTCCTAAAGAAACATATCGGTGACTTATAATTAAATCCCTACCAAGCCCGTATTTTCCCTCTTCCTCAGGTTCCGGTGAACTCCATTTAGGTGATCATTCTCACTGTATTGAAGTTCGAGGTTTGCATTGTATAAAAGTTTGAGTTTCGGATAGCTATTACCCATTTGTGAAAACCAGCATGTTTGCAAGTGACGGGCTCATCTAACGTATTAATTTTCTCACTATGGTTATTCAGGAACAAGGTGTCACCTTTTTTGAGTGTGTGGAAACAACGGTTCGAAGGAGAGACCCCCAAATGTTGGAGAGTGTCTGTTTTCCTTGATATCCTGTTTGAAGGCGATAAACACACTGTTTCTGACATTGTTGATGATTTAAGGACACGTTTTGACTGGGAGACAAAAGAAGCGTAATGTATCTCATGCACGTATAAAGAGATAATCCATTTGGAAACTGAAGGTCAATCACTTGTTTCAAAGATGATGTGGCAACATCACTGATTGTTTCCCTAAACAATACATTTGTAAATGAAAATTACTTCGGGAAAATTTATGTTCAATGCTTCATTGCAAAAATTAACTTTTGAAAAATTACGGAAATCCGAATATTGTAAAAATCGCTATTAGTACTTTAATTGAGAAAATTAATATACAGAGTGTCCATAAATGAAGTATACAACTTCATCATGCTATTGAGATAAAAAACTACAATAAATAATAACTTACTGTTAATGTCAAATCACATGATAACTCTGAATTTTTTTTTCAAATGTCAGTAGGACTCCACGGGTGTTCCGTTGGTTGCTCGCAGGATATCTAAGCGATAGTCCTGTTCAACGCACGTGCGCTGCAGAATGTCAGGTGAAACAAGGAGGAAAGCAGCACTACTGCGTTCTTTGAATTCAGTGATAGATGTAACACTTTTATTCTACTCAGTGTCCGTAATAAAGCCCCAAAGAAAAAAATAGCATATTAGTAGAACGTGGTAGCCATGTCGTTACACACCCACGTCCAATTCAACGTTCTGTAGAATGGTGATCTAAAGATCTCTGTACATCCAAAGACCAGTGCGCAAGCGCTCCATTTTGCTGGAAAATAATGTCTTGAGTATCCTGGAATTGTGCAATTGCGAATTGTTCTAACATGTCCAAGTAAGTTATGCAAGTAACGGTTGTTCAGCGAAGAAAATGTTCCTATCACTCTGTCTTCCTTTAGGCAGCCCATACATTAACCATCGGGCTGTCTTCCTCGTGTGCTACGACCACATGGGGATTTTCCGCGCTCCAGATTTACAATATCTACAACGGTAAGGCAAACATACGTAGTGTCTCACTCCAATTTTGTTTTCGCACTCAGGTAAAATTAAATGAGCATGTCTTAAAAACGCTTTTACATATCATCTAAGTACAACTGCTTCTTTAAATAATTCCTGCTTTATCTCTGGATATAGCTTTTGAATAGGCGATTTCTTATTAATAAATACATTGCAAATTAAGGGTATTTCATTTGTAACTAAACTACACATATATAAGATTTTTTAAATATTTAATTTCTCCTAAACCGCATTAAAATCAGGAAATTTTATAGCCAAATAACTCGCCTAGCAATATGAAAAATTGCTCGGAGTTTTGCGTAACAAATAGAACTGAGTTATTCAACCGAAAACATAGAACTGAACACTGATTTTTATAAGTTTTGGCCATATATTCTGAGGACATTTTCCATACAAAAACATTTGCTCTTATGTAACATTATATGGCCATATATTCTGAGGACATTTTCCACACAAAAACATTTGATTTTATGTAACATTATATGTAGATCTGTGTGCATTTGCTTACTGTTTATTTTTACACAAGTAAAATTTATTAATCCAATGTTTGTAGTTTATTTCCTTGGAATTCCATAAAAACAGATTCTTGTAGCGCTTGGATAAGCGATATATAATACGGATCTTATAATAGTTATATACACTGCTGGTCACCCAAAATGAAACACCAAGAAGGAAGCATCCAATTGGCCTGAAATTCGCAGCATGCGTCGCCCGCGAGAGGACATGAAAAGGATTAGCATTGCAGGGCATATGCAAATCATGTGCGTTCGGCACGCCACCGAGAAGCACTATAAGAAGGGTGCACAGGTGGCGGGGTGTAAGTAGTGGAAGTGCGTTGTGCTGCCGGACGTGTGCGTGGGAAGATTCCTGATGCCTCGTCGTAGAATACGGCAGTCATTTCACCACGTTTTGGAGTTCGACAGAGGACGAATAGTGGCTTATAGCGAGAGAGGTTTATCGTACCGAAACATCGGCGCCCGTGTGGGACGACATCCAGCCACAGTGAGGCGAGTATGGATTCGGTGGGTTCAGGAGGGATGGACGGACCGACGTGAGCATTTGCCACATCCGCGGCACACCACCGAACGAGAGGACCAGCATGTGGTGCGGCGGGCATTAACGACTCGCACCGCCACATCACGAACGTTAGCGCAGGAATTAGGGTGTGTTGCGCAACAACCTATGTCAGCACGTACCGTTCGACGTCGTCTGCAGGAGCGGGACTTGTCGCACGGCGCCCATTGCTCCGATTACCATTGACGTTGCACCACCGGCGAGTGCGGCGGCAGTGGGCCGTTGAACGCCGCACCTGGACTACGGAATGGCACGGCATTGTCTTCTCCGACGAATCCCGCTTCTGACTGCAACACCACGATGTTCGAATTTACTTGTGGGGGCACAGCGGCGAGATACTGTGTGACGCCTGCTCCATGCATCGTCATATCGGTCCATGGCCTGGCGTTATGGTTTAAGACGCAATTGGATATGACACCCGCACCCCTCTGGTACGCATCGCCGTTACACTCAACAGCCACAGCACCATATCTGACGTTTTGGAGCCTGTAGTCCTCCCTTACCTGCAGGACCTGCCAGCGACCACGTTTTAACAGGACAAAGCACGCCTAACAGGTGGTACGCATCATGCAACAATTCTTCACGGCCCACCAGGTGTCACTGCTGTCGTGGCCCACCTGTTCTACCGATATGTCGCCCATCGAACAGTTTGGTCGCTGATCGGTAACCGAGTGGCCCGACAAGCACCACCCGCGGCTCGACTCATGAACTGTAGCAACGTGTGGAAGCAGCCTGGACCGCCATAACCCAAGCCCACATCAAAAGCATCTTTCGTTCGATGCCGCGGCGTGTAGCTGCCGCTATTGCCAGCCATGGGGGCCACACGAACTATTGATGTCTGCGTATTCCGCAAGTCTCACGGGCCTGTAAGCACAATTGTTTCATCTTTGTATATGTTGTTACGTGTCCAGTAAATCTGGATTTGCTATCGCGTGTCCTTCTTGGTGTTGCATTTTGGGTGGCCAGCAATGTAGAAGAATATGTTCTAATTTCAGGTTCTAGTGACTCAGTAAAGCCTCGCATAAAATACGGAGCAGGTTATAAAAATCACAATAATATTTTTTGGTAGATCTTTTGCCATTCTATTTGAAGAGATTCTGGTTCTATATAGCGATATTTGCCTTTTATCACATTTCCGGTTGTAACTAAGAGGTTGTTATATTTCAGAATGTCATTTGATGCTGCGGATTCCTCATATTAAAACGATACCCTCCTTACATTACATGGTGCTCTTACTTAGTATTATGTGGGCCATCTTCACACTTTTGCTTGCTTTGAACTCGTAGTTACCTGTGTGCTAGGTGTTCCGAACAAGATATGACGTACCTCTCGCTGAAATGCGGATGCTCTTGCTGTGGGTGCGCACATTATTTGGTGTAAGGTCGAAATTCGTTGCTCAGAGGGAGAAATCAGGTTGACCATTGCTTTTATGTGAGGGACAATTGGGCAATCTGCCTTTCCGCAGGGATCGGAAGTTGGTGGGAACCCGGAACTAAGATCTTGTGTTAACGGTGTGCCTCAATTTAAGAAACTGCGAGAAAATGGACAACTTTGTTTTAAGTAATTAGAACAATCTGATGTGTCTAAACATTCTAAGTACACACAGGTCTTGAAATTCTAAAGACGCACTGAGTCCCTTGCTTCCTGCCAAAAGTCGCGACTGGTTAGAGTGGTTCAAGATTAATATTGGCCTATAATAAGGATATTACAATAGCGTCTTTCAAATTTTTGCATGTATTTTCATCTCTTCGGATTCAATTGGATCAGAGGTTTCAGTAATAAACAAAATGTCATCACCTTGTCTAAGGTACGCATGCAGTTCGTATTCATCATTCGTCAACCTTTATCTCAATGAAAGGTTGACAAATGTTGAATACCTGATTAACGTCAGAACCCGCCGGATTAAAACAAACGTACAATTTGTAATATTCAGTTTAATTCGCTTCAAAACTCATCACTTTTAGGTATAATTATTCTGCACTATATTCATAATGAAAATTTTTTTAAATAATATGAAAGATATAAGTTTTTATTATTTGTTGCCTCTTGCTAATTTTTCCAGGGAGCAGTTCTCCAAACTGCATTATGTGGCATTTCAGTTAAACAGAAAATCTTGTATTACAAGGCTGGGAAGGCGAATTTCGGTACGGATCACAATTGTATGTTATGTAATGAACAAACGGAAAAACTTGTTGAAGTATTTATAAACGATTTACGCTCCAATTTCGCACAGGGATTGTTTTGCAATCCCTAATTTACTTGTAATTTAATAGTATAAACTCGAATTTGAGCATGAATGCATTTACGATAAAACGTTTATGAATACTTCTGTTTTTCTCAAAGGCGCATTTGTAATACATATGTCTGCAAGTCTTCATTTTATCTACATCGATTTCTAACTGGTTTTATTTTAGGACTTTAGTAGCTTTGTTTGAATGTCATAGCAGAATTATATCACCATCTCAGACATAATGCTTTGGAAAGAAAAGCAATGATTGAAGTTTGGGATTCATTACCGGGGATGGCTAAAATGCCAGGATTCTCAGGAGAAGCATTGAAGACAAATAAATTTCCAATATTCAAAAAATTAAATCAGAAAAATAATTTAAGTTCAAGTCTTCCCTTTAATGCTGAGATAGAATACAAGTGTCATCTTTCTGTCCCACCCTACTGAATACTCAATTTAAATTATTCGTTTTACACAGTTTCTTCGGAACCTAGGCATAGACGATTAAACTTATTAAAATGATTACCTTTTTTTAAATGTTGGAACATTCATGCATTCACTCTCTCAGTGGTTGAGTCTGTGCGAGAATTTCTAACAGAAGCAGGAAATTTAGTATTAATTTTGAGCCATTCTAAAGTGAACTCTATCAAGAAACTCCCATGGAAGAGGTTTTATAAGGCTAATTGTTGGTGCAATCTAAAGCCTTCGAATTTAGCAGAGGCACGATCTCTATACAGAACTGGGTAATTTTGTTTTTGGGCCATTCAGAAGATTGACGCCTTCCACCCATTGAGCATTGTCAAGATTAAGGAGTCGCAGCCCAAGAATGTTTTACAATATATATATTACTTCTTCAAAATGACTTCACAACTCCAAAATGACTTCACAACTTAAATCTTGGGCCTCAGTCTCCGGCAGCTGGAATGTACCTGGCCAAGGCAGCGGCCAGTGCGACATGAAGGCAGAGGGTGCTAAGAATCCCCGGAGGACCGGACTAGGCTGCCATCAGATGCTGACCTTGGCTACGTACAATGGACGCTCCCTATCTTCTGATTTAAGGCTTCTTGAATTGGAAGAGGAACTACAAAGGATCAAGTGGGACATCGTGGGGCTAAGTGAGGTAAGGAGAAAAGGAGAAGATCTCATCGAACTGAAAAGTGGACATCTCTTCTACTATCGTTTGACAGATACTGGCAGAACTAGTGGTGTTGGATTTATAATAAACAAGAAACTGAAGGATAAAGTTGTAGAATTTGAAAGTTCCTCTGACAGAGCTGCACGACTTGTTATCCAACTCTCGAAAAGATACCAGGCTCAGATTATTCAAACTTATGCACCCACCACAAGTCATCCTGAAGAAGAAATTGAAGAATTTTATGAGGAAATTCGTCATCTAAATAATAAAGGTAAGCAACACTTGAAGATAATTATGGGAGATTTCAATGCAAAAATAGGGCAGCAACAACAGAATGAAACTTCAGTACTTTAAAATTGGTCACGGCAATAGAAACCAAGCGTGGAAATACTCTCGTTGAGTTTGTACAGGCAGAAGGGTTTTCCTCTTGAACTCCTTCTTCAAGAAAAAGCCACACAAGAAATGGACATGGAGACATCCAAATGGGACGACAAGTGAAATTGATTTTATTATGTGTAACAAAAAATTCGTCATAGAACACTGCAGTGTGCTAAACAAGTTCAATACAGGTAGTGACCATAGATTAGTGAGATGTAAGATGCACCTGAACACTAAACTGGAACGTGGCAAGCCCATAAGACAAACAAAATGTATTGACATAACCAACCTTAAAAACACCATAATACCTTCAAGTTCGAACTGAAGAACAGATTCTCTGCTTTAGAAGGCCTAACATTGGACGAAGTGGATATTTCTGTAGGTAATAGAAAAGTAACCAAAGCTCTTACGGAAACAGCAACAAAATTAGTTGGGTCTAAGAACAAGTTGCGTGTGAACAAATTATCAGGAAAAACCAAAATGTTGACGCAAAAAAGAAGAGAGATGAGGACAACTAAAGAAGATGTGACTTCCAAAGTGGAATATACAGAGCTATGCAAGACAGTACGAAAAAGTATCACTGAAGACGTAAGAAAATTCAACTGTGAACTAGTGAGGAAAGCAATTGAAAACAACCAAAGCCTAAAAATAGCAAAGGGACATCTCAGTAAGGGAAGAAAACAGATTAAGGCACTGAGAAAAAAGATGGTTCTGTAACAAGAAATAGAGGCGAAATTTTGACAAGAGTGAAATATTTCAACTCCAACTATATGAAAGGGATGATACATGTATTCCAGACATCATGAAAGGTACCCGTACCAGAGTTCTTCCAGTCCTCCCAGCAGAAGTTGCACATGCAATCAAGAACATAAAGCGAGGAAAAGCTCCAGGAGAAGATGGAACTACTGTAGACATCATACAAGAAGCAAGTGGAGAAATCGAAACAATACTCGCCCAAATTTTTACTCGATGCCTTGATGAAGGGAAGATTCCTGAGGATTGGAACAACGCTACAATGATCCTGCTACATAAAAACGTTGGCATTGAGAATCACAGGAACTACAGACCTATCAGCCTCTTATCAGTGGTTTATAAAATCTTCACTAAAGTCCTTTCACACCGCTTGAAGGTAACACTGGACATGGCTTAACCGAGAGAACAAGCTGGATTCAGGAATGGCTACAGCACAATATATCATATCCACGTATTGAGAGAACTAATTGAAAGAGCGAGGGAATATGAACTTCCATTGTGCATGGCTTTTATCGATTATGAAAAAGCCTTTGATTCGGTGAAACCATCAGCAGTTACAATGGCTCTGAAATCCTGCGGTATTGAAGATGCATACATTAATATTATTAATAACATCTATGAAAATGCAAGTTACAAAGATTCGGCTGTTTGAAAATACAACACACATAAAAATTGGAAAGGGAGTGAGACAAGGTGACACCATATCTCCGAAGCTCTTTAATGCCACATTGGAAAATGTCTTTCAATCACTGAACTGGGAAAACAAAGGAATAAAGATTAATGGAGATTATCTAACCCACCTTCCTTTTGCTGATGACGTAGTCATTTCCGCAACTACCCTATCAGAGCTGCAGAGAATGATCCAGGAACTTGCTGACAAGAGTAAAGAAGTGGGATTAAAAATGAACTTTCAGAAGACAAAAGTGATGTTCAATGCTTTTACAAAAAATGAAGATTTATCGATTGATGGCGAAAAGCTGAAGATAACAGACACGTACGTTTATCTTGGACAGCAGATATCAAGTGAGGGTCACCTTGATGAAGAAATTAATCGGCGTACAAAACTTGCCTGAGAGCTTTTGGAAGAAACAGCATAATTTTCAAGAGCAATATGCCATTATGTCTTAAAAGAAAAGTGTTTGATCAATGCAT
The DNA here is from genome assembly GCA_039090855.1 of Macrothele yani. Classification (NCBI taxonomy): domain Eukaryota; kingdom Metazoa; phylum Arthropoda; class Arachnida; order Araneae; family Macrothelidae; genus Macrothele; species Macrothele yani. The sequence goes on along the minus strand of CM077018.1, from coordinate 27,680,830 downwards.
CCTTCCAGTGCTTACGTATGGTGCAGAGACGTGGACCTTAACTAAAAGAGACATACAAAGGCTGCAGACAACTCAAAGAAGCATGGAGAGGTGCATGATTGGTGTAACCAAGAGAGATAAGAAGAGGAACTCGTGGATCTGAAATTTGACAAGAGTGGAAGACATCATGATCAGAGTTTAATCCCTGAAATGGTAATGGGCTGGACATACTGCCAGAAGGACAAACCTTTGATGGACAGCCGAAATTTTAGATTGGATTCCAAGGGACAGGAAAAGACCCAGAAAAAGACCACATGGGAGATGGGCGGATTAAATTCGAAAGTATGCGGGAGTGACATGGAGGACACTGGCACAAGACAGACCGTTGTGAAGGAAACTTGGGGAGACCTTCGTCCAGCAGTGGATTGATAATGGTTGACAATGATGATGATGATAACTTCTTAAATGTGTACTACGAAGTTGCTTAATTTATATATATATAAATGTGTAATACGAACTTGCTTAATTTATATATATATAAATGTGTAATACGAACTTGCTTAATTTATATATATATAAATGTGTAATACGAACTTGCTTAATTATATATATATAAATGTGTAATACGAACTTGCTTAATTTATATATATATAAATGTGTAATACGAACTTGCTTAATTTATATATATATAAATGTGTAATACGAACTTGCTTAATTTATATATATAGCATAGGAAAGTTAAATTTTCACTTATGTAATATAATATAAAAAAAGAAAACTGCGCAATGCTGCAGGTATTAGATGTAGTTAGTGTAAGTAAAAGAATATTAACATAAAAGCAATCTACCCTCATAAACAAACAAATAGGGCAAAAAAACCTTTAAAAAAAACAAAAACTGAAGTGAATAACAAAATGACGAAACAATGTTAAGAAAAAATATATATATATATAAAAAAAAAAAACGCTTACTCAGATCCCCTATATCACTCTTCAGGAAAGACATCCAGAGGCCCTGAGCACACAGGTTCAGTTCAGGTTTTCATGAGAATGCAAAAATCTCAAAAAAGCAATAGTGGATATCCAGTTTGAAATTTTGTGTTGTAAATTTTGATGCATTCTGTTTTCCCTACCTGAACTACAGAAAATACAAAAGAGTCACTACGATTAAAATTGAACTAAAGAATGAACTATACAGCACCTTACCAAAACAGTAATGTTACATGTACTATTGTATAAACAAAAAAGGAACATCAAAACGAAAAACTGAGTCAAAATTCTCCCTACAAGATTAAATATACAGAAGAAAATTTTGAGTTTTTTAAACTACTAAAAATTAGAGAATCCAAGATTGAATTTCCATACATTTTTGCCACTCCTAAGTTCCATAAGGTTCCGGTTTGTTTTAAATTCATCACCTGCGGTTTCAATAGTTACAATAATAAAGCAGGCAAATTTTTTCTGGAACTGTTGCAGATTATCTACAATAATATTCAAGATGCCACTTGGATTATTACAGATAATAAAAACATCTTACAGTTTATCAAGGATAATCAACCATTTAAAGGTGAAATTAATACATATAATTTCAATAAGCTGTTTACTTCTATCGATTTACAAGATCTGCATACAGTTTTCCAATGGTATTTTGATGAATTTGGTCACCTTTTGAAAGTCAGCAAGGAACACTGGGGACACCCTTGTAACTTTTGTGACTTCCACAACTATATTTATGATAAAAATAGAATAATGATTCAAAAACATGGTATCCCTATGTGTACTTCCTTTTCAAGCCTGTTAGCCAATTTATTTCTGCATTATTATGAGAGAAGGATTGTTATGGAGCATGTTCATAATTTTAGATATGTTGATGACCTCATCAGTTTCTGTGTTCAAAACAAGACTTTTAATATGCAGGATTGTTATCCCCCGAGCTTGGTTCTGGAAAAAACAAACAGAAATTCTGGGATTGCTTTTTTGGACCCACAGATTACACTAAAGCATAAAAAATTATCAATAGATGTATTTGATTAAAGAACAAATTTTGACTTCAGTCCTAAATTACTGAATGTTTGGCTTCAAGAATTCCAAGAACAATACATAGAAACATTATTATATCTCAAGTTCTACGTATCACTCGCATATGCAATAACAGAGGCAATACCACCAAACAGTTAAAAAAGCTGTTTCCCACTTTGAAAGATAATTCTTATCCACCAAAATTTTGTAAATTTTGCTTTGTGATCTCTTATCTACTTACAATCTACATTCCACCTTCAAGATCAGACTTTGTAACATTACACCCTAAAATATCTTTGTACTAACCACTTCTTAGGGCCACACTTAAAACAATGTTTCCTCCGAGTCGCCCCGGAAACTTATAACACCCGTTCTTTACATCCACTAAAAACATTTATTCGACATTATAGAAATTAGATTATTTCAGAAAGTACCTAGGAAATTACAGCTAAATTTGTTCACTTTGTTTCTGAACACACCTGGAGTTTAATTTTCCAACTTGGTTTTACGTCTTAGCCGCGACTCTCTAAGAATGACTTTGTTTATGTCATGAAGGTTTGGTGGAAGGATTTTTGTTGCTGTCTTTTAATTTTGTAGGGAGAATTTTAACTCAGTTTTCGTTTTGATATTCCTTTTTTGTTTATACAATAGTACATGTAACATTATTGTTTTGGTAAGGTGCTTTATAGTTCACTTTTTAGTTCAATTTTAATCCTAGTGACTCTTTTGTATTTTCTATAGTTCAGGTAGGGAAGACAGAATGCATCAAAATTTACAACACAAAATTTCAAATTGGATATCCATTATTGCTTTTTTGAGATTTTCGCATTCTCATGAAACCTGAACTGAACCTTTGTGCTCAGGGCCTCTGGATGTCTTACCCTGAAGAGTGATCCAGGGGGTCTGAGTAAACTTTTATATATATATATATATATATATATATTTTTAACATTGTTTCGTCATTTTGTTATTCACTTCAGTTTTTTTTTTAAAGGTTTTCGGCCCTATTTGTTTGTTTATGTGGGTAGATTGCTTGTACGTTAATATTCTTTTACTTATATATGTATATATACACAGGGTAATTCAGAACTCATGGGAGAAACTTTAAGGGGTGGTAGAGCACACTGCAACAAACATTTTTTTTGTATAGGAATGTATGGGCGCAAGTGAAGCGTTGAGGCACAAACACAAGAAATAGACATGAAAGGAAACAGAAATTGTATACTTACAGCATCGTTGACAAGTCCTTCTTTACAGCAATGTTTACGATAAGTGCTCAAAATTGCGTCCACCAACAGTAATACATGCTTGGTAGGGCCGACGTATCAACAACGATTCTCTGTAAATGTGTGGGCGGGTATTGTGAACGACTTCCTGCTTGGCCCATATCTACTTCCAACGTGACTCGATGGCAGATGTCATCGTAGTTTTCTGGAAGATATTTTACCGGAATTGCTTCAAGATGTACCATTAGTTGTCTGACAAGGACTGTGGTTTCAGTATGATGGTGCTCCAGCCCATTTCAGCATTAATGTGCGCAATTAGCTGAAATGACCGTGGTGGACCAGTCCGTTGGCTACCTCGATCGCTCGATTTGTCGAGCCTCGATTTCTTCTTATGGGGACATCTGAAGGTCGTCGTTTACGAGACGAGACTGCACTCTGTTGAGGACCTCGTCACTCAAATATCTGTTGCGGCTGCACGTGTGCGAGAAATACCTGGCATCTTTGAAACTGTACGCCAGTCACTCCTTCGACGCTTCCATGCATGTATTACTGTTGGTGGACGCAATCTTGAGCAAATATTGTAAACATTGAGATAAAGAAGCACTTGTCAACGGTGTTGTAAGTAAACAATTTATGTTTCCTTTCATTTCTACTTCTTGTGTTTGTGCCTCAACGCGTCACTTGCGCCCATACATTCCTACACACAAAATGTATGTTGCAGAGTGCTCTAAAACCCCTTAAAGTTTGTTCAATTAGTTCTGTATCATCCTGTATATATATAGGGCTCAAGAAATCCTGGGAGCCATGTCATCCACGCGCCTAAAATTCGGGACGTGACGCATAATTTTCTTCTTACTTGATATTTCGTAATTGGTACCAAATACCGTAATTTATGTTGTATAATCTATTGAATATATTAAACAGTTATGAATTTTTATACTGCGGATACCGGGAAAAAAATAAAAAAACCCTTTGGTGGAGCGTTTTAAAAAAACCGTGGGGCAATTATCAGGAGAGGTGTTGATATTCGAAAAGTACCGAAAACGCGGTGAGAGAAAAAATATGACGCAGTTGCGAGATAGGAGACCGCATGTTTTTATGTGGGAGCATTCTGACCGAAAATATGTCGCAGCGAAGGCGTTACTATTTCGCGCGCGGAAACCTACGTGGTGTGAGAGTCCTTGACTAGGGCATCCCGCAGAGCTATTACCATTCTGCGAATTGCATTGCTCAGTTTTGGTGCGCTAATTATATTAGTTAAGGATTTTTTTCGGTATTCAGTTGAACGATATTCAGAAAAGTGACAATACTATGGATTATCCGAAATGTCAACGGAATTTTCAGTCTAACTATTGAACTATGGTAATGCTGCCACAACTAGCGATTTCAGTCGATTATTTACTTAAAAGTAACACAGAAGTACTTCAAAGCGACAGTTAGATTTTCTATAAAACGTTCATTTATACACTAACGGAAAAAAAAAATTCCAACACCACAAAAAAATAGTTGTAGAGGAATGAAATGGCGGCAATACATTTGTATAGGTAACATATTTAATCAATTAAGGTTTCAAGATCACAGCTTATTGTAAGCGCGAGAAGAGCCATTTTAAATGTGAAATGCTGGTACATTAATAACCGGTGTAACCGCCAGAATGTTGAATGGAAGCACGCAAACGTTCATGCATTTTGTCGTACAGGTGCTGGATGTCAGTTTGTGGGATGGAGTTCCATGCCTGTTGCACTTGGTCGGTCAATACAGAGACGGTTAATGCTGGTTGGGGGTGACGCTGCAGTTTTCGTCCAATGATGTCCCATACGTGCTCGATTGGAGAAAGATCTGGTGATCTAGCAGGCCAGGGCAACATGTCGACACCCTGTAGAGCACGTTGGGTTACAACAGCGGTATGCGGGCGAGCATTAACCTGTTGGAAAACACCCTCTGGAATGCTGTTCATGAATGGCAGCACAACAGGTTGAATCACCAGACCGACGTACTACTGTTCCATCAGAGTGCGTGGGATAACCACGAGAGGGCTCCTGCTGTCATAGGAAATTGCTCCCTAGACCATAACTTTAGATGTAGGTCCAGTGTGTCTCGGCCGCAGACAGGCTGGTTGCAGGTGCTCACCTGGCCTCCTTCTAACCAACACACGGCACTCACTGGCACGCAGGCAGAACCGGCTTTCATCAGAAAACACAACAGGTCTCCACTCCGTCCTCCAATGAGCTCTAGCTTGACACCACTGACGTCCCAAACGGCAGTGGTTTGGAGTAAGTGGAATGCACGCTACAGGGCGTCTGGCTCGGAGCTGTCCTTCAAGTAACCGATTTGTAACAGTTCGCTGTGTCACTGTGGGGGCAACTGCAGCTCGAATTGCTGCCGCAAACGCAGTACGATGCGCCACGGCCATACGCGGTACACGGCGGTCTTCCCTCTCAGTAGTGCCACGTAGCCGGCCGGAACCCGGTCTTATTGAGGCAGTACCTTCATTTGACCACCGCTGCCAACAATCATGCCCAGTGGCTACATTCCTGCCAAGTCGTTCTGCAATATTGCGGAAAGAAAATCCACCTTCTCGTAGCCCTATTATACGACCTCGTTCAAACTCCGTGAGCTGTTGATAATGGCTTCTTCGTCTCCTTAAAGGCATTCTTGACTAACATCAACACACTACGTCGAATCTCAACGATAACTAACGCTCACGAACGTTACAGCGCGTATTTACAGCAAACCTGCTTTGCATGTTCCGAGGGGCGCTACTAGCGCCACACATATGCGCCGAGCGCGAAATTTGTATAGACGTCATCTTACAGATGTACTGTCACCGCCTACCAACTGTCGTTTATCTAACACAACCCCTTCTTGGTGTTAGGATTTTTTTCCGTCAGTGTATTATCACACATGGCATATCTCGGTAGGCATGTCACTGCTTGGGCAGCAGTTATTAAAGATGGCTGGTCGTCGTGTAAGAAAGACACGCAGTCATATCAGCGAGTTCGACACAGGTCGCATTATCAGAATTAGAGACTTCAGTGCTTCCCTCCGGGAGATTGCCGGCTGTCTGCGGTGTGAAGTGGGTCCGTCGTAACAAGATTGTGCAATAAATGGTACGTAGAAGGGCGTAAGATGCGAGGAAATGATTCTGGACTTTGTACACAGACATCGCCGAAGAACAACAATCATTTCAAGAGTCCACCTTTGATTGACCGTTCTGCATTACCAAAGAAGTGGGGAACTGTGACGCAATATTTTATGTCAGGTGTAGAAGTAAGTCGCAGGTTATTGCAGTTTAGGCTACAGGATACTCGTCTCCTGCTCAGGCTACTTTGACACCCCAGCAAAGGGTTGCCAGGATACGAAAGTACTTCGAAGGATAAGGGTGGCATGACGAATGGCACAATATCGTCTTCCCGGAAGAAACGCTCCCCTGTTTAGGTGAAAATGATGGCCGTTTCTGTTTTCGCCAACGACATGGGGAGAGGCGTCAGGGAGAGAGAATGTGCACCAAGAATACCGCAACAACATGAAACATTATGGCCAAGGTTCTAACAGGTTCAAAGGCAGATCTCCTTTCGGGAGGGTTTAAACCACCATAACGAGAGCTTGTTATGCCAACGAAATTCTACGGTCTACAGTCTGTCGCACATCCTGAATATCCCTGGATACATATTTGAGCAGCACAATGAGGCACCGCATGAGCTGCGAACAGCACGTGCCTTCTTCATTGATAACAACCTTCCACTTCTGCCATTGTCCCTCTAGTTCTCTGCATTAACACCCATAAAAAATACCTGGGGCATGTGCAAACGATAATTGTTGCGTTACAACTGCCCGCCAACAAATTTTGATGTACTCTGGAGGCCGGTCGATACAGCCGTAATGGCAAATTCACAACATACGGGTCACGTGTTTGATTCGAAACCTCAACACCTACAGAAGGTGATGCATGCCCGAAGTCACCACACCGATTATTAACTACATCATCGCATCTGTTATGTACGACACTGATACACTAACAATTTGTTCTGTATTGCCTAATGATCATATCCTGAAAAAAAATCAAAGTCATAGCTTGACACTTTTCAGGTGTTCTATTTTTTTCTGGACATGAGTGTATTTGGTAGTCTGCCTGTCAATCCCTCATATATGAAAGTATAGTAATGCATCACATGAAATAATCTATTTTGTGAATATATCTGGATTACCCAGATAATTTAACAGAAAACGAATCAAAACAAGAATGTAACTGAAACCATTCATCGATAAAAAACGCAAAGTGTGTGTAGTTCATTAATAGTGCTTTCGTAAACTGCCTAAAGAAATGTTGAACTGCATATTGATTGAATAGCGCTTATTAAGAAATTCGAAAATTTTTATAAAAGATAGAAACACAAACTTAGAAGTTTTACTTACTTCCCACTGGGGACACGACGCTAAACTTTGTCGTTCCCCCAGACAGAGGCTTTCCTTTGCACTTCAGAAAGATGCCGTTTGCCACATTTACAAATTGTGGATGAATGGGGTGCAAATTTTTGGTAGCGGGGTTGCCAAATGCGAGACCCCTATTTTCGAAGAGTGTACCTGAAACAGACTTAATTTTATTTCCGTTACAAGAGTTCGACAATAATATCCAGATTGCTTAAGAAATTACGCAGAAACTAATGTAACTGTTCCTTTCCGTTGATTCCTTGACATTTTCAGTTTACATCCTAAAAGATGATTCTGAAAAATTTCACAGTAATTTCATTAAACAATTTGTCTATAAGATAAAAGAGGAGGAAGATTAATTAGAGAGAGTAACAGCAGCAAGTTTAAAAGTGAAAGGGCTGAGGGTAAGGGAACTTGAATTTTAAGAATTAACATGAATATTACATGTAAACGATATTTGAAAAATGAAAGCGTGTTGCCATGAGATAAATGTTAATTGCTGCAATCGTTGACAGTTATTAATCATGTCATCCTAATTCTGACATATTAATACTCGCTTAGGCCCCTGAATTTATCAAAATAGAACCTCAGTATTCTATGCTATATACTGTATTCTGTTGATACAAAACGGATATTTTGAAGGACATCATCAGCTATCATAATGTTTTTGAAATATTGCTTTATGGAACGACTCAATGATATTAATTGCATTTATAAAAAGATAATGCTGTGGCTGCACTGTTCGAGAAGACAGGGCTTAAATAATTTGCACGCAGAGTTATAAAAGGTGATACCATGCGTCTCAAGAAATATATAGCATAGTTTGGTGTATCTCTTATTCATTGAACTGACATGACAACGAGATAGTGATGAATGGCAAACGTTTTCTCTTTTTCGTTTTGTTAATGATATAACTACCTTTCCCAGTCCGTCCCTCGCTCTGTGTTACAGTGCTGTATTGAATAAATACTGTGGTACGGATTATGGGAACGTGTGATATCTTTTGTCTATTTTTAATATTTGTTCAGATGTAAAGTTTCAAAATATATTACTCCTGATCAGACTGGGTAGTTCTTCGTATATGAGCTCTTGTCTTCGTAATCATGGTTAACTCTCACAAAAATAGTGTTCAGTTTAAGACGTACAGTACGAAATGTTGTACAAAAATAGTTTAGTATCTGTTCATAATGTTGAGTGTTCCATCTCCACTAATTTAAAAAAAAAACCCTAGAAAATTTGCTGAACTTGAATTTATTTAATATATATGATAATCACTGCGGAACCAGACTGATGCTGTTGCACGATAATGTCACGGGTTACCATGAAATTTACATGCACTTTCAGAATAGAAGGCATTAGTACAAGAACATGTTGAAAACACGAAGCAACAATAACTTCCAGCTAAAAAACTATGTGGTTAATATGGGGGTTTTGTGCATTTGATTCCAAATCAGTGATACAGTAATTGAATTTGTTTTTGATTCCTCTGATGGTGAAAGTAATCGTCATTATGTATTAGTTCACACTTTATTTGTGTAAAATTATTAATGTTAACTACTCCAAAACGGAGTATCGATCTTTGATAAAGAGGATATCCTCGGAAGTTCACCGGACATAATTTTATCATTACAGTGTCTTACAGCTATTGGAATTCAGTTCAGCAAATACAAAATTAATTACGACAGCTGCTACCCACAGAAACAATAATTACGAATAACTTAGTTACTTTCAGTTCCTGAGTCCCATGAGTAAATTAGTGTTTTTGAAAATCAAATGATCTCTGTTACAGAAACTACTAGAAGTAATGCGTCAATTTTGATTGTGGAAAACGTTCAACTACATAAATACTTTCTTTACTGGTGATCGTTTTACCTATATTGATTCATCCGGAAATTATGTCTGATCGATCCTTATTTCTAACTTACTTTATGAATTAATTGTATAGTGACGCAACATAATTTACAGACTCTGAATATTCTTGTTGTTGAATTGGAATGTTGTGCATGCTAGCCCATTGTTTTTTACACTTTCAACGAATCCATTATGCCTCTTATTTTGTTTTATTTTACATGTATAAATGTTTGGGAAAGAAAATAAGTGTCTGCCATAATTTTGGAATGACAAATTTAATTCCTTAAGCTGACGACGCACCTGGACCAATAGTACTTGATATTTTTTGCTCCCCGATTGAAAAGTTTCGGTAGAAGACGGATTCTGAGACACCAACAGCAATATATTTCTTTTTCCCCTTCTCTCTCAGAAGTACGCATCGTAAACCTGCCACCATTGAATTGCGCTCCCTTCTCATGTGCTTCTCTCAAATCCATGACCCAAGGTATTATGGGGAAAGGCAAATCCCCATGACACGGGCATCATGCAACTTGGTCTAAACAGATTGTGTGAAAACCTTCTGTTTTTCTTAATTTCGTAGCTTTTGCTATAGCTCTTCAGCAGATGATCAGTGAAAACGCATTGGTGTCCCTTATTCCCAAAGTCTCGATTTTGAATATAAACGCAAACACGAGTACAACGTTTTCTGATTACATTGTGCAATGTGAAGTGCTACAATAAGTCATTCTGGTGCTGATTGAAATAACCTTCAATTTCAAAAACAGTAAACATATGAGTATTACAATCATTCCATAAAATCGTCAAAAGTTTATTTTAATTGAAGATTTTGTGTTTTTTTAAAGCATTATATTCTTGAATTTGATTTTACAGCAATTATTTATGACAGAAAATTTTTATTTAATGCACAAACGTTTTTCATTTCAATTTACACACATATATATATATGGGATGTAAGGTCAGGTGATGCGTAACATCACAGCCTCTCCTTGACAAATGTCAACCCCGCCTTCTCGTGGTGCATCCTGTTCCCACTAAAGGGGCTCTGACGACCGCCAATAGCGGTATAACTATACCATCGGGATTAGAGGAAATTCTATCCCACACTCACCAACCCGCTTGGCCAGCGTAGTGAGTTATGGCCAAAACCCTCCAAAATGATTCCACAACCTAAATCTTGGCCCTCAGTCTCCGGCAGCTGGAATGTACCTGGCCAAGGCAGCGTCCAGTGCGACATGAAGGCAGAGGGTGCTAAGAATCCCCGGAGGACCGGACTAGGCTGCCATCAGATGCTGACCTTGGCTACGTACAATGGACGCTCCCTATCTTCTGATTTAAGGCTTCTTGAATTGGAAGAGGAACTACAAAGGATCAAGTGGGACATCGTGGGGCTAAGTGAGGTAAGGAGAAAAGGGGAAGATCTCATCGAACTGAAAAGTGGACATCTCTTCTACTATCGTTTGACAGATACTGGCAGAACTAGTGGTGTTGGATTTATAATAAACAAGAAACTGAAGGATAAAGTTGTAGAAGGTTGAAAGTTCCTCTGACAGAGCTGCACGACTTGTTATCCAACTCTCGAAAAGATACCAGGCTCAGATTATTCAAACTTATGCACCCACCACAAGTCATCCTGAAGAAGAAATTGAAGAATTTTATGAGGAAATTTGTCATCTAAATAATAAAGGTAAGCAGCACTTGAAAATAATTATGGGAGATTTCAATGCAAAAATAGGGCAACGGCAACAGAATGAAACTTCAGTAGGTAAATTCGGTCACGGCAACAGAAACCAGCGTGGAAATACTCTCGTTGAGTTTGCAGAGGCAGGAGGGTTTTTCATCTTGAACTCCTTCTTCAAGAAAAAGCCACACAGGAAATGGACATGGAGACATCCAAATGGGACGACAAGTGAAATTGATTTTATTATGTGTAACAAAAAATTCGTCATCGAAGACTGCAGTGTGCTAAACAAGTTCAACACAGGTAGTGACCATAGATTAGTGAGATGTAAGATGCACCTCAACACTAAACTTGAACGTGGCAAGCTCATAAGACAAACAAAATCTATTGACATAACCAACCTTAAAAAACACCATAATACCTTCAAGTTGGAACTGAAGAACAGGTTCTCTGCTTTAGAAGGCCTAACATCAGAAGAAGTGGACATCTCTAAAGTTAACAGAAAAGTAACCAAAGCTCTTATGGAAACAGCAACAAAATTAGCTGGGTCTAAGAACAAGTTGCATGTAAATAAATTATCAGGAAAAACGAAAATGTTGATGCAAAAAAGAAGAGAGATGAGGACAACTAAAGAAGATGTGACTTCCAAAGTGGAATATATAGAGCTATGCAAGACAGTAAGAAAAAGTATCACTGAAGACGTAAGAAAATTCAACTGTGAACTAGTGAGAAAAGCAATTGAAAACAACCAAAGCCTAAAGATAGCAAAGGGACATCTCAGTAAGGGAAGAAAACAGATTATGGCACTGAGAAAAGAAGATGGTTCTGTAACAAGAAATAGAGGCGAAATTGTGACAAGAGTGAAAGATTTCTACTCCAAATTATATGAAAGGGATGATACATGCACTTCAGACATCATGAAAGATACCAGTACCAGAGTTCCTCCAGTCCTTCCAGCAGAAGTTGCACATGCAATCAAGAACATGAAGCGGGGAAAAGCTCCAGGAGAAGATGGAATTACTGTAGACATCATGCAACAAGCAAGTGGAGAAATCGAAACAGTACTCGCCCAAATTTTCACTCGATGCCTTAATGAAGGAAAGATTCCTGAGGATTGGAACACCGCTACAATGATCCTGCTACATAAGAAAGGTGACATTGAGGATCTTGGAAACTACAGACCTATCAGCCTCCTATCAGTAGTTTATAAAATCTTCACTAAAGTTCTTTCACACCGCTTGAAGGTAACACTGGACATGGCTCAACCGAGAGAACAAGCTGGATTCAGGAGTGGCTACAGCACAATAGATCATATCCACGTGCTGAGAGAACTAATTGAAAGAGCGAGGGAATATGAACTTCCATTGTGCATGGCTTTTATCGATTATGAAAAAGCCTTTGATTCGGTGAAACCATCAGCAGTTACAATGGCTCTGAAAACCTGCGGTATTGAAGATGCATACATTAATATTATTAATAACATCTATGAAAATGCAAGTGCAAAGATTAGGCTGTTTGAAAATACAACACACGTAAAAATTGGAAAGGGAGTGAGACAAGGTGACACCATATCTCCGAAGCTCTTTAATGCCACACTGGAGGGTGTTTTTCAGTCACTGAGCTGGGAAAACAAGGGGATAAAGATTAATGGAGATTATCTAACCCACCTTCGTTTTGCTGATGACGTAGTCATTTTTGCAACTACGCCATCAGAGCTGCAGAGTATGATCCAGGAACTTGCTGACAAGAGTAAAGAAGTGGGATTAAAAATGAACTTTCGGAAGACAAAAGTGATGTTCAATGCTTTTACAAGAAATGAAGATTTATCGATTGATGGAGAAAAGCTGGAGATAACGGACACGTACGTTTATCTTGGACAGCAGATATCAAGTGAGGGTCACATTGATGAAGAAATTAATCGGCGTACAAAACTTGCCTGGAGAGCTTTTGGAAGAAACAGCATAATTTTCAAGAGCAATATGCCATTATGTCTTAAAAGAAAAGTGTTTGATCAATGCATCCTTCCAGTGCTTGAGTATGGTGCAGAGACGTGGACCTTAACTAAAAAAGACATACAAAGGCTGCAGACAACTCAAAGTAGCATGGAGAGGTGCATACTTGGCGTAACCAGGAGAGATAAGAAGAGGAACTCGTGGATCCGAAAAATGACAAGAGTGGAAGACATCATGATCAGAGTTAAATCCCTGAAATGGCAATGGGCTGGACATACTGCCAGAAGGACAGATCCTCGATGGGCAGCCGAAATTTTAGATTGGATTCCAAGGGACAGGAAAAGACCCAGAAGAAGACCACATGGGAAGATGGGTGGATGAAATTCGAAAGTATGCCGGGGTGACATGGAGGAGACTGGCACAAGACAGACCGTTGTGGAGGAAACTTGGGGAGACCTTCGTCCAGCAGTGGATTGATAATGGTTGACAATGATGATGATGATGATGATATATATATATATTGAAATTACGAAAATTAAGTCACTTTAAAATTTGTAGCTATAAATAGCGCAAAGGTCTGCTGTTATTTCCGTACTTAGAGCTTTTTTCACCTTGCTGATGCTCCTCTTCAAAGTGCAAACGCATATTATGAAATAAATGAAAATTGAAATTCTGATGTTGATCCACTAGTTTAAACCTCGCAGATACCTTTTTGTTTCTGAAACGTTTTCGACATCGAAAACGCTCCTTTATACCGGATGGCACTGGAGCATGACCAGTAGATGGGAAACCACCCTTACATATTTAACACCATGAACCTTTCGAATTTTATTAACCCTTAATCGCCAACATGAAAAACAGTTGAACACTAAACAATATTTGTCCGGGTGTCCACGTGGACCCCACTTCTGTGGTTAAGGGTTAAAACGAAATCAATTCTTTTTTCAAAGGCATTTCAGATTTTCTAATGAAGAGAACAAGCTTAATCCTTTAGATATACCATAATAATCTTTACAGTGGGAGTCAGATACTTTTATGTGATACAATTTATTCCAATGAAATAAATATGTCCTGTGATATTCCTGTGAATGTGATTATCGAAGTCTCACGTGCAGACGAGGTCTAAAAGCCGTTATGGAATTGTCACATACGTCAAATTGCCCCGTACTCAATCTTCGGTTACATACAAATGTTTTATAGGGAAGCATAAAAGACGGGTTGTCGTTCTGTTCGTCATTCTGTCCTTACAAGAGTGACATTTCTGCTTCCAAATGTTTGTTTGTTGAAATTTTAGGCTTTGTCATGAATTGAAGGATATGTGTGATATTTTAGACGTTTCTTGTTCCGTTCTCCGATCGTCACTTGTCCCAAATCTCTGTTCACCGAATTCTGTTTCCTCTCATAATACCAACACGAAGCAAGTTTCCCCCTGACTAGTAGAGAGAGCATGCTCACAAGCTTATCAGCGCCATTTATCCTGTTGTCAGTTAATCCGAATAAATGCTCTCGTGCTTCAAAATATTAGATTGCTAAAATTATTTCTCTTATGTTTATCAGATTATAGATTTATTTTTTCGTGCAGAAGGAACAACCGTTTCCTCAACCGTTGATCGTGAAAAAAGTTGTCTGTTTCACTACTTCATCAACAAGCCCTTCAGAGATAAAGAACCTAAAAAAGAACTCCGACCCGACTGAAAAGTGTAGGGAGGAATTCACAGAAAGACTTACTTTCGTATTTCAGAGAAGACGGTGGTGAAATGATGTTGTTTTCAGATCCATTTGAAACCGATGTCAACGATGATCTTGATATGTTGCAGATGGAACTATTCGAGATTAAAAATGTCACTGCAATGAAGAGGGCATTCGTAAAGAATTGTTTGTTAAAATTTTATTAAAGAATATGTTCTTTTTGGTTCTTATTCAAATGTCTCAAAACATGTCCTTCGGTGCATTGCACCACTGTTTGGTAGCACATATTGCTCCGAACAGCTAGTTTCTAGGATGAAATCCATAAAAACAAAATCAAGGTACCATCTGACAGGTATTCTGCGCATCGCTACATCAAGTGTACGGGCAGACATAGACTATATGTGTAAGCAAACGCAATGTCAGACCTCACATTGACTGAGCGTTTGGTTTAAAAATGAAAGAAAAAGTAATACATTTTTTCTAATGTCATTTTTTTGAAATTTTTATGTCCAAATTTACGGTCTATTTCTCATGATTAAGCGTTTATTATTATTTTTACATTATATACATATTTTTTACGTAAATCGCAGCAATCGTTGACCTGCGAGTTCTGTGAAAAATCTTTTACCCTTTACACAAAAAGGTTAGAAAACGGTAGGATATAGCGAACTAGATTGTGATCCGATGTTATATTCCAATGTAGCCGTTACGTTCTCACGGTTAAATTTCCAAAAAAATTATAGAAACTCTGCCTGGAAGAGCTCTTCGCATGGCTATAGAATAAACTGTAATGATGTATAATATACCCAGGTTGCTCAGATCGCTTGTAAATGCATCTTATTCTGATAGATGCGCGTCGAGAACTGAGAACCACACTGTTACTACAGGAAAATAATACGATCTTTCGTTTTATTCGAACTAGCCTTAAAAGAACATTTAAATTATATTGTGTAGCGCATACAAAAATGTTTTGTGGTACTTATCGTGAAGGGTACACAACATTTCTTCAGGGGCAGATTTCATCTCTCCGAGATATTGAAAAAAACAATCTCCATGGATAGTACGTCCTAATCTCGCGGATTAAAAGATGAAAGGACTGTGGAGCCAGACATCGACAGCTCTGTGCCTATATAAGTATTTCCAAAAATTGCCAACTACTCTTTCTGAATAAACACTTCCAATGCATGATCAGCTGTTGCTCTTCGGCGCTTCCCTTGAAAATATCCTGAGCTTGATCTGACACCATACCTCTAGATATCCTGATTATAATTTCCTGAGATGGAATTTAAAAAAATACTGGAGTGGTTGACGGTGATTTGCGGGAACCCATGGAGACTAAGTTTTTTATTTCCTCCCCAGTCTTCAGTAGAAATGTAGTCACTTTCACATGCGTTTCACACAGGGACACAAATGTATCAGCTCTTCGTCTTTTAGCATGGCAAATTGCCATCGTTGTGTTCTTAGCATCTCACAATTACAATTCTAGAATCCAGTACTTTATCATATACCCTCCATGATATTTACTGTGTTTTGTTTTTTCTTCATTGTCCTAATAGATGACTGCTGTCCCTGTGAGCATGCGCTGAGCCTTTCCATTTCTACAATCCAATCAGGGGTTTTGGCATTCATACCAATTGTTATGTTCGTATGCCGGCTATTTACTTGTCATACTTCAAGTCGCAATAATATAAACGTAATCTCGATGGAAATAGTATATCAGGGTCATCAACATGTGTAAGGAGAGTTGAGTGTTTTAATACCTAAATTTAATGCAAATCAAACACGTGACCTCTTGGCCAGACACGTGCTTCTGCTTGTAGCTGGATGGCTTTAATGGTGGATGAATGCCTTGGATAATAAGTATGGCTTTCCCTCCGAATATTTTCTTGTGCAGATATTGATTGCTCTCACACTATTAAAATAGAAACACTTTCGTTAGTCCCAGTTTTTTTAAAGAAAAGTCCAAATTCCATATATATGTTTAAAAAATGAAAATTGAAAGCTGTGCATTCTAATTTTTAGTAAGTAAACGCAATTGGTTGAACGACGAAGAAGGCACAACGGGCTTATGAGGCGCAAAAAGCACTTTGAAGGCAGCCCTTTGAAGGAAGCCCTTTGAAGGCAGCCCTTTGAAGGAAGCCCTTTGAAGGCAGCCCTTTGAAGGCATTATTTTTGTTTACATTGCTGGTAACATTAACTCAGATGGCGAAACAAAAACTAGGTGTTATCTAATAGTAACTCGAAGTATTAATTTGAAAGCATTAAATATTATTAAAGCATTAATGATTCTTAACGGATAATTATCTGTTTAGCCTAAATCTGATCTGCTTTTTGCATTACTTGTTGCATAGTTAGTTTGCAGTATTTAATTTTGAAAATTAATTAAATTTAACAAATCTTAGGACTCATTTTTGCAGTATTGATGTCTGTAATAACTTGACAGAAGGAGATTCACTCCTACAGTAACAACAGGTGCTTAAAGAATAAGTCATGAAATCCCCGTACTTGTTCATTTCGTTTCAACACATAAAATGTTGGAGACCATGTTTAGCTGGACAAACGAGAGATGACGGCGCGTTAGTTTGAAATGCCTGTCGAACAACTGATGACGAAACAGAAAAAGCAGATATTTGTTCCAAGATGTAAGGATATCGCGGGGGTTCCACATTAAATTCAGTACTATCTTTTATAGATAGCAAATGAGACATATACTTGTGATGCAAAAGATGTTTAAAAGAGAAGAACAAGTTTAGTAGTAGTAACTATGAGTTTCAAACATGTTTATTCATACGAATTTAGTCTTAGCAAAATCAAAGCTAATGCCACGTTTTAGTTTTAACGTTTTGGGCCCATGATTTTGATTATTAGTATATAATAAAGTAAATGTCGTTCCTTCAAAGCTACGAAAGATCAGTTGAAAAATCTTTCGCAGTAAAATAGGAAAAAAAAGTTCAAAAATAGTAAAATCGTCTTTTCATTTCAAAAACTGGAACTTCTGCGCTTTGCATTCAATCATTCTTGCCTCTTCGTGAATAAAGCTATCTCCAATTACGTTGATTTTTGTACAAGAGAAATTTCAACGGCGCACAAGGTATGAAATTTAGAGAGAACATTGATACTGGTTAAAAACGAATGTCTGAATATACTTTCACCTAACTTGTATTCTACTCCTGGTTAATTAAATTCAATATCGCTTCAATCTAACGGGTGTAAATAACTTACACTTTCTGTTACTTCCTGCACACAATAACTGTATTCATTAATAAAGTATAGCCAAGAAAAACAAGTTAGTAAAATCATTAAATGCATTGGTTATGATACGCTTTCCAACATACCAGAAATCATTACTCAAGGTATGAGGATAATGGCTGTGAAATAAATCTCGCTCCTGTGCCCTGACCTTTGATCCCATTTCGATGACATTCAAAAGAACTGGTTCAGTATACCTCCGAAATAACATGATAAAGTTTTGTCGCAATCGAAGCAATTTTACGTAAGTTATGATGCATAAGGGCTATGGAACAGATCCCGCTCCTGTGTCCTAACCTTTGACCCATTTCGCCCATTTCCAATAGGAATCGTTCCCAGGCAGGTCTCTACAACATACTAACATTTCATCCAAATCGAAACATTTTAACGAAAGTTATGACGCACAATGGCGATGGGAGTGATTCCGCTTCTATATCCCGACCTTTGACCCCATTTCGCCCATTTTCAATAGGGTTTGTCTCCAGGTAGTCCCCTAGCACATAATGAAATTTAATTGAAATCGAACCTTTTTTACGTTCGTTAGACGCATAAGAGCAGTGGAATGGATCCCGCTCCTATACCCTGACGTTTGACCCTATTTCATTCACTTTCAATAGGTTTCCTTCCCAAGTGTTCCTCTACAACATACTAAAATTTCATCGAAATCGAACGATTTTTACGCAAGTTCTCGTGTGGACGAACATACGCACACAACGCGTGACGTAATGAGGCAGATCGGAATCGCGAGCATCTGCTCGCAAGAGTGTGACGTCATAAAACTTTATTAGGATCCACACACAACGCGTGACGTAATGAGACAGATGGCGTGACCGCGCCAACATCTGAATTGCGAGAGCATGACGTCATAAGATTTCTAAGCATGGATAACCTTAATGGTACGACGCCATGACACTAAAAACGTCCTAATTCGGGGTGGTTATTTAAACCACTAAACGAATTCTCCTAAAGTCGAGATGAAGCTAAATCGATTTCTAGTACCAGAAAACGGTAGGTTAATGACTTTAATTAAAATCCTTAGAGCCGTTTTCTAAATAAAATTTAGATATATACAAGAATTGCTCCTTTAAGGTGAACGTCAAGTAATTTTGCTTCCTGTACTTCGAATGGAAAAATTTATGTACACATTTTCTTCCCAAGTAATGCGTTCCCAAGGATGAAAATTTGAACATCGATTAAAATACCTTGGCCGCCCCGGTGGCGCAGTGGTCTAAGGCGCTGGCCTCTGATCATTCGTCCGTAAGGGGTCCGGGTTCGAATCCCGGTCAGGCATGGATGTTGTGTTTGTCTTACGGCACTGGCTCTCTCCCTTCCCTGGAGCCAGTGACCTTAAATTAGGGATGGGCGACTGCTTATAGCCCATTGAGTTGCTCACGGTGGTCGTTAAATCTCCAACCAAAAAAAAAAAAAAAAAAAACCTTGATTTTATAACTTGGAATACTTAATATTTTCTAAAACAACCATAATTATGCAATCCAACATTTGTTTGTCTACTGACGTTATGAAAGTACAGGTCACGCCATTTTCTTTCTGGACAATTAATGCGTTCACAAGGATGAAAATTTGAACATCGATTAAAATTGCTTCATTTTATAAATTGGAATACTTAATATTTTCTAAAACATAACCATAATTATGCAATCCAACATTGTTTGTCTACTGACGTCATGAAAGTACAGGTCGCGCTATCCTTTTTCGGGTTTCAACACCACCAAAGGAAAAGTTATTGATTTTTAATATAATTATGGTTATGTTTTAGAAAATATTAGGTTTTCCAAGTTATAATATGAATTTATTTTAATCGATGTTCAAATTGTCATCCTTGGGTACACATTAATTGTGAAGCAAATGTGTACAAAAGTTTTTATATTGGAAGTAGAGGAAGCAAAATTACTTGACGTCCACCTTAATAACATGGGATAAGGGCGATGGAATGGATCCCAATCCTATGTCTTGAACTTTGACCCCATTTCGACCATTTTCAAAAGGGTTCGTTCCCAGGTAGTCCCCTACCACATACTAAAATTTCATCGAAATCGAACCATTTTTACGCACGTTATGACGAATAACGCAATGGAATGCATCCCGCTCTTGTGTTCTGCACTTTGACCCCACTTCACCCATTTTGAATAGGGTTCCTCCCCAGGCTGTCCCCTACCACATAGCAAAAGTTCATTGAAATTGAACAATATTTACGCAAGTTATGACGCATAAGGGTAATGGAATGGATCCTGCTCCTACGTCGTGACCTTTGACCCCATTTATCCCTTTTTCAATGGGGTTCGTCCCCAGGTTGTCCCCTACCACATACTAAAATTTCATCGAAATCAAACCACTCCTACGTGAGTTATTTTGCCGACAGGCAGACGGACGGACGAAGCTGGAGCGTATACGCTTCTTCAGTTCAACACAATTTTATTAACAAGGTTGGGTTCAGGAGGCGAACATGGGCGTCCTGGTACATATATTGTACGGTAAAATATACAAACTCTAAAATTCTATGTACATTATATACAGCACGATGTATTGATTCACAAAGGAGCCTCGTGGTAAGAGGTACAGGCATTTTGCACAAGAACAATAAGAGAGATTGTCGAAACATTTCGTCTCGAAGCATAAATATATTATAGTGCTGACAAATAACAGAACGAGAATATTATAATGAAGCACTGTACAAAAGGAGAACTGTAGATGACAAAGTAGACAATGTGAAACCTAAGGCAAACGGAATTACAATGTCTTAGTACTGGTAGAAAAAATGATAATCAAAGAGAAAACAAGTAAGGCTATATACATTTGTACAGTATGGTGCATATTATATTAACATTTGTTAGAAGATATAAGCTGTATGTTGAAGTTTGTTTCCGAAAACCAATGGTGAGCATGCACGTTGAACTGAAGTTCAACAGAGCTAGGAGCAACGAGGTTATAAACTACCGACAGTCAGTTGTAACGTCGCTGGCATGCCGGCGAACCAGGAAGCGGCCGGAGACCAGGTGGAACGGAAATGTTGTTCTCTCTGTTGGGCGACGGCCACAAGGTTCTTCAACGTACGGTTGGAAAGCGTAAAAAAGATAATCTCATTGGATGAGTTTTTTGAGAAATTCGTAAAAGACGGCAGGGTATCGAAAAGTTGAAGGAGAGAATTCGAAATTCCTAAGAGTTTAAGGAATTTGCACATCTAGTCAGTTTCTGCACATTACAGAACAGTTAGTAATACACGTAAGGTACTGTGGCATCAAAATAACTGAAGTTACATAAGCACCATTGGACTGTTCTCGCTTACCGATATGAGTTATACAGGGTTATTCAAATCATTTATCCGATTCCAAAAGCCTGTATTTTCGAAGCTTACCAATACGAAGTGAGTAATGGTACATCTACCAAGAAAAAACTGTCTGTGTCTGACTTCTTTAAGTTTCACGAGCAACGTTGAGACGATAATTTATTTCCTCCCATACTTTCTCCAACAGGTCTGTTGCCACTTACTTCACAGTGGTAACAATGCAGGTTTTGAGAACACCCAAGGTTGAAGGCAAAGGTGGCACGTATGCGTCAATCTTAACTCACACCCAAAAGATGTTGCACGACGGAAGTTCTGGTGACTTAGGTGTCTAGCTGTAGAGCATGAAATCATGTTGTGTACTACGACCAATCTAAGTGAATTGCAACTGTATTTTGATTCTTCTTATATTTGTTCTACAATGTGAAAACTACTATATAAGCATAAATTCAGTACACACTGCAAGAAGTTTGAGAAGTGCTTAAATCCCTGAGCACCTACATAGTAAATATGGTGGCGTGTTAAACTACAATTTATGACGGGGTAATAGAACTAGCAAAATTCTGTATACATAATTTGGGACTGAATTCCATTTTTTTATCCCCCAATTAATAGTACAAGGTGTACCTCTTAAGTAGTAACTACTGCTGGATACCCAAGAATGTTTATCATCATTCAGATTGCTTTTTTATGACTAAGGTCACCAATTGACACATGCATATACTGTATATAGAGTGATAATACAATTACATGGTTTTGTTCAGATATATTTGAAAAAGCTTTTTAAGTGAAAATTCAGTCTTTTCTAGCTACATATCCTAGAACGATTTTACATAAATTCATTTCAAAGGCAATTTATTTACCAAATCGTTCTCCTATGAGGTTCCATCATTACATATGGATAAGTAATTACGTGGGTTCCTCCAACAGGATGTACTAATCATGCTGATGTGAATTTTTAATAGGAATGTTACATTTATATTTTCCTATTTTCAAAAATTTGAACATGCCACCTGCCTCTGCACTACCGGTTTTCAAAAAACGTGAGAAAAATCAGCTTTTGTTTGTTTCCGTTTAACACCTCCAGAGGTGTTATACGGAAACAAAAAAACTAAATAAAAAATGTAACTGAAACTGTACCTATACTTCCAACTCTGGACGACTCTCCACGATTTACAAGTCAGTACTGACGTGCCATCTATTGGCCGCAGTGTAAGAGATGCGTACGAAAATCTCGTTATTGACTATTTCTGCTGGCCAGTAGAAAGGAAATTTAGGAATGCCTACTATGTCTCTTCTCCAAAAGATTTGTTATAACAGAGAAGCTTTGTTTTTTCATCAATGTTTTTTCATCAATGGGAAGTTGTGTGTCTCTGAGGGTGAATAATTTTATTACGTGCGTGGAAAGAGAACTGTCTGATGATGCATTCGCCCCAAAACCTTCATTTTTTACACTGAGACTCGCCTTGTGCAGTAATGATACCAGTTGCTAAATGTCCGTGTAAATATGGTAACATCACCCTGGGACGATTCGTCGGTTGCATCATCATAGGGTAAAATAGAGTTGAAACATCACAATATCAAGAGGAAAATAAGCATTGTAGAACCAATTTCTAATTGTACGGGAACAGTGATCAACGTTTCCTGAAACATGCTTCTATCAAAATGATGCGACATATGGTCCTGTATAATGTTGTACAGGTGTAGGAGACTCAGTGGTAATCACGTATACGGTCCCTTATGTGACGCCTCCCATTCCACCCATGAGAAGCGTTGTTAGAAAAGCTGTCTCCTTCAAATGTGATTTCTTGTACGCTTGGTTCCTATAGCTCGCTTTTTGTTGTCTTTTAGTGCTTGCGAGGTTAGTGTTGATAATTTAGTTCATTGTAGCTGTTAAAAAATAGTTAAAATGAAATTTTGTATCCGTCATTCTATTAAATGATTAGGTTGGATACGTTTTTCATTGAGAAGATGCTTTAAACGTTATCAAGAACTTCGAGATTTCTTCTAATTATCAATATATGTATTAAAACTACGATCTCGGAAACGGCGCAGTTTGTCGGTTGTTTACGTGCCACTGTAATGAGTACGTATCAAAAGTGGTGCACAGATGACCAAACGACCAACCGTCGTCAGGCGTGTGTAGTCCGCAGCTCATTGATGCCATATCGAAGCAGAGACTATCGCGCATTGTTCACAGCGACCGCATCGTCGCAGTGCGACAAATCACTTCCAGTTACAAGAGTAGTGATCAGGGCAATATGTCACAGCATACAGTTCATCGCAGGCTTCTGTGCACGGGGCTGCGTAGCCGAAGACACAGCCGAGTCCTCATGCGAACTGCATGTCATCGCGAACAATGCATGAAAGGGGCACAAGATCTTCGAGATTTGACCGTGGATAATTTGAAGAAAACGGCCTGGTCTGACGAATCAAAATTACTGCTGCATCACGTAGACGGCCAGACGCTGATATGCCGATTACCAACGGAGATTATGGCACTGGGATGCACTATCGTGCAGAAACATGCCGGCGGAGGCGGTGTTATGCTGTGAGCGATGTTTTCTTGAGACACTTTAGGCCACATGATCCCAATAACTCAATCCCTGACAGCTGTCAGGTGCCTGAACATCATAGCTGACCAAGTTCACCCATTCACGGCAACTGTGTTCCCTACTGGTGATGGCTATTACCATCACAATAAGGCACCATGCCACACTGCCAGGATCGTCCAATAGTGGTTCTAGGAAAATCCTGATGACTTCCTGTCAATTCCCAATTCCAAATTCACCTGACATGAACCCAATCGAACATTTTTGGGTCAACTTAGAAAAGCAGCGGGTTCGCTCTAAATCATCACCACCCAGAAATATACGGGAACTGGAGGATTTGCTGTTGATATTACGGTAACAGATACCCCAGGATACCTATCGCCACCGCATCGAATCGATGCCTTACCGAGTGGCCGTAGTTTTGAGAGTTAAATGGAGTCCTACACCTTATTGGGTAGGTGATCCTAATGTAATGGCTCATCTGTGCGTTTGTTACTGCAGGTACAAATACGAAGCTTTATTAAAATGGAATGAGAGATTTTCGGCCAGTTCGCGGACGGAGTGGGAAACCCTCATTTTTTTCATAGAAAACAGGCTTTCACACACTTTAAAATACAAGACTGTTCCATCGATTGTAAACGCAATGTACATATTGACCAAAATTTCTCACAAAATTTTCTTGTCTCGTACCCTTAGGCTCTTTTAATTTAGGCATTTTAAACAATAGCTTGCAGTTACCAGACAAAAATCATTCTTAGGAATCACTACATACAAGAACACTTATATCTGAATTTGATGGGTCAACGAAAATCTAAAGTTCGATGCACAGACAGTATATAACGAAGTAAATTTCTCCGTCATTTCTGTCCACGCCAGGATTCGAACCCGGATCCCCTCATTCCAGAATAAGTCACTCTACCAATTGAGCTACGCGGAAGTTTTATTCTGATTCCTATCTGCCTCTATGTCGTGTGCGTCCTTCGGGCAGGTACGTCACATCTCTTGGTACGTTACATCATCTCCCCCTTATTTTATTTTATTTATTTTTTTTTCGAAGTGCTGGAGAAGGGATTCTCTTACTTTTCCTATCTCGCGGTGTGGAAATAACATCACACCAATGCGAAATTTTGAACGGTCGGGTCATCCGGATAGTTCGGGCGCCATTATAACGAAGTAAATTTCTTCGTCATTTCTGTCCACGCCAGGATTCGAACCCGGATCCCCTCATTCCGGAATAAGTCACTCTACCAATTGAGCTACGCGGACGTTTTATTCTGATTCCTATCTGCCTCTATGTCGTGTGCGTCCTTCGGGCAGGTACGTCACATCTCTTGGTACGTTACATCATCTCCCCCTTATTTTTTTTTTTTTTTTTTTCGAAGTGCTGGAGAAGGGATTCTCTTACTTTTCCTATCTCGCGGTGTGGAAATAACATCACACCAATGCGAGATTTTGAACGGTCGGGTCATCCGGATAGTTCGGGCGCCATTATAACGAAGTAAATTTCTTCGTCATTTCTGTCCACGCCAGGATTCGAACTCGGATCCCCTCATTCCGGAATAAGTCACTCTACCAATTGAGCTACGCTGACGTTTTATTCTGATTCCTATCTGCCTCTATGTCGTGTGCGTCCTTCGGGCAGGTACGTCACATCTCCTGGTACGTTACAAGTAGTTACATTTGCTTGATCATGAAACGACGAAAAGCATATTCACCAGACATTTGAGAAGTGCTCCTCTTATCTGCTAGCGCTATCCTAGTGCATTTGAAGGGCAGAGATGTGCTTACCGCTACTAAAAAAATTACAGCCATGACATGTGCGACTTTCATGACCTGTTCCAACAGTCAACTGACTTAGTGGCGTACCAAAACTTATACCATATCTGTAGTAACTTTCCCACGCATTTCATGTCTTCCTTCCTGCTAATAGTTATTGAGCTATATTTATTATAATTACATTTTTTTAGGTTTCGAAGTTAAAATACTTTTGTGAAACCTAACTACCGCAGCGAAATTTTAGTAATATTTCTACTCACCACACGTTCAGTGAGCATAAAATTCTGGTTTAGAAAGAGCTTTTAAACTGCATATTCGCGCTAATACGTAGAATCGAATTTTTAGTTTTATTTCTTAAGAAGAACAAATGCTTAAAAACCTTATATTTCGTTGTATTACATTTTATACCAAATAATAACTTCTGAGAATCTTTAACTACGGCCTTTCCTTTCCATAAGACATTAATTTGATGGGTCCTCAACACTTTCCGAAAACTAAGAACTATAGCAAAGCTTTTCAGTGACTAATAATCGTATTCATTATATACTTTATTAGGGGATGTAAGGTCAGGTGATGCGTAACATCACAGCCTCTCCTTGACAAATGTCAACCCCGCCTTCTCGTGGTACATCCTGTTCAAACTAAAGGGGCTCTGACGACCGCCAATAGCGGTATATCTATACCATCGGGATTAGAGGAAATGCTATCCCACACTCCCCAACCCGCCTGGCCAGCCTGGTGAGTTATGGCCGAACCCCTCCAAAATGACTCCACAACTTAAATCTTGGCCCTCAGTCTCCGGCAGCTGGAATGTACCTGGCCAAGGCAACGGCCAGTGCGACATGAAGGCAGAGGGTGCTAAGAATCACCGGAGGACCGGACTAGGCTGCCATCTGATGCTGACCTTGGCTACGTATAACGGACGCTCCCTATCTTCTGATTCAAGGCTTTTTGAATTGGAAGAGGAACTACAAAGGATCAAGTGGGACATCGTCGGGCAAAGTGAGGTAAGGAGAAAAGGAGAAGATCTCATTGAACTGAAAAGTGGACATCTCTTCTACTATCGTGGGACAGATACTGGTAGAACTAGTATTGTTGGATTTATAATAAACAAGAAACTGAAGGATAAAGTTGTAGAAGTTGAAAGTTCCTCTGACAGAGCTGCACGACTCGTTATTCAACTCTCGAGAAGATACCAGGCTCAGATTATTCAAACTTATGCACCCACCACAAGTCATTCTGAAGAAGAAATTGAAGAATTTTATGAGGAAATTCGTGATCTAAATAATAAAGGTAAGCAGCACTTGAAGATAATTATGGGAGATTTCAATGCAAAAATAGGGCAACAGCAACAGAATGAAACTTCAGTAGGTAAATTCAGTCACGGCAACAGAAACCAGCGTGGAAATACTCTCGTAGAGTTTGCAGAGGCTAACTCTACGAGAGTATTTCATCTTGAACTCCTTTTTCAAGAAAAAGCCACACAGGAAATGGACATGGAGACATCCAAATGGGACGACAAGTGAAATTGATTTTATTATGTGTAACAAAAAATTCGTCATAGAAGACTGCAGTGTGCTAAACAAGTTCAACACAGGCAGTGACCATAGATTGGTCAGATGTAAGATGCACCTCAACACTAGACTCGAACGTAGCAAGCTCATAAGACAAAAAAAATGTATTGACATAACCAACCTTAAAAAACACCATAATACCTTCAAATTGGAACTGAAGAACAGATTCTCTGCTTTAGAAGGCCTAACATCGGAAGAAGTGGATATTTCTGAAGTTAACAGAAAAGTAACCAAAGCTCTTATAGAAACAGCAACAAAATTAGCTGGGTCTAAGAACAAATTGTATGTGAACAAATTATTAGGAAAAACCAAAATGTTGATGCAAAAAAGAAGAGAGATGAGGACAACTAAAGAAGATGTGACTTCCAAAGTGGAATATATAGAGCTATGCAAGACAGTACGAAAAAATATCACTGAAGACGTAAGGAAATTCAACTGTGAACTAGTAAGGAAGGCAATTGAAAACAACCAAAGCCTAAAGATAGCAAAGGGACATCTCAGTAAGGGAAAAAAACAGATTATGGCACTGAGAAAAGAAGATAGTTCTGTAACAAGAATTAGAGGCGAAATTTTGACAAGAGTGAAAGATTTCTACTCCAAATTATATGAAAGGGATGATACATGTACTCCAGACATCATGAAAAGTACCAGAGTTCTTCCAGTCCTTCCAGCAGAAGTTGCACATGCAATCAAGAACATGAAGCGGGGAAAAGCTCCAGGAGAAGATGGAATTACTGTAGATATCATACAAGAAGCAAGTGGAGAAATCGAAACAGTACTCGCCCAAATTTTCACTCGATGCCTTAATGAAGGGAAAATTCCTGAGGATTGGAACAACGCTACAATGATCTTGCTACATAAAAAAGGTGACATTGAGGATCTCAGGAACTACAGACCTATCAGCCTCCTATCAGTGGTTTATAAAATCTTCACTAAAGTTCTTTCACACCGCTTGAAGGTGACACTGGACATGGCTCAACCGAGAGAACAAGCTGGATTCAGGAGTGGCTACAGCACAATAGATCATATCCACGTACTGAGAGAACTAATTGAAAGAGCGAGGGAATATGAACTTCCATTGTGCATGGCTTTTATCGATTATGAAAAAGCCTTTGATTCAGTGAAACCATCAGCAGTTGCAATGGCTCTGAAATCCTGCGGTATTGAAGATGCATACATTAATATTATTAGTAACATCTATGAAAATGCAAGTGCAAAGATTCGGCTGTTTGAAAATACAACACACATAAAAATTGGAAAAGGAGTGAGACAAGGTGACACCATATCTCCGAAGCTCTTTAATGCTACATTGGAAAATGTCTTTTAATCACTGAACTGGGAAAACAAAGGGATAAAGATTAATGGAGATTATCTAACCCACCTTCGTTTTGCTGATGACATAGTCATTTTTGCAACTAGCCCATCAGAGCTACAGAGTATGATCCAGGAACTTGCTGACAAGAGTAAAGAAGTGGGATTAAAAATGAACTTTCAGAAGACAAAAGTGATGTTCAATGCTTTTACAGGAAATGAAGATTTATCGATTGATGGAGAAAAGCTGGAGATAACAGACACATACGTTTATCTTGGACAGCAGATATCAAGTGAGGGTCACATTGGTGAAGAAATTAATCGGCGTACAAAACTTGCCTGGAGAGCTTTTGGAAGAAACAGCATAATTTTCAAGAGCAATATTCCATTATGTCTTAAAAGAAAAGTGTTTGATCAATGCATCCTTCCAGTGCTTACGTATGGTGCAGAGACGTGGACCTTAGCTAAAAGAGACATACAAAGGCTGCAGGCAACTCAAAGAAGCATGGAGAGGTGCATGCTTGGTGTAACCAGGAGAGATAAGAAGAGGAACACGTGGATCCGAAAAATGACAAGAGTGGAAGACATCATGATCAGAGTTAAATCCCTGAAATGGCAATGGGCTGGACATACTGCCAGAAGAACAGACCATCGGTGGACAGCCGAAATTTTAGATTGGATTCCTAGGGACAGGAAAAGACCCAGAAGAAGACCACATGGAAGATGGGTGGATGAAATTCGAAAGTATGCGGGAGTGACATGGAGGAGACTGGCACAAGACAGACCGTTGTGGAAGAAACTTGGGGAGACCTTTGTCCAGCAGTGGATTGATAATGGTTGACAATGATGATGATGATGATGATATACTTTATATTTCAAATTATTAACTGCCCACAAGGTTGCAACACCAATTTTTATTTTTGAAATTCTAATTTCTTCAAAATTAGTAACACTAAAAAAGAAAAAAAAAAACAGTTTCCTATTTACTAAACTTCAGTAAATTTCGCCATAAGGGAAATGCTCGTTTCTGCTACTTTACGTATAAAGTTAATTTTATATGCCCTGTCTTTGATAAACTTGAAATTAAGGCTTTTGATTTCGTAAAGCTATGAAATTGTAGTACCTGTGGTTTTCGTAGGTTCAATTATTTCTTTTCAAATTTCATCTTTCGCAGCAAAAATCTCATGTATGCTGTAATATACACTGACGGAAAAAAATCCCAACACCAAGAAGGGTTTGCGTTAGATCAACGACAGTTGGTAGGCCGTGAGAGTATATCTGTAAGATGACGTCTATGCAAATTTCGCGCTCGGCGCATACGTGTGGCGCCAGTAGCGCCCCTCGGAACATACAAAGCAGGTTTGCTGTAAATACGCGCTGTAACGTTCGTGAGCGATATCTATTGTTGAGATTCGACGTAGTGTGCTGATGTTAGTTAAGAATGCCTTTAAGAAGACGAAGAAGCCATTATCAACAGCTCACGGAGTTTGAACGAGGTCGTGCAATAGGGGTACGAGAAGGTGGATTTTCTTTCCGCAATATTGCAGAACGACTTGGCAGGAATGTAGCCAGTGTGCATGATTGTTGGCAGCGGTGGTCAAGGGAAGGTACTGTTTCAAGAAGACCGGGTTCCGGCCGGCCACGTGACACTACGGAGAGGGAAGACCGCCATGTACAGTGTATGGCCGTGGCACATCGTACCGCGTTTGCGGCAGCAATTCGAGCTGCAGTTGCCACCACAGTGACACAACGAACTGTTACAAATCGGTTACTTAAAGGACAGCCTCGAGGCAGACGCCCTGTAGCGTGCATTCCACTTACTCGAAACCACTGCCGTTTGCGCCGTCAGTGGTGTCAAGCTAGAGCTCATTGGAGGACGGAGTGGAGACCTGTTGTGTTTTCTGATGAAAGCCGGTTCTGCCTGCGTGCCAGTGATGGCCATGTGTTGGTTAGAAGGAGGCCAGGTTAGCGTCTGCAACCAACCTGTCTGCGGCCGAGACACACTGGACCTACACCTGGAGTTATGGTCTGGGTAGCAATTTCCTATGACAGCAGGAGCACTCTCCTGGTTATCCCACGCAACCTGACGGCACAGTTGTGCGTCGGTCTGGTGATTCAACCTGTTGTGCTGCCATTCGTGAACAGCATTCCAGTGGGTGTTTTCCAACAGGATAACGCTCGCCCGCATACCGCTGTTGTAACCCAACATGCTCTACAGAGTGTCGACATGTTGCCGTGGCCTGCTAGATCAACAGATCTTTCTCCAATCGAGCACGTATGAGATATCATTGGACGACAACTCCAGCGTCACCCCCAACCAGCATTAACCGTCCCTGTATTCACTGACCAAGTGCAACAGGCATGGAACTCCATCCCACAAACTGACATCTAGCGCCTGTACGACACAATGCATGAACGTTTGCGTGCTTGCATTCAACATTCTGGCGATTACACCGGTTATTAATGTACCAGCATTTCACATTTAAAATGGCTCTTCTCGCGCTTACAATAAGCTGTGATCTTGAAACCTTATTTAATTAAATATGTTACCTATACAAATGTATTGTCGCCATTTCATTCCTCTGCAACTATTTTTTCGTGGTGTTATGATTTTTTTCCGTCAGTGTATGTCATAATACACTGGCATGCAAAGATTAAGGACGAGACGGTTTTTTGAGTGTAAGGTCGTGCAAAAGTGCTCCACATCGACTCAAATCATACCATAAGATCCCCAAGATGTAAGAATATGAGACAAATGAGCAAAACCGTCCAAACAAGGAATCCAAAGGATACAAAGGCATTTTATTGAAAAGGTAACTTCGAGCACAACTGGACAAAAGACAGAAAGGTCCATGTGACAGGCGGCTGGCAAGAAAAATCCAGTCTTTAGTAGGGGATATGATCATCCCTGACTGCGTTGCAGGATTTACAACGTCTGTCCATGCTGAGGACAAAGTTGTCAAGGAGCTGTTGAGGCATCGCTGCCCATTCCTCTTGTACCGCCAATCGCAGCTGCGGAATCGTTGCTGGCGGCTGGTGACGTGCTGCCAAGCTTCTCCCGAGAAGGTCCCACACGTTTTTAATTGGATTTAGGTCCGGAGACCTTGCGGGTTAATCCATGCGTTGAATATCTTCACTCTCCAACAGCTCTGCGACAGCCACTGTACGATGAGGTGTAGCGTTGTCGTTCATGAAGAGGAACTCAGGACCCACAGCACCTCTAAGCAAACGCACGTGAGGCAGGAGAACCGGGCACCAGTGACTGAACCTCCTTGGAAGATGTGTAGGTCAGTACGTCTACCAAGCATGATACCGCTCCAAACGAGAATTCCACCACCTCCAAACCGGTCCCTATCGATGATGTTGGAGGTGTGATTGCGTGTTCCCTGCTCTCTCCAGATGTGTATAAGAATCGCTCGTCAGACTAAATCGGCTCTCATCCGTAAAGAGAACTCGACCCCATTGCTGATGTGTCCAGTTAATGTGTTCCTGTCACCACAGAAACCGCCGTCTCCGATGAGCAGGCGTTAATGGCACACACCGTACTGGTCGTCGTGCAAATAGACCACTTTTGTGCAGCCTCCTGGCCACGGTAAAACACGATAACGGATGTCCAGTTGTCTTTTGCATGTGCCTTGCGATTTCTCCCGCTGTAGAGCGTCTGTCTCTTCTCGCCTGTAGGACAATGTACCGGCGGTCCACCGCCGTGGTTGCTCGTGGACGATCACTGCTAAACTCTCGGACAGCTTTTCCTGTCATTTGAAATGCTCTCCAAGCTCGTGAAACGATGCTGTGAGAGATCCCGAACTCCTCGGGAACACTAGTCACACTTCGACTTTCTTCCAACTTCCTAATGGCGCGACCTCGGGTAAAGTCATCCAGATGTTGTCTACTGGATTGCTTGCTGGCCATATCACACGGTGGCAGCAACACGACGTCGTTCAAACCGATGTACACCGTGCAATAGCTTTCACCGAATTGCTGAGCGTACATCGCCCGTGTGCTTTATACACTTCCGACCCCCCCAACGTCATGCTGCGTATATGCGCATACCCTACCGTACCGGACCCTAGTCTATCTCCTGAGTGGTCTTTCAGTTCGTTCTGCCTGCTCGTTCCGCTGTTATGCTAATTTCTCTTCTTTGTCCTTAATTTTTGCACACCAGTGTATAATCCTTTATAAACATATAAACGTAGAACTCAGGAAAGGTATACAATATTTTCCAAGTGCATCAACATTTTTGGCCTCTGTTAATTGGGCACGCATTATAGTTGGGGTCAGATTGTTCCTCCTGCGCCCACATTCATTCTTAGGCGAAGTGTTAGTTGAGACGTGACTGACTATCAGTCTAGCTGTTCTACTTCTACGACTTACCTACCCACTGTTTTTTCCGAGATTTTAAGTTCAATTTAAAGCAATTTCGTTTAAGATAAATTCAAATGTCCCACTGGGCATAGGTATTTGCATATAGATCTTCCATGTTTGTGTAAACTCTACGAGAAATTGCATATTCGTTCTAAACAAAACTCCACTTATATGTGTACTAAAGATGGAGAAATTAATTTTTTGATGAGATTAGCCTGTTAAAATTCAAACACTAAAAATTAAAAAAAAAAAAAAGTTTCATAATTCAATAAAAGTGAAAATTGATGCACGACTTATAAATGTGCATTTTTCTTTGTTTAAATAAATAACTGAATATATTTTAATCGTATTTCCATTAAATTTCCTAGTCGTGTGGCTCACATGCATAACCCTGTGTTTTTGGTATCCATGTTATTCCAAAATGTGTAATAGCTGCTGATGAGAAATAAAATTTTCCTTGTATTGAGAAAAAGAGGAACACGAAGTTTTTATTTTACACATGATTTTCATATTTGACAGATGATTTTAATGTTTGACACAGGATTTTAATGTTTGTTAACGTCAATTGAATTCTGTCACTGTAAGAACGAAAGAAATGACCCAAGCAGCACAGCCTTGCAATTTAACGTAGGCCCAACCCTGAGCCACCGTTTTCTATTCTCAGTGTTTGACCTACGTGAAATCTCAAGGCTGCGCTACCCTGGGAAGGGGCCAAGTAATTCAAGAGGTAGAAACAGACTTTAATTACAGACTGTGAAAACCTTGACAGAATGGAACCTTATTATAATGTCTAAACAGGATTTCAAATTGTAATCATAGTATAATATGAACACTAATGTACTAGTTGTTTTGTAAAACCCAAGCATCATTTGGAGTCGTTTCGAAAAAGCAAACACAAGTTTTTCATACTGCAATCAGATTACAAACAGATACATTAAAATTTTCAATAGATACAATTTTCCTTATCATTGATGACGTCGGGACTGTTTGGTGTTCTCAAATGAAATTCCGTATTTATTATTTTTCTACAAATACTTATTTCAAAGTATGTTAGTCATTATCAATGTGTTCAGGAAAATATAGACTTCACTGTAATAGGGGAATATAATATTTGCCACTGAAACATTTCTCTATTTAGTTCCTGCAAATGTTCTCAAATAAATGTACATATATCTATTTACTATTCGGTACATTTTAATAACCTGACGAAATCTTCAGCTGCGCGGTACATGAAGAATTAACTTCCCTCAGCGGTTGAATTAACATTTAGGATGCTTTCATCTCAGATAAATATAGCTGTAAACGTTAAGCTTTTTGTTACTGCAACGTAAAATATGCCATATAATGTGCGATGTGAAACGGTTTTTTTTAAGAAATCACTTTTTAACGATTAGAAACTTATGTTCATAATTATTTTGATTAGCGTAGATGGATATTTAATAACTTTACCCCAGGACTAACTTATATATCATGAAAATGATAAGGGAGATTACATCATAATCAAAGTAAAGATCCGAAAAAGACAATGAACCTTATGCTTTTATGAGGATTTATCACGTGACGTCATCGAGAAGTGTCAGTTAAGTGGCCACAGTCCTTGCAAGTTCCTGAAGGACAAACACAGCTGGCTGTCCTGCAGTTATTGTGTAAGATGCGATCATTAGCGATCAATGTTAACAAAAATATTGAAGATTTAGACTCTTCAAAGATAAAAAATCTTTTAAAGGTTAGTTTTATCTATAAGTCAGTGATTTCTGCTAAGGCTGGGAAACTATCTTTTACTTGTTCAAATGCTGTTGGCGTGCAGTGTTTGTACTTATTGGGCCAGTCGTTTCACTTGATGATTCAAAGTTTTCAAGTTGAATTTAAAAGGTGTTGGCTTTGTTTTGCGTAGGTTTTATTGCTACTGACTATTTTCTGATAGAACACCCTTCAGAGTTTGTCTTTTAGTCAAAAAAATTCCTAAATCAACGCTTTGGTATCCAATCTGCACTTCTGTGCGCTTGGGTTTTTCACTTTCAGAGATTTCTATTCAGAAGGTTGCTGGCTGATCAAGGAGGTGTTGAAACTTTTTATATAGCTGAAAGTTAATTTGTTAGCCAATCTGACTGTTAGTCAGAATCAAATCTCTTCGGCTATTCTGAATTTTTTAGGAGAGCTTGACCCACTTTTTTTTGCGAATTTTCGGCTATTCACTTAGTATTTTCACTTTTAAGATTATTTGGCTGTCAGTGTTGGGAGATTTTTGTTTTTCACTTTAATATTTCGTTCTACATATTTCCTCCCCAAACCACCGTTGATTTTATTTTTATTAACCTGGATTTTTAACTGGAGCTGAAGCTTTTGTGGAAAAATGCAAATAGTGGATAAAATTATTTCCAAATATTTTTTTTTTTTTTTTTGGTGTCTAGGTCTGTTTACAGACTGTGATTATGCTGCTAAATTTATTTACGGATAAATAACGTAGGGCGCAAATCAATATTATTGGGTTTTTTTCACCACAATTTTGCGTGGAAAATCAGATTTTGCTCTAAAACGCTTCCCAGAACTAAGAGAAACACTTTTTTATTGAAGAGTTCCTACCCAGAAAAAACACAAGTGCTGGGAAACTGCTGGCCAACAGCTGGCAGTGATGGGTCACTGATGGCTGAAATTTGCCGCTTATGGGCCGGCAGCGGTCCGTTGGTGGCAGCGCCATCAGTTAGCTGCCTCCAGTTACCCACTATTGGCCCTGCAGCATCTCTGCGAATTATGGGCCTGCAACGTAGCGCCACTGTGGGGCGGAACTGGCAAACCAAAACAACCCCAACAGGAAGTGCGAGCGCGGGACTGCGCATGCCCGAAAGCATTGTGTTACCGTTTTAGTTGGACTTTTTGCTGTTGACGACTGCTAGTACGACATTGTCTGTGTTTCTATCGGTGTTCTTCGCTACATTGGCTCAAGTAAATGAAAGGTAAGGGTTTTTTTTTTTTTTTTTGTAATGTCATTATATGTTTTAATCCCCATGTTCTTAACAACAATGTTAGTTTCCATCTAAAAATATCTGAATTTAGTGCTTAAAGGTGGGTCATGCTTCTTGCCAAAATTTGTTCTGCTCGAGTGCAGATTATCGATTTATTTTTATTGTAGTATATAGTAATGTGAACATTTTCTCTTTGGCATTTCATAGACAGCAATGTTTTAAAAAAAGTTATCTAGTTAAGGTGCTGAGATAAGAGGAACAGTCACAACATTCTGTACTTTTGAGGTGCTTTCGTTTCAAAGTTCGTAGGTAGGGCCCGTTTGCTTATACCTGTACTGAATATTTTTATTTTACTCCGATAACAGCAATACATAATTTTAAAAACTTTGGCGAATTTCTGAAAATTAGCACTAACTTGCACGCTTGAATTGTTTTCGTAAGTTTCTGGCTTTTTTTGTATAACAGTGTGTATCTTCAATACTCAGTTCTGATACAGACATGACCACGAATTTTAGGAATAATAGTTTTTTTGTGTGTGCATTTTAGAATTGTGTTTGAAAAGTATTTTGTTGTAACTGTGCCGTTCATTACTTTTTTTTTCTTTTTTCTTTTGTACTGCTTCACTCTGGTGGCATGTTTTTGTTAAATAATATTTTGTTTGACACCACACTTAAGTTCCCAGTTGTGTCCCATTGTATTCTGCTTCACACTGTTATAGTCCATCCATAGGCATCATCGCCTTCTAATTATTAGGGGGCACAGATATATCTTACCTTACCTTCCCAACTCTCTTTTTTTCTCACTATAAAGCAATGCATTATTTTTACTTGAGAGCTACCCTTTCAACCACCCTGTAATTTATCCACCTTTAGATATACTTCATTGATGCCATAACCAGAATTTGTCAGCTGTATTGTAGGAGTAATTAGGGGTAAAATCATTAAATTGAACTCTTTCAAAGGTGAGTATTGACAATGTATTTATTCAGTTAAAGTAAATTTTTTCACCTATACTTTAATGACATTTCATATGTATGCTTAGTTTATAGAATAAAATCTTGTTCTACACAACCTTGATTTAGAAGCAGGAACATAATAAGTGTATAGTTTCTATTTAATCACAAACTGATCGAAAAACGTTCCTCCTCCCCGTCCCTGTTTGATATGAAAATCTTTGTCCAGCTCAACAGTATCGACTATGCTCTGGTGGACATAGCACAACTCTACGCGGTTAAGTGCCGTATGTTTTTTTTTTTTATTGGATATTTAATGACCACCGTGAGCAACTCAATGGGCTATAAAGTAGTCTCCTGTCTCTAATTTAGGACCACTGACTCCAGGGAAGGGAGACAGCCAGTGCCATAAAACAAACTCAACATCCATGCCTCATTGGGATTCGAACCCGGACCCTTCTCGCACAAATGGTCAGAAGCCAGCGCCTTGACCACTGTGCCACCGTTGCGGCGAGCCGTATTAGTGTATTTAGTACAGTAATAAGAAATTAAGTTTTTAATTGATTTGTAAAACATTTTCTCAAAGTTTTAATTTATTTGTAAAAAAAAAAAAAAATCCATGCCAATGTAGCCTGTCCCTTGGTGTTCCCTATTTGGCAAAATATTGGGGTGTGTGTGTCCCCGAATCCTCATAACGATGGATGGATGCCCGTGGTCCATCCATCGTTATTAGGCGCAGCTGAAAGATGTGCAATTATTTTTTCTGTGACATTTCATTGTAAAAATAAAAACAATTAAAATTTCTCTTAGGGTTTTTAACTTTGCAAAATTAATGTGTGAAATACACATATACTCACACTATCATTGTAGGACACACCACTTTTAACAATATATCTTAAGACGGGTATTGTTCACTTGATAGAGAGGTCACTTGACCGAAAACCAGTTGATCGAAAGGTACATTTCACCGCAGGGTCACTTGACCGAAAAGTCCATTTCACCGAAAGGTCACTTCACCTAAAAGTTTATTTCATCGAAAGGACATTTAATCGAAAAGTTCATTTCACCAAAGGATTACTTTACCTAAAAGTTCATTATATCGAAAGATCATTTCACCGAATGGTCAGTTTATCGAAAACTTATAATTTTGTTGTAAGAGATCTGTTAAAGTGTGGTGCTGGTTTTTGAAAAACTGGCCACCTAAACATTATTGGATTGTATAAAAAATACACTTTTAATTTCTATGAAACCCCCATGAGTAAGTTTCTCGAAATATAACATTAATTAATAAGGCCTAGATCTGTGCCTTTTTGTCAAATTTTAATTCTCCGAGCTCATATTCACAAGGTTTCGTAGCAAATCAAGTAAATAATGTTCCTGTTTTACTCAACCACGAAACATTAAATTTTTTTGACCATAGCCCTAGATACAGGACATTTTAAGAGATTTTAACCCTACTCATATTCATAAGCATTACATAAAATGTAAAGTAACTTTTTATGTAAACCTTATGAACATGATTAAAATTTGCTAAAAAGGCTTAAGCCGAGGCCTATTGTCTGAAAAAAAAATTTTTTTTTTCTTAAAACTAAATCTTTGCATTCTTTGTTACACGGAGAAAGCAAAAGCGCAATTTGAGTATAATCTCCTAACGTTTTGGTGGTCTGTCTGCCGAACTTGCACCACGCTTCAACAGATCCTGTAATGAAATCCAAAGTTTTTGATAAACTGACCCTTCGGTGAAATGTCCTTTCGATGAAATGAACTTTTAGGTAAAGAGACTTTTCGGTGAAATGAACTTTTCGATCAAGTGAACTTTTTGATCAAGCGATCTTTCGGTCAAGTGACCCTTCAGTGAAGTAAACGTTGGCCAAATGAACCAGACCCCTTAGGACACACCATTTCTAATAGTATACGAATTCTAACACTTTCTTATAGGGTTGTTGGCCTAAACAGAACACTATACTTCACCCCATATAAAATTAATCAGCTGATGTAAGAGTAATCTACCCATTAAACACAGTTCATTTCTGGAATTCCACCGTAACCTGTTTTGTTATTTAACCATTGTTAAAAACTGCAAATATCCAAACACTTCCTTACTTTGTAATTATTTTCACCCATGTATCAGGAACATTTTTGATCCACGGGTGAAAATAATTGCAAATTAAAGAAGTGTTTGGATATTGGCCCGGACAATTTAGTTCTAAGGGTAGCACGAAAAGTGCTTGGTGGTGGTTAATAACCAACCATCTTTAAATTATCTCTAGGGGATTTGAACTTGTCTCATGAATTCATTACTCAATAAAAAAAAATTGAAACGAATCAACTCAACTGTGAAACCACATTCACCAACAAAGCATTACCCATCAACACCTGTAATGGTGAAACAGTGTGACAAGTTATCACACTTGAATTTTTCACAAAACCCCTATGAAGTTCATTATAACTAATACCATCAGAAGTAATGTGGTTGAGGGCGCAAGCCTTTGTTGCTGCTTCACCAATTTGCAAACAGTGTTAGAAAACAATATTGTTGCTCACCACTGCAACAGTGAAGAGAAACTGAACCACAAATACTGTATGTCTAGCCTGTGCCCTTGTGCTTGAGAATGGACAACCCACGGTTTGAATGGCATAACTACTACAAAATTTCTGAGATGAATGAGGTGTTATATTTTCAAGGGGCAATGCATCAATCTTTGTTTCAAATTTATATACTTATCATTATACCATGCTGAAATGTATTATTTCAAATCCTCTTATTTTTTTTTCTGTGGGTGAGGGTACCTGACTGGTATTTTTCCTTGAATTTTAGGGTTGATTTGTACAACAAAGGGAGGGATTCTGACACTATTCGAAAGCGGAAACGAAGGCAAGCATATAAGATTATTTGTAAAGAAAGGAAAGAGATGTTGCTGGACCAGAAATGTGCAGAACTGTCCTCAACTGATTTATTAGTATCCCAACTGCCAAGTACTTCCCATGTCTTGGAAAGCTCATCCAGTAGTAGTATTTCACAGAATGAAATCAGTGATGAATATGATACTTCATCGATGAACAGTTTTAGCTATGCAAATTTATGTTCTGGGGATGGGTATTCCAGTACGAGCATTTCTGAAAATGTATCTCCTAACTGTAAGGACATGGATGAAGAACCATCTATTGAAGAATTTTTAAGAAACTGGTTTGTCAGCAGTAGAGTGCCAATGCAAGCACTGACAAATCTTTAAAAAGGTTTACGGAAGTGGCATCCTTCCTTACCCATTACTGCTGTTACTCTGTTAAACACTCCCAGGGCAGTAGAAGTACAGAATATGGGAGTCGGGGAATTTCACCATTTTGGTTTGAGAAAAGGAATCGTTGATGTTCTGGAGACAGTTCAATTTACAGGAGATGTTCTGAACTTGAACTTCAATGTAGATGGTTTGCCTCTCTATAGAAGCAGCAGTAAGCAGTTCTGGCCCATCTTATGTTTTGTTGAAGAAGATTGGTCAAAAAGACCTTTCATTGTTTCTCTATTCTGCGGTCCTTCTAAACCACCTTTAGATGAATTCTTCTCTTCATTTGTTGCTGACCTGCAGCAACTTCAACAAAATGGTTTAAACCACGATAACCACCAATACCGTGTAGCTGTTAGAGCATTTACGTGCGATGCACCTGCCAGAGCATTCGTGAAAGGCACTGTGTCACATAATGCATTTTATGGATGTGACCGCTGTGATCAGCACGGTGTACGATACAAGAATCGGACAACGTTTCCTGATTGCTGTGCAGAAACACGATCTGATGAGTCTTTTGATAAAATGA
This sequence comes from Macrothele yani, assembly GCA_039090855.1. NCBI lineage: Eukaryota > Metazoa > Arthropoda > Arachnida > Araneae > Macrothelidae > Macrothele > Macrothele yani. The sequence goes on along the minus strand of CM077018.1, from coordinate 27,640,154 downwards.
CTCAACCTGCCCACCATAAAGTCATAAGTCCTTTAGTTAATGTAGATGTTGGGCTGGTATCCAGGTTTCCTCAAGATGCAATGCACTTGGTTTACTTGGGAGTCATGAGGAAACTTCTTCTAACATGGAAAGGAAAAGGGCCTTCTCTCCTTGGCAAATTGTCTTCCCAGAGTCGTAGTTTGCTTAATGACCAGATGGCTAAGGCCCAAATTTATTGGCCATCTGAGTTCAACAGAAAACCAAGATCACTGAATGATTTGGAAAACTGGAAAGCTACTAAATTTAGGCAGTTCCTTTTGTACCTTGGGCCAGTTTTCCTAAGGGATATTTTAGAAAAGAAGTATTTCTGTCATTTTTTACTTCTTTTTGTGGCAGTTAAGATTTTGGCTGGTAAAAATTCTAATTTACAGCTCATTGAGTATGCTGACTCCCTTCTGATCATGTTTGTTCAAGAAGCCAAAGAACTTTATGGCCAGGAGTTTGTCATATACAATGTACATTCTCTAGTGCACATTTCAGAGGATGTTAAGAAGCTAGGCCCAATAGACTCATTTAGTGCATTTCCTTTTGAGAATTTCATGCATACTTTAAAACGTATGCTACATAAACCTAACCTTCCTCTACAACAAGTCTGCAAAAGGATGGCAGAAAGTGCACACTTGAGAAGGCAAAGAAATGTTTATGCAGGGAGGCAAACAAATAAAGCAGAATTTAGAGTGGTTTCTTCTAGTAGGACAGCACACAATACAAGACCAAGTGGTGGTGTACCTGGAATACACTTTTCATCCATAGAGTGCCCATCCTTCAAATTGTCCATTACTAAAAGAGATTCCTTTGTTTACCTTACAAATGGGAAGGTCATCCAAATAGTGAATTTTATTTTATCAGAAGATAATGAAATTTTCATCATAGGAATGGAATTCAAGAAAAAGTGTAGTTTCTACCATTACCCCCAAGATCTTGGAAATCTTCACTTTTATTCTATTCAAAATTTATCTGACACAATCTCAGTCTATCCGGCAACACATATTTCCGCAAAGGCAGTTGTTTTACCCTATAAGTCATTTTTAGCTTGTATACCTTTACAACAGTAGGTGCAGAAAGGTATACATGCCAAATACACTTCTGTTTGTGAAAATTGCAACACCATGAAAAACTGCTGGTATTAGCTTAAAACTTACACGATATGTACTTGAGAGAGCTCTTAACAGCCAGTGATACATCAGGGTTGTTTCAGACACACAGTGATACCCATCCTTCAGAGTTGCCCTAGCACAATAGCTCAGCAGGAATATGGTGCTTAGCAACATGTCACCCATGGAATGTCCAAGACCTCATCCATGAACAACAGATACTGCTTTTTCCCTGGCTGTGTGTTCGGCTGATATGTCAAGGGTGATCAGATGTTTGGCTTTTGGAGGACATGTCCTCCTGTCTTCCAGACATTAAGGGAAGCAGCCTAAATGGCCAGCTTTTCAATAAGGAATAATTCAAATACATTTTGATCAAATTCTTGTATTGTAATCCTACATCCTATCAAGCCACCTCTAAAATGTATTCATTCATTTTTGTATTATTGCACATGTACTTCCTCGGGCCTCGCCTCCTGGTCAGTTTATTCCTGCAGTCTTATAGCAATGAGTCACTTGTGAGTCAACAATGCAGAAAAAACCCACAAGGGCATGTTAGACTGTCATTCATCACATGTGGATGTTGCCATGCAATGCATTCCTGTAAACAGTGAGCTCATCCTGCTTGTTTGGTGTGTTTTGAGTCTCATTGCTGTGACTACACGAATTGTTTATAAATCAAGTTTCTTAATCAGTGAGGAGTATACAGCTAGTTAAATGCAATTTGAAAGACATTTCATGCTCAGAATTTCACAAGTATTTGTTAAATAAACTTGATCTACTGAAGAAAATCTCTTCCAGTTAAAAATATAAGTAAAAATGTCCAGCAAACTAAAATCTTTCTTAAAGTTTTGCACATATAAACTCTCAAACTGTAATATTTAAATACAGTATGTGCATTCATATTTATTTTCGTGCAAATTTTTCGTGCCCTTTTTGAATAAAAATGTCCTCCCATTCCAAAAGGTAATGTGTTCAGCCTGCATATCCCCAATCAAACATATGTGGGACATGGTAGCTTAGCAACTGGCCTGTCAAGTACCTCCACCAATCACCACAAATGAACTCTGGTCTCGCATACAAGCAGCCTGGCAGGCTATTTCCCAGGACGATATCAAAAACCTCTTCCATTCAATGAATATTTGTGTAGAGGCTGTCATTGTTGCTCGAGATGGCTTTACACGATACTGAGTTTTGCAGCGTAAAAATCTTGTACAGCTCAAGAAATCTATCATTTTTCTCCTGTAACATGAGGAATTTGTGATGTAAATTTCATTTGTACAGCAAAGTTCTTGGTGTTTCAATTTTCACAAACAGTAGGGCTTTTGATGAAAATCCTTGAACATTTTTTGTATCCTTGAAAATTTCTTTATTTTTGAAATCTAGTGCTCTTATCTGTAATATTGCCATACACTGGTTATTTTGCAGTTTTCCCTAGTTTTCCCTAGTTTTCATTATTTTATTTTTCCTTTCATGTACTGTTTCATTTCTTTATGTATATTCCTTGTCTCTGACCATTTTGCTCCCTCACATCTGCAGTTACTTGTAAAAAATACTTTAAAATTGCGTTTCAGTTTTTGTGAAAAATTTGTATAGTTTTAAAAAAATAACCTTGACAAGTCCTTTTTTTTTTCTCGTCATGTGTAGTCGCAATGGATTTGCTTTGTGTTTTTACCATGACCCCCCCCCTTCCAAAGAAATTAATTTTTATAATTAGGAATCAATTGCAATGATACATTAGGAAGAGAAATAAAAGTTTGGGACTTCTGGATTGAATGATCATTATACATGAAATTCAAAGGTGTTATCATTACAGGAATAAGTACATGTATTGTGTTGTTGAGTTCCCTAATGAAAATGGGAAAGTGGCTGTGGTCCCTCTGGCGTGGGTTTTGGAAGAAGAAGAAGAAGAAGTATTTTGCTGGTGGCCAACACGGAATGTCCAAAAGCACGTGATACTGAGGTCTACACCAGAAGAAGACAGCTGGATTTTGTGCAAAGTGAAAGTGGCACATTATTCAAGTAAGTATACAATTGATTTTCTAAGGGTTCGGTCCAGGCAACTAAATTTAAAAATAAAGTTTGGTATATAATTTTCTACTACAAGAAAAAAATAGTCGTTGCATGCGGTGTTTCATATAATTTTCTTCTACAAGAAAAAATAGTTGTTGCATGCTGTGTTTCATTTCATTGCTGATCACTGGAAGTTGCATTATTGTAACAGAGTGCCAATGACAGAAAAAAGCACTTTTTTAGTTATTGTGCTCCAGGTTCTAAAATTAAAACCATATGTAGTTTTACTCAAATGTTTATAGTCAGCAACTGGATGCCTACTTCAGCGATGGAACCAGCATCTGGTGTTTAGTGACAAAGGGTGAAAACTTCAACGAAAGGAGCATGGCAGAGTTACTAAATTTCTAAAATATTAATTACACCATCATACTATTTCATAACAATTTCAGCATCATTTTAAAACTTGACATACACGCTTTTGTGCATGGAACATTTTGAATACATACCCTTAAAACGGGAATGCAAAACATGTAAAAAATGTCCCTAGTTTTTAACTTAAAAAAAATGAGGGTTCTGATTTTTTATCTTAAAAGATAAAATTTCCTGAGCATCCAGCTTTTTTATATGTGGCAAGTAAAAAATTTCTGCACTAGCCCAGCTGAGCATGTAACTTTTCAGGTATTTTTCAAGCCCTGACGTGCCAGTTAACTGTTGCAATGTTCTACTCAGAGGCATTTTTACCCCCTGTTGATAACTTGCTAGATTGATATGGATGGAAAGTGATCAAAAAGGTTCATTCTCATAAGGAATTTTATATAATTTCATTTTCACATACCCAGTCACAATGAATGGCAAAATGAAAAAGCCATGTTGGAAACACCTATACAAACATCAATATTGCAATGCCATGTGTTGGTGTTCGTGAAGAACAATCACGCAGGACACTAAATGGGTTCCTTCATAGATGTAATCAGAGTTGTATTTAAAAAGAAAATGTATCTGCATACACGATTGAAACAGGAAACTTGGTACAAATTGGCAAAGAGCGAAACACTAACAATAGAATATGATAATTAAAGACATTAATAAAATAATATATTATCATTAGAACATTAGATTCCAATGAGAACAACATAAGTACATACAGTGTAATTGAATGTGCAGCAATGTGTGTGAAATGGATCTTTATGGCAAAATATTAAAATATTGGTTAATGAACCTCATAAAAAAACTAGACTAATTATAGTTTTGATATCCAGCAAAACAGTTCCATTAGTGAACCTTCAAGAATTATAATAGCATTTTAAACAACAAAATTCGAAAGTAGAAGACTTACAAAACACGTAAGAAAAAGATTTGAATTTAATATCTGGCAGCTCCAAGAGGAACCTGCCAATAAAACTTAAATTCTTTCAGTGTAAACGGAACTTTTGATGCAGATCCTATTGATCGAGAACAGGCCTTGATAAAACCCAGAGGCCAGAAACTTCTGTAAAAACAAAAGATCATAGAAAATGTTAAAAATAATTTACAGTTCTTAAAGTTAAAATACTTTAAGTATATTAATATCAGTAAAGCCTTGAGTAAGTGTTTTAATTGCTCTAATTATTTTTTATTTTAATGTACAAGCAAAACTATCTGCAAAATCCCCTAATAATTTGGAAACTATCCGCATACGCCTACATTCTACTACTATGGATATATATATAATAAATATTTAAAAACACGAGAAATTTTTAAGACTGTTACTGAAGTCCAAAGAATTAACTGAAATACAATGAAACAAAACTACGAAATTACAAAGCTAATATCTCGGTTGCACAATATGCAGCAGACTGAAGGAATTAGCGAATTATAGAGTTATGAAACAACAACAAAGGAATATCGAACAAAAAATCTTTTGTGAAGTCAGCAACATGGAAAAATAGAAATAAAAATAAAATGAAACTGAAAAAACCAGTTTGCCTTCATCAGGATCTCCCTGTGGGTTTTCCTAGTCGTTCACTGATACCAGAAAAGCCACTATATATATATATATATATATACATACATTTAGGAGGTTAACAAGTCTACTATACATACCACACAATATATATATGTGTGTGTGTGTGTGGTATGTATAGTACACTTGTTAACCTACTAAATGTGTTAGTGGTAATACAGGACAACTTACATACCTGATTAACTTCACTATTTTCCATTTATTATGAGGCACTACATACACATATTGAACTACTTTCCAATAGCCATCATCATCCTACCTCTACTCACATAACTCCGTTGCCAATGTATTAGAAGAATGTAATCAATGTATTGCCGTATATTCAGGAGCAAAACAGGCTTTACTTCGCTGGGAGGGCGAGACTTGAAACTATGCCGCTTTGAGTTCAAAAGTCCCACACTTAACTCAAACAGGATGCAATTTTTATCATCGCATACCCCCTTTTTACGGAAGTATTATGATCCTTCAAAAATTGCCCTTCAGGTTTTTGACAGTTTTACTGAGAATGCAATAACCAGGCAAATACAAAAGGGCAAATGGCTGGGAATAACAAGTAAAATGCAAAAGTTATATAAATGCTGACAACACATAATGCCCCGGAAATGCAGAATAAAAACCGAACCAGCACAGAACTAATAAATATCAGATATTTAACTCAACAGTACACATTAGCTGTCATTGTAGGAGTTGGAAAAATTCCATTCAAATCGTTTTGGACAATTCTCTCATGTGTATGAAGAGCTGATATGACACTGTGTAAGTTATTCTGTACCCTGGTTATCTGTGCATAACACTGAATATGGCAAATTAAAACCTTCAAAAAATAAAATGCTGAAGAGTGTAGCGCTTTCTTTTTCAGTTACAATTTTCAGTAAATGTATCCACATGTTGTGTGAGTACCTTTAGTTACACATTTATTTTCGATTGCCTCTCCAAGCATGAATTTTATGCTGTTGGTAATACCATCCCTCCCAGGTAGCTACAGCCCTGCATATATTATACTATCTTCTGTTATTTTACAACAGTTCTGTTAAATAATACATTTCCCCACTTCACTTAAAATAAATACTGAAATGTAAACAATGTATACAAAAATGTAAATAAAAAAAAAATACTTCAAATGTAAAAAATTTAAAAGACAGCTACAATCTGCCGTGATGGCCTAAAGGTTAACATGCTGGGCATTACTTATAATAAAGGTGTAGAACTGATACTGTTATGCACCCTTTTGACATTGGTACAAACTAAACATTTCAGGGGTCACGTTGCGGATCGCATTCTTTGCAATTTGCAAAAAAATTATTTTGGAGATGGGGGGGGGGGCAAAGTTTTGGTGATTACCTTTTTGTACTTTGGTGAGAAAAAAATTGAATTTGGTGAATAAGTTGGCAAAAACTTAAAAAAGCCAGAGTGATCACTGTTATTTGCATCCTGTTATTTTATATTACAGTTTATAATGAACTGAATGTTGCAAGTATTTGCATTTCTTGTTTAACAGAAAACAAAATTTTTATAATGAACTGAATGTTGCAAGTATTTGCATTTCTTGTTTAACAGAAAACAAAATTGTCTGGTTGTGTAGGCATTGAAAAGGTAAACAAGAGAGTACCCGTGCTTAGTTTACTATTGGTTTTCCTACCTATATTATTAAATTAAAATGCCAACTTTCAAGAAGATGGCTTTTTTTTAATCAAAATAATTCCATTTTTCCCCTGCTTTTGTCATGTTGTATTATGTGCTTATGCATTATGAAAGATGTTTTGTTTCTTGGCACAGTTTGTGCAAACAACTTTTACATTGCCTCTGCAATTTAAAACTCATTTTTTAGGTGTGTCTTACCAACATGGTATTTTTTCTCCAGATGTTATTTTGACTAACAAAGCAGTTTTTACCTTTACAGCTTCATACCAGAAGGCTGCAAAAGCCTTGAGTGAGTACGAAATGAACACGGACATCGACTTGTACTCTGATCGTGAACAGAAAAGGCCTAGATGCACAGCTTTTTCTGTAGAGAGTGATGAATCTGAAGAGAACAGGCCTACTACAATCCAAAGGCCTAAAAAGAAGCCTTCAGTTTCATCACAGCCACTACATCCACCACCCCCTCCACCAATGATCCACATGTTATCGCCTTTAGAATTGAGGCAAAGTTCAACCCAACGTGAACTGCCATCTAATTCGTCAAAAGATTTCTGTAACTGCAGCAAAAATGAAGGTCAGTCTTCTTTTTTGTGTTTTTCAGTACCTTAATTTTTTTTTGTTGCACTTTATCATATGATAATCAGTTTTGTCTCATGTACTTAGTTTCATGGAAAGCATACTGGTATTTGAAACTAATGGGTTTGAAAGTCTTCAGATTGCCAGTTCTATCAAGTATCACATCTGTTGTGAAATTCTGAAAGTCAGAACACTGAGGGAGGTGTTGCACACATGCAAAAAGGTATTGTAGTTATTACCTACCAGACCTTCTTGTAATGCTGGTGTAGTGCAGAATTCCAGGTTTTTTTCACATTCAAAACCCGAAAAGCCAGTTTTTGAGTTTCAGAAGAATTTAAGATTCAACCATAAGTTCATTTCTGAAAATGCTATGAAATGGTGACTAATAGGTTTCTTGGGGAGGGGGCGATTCATGGAGGTAGGAATACGGGGAGAAAGTATGACATCACGAACTTGAAGCTTTCTTAGCAGACAATGCTGACTGTGTGGCGGCCATCTTAAGCCTCTGATAGTGGTTTTGAGCCATTGGGTTTCGTACATGACAAGTTTGATTTTCGAAATTTGAAGTTATTTTTTTTAGAAATGGTGCGTTGTTGAACTTACGGATGTCACAGCAATTCCGGTCGACCACCTCCTGGAGTTCTTTTCACAGGTAAGCAACGGAGAAACATTTAATATGAATTCCTTTAATTTCTGAAGAGCAGTTAGTAGTAAAGCGTGTATATGAAGTCAATTTTTATATGACCAGCTTAATTTCCCATTTTGATTGACAGAATGGCACTGAACAGTATGACATTTTGTTGTGCTAATAGAGGTAAAAATTCTAATAGAAACTTCTCTGAAATAATAAAAAATTCTTATAAAACACATCTTTTGGAGCATAATGCGTATGCATACAGGTGAAAAGCCTTACCAATGTGATTTATGTTCCAAATAATTTACTCGAAAAAGTTTTCTTTCCAAGCATTTACTCATTCACACGAGGGGGGGGGGCTTGCCAATGTCATGTATGCTCCAAACAATTTGCTCGAAAAAGTGTTCTTTCGAAGTATTACTCGTACACACAGAGGAAAAGCCTCACCAGTGTGATATATGCTCCAAAAAATTATTTGCTCAAAAAGTGATCTTTTGAAGCATTTACTCTTTTAGATGGGGGGAAGCCTCACCAATGTAATGTATGCTTCAAATAATTTGCTCGAAAAAGTGATCTTTCGAAGAATTTACTCATTCCCACAGGGGAAAATCCTCACCAGTGTGATGTATGCTCCAAACAATTTGCTTGGAAAAGTCCTCTTTCACAGCCCATTCTCCTTCACACAGGTGAGAAGCCTCACAAGTGTGATGTGTGTTCCAAGCACTTTTCTCGGAAAAGTCACATTTCAAGGTGTATGCTTGTTTGCAGGTGAAAAGGCATTTTCCGATTTAGATTGTATAGTCAAGATGTATTACAAAGCTGGAGGATATGTAACTGGACCTGGCATGCAATTTTTATGTTTTATTTAGTGGCGTTAAAATGTAAAGATTTTGTATTGCTTTTCCAAATACTGTAGAAATATAAGGATTTTTTATTGCTTTTGGAATTGTGCCCTTCCTTGGTGAAAGTATGTTTTCATCATAATATACGTAATATAAAGTAATATTGGAGTATTACAGCTTAACATTAATTTGCGTACACTATCATACTCTCCATTTTAACAGAGCAAATCTCTAAAATGTTACTAAACTTAGATTAAAACCCATCACTAAACTTAGATTATCGTACACACAACATTAAAAAGGGGCAGTACACTTTTTTTGGACAGCACAGAACACATTTACCTTAGGGGAATCTCGCACGTGTTGCACTGTAAATCTGGGATTCTCCGTTCCCCAAAAGCGAACATTGTGCTTGTTTACCTTACCACTCATGTGAAATGTATCTTCATTGGTGAAAACTAAGTGATCGTCAAAATCATCATTTTCAAAATGGTGCTGCATTTCGGCACAAAATTCAAAGCGCTTTGTCTTGTCAAGGTCATTGAGATTTTGCAACACCTGCACTTTGTATGGAATCATTTTCAGCTTCTTTCTCAAAATTCTCCAGACAGTAGGCTGTGAAATCTGCACTTCACGACTCATTCCCCGCATTGATTTTCCCGGGCTTCGTTGAATGACGGTGCAAACACTATCGACGAATTCTTCCGATACACGCGGTCATCCTGGACTTTTAAGTTTGCACAAACTGCCTATAGTTTCAAATTTTGCCAATCGTAAATAGATTTTCTAGTTGGCGTTTTTTTTCTGAATCGTGATCGAAAATGCCGTTGCACAACGAGTTAGATTCAGTTTTGCTCAATACAGGAACACACAAAACGCCTCCACTGCAGACACTGCCATTTTGACTGACTAGTCACGTGACATGCGCGCTATCGCCTATGTCACTTCTCTCAGTAGCGGTACACAAACTTTATGAGTACATCTACCTAACGGTTTGCAGTTGTGGTCTGTGTCTTCAACTGCTACTGTTTTACAGCATCTGGAAACTGTATACTTTATGAATTAGGGTGTATATTACATGCAGTACTTCCAATAATATATATCATAAAAAAAGATTATTTGATTATATTAGATGTGGTACATTAAATGAGCTACATTTAGAAATGGAGTAGAAACCACTGTAGGTTTCCAGAACTGAAATTATCTCCATAGACAACCCAAATAATATGTAATATGAAGTGCAAAACCTGACTGCAAAAAATGCAATGTCTGAAGGATTTCTAGCTACACCAAAAGAAAATTTTGTTCAGGAAAAGAAGCAAAGTTAAACTGCACAGGCACTAATGCCTGTTTGCTGTGTAGCTAGTTAATATGTGCATAGTGCTGTAGTATATAAATATGTATTATATATTTATATTGGCACTGTACACTAAAGTTTCTGGATTTTTTGTTTCACCTAACAATCACCCCTCATCTATTATATATATGAGAGTGAGGACAGTGCATTTTTATCTATTATGTAGGACAAGTGGTTAGTGGTTATTAATTTTTTCCTGTCCTATATTTTATTGAAATATGAGACAAACATGTGTCCATTCCATGTGAAATGTTGTATTTATACTTCTGTGATATGAGATTTTAGATTTTACACTACCGTATATACTCGCGTATAAGTTGACTTCGCGTATAAGTCGAACCCCCCCCCCCACTTTCAGAGGAAAAAATCGTAAGAAATCAAAAACTCGCGTATAAGTCGATCCCCCCACTTTCAGAGGGAAAAACCGTAAGAAATCGGAAACTCTCGTATAAGTCGATACCGGAATGAGGAAAAAAAATTTTAATGAATTTATTCAAAAACATTTGAAAACGAACAAAATTATAAAATTTCGGTTGCGATTTCGTATTTAATACCGCATCGGCATTTTTATTTCTTTTGGGATGGATTGCCGTTTGCCTCACGGGAAGAACTTTTGGACTTACGATTTTTTTAGACCCCGCGTATAAGTCGACCCCATTACTTTGAAGCTCTCATTTTGTCCCAAATTTCTCGACTTATACGCGAGTATATACGGTACATGCCTTCATAAAAAAAAGGGAAGACACTTCTACTGCTGACTCATGATTTATTGGTGGGGGGGGGTTGCAATTTTTAAGCCTAAATATAGTTTCTGTTCATATGTCTATATTTTTCTTTACTTTATTTCCAGGTCTATTAAAGAAAATATGGACTGTAGTGGAGGAGCTCAGACAAGAAGTAAGAAGTCTGCGGCAGGGAGTATGCCAAAAAGTTGATGAAGCAGAGCAAATGATGCACGACCCTGCTGTTGTGTTAGCTTCATCGCTAAGTGAGCTGGAAGCAATAAACAATTCTGCAGCAAATGAGGGAGAGTTTAGAAAAATCGTAAGAATTAATTGTACCAAAAAGCTGTCACACTTTCTTTATATATGTTTTACAGTTTAATTCCATTTTACCATCACTTCCAAAATCATGTTTGGCCAAATGATCTGTATCATGTTCTTATAATTTTCAAAGGATTACAATAATGGTAGATTAAATAAGGACTGGATCACTAACAATCCAGAAACTTTTTTTTTATTACATACTCCGGAACAAATTCAGTCAAAGTATGAAAAGGTTTAGTCTGATTTGGCAGCTGTACCAGGTTTCACATTTACCAAACTAATTGTGGATAAGCAACTCATAATTGCTAATCTAAAAGGAAACAATCAAAGGGGTAGATCCAATTTTTGATACCAATTTTTGTGACATTCACTCTAGTTTTGTGAAATTTGTTGCATAGAGCTTGAGTACGAGTGAACAGTATTTTATCAAAATGGTTTCTTAGTTGCACAGGACATGGTTGTGTAATGCTGTTTAATGTATTTATGGATGCGTGATGCCAAGATGGACAATATTGGTTTATGTCTTCATAATATCTGTGTGTACTGATTGCTGTATGCTGATGACACTGTTGGCAAAGAGCAAAAGTGAGTTGCAGAGTAAGTTGTCCCGGATGTACGAAGTTCGCATGCAATTCGAACTGATTATAAATAATGGAAAAACTAAAGTTATGGTTTTTGAGTGAGGAACTGTTAGCACTGAATGTAATATACCTAAGGTAAGTCTAAATGGCACAGTGATTGACCAGGTGAGTGAGTTTGTGTATTTAGGAAGCATGTTTGACAGATAAAACAAATTTAATGGAGATGAGTGAATTCTTCATTGAAAGTCATGGCTGCTTTGGGCGGTTTCCACAGAAATGATGGGTTCTCAAGAGAGTCTTGCACAGGTGTGTATGGAAGTGCAATTGTTCCTACTTTGATGTATGGCAGTGAAACATGGGTACTACAGAAGAAACATAGGAGTAGTTTGTGTGCTGGAGAAATGCGTTGCCTACCAGAGGCTTGTGGCAAGACACATTCTGCTTGTGTGAGGAAAGATGTGTTCCAGTAGTGTAATGTGAAGCAAAATGTTGTTAGCAAGGTGGAGACTAATAAATAAGCCTTTGGTGGCTTGGACATGTTGAAAGAATGAGTGATGAGACACTAAGTAAACTTTTTAGCCCAAGTGGCAAGAAGGAAGGGCAGAGGAAGGCCAATAAAGTCATGGGAGGATCAAATTCAGGAATATCTGCATGAGAAAAAGATTAAACATGAAGTATAGGTTTTTGTGTATGTCGTGTGATGGGTGTCGGTGGAGCTTGAGTTGTTTCAAGATCGCTGCAAATAGAGATGTTTGATACAACAACAGTAAATTAATAATGTTAAAAATTTATCGGGTAGTTTGTATTTCTTTGGTAGTTTGTGTATGTTTTTTTGTGGAGCTAATTTCTGAATCTTGGAGAACAGCTTAGTGATATGTATGCTTATTTTTGTGTTTATAGCAATTTTGCCAACCCACCAAAACTGCATTAAGGCTCAAAGTGTTGTGGACTTACAGATTGGATCATTATCATATTTATAGGACTTGCAAAATCTCCCTGCCCAAATGCAAAGCATGTTGAAAAAAAAAAAACCTTCTGCTCCAACCACACAGTTTTTACTTTTGCAGCTAGTTAAAAATCCTAAGCCTCCACCCTACTTACAAAAAAAAAGTATTACAGTATTCAAGGTGCACATTGTGCTACATTATGTTAAAAATAAATTTTCAGAAATTTTTTGTGAAGATACCATTACAGTTTTAAAATACTTTTGTGGGAAGATGCACTGCCCAACAATATCAAATGTGACCCAGATTGACCCCTGAATCAACAGGTTACTAACCTGATATACTTTTTAACCTATGTTTTGAGGTCAATGGAGTGAAATACATTTAATCTTTAAATCATACTCCCAAAAGTGTGTATGGGTAAGAACATACACTTTTCTGAAGTTCATATAAAACAATTCTGCTAATCGGAGACCAGAGTTGACTTGAGAGAGGGATTGAAATTTTTCCTTGTGTTTTGACCTTGCTGATCTGTAGAAGGGTTAGATAAAATGTTTTATTTGCTGCCAAAAGGAGAAAACTGTGTTACCGGGGTCAATTTTACTTCCTCACTCTTTATTACAGAATAAACTCTGTTTACATACTTGTGTCAAGAGATTATAGAATTTTGAAATACGTGAAAACAGTTGTACACTCATTTGAGAGTAATTATAATGTTACGTTGCTGGTGGCCTTCTGCCCCAAATCAAATCCAAGATGCCACTCACAGGATGAAACCGAATTGTTCGAGTTTGACCTCTGGATCAGAGAACAATAAAAAAGATAGTGAGCACATAAAACTTCCTCTAAAGTGCATTTCAAACCATCACAAAGTACATCAGCATTTAACAACTCAAAAGTAAATACAAGATGAATGGATAATTTGCAAATGCACTGGAGGAATAATGACTGAAATGTCCAACAATACACTTGATAATGCCTAGGCAGCAAGTTCTACAAGCAAATTATTTTTGCTGATAACTGCAGGTAGCAGAGTCAAATACGCCTTACCTCTTTGTTGTGATCACCATGCACATTGCAAATGTCGAAAGAATGATTTTTTACTGTGTTCAAAGTTTGCATAAGTCATCCGATAAGCTTTTGTTCATCGTAAATATAAAACTCATGAGCATTAGTTTTTCATAAGCACAGAAAATAATCCAGTCAGACTCTCACGTCGTCGAAAAAGAACTCTCACACCTCCAAAGGCACATGCACTTTTTTAACATTTCTGTTCTCAGTCGACCTGTAGCTGCACTCAGCCCACATAATCACATCACGCGACCAGGTTTAAGTTCACTGCTGTAAAAAAACTTTCCCATGGCAAAAATAAATCGAGAAGAATAACAAGCCTCGCTACACGACTGCCGCAAACACATGGAAAACTATGTGGTACGTTGGTTACAGAACACCGGCAAAACACTTGAGATGATTTTTTGTGCTTGGCTGTAACAACAAAAAGGAATTGATTATGTTCATAACATAATTTGCATTTAGGCTCAGCAGTGCAGTGAAGTCATGTAAAATAACTTTTGGGTTTACAAAAAAGCTGATGTGCTGGCAAAAGTTTGTTATAAATTGTGAAATTGTATAAGTACAATTTAGACAGGCCTTCTATCTGGGAGCTTAAATATTACTAACAATATTTACTGGCCCAGAAGGTATTACAAAATTCAAATGGAAAACAAAACTGCTGTGGTATACAAATACCAGCCTAAGTTTGTGTATTTTTTTCCCATAAATTTTTATGTGAGGTATAATTTATTTTCCAGACTATAAGTACCTTGGAAACTGTCTTTTTTATATAGATTTCTGCGTGTGATATTACTGTTTATTTTTCAGGTTAAGCAGTTTGGAAAACTAATTTTTTTAATACATTTTTATGTGTGATATAATTTATTTTCTAGGTTAGGCAGCTTGGAAAACTTGGTGGGAGAGATATTAATGAAGCTACACTGCGAGTTTTAGCTTCTGTGATGACGAATGATGTTGCTTTGCAGTTGAACTGGGTCGGCAGCAAAAACAAAAAAGGAATTAAGGAATTCCCATATCTCCCTCAACTTGTTGCAGGTATGTTCACTATCAAAATTCTTGAGGGCATTTTTAAATTTAAAATATTTTGTTGTGATTAATGAAATACATTTAATTCAGAACTGACTACAGACTGTGAAAGCCTTGGTTAATACTGTGAGCTTTTTTTTTAATTGTATGCAATCTGTAAATGTTGATGTGAAATGCGATCTTACAGTTTCTAATTTATTTATAGTTCATGCTAAATAATTTATTTATAAGGTATTTGTACAGTTTTGAGTAATTGTAAGTGATACACATGTAGGCTTTGTTGTTCTCCCTAGAGCCTTTCTACTGGGTGGCTCGCCCACTTAATTTTGTCTGCCACCCGGCTATATTTCTTTTAATGAATGTTTCCATAATGCTCGTACTAGTAAGAATGGAAAACTTATTCCCACATACACCATCAGTGTTGATGAAAACTGCCTGAAATCTGCGTCACTGTCCTGGTGGTGCAGTGGTCTAAGCGCTGGCTTATGTCCTCCATTCGTCCGAGAAGGATCCTGGTGAGGCATAGATGTGTTTGTCTTACAGCACTGGTTGTCTGCCTTCCCTGGAACCAGTGTCCCTAAATTAGGGACAAACAACTGCTTATAGTGTGTTGAGTTGTTTATGGTGTTCGTTAAACTTTGAATATATTACATTAAAAAAAAATCTGTTGAATATGATTTGCTAGTAAATAATTTTTTTAACCATTTTTGGACAATTTTCTAACCGTTTATCATGTTATATTACATTAATACGTACCACACTGCTAAAGATGTTTGGTAAGTATAATAATGCTAAGGAAAGCATTTTTTCTTTCCAATTGGAGAAGGGGTTGTTAAAAGTACCACCCAGCTAAAAATTCTTGCTGCCAGGCTGTAAAAAAAAAAAAATTGTGAGAAAGCTAGGCTCTTAAAATTATTTCAAGGTCCTTTCAGAAGTCCTACATTTTTTTTTTTTTGGGGGGGGGGTACCACAGTATTAAACGTGTTCAATGATTTGATACTATTCAACCCAGTAGTTGCTGATTTTCATTGCTCTTTGATTCAGTTTGCTATCCAGCCTTCTTTCTGTCAAAAAAGAAAGAAAGGGGGGGGGGGACAAGCCAAAGGATAAGAACAACTTACTTCAGAAAATTTAATTCAGTCCAGTTACTCAGATATGACAGAGCTCTCAGTGCCCACCCTAGGAGGGCACATGATGGACAGATGAAGACTGCTGTTTGTAAGTTTGTTCCCTCCAGACACAACCTTTATAAGGAAACACTAATTTCCCTTTTGAGTTGCTGCTATTCTGCTTAAATAATTGAATAAAATTAATCGATGAGATTGAAATACGTAGTTGCACATCAGTGAATGGGTGAAGCCACCGAAAACAAGTGGCAGCCAGGTTAGGATCCTGCACTGAATTTTCTTATACATAGACTGATTTAAACATGAACAAACAAACAAAAATGCTACAGGAATGCCTAATTCTTGTTCAACACATGAAGTTGTAAATACAAAATTTCGTTTTGATAGGTATAATATTTTAAGCTGCATGTAATAAAGAATATTAAAAAAATTTGAAAATCACTATGGGGAATGCCCACTTCCAGTTCCATGATTTCTACCAAAATCTATTAAGCACATAAAGGTATCAGGTCCCTGCAATGTTTTATGATTTACCCATAAGATTTACAGAAATTCTGCTTGTTTTATGGTTACTTATGGGTGACATATTTGAGATATGTTTTCCCCCTTTTAGATTAGTACAATTTAAAAACAATGTGTGTCTTCCAGGACCAATCTACCTTTATATTCTGATTTACCTGATCACATTTACTCCCATTTGTGTGTCCCCAACCTTCTCGGCTTGCAGCTGAGCAGGAAAGATGGAGTAAAAATGCTGTAGAATTACGATTGAAAATAACTGCTGAAAAAGAGAAGGCAAAAGAAATGAAAAATATCAGCCTCGTATAAGACTTAGAATACCTGTAAAATAACACAAATTTAACATGTTGGCACAAAAATTTAAGATTGAATTGCCAATTAAGTGAAACTAAAAAGTTGCTGCAACTTTTATCATAATTTCAGAGTTACAACTGAAAATTTACTCATGTAACATACTAATGAGATAATTATGTACCAATTGCATTTCTAATCACTAAGAATTAAATAGCCAAATATCTTAACTATAGCATATACTGATTAGAATCAACAAAATGTGTATAATACATTGGTTTTTAATCAATATGTTCAATGCATTTATTCAATATGCTAAAGATCAGTTAGTGGAACATATTGATTTAAGCATTCAGTGAATTTTTTACGGATTTCAATTTTTGAAAGTTTGGCAGGTCTGGTGTCAGCAAATAAATACATATTTTTATGTTGACATTTACAATAGTTTCTCAGCTACATTAAAAAAAAATCAGAAAAGCAGTGTGAGGAGTGCCCACTTCCTCAATTTCTATCAAAATCTAATTGGCGCAAGAAGGCTTTAATAAACCCCTAAATATTAAATTTTGTGTTGATAGCTGTAGTTAGCTGTGTAAGACATGCCTCAAAAAACATGAAAATTACATCGTCCTGGAATGGGAAAATTACAGTATCCCGTTCCAGGACAATGTACTTTTCATGTTTTCTGAGGCATGTCTACTTGCATGATTATTTTGGCATCCATCTCTCCATAACATCTATCTCATCAGCCATAATAGTTTGAGTTGTTTTTCACATTGAGGGAACTTCTAAATCTGTGTTTCCACTTAAATCTTGACGATTCTCCTTAGTTGGGAGTTTAACTGACCAATAAATATTTGTGATAATTTGGAAGTTACGTTAAGCAGTTGGGCCTGCTGGTAAAGACTCGTAATAAACAAATCTAACTTCACATGTCTCTGGACTTCAGCTTAAATTTAGTGTAGCATAAGTAGTGCCCAGTGGTGGTTAGTAACCAACCAGTAAAGTATGAAATACAAATTTTTTTCATGATTGCAAGACAAGCAATATAGAAGCATTCAAGCATATAAGTGAATGAGAATTACATAATGAAAAGCAAGTAGCTTTAGGAACTAGATTGTGTCAAACAGCTAGTGGTTGTTGGGGGGCAAAAAGACATCTGTTTGAAAAATCGGTTCATATTCTACCTTTGATATTTATTCAGAAATTTTCAACTGAAATTTTTGAAAATATATTTAATCACCAAAACTTAGCATACATACCACTAGAGCTGCACAAAACAAATGAAAAGGTTTCTTAAAGTAAGGAGAAAAAGTATACTGCAATATGCAGCACAACTTGTTTTAAATAAGGATACTTCACATAGACTACTTCTTTCTAAAACAGATAAAAGTTTTGTATGTGCTATAGAGATTTCCCTGTATTATGTTACTTTTTTATTGTTAACAGATATTATATTACTATTGATAGATGTTATTAGATTTAAACTTTTTATTACAGATTTATTTTTTCTTCTAGCTTCAGTTCGTCAGACAGAACATTTGAAAGATTCAAAGCAGTCGGATGTGGAGGATGTAATGAAGCGATGGCTCCGCACTGCTTGTGATAGAGATGGTGGGAGGACAAAAAGAAATGTGGCTGTTAAATAATTCATTTGTTTTTAAAAATGTATTTTTAATCATGTAAATAAATGTAATTTCAAACATTATTTTCTGTCATTTAATGAACTTTTGGTAACTGCAAGGTGTAAATTTTAGGGGTAGATGCACATTGTGTCTAGGTTGATGTGGTACTTGCAAATGTAATTTTGAAAAGCTCTGTATTTTATAATATACAAAATGTTTTATGTAATACACATTTTGGCTTAGGAGACGGTTCTAGATCTATGGTAGCCACATCTTGTTACATCTGTTAGGTACTTTTAATACTTTTTGCATGCTGAAGGAATTTTAAATTGATTTCGCTTGACATTCGAAGTATCTAGGAAAGGATGAATGTGACCAGGGGTGTCACTTGCGGATCAGTGCCGCTACAGTTGCTGTTCCTGATTTATAAGGCAGACTGCTTAAAACCTAAACTTTTGGAAAAAGTAGAGAAATTATTCACACACACATTTGTCTGTCCAATTTACATAACTGAATGAACTTTTCTATGTATTTTCTGCAGGGCTGTATTATGGCAGTTGGAGGGCACATGACTATTCAGTTTTTTTTTGTTAGTTTTATTTGAGGTATAATAAACTACATTGAAAAGTAAACTCTTGGGGAATAAATACAGGGGTCACATAGCTTCGATGAGAACACCAAAGTATTCCTTAAATGTGTGAAATTGCTCATGTCTACAGGGGGTGGGACAGTAATAAAATGTCTATATATGAAATTGTGAACATGCAAAAGTTAAGTTTTTGTCTCCCTTTATTATATTATAAGTGCCTTGGAATACTTTTCAATAAGAAAATTCTTATAATAATTCTTATGTTCATAACCTAAGAACTTCACATGTTAAAAGCCCTTGAATATTATTTTATACAAATGTTTACTGTCAAAGTAAATTTTTACGTATTTTGCTGCATTGCAAAAAATGGTACATTTAGTTGCAATGCAGAGAATATATAAATTTCATTATGCAACCAGAATCAAGTTTGTATAATATAACTTTCGAGCATTATTTGGGCATTTTGTAGTAGCAAACGCTTTCAGTGCATTTTAACAGCTGTTGGTTGCCACAACTGGGCCACTGACGGACCACATTTGGCTAGCCATCAGTTACGTCACACAATCACGTGACCGCCGACTGCCACTACTGGGCCATTGGTGGACCACATTTGGCTAGCCACCATTTATGGCATGTGTCTGCAGGCCCGCTTATGGGCCACTTTTGGCAGCCACTGCCTGTGATGGACCACTGATGGCCCTGTTGTGGCATATGACAACTGATGGTGGTGCCAACTGTCGGCCAGCTGCTGGCCTGAACTGCTGGCCCTTCTGTTGGCCGCCCGGACATTTTATTGACGGTTCGGCAGCGGCAACATGGTGCTGGGCCATTGCTGGCAGTGCTGGCTGCCAGCAATGGGCCAGTGCTGGCCCAGCATAACTGTTTTTGCTGGGTAATTACTCACTAATTAGTGATCACACTAAATTACCATGTAAAAGAATATCTACGATAATAAAATGTTATTTGCTTCAAGACTTTTAATGCCTCGAGCTGTTGTATGGTAAAGGCGGTTCAACCAAAACAAAGTAATTGAAAATATTTACTATTTAAACTTTCGGAAAACTTTTTGCGTCACCTTCGAAGATACTTGCATTCAGCACATACAGATATTTACCTTCAATCTCTTAATTTTTTTCCAAATACCGCATTTTGTACTCGGAAGTTAAACTTTCAAAGTAGGACGCCATCATTTCAACAGTGACTGGTTGTCCTTCACTTACGTTACTAAGGCTCGTTGCCATGCTAAAGTCACGTTTCTGCTACAACCTCACAGAAACATGCATTCCATGACAAAAGCCGTTAAACCACCGCGCTACAGATACCTTCTGAAGTGTGGCAATTGCTGTTTTTTAGTATTATAGGTCTGTGCGAGAAAAAGTTTCTAAGGTAACACATTTACATTCGAGCTGTCATTTTCCTGATAAGAAAAACGCATGAAATCGGTCTTCAAGATGCATGTGAAATCGGTCCAAAGATAAGCATTTCTATCAGAGATATTTTGTACTTCACCTAAAGAAATTCTTTTCAATAATTATACGTATTGCAATAGGTATTTTTGTAAGCTTCACATCTTCACATCATGATTCCGTGACAAAACTCCAGGTAAGTAAAGGAAACAAACAACAAAAAAAAGCATGGCTACACTGTAAAAAATTGCCGTGAATTCTCGGTGTTTCAACTGTATTAAAACGGTTTACGAACCGTAAGCACGCCTACGGGCGATGAACCGTAAACTTTCGGTAGATAAACAACATGTTCACGGTGTTTAAACTGTTTTAACCATTACGGTATAATACCTGATTTTTTACGTGCTGTCGAATGGCAACGGGCTGGTCGCGGACGCCATGTTGGTACGAAGCGATGGAGGTCTCTCTACACAAAGTAAGGATTGTATATTACTAATTTTAAGAAGCACCGCAGCATTTATTTTTCGGTAAGTATTTTTTTGTTTTGTGTAAGTCACAGTGCATTATGATGAGAATGTTAGTATTAAGTGGTTTTGGTAACAATTGAAACAAGTTTGATGTTTTATTTCATGTATTTCGTTCAAATTATTTGTTAGGCCGAACAAGTTAAGTAAACGAATGCAGTTGCTAACTAATTTTCCTCGCTTGTCCTTTGACTATGGTGACAACTAGTTTTGGAGAACGAGGTACAAATTGTATAATGGTCAATTTCACCCAGACCACGTGGGTGCCAGGAAATTTTTATTTAGCATTCGCAAGTGCTAAAAAGTCTAACACCATGCTCCTGCTTCCTACATTTTTTTTTCAGTGCCAGACAGCTTTTTTTGGAATCTGGGCTACTGAAGATTTTGTGGCCCCTATTTCTGGTCACAAGTGCTTGTAAAATACGAATGTCCTATAGACTATACGATAGATATGTATGTCTTGTACATATGTTGGATACCTATTTCCTTTATATATGTATGTTAAGGCTTTGTAAAATACATCTCATGTGTTTGCAGACATAAGGAAATGTATTATTTTTAATATTTATTCCTAAAGAAATGCAAACATTGAATCAAGTATAGATAACAAAAATTTGAAATGAATGCACAAAAACAGAAGTTCACACATAGTTCAGGAGTTTGTCTTTAAAATGTCTGTTTAAAGATGCTGAAACATTTTTTTCTGCAAACTAACACATTGAAGAAATCTCATGTGAGCAGTGTGTATACCTCATCTGTGGTAAGATGGAAATTTATCAGAACCATTTAATTTCTTAAAAATTAGTTGAAATATATCAATACACAGGTATTTGTGTAGTAATAACTGCCAGTGTTTTCTGTAAAATTATAAAAAAATGACAGAAATATCACTCAACTCATGCCCAACGCACAACTCGAGGCGCGTCGCGTAAACTTAATAGCAGTACCGATATCTGTTTGTTTTATTTATAAAATGAGTATCCCAAAAGGTGTATTTCAATGCAAACACAATTGCACGTAGAAAGTTTTACAAACAGGTCACTTATGCTAGGCAGTAATTACATTAGAACTGCTTCGTGAGCTAAGAAAAAACCCTTAAAAAAATCACTTCAGGTGTACTGTGCAAGAAATAAACATTGCTAGTATACCCCAAAATCTCAAGTGTCCACATATCTTACAAAAAATTTTATACTAAAGAAAACTCAAACATTGAATCAAGTGTAGACAACATAAATGAAAAATGAATGCACAAAAACAAAAGTTTGCCGCCCCGGTTGGGCAGTGGTCTAAGCGATGACCTCTGATCATTCGTCCGAAAGAGGTCTATCGAATCCCGATGAGGCATGGATGCTGTGTTTGTCTTACGGCACTGGCTCTCTCCCTTCCCTGTAACCAGTGACCCTAAATTAGCAACGGGCGACTGCTTATAGCCCATTGAGTTGCTCACGGTGGTCGTTAAACCTCCAATCAAAAAAAAAGTTCAGGCGTTCGTCTTTAAAATGTCTTTTCTTGCTTTGAGGTTTGTGAAGAAGTGCACAACATCGTCAAACTAACTGCTGAGCAATATCATGCTCTAATGACATGATAGCAAGACTGTTAAGCCTTTGTTGAAGCATTGTCAATCACAAGTTATTTTTTACCAAGTGTAGTTTTAATACGGTGAATATACATTTGGGAAAATATCATATCATCATCATCATCATCATTGTCAACCATTATCAATCCACTGCTGGACGAAGGTCTCCCCAAGTTTCCTCCACAACGGTCTGTCTTGTGCCAGTCTCCTCCATGTCACTCCCGCATATTTACGAATTTCATCCACCCATCTCCCATGTGGTCTTTTTCTGGGTCTTTTCCTGTCCCTTGGAATCCAATCTAAAATTTCGGCTGTCCATCTATGGTCTGTCCTTCTGGCAGTATGTCCAGCCCATTGCCATTTCAGGGATTTAACTCTGATGATGATGTCTTCCACTCTCGTCATTTTTCGGATCCACGAGTTCCTCTTCTTATCTCTCCTGGTTATACCAAGCATGCACCTCTCCATGCTACTTTGAGTTGTCTGCAGCCTTTGTATGTCTCTTTTAGTTAAGGTCCACGTCTCTGCACCATACGTAAGCACTGGAAGGATGCATTGATCAAACACTTTTCTTTTAAGACATAATGGCATATTGCTCTTGAAAATTATGCTGTTTCTTCCAAAAGCTCTCCAGGCAAGTTTTGTACGCCGATTAATTTCTTCATCAATGTGACCCTCACTTGATATCTGCTGTCCAAGATAAACATACGTATCTGTTATCTCCAGTTTTTCTCCATCAATCGATAAATCTTCATTTCTTGTAAAAGCATTGAACATCACTTTTGTCTTCTGAAAGTTCATTTTTAATCCCACTTCTTTACTCTTGTCAGCAAGTTCCTGGATCATACTCTGCAGCTCTGATGGGGTAGTTGCAAAAATGACTACGTCATCAGCAAAACGAAGGTGGGTTAGATAATCTCCATTAATCTTTATCCCTTTGTTTTCCCAGTTCAGTGATTGAAAGACATTTTCCAATGTGGCATTAGAGAGCTTCGGAGATATGGTGTCACCTTGTCTCACTCCCTTTCCAATTTTTATGTGTGTTGTATTTTCAAACAGCCGAATCTTTGCACTTGCATTTTCATAGATGTTATTAATAATATTAATGTATGCATCTTCAATACCGCAGGATTTCAGAGCCGTGGTAACTGCTGATGGTTTCACCGAATCAAAGGCTTTTTCATAATCGATAAAAGCCATGCACAATGGAAGTTCATATTCCCTCGCTCTTTCAATTAGTTCTCTCAGTACGTGGATATGATCTATTGTGCTGTAGCCACTCCTGAATCCAGCTTGTTCTCTCGGTTGAGCCATGTCCAGTGTTACCTTCAAGCGGTGTGAAAGAACTTTAGTGAAGATTTTATAAACCACTGATAGGAGGCTGATAGGTCTGTAGTTCCTGAGATCCTCAATGTCACCTTTTTTATGTAGCAGGATCATTCTAGCATTGTTCCAATCCTCAGGAATCTTCCCTTCATTAAGGCATCGAGTGAAAATTTGGGCGAGTACTGTTTCAATTTCTCCACTTGCTTCTTGTATGATGTCTATAGTAATTCCATCTTCTCCTGGAGCTTTCCCCCGCTTCATGTTCTTGATTGCATGAGCAACTTCTGCTCGGAGGACTGGAAGAACTCTGGTACCTTTCATGATGTCTGGAGTACATGTATCATCCCTTTCATATAATTTGGAGTAGAAATCTTTCACTCTTGTCAAAATTTCGCCTCTATTTCTTGTTATAGAACCATCTTCTTTTCTCAGAGCCATAATCTGTTTTCTTCCCTTACTGAGATGTCCCTTTGCTATCTTTAGGCTTTGGTTGTTTTCAATTGCTTTCCTCACTAGCTCACAGTTGAATTTCCTTACGTCTTCAGTGATACTTTTTCGTGCTGTCTTGCATAGCTCTATATATTCCACTTTGGAAGTCACATCTTCTTTAGTTGTCCTCATCTCTCTTCTTTTTTGCATCAACATTTTGGTTTTTCCTGATAATTTGTTTACATGCAACTTGTTCTTAGACCCAGCTAATTTTGTTGCTGTTTCCATAAGAGCTTTGGTTACTTTTCTGTTAACTTCCGAAATATCCACTTCTTCCGATGTTAGGCCTTCTAAAGCAGAGAATCTGTTCTTCAGTTCCAACTTGAAAGTATTATGGTGTTTTTTAAGGTTGGTTATGTCAATACATTTTGTTTGTCTTATGAGCTTGCCACGTTCCAGTTTAGTGTTGAGGTGCATCTTACATCTCACCAATCTATGGTCACTACCTGTGTTGAACTTGTTCAGCACACTGCAGTCTTCGATGACGAATTTTTTGTTACACATAATAAAATCAATTTCACTTGTAGTCCCAATTGGATGTCTCCATGTCCATTTCCTGTGTGGCTTTTTCTTGAAAAAGGAATTCAAGATGAAAAATCCTTCTGCCTCTGCAAACTCAACGAGAGTATTTCCACGCTGGTTTCTGTTGCCGTGACCGAATTTACCTACTGAAGTTTCATTCTGTTGCTGGTGCCCTATTTTTGCATTGAAATCTCCCATAATTATCTTCAAGTGCTGCTTACATCATATCATATATATATGTATATATATATGTGTGTGTGTGTGTGTGTTTTGCAATGTCTTGACAAGAACATTTTTTTTGTGCAGTAGCTACGTTCACACTTTATAAAGTCATAGAACTGTGAAATTTTACTATGTAAAGATTCATCCAAATCCTCACTGTAAAAATCTAAACAGTTATTTAGAGAAATTTAGTTGGCAGTTAACTAAGAACTGAAATGGAAATTGAATTTTTTATAAGCTAACTGACATTTGTTATCCAACTGATCAATAATCACATTAAATGTTTCTACTTCACATTTTTTCTGTCCTTTAAGAATAGTTTCATTATGGTTATTGCCATGTGCATATTTTTTTATTGTGATTAGACAAAACTTCCAGGAGATTTTTCACTTAATGTTTTATCTATTTCTTCATATTTTTCAAAATTATTTCTTTCATTGGCAATGAAATGGGATAATGACAGAAGGTTACGTCCAGTTAACAAATCTAGTGATGGCTTTTGTAATTTAGTACCAACTTTATCACATCTTTCTAAAATATGCCAAAGAGCACACATGAAAATAGATTCAAATTTATGAGAGAAACTTGAAGAAAAAACATCCAATCTCTGTAGGTAGAAGAAAAGATTTAGGATTTCTAGACAATGGAAGTCCTAAATTTAATATGAATAATGCAAATTATTTCTTCAATTTGGGCTTTTCGAAACTTTTTTACCCTCACAAAGTTTTCAGTCCTCAGTAAAACAGGTGTGGGCTAGTTTTGGTGGGGACCAAAAAGTTCCAAATACTCCAATATCCTTTAGCCCACCAAACACCCCTGCTCTGACAACTGGTTTTGGAGAACGAGGCACAAGTCGTTGAATGATCAATTTCACCTGCAGAATACATGGGCGCCAGAAAATTATTTAGCTAGCACTGTTACAATCGTAGGTGATTTAACAAGAATTCTGACACCATACTCCTGCCTCCTATCTTTCCTGTCCCAGCTGCTAATCATTCATCAACTTAATCCATTAAGAATTTAATTTGCTGGTTTTTGTGTTAAAATTTGTGCTTTCATCCTAATTTCTTTACATAGTCTGTAACGGGTTTAAAATTTATTACATGCCAGGATGCTAGATATTATTTTTTAATCGCCGGGATGCGGCCCAACTTCGAACACTTTATTTCTATGGGTGGTCAAATTTTATTTCTTTAAAAACACATAAGTTGTTACTCAGAGTTAAAGTTGATGAAATTGTTTTCCAGCCAATAGCTATTCAAATAGCCTGGCAAATCCCTCTTTTTTCCAGGCAGAGTTGCCATTATGTTCCAAGCTTAAATCTAAGAAATTCCTTAGTCAAACTCTGCATTAGCACCAATGCTAAACATCATTGTTACCCCCCCCCTCCTCCCGTTAGCTTAAAATACACTGCTCAAAACTATTGGGAGATATCGTGGTTTAGATATAAACTACTGACATCAACTGTTTGTATGCTAAGAGAAATTGAAGGAAAGTTATTACAATGAAACTTTTGCATACTTCCAAACACCTCAGTATGCAAAATTGATTGTGGGACGTTAAAAAGGGTATGTTTCTGTCAACGAATGAAAAGTGAATTGTATCTTATGATCGTTTAGTCCAGGATAAAAATGACTCGTGCTTTGAATGTGATGTCCGAACAGGATTTACACGAATCTGTAGCCTGAGGGCTATCGGTCACTTAGAAGCTGGTCAAACCCAATCGCAAGTAGCGGACGCCATTGGAGTGTCTCGAAGCATGATTTCCAGATTTTGGAATTGGTTTTCAGATACCGTAAATTTAAGGCAAAGACCAGGGCAAAGTCACAGGAAAGCAACGTCAAGAAATGAGAATCGTTTTTATCACTGACTGCCAGGAGAAACCGGAGTATGAGCGCCCCTCTTCTGCAATGCAAACTCCATATGGCTACTGACACAAATGTTTCGACTCAAACTGTTCGCACCCGACTACACGGTGTTGGTCTGTATGCTCGACAACCTATGGTATGTGTTTCTTTAACCGCATGCCACCGTGCTGCCTGCAGATTTTGAGCACATGACCCTGCTGATTAGAGAAGAAATTAATGGAGCAACGTTCTCTTCTCAGACGTGTCTTGCTTTACTGTACATCCTGATTATTTTGAGGGAACAAGGTATTTGTAACAACCAGAGGTAGAAAAATATTCTGAAATCTGTGTGGCCAGCTAAATTTTTTAGTGGCCAGACATTGAACCTGCGGGGAGGAGGGGGCTATATATAATGTCAAAGTCGTACACTTCTGTCCAAAAATGTTCTGCCCTCAGCCCTGGCAAAAAAAAGGTACTCGTTTTTTTGTTTTGTTTTTCATCTGGGGCTCGCAAATTCCTGAATTATCATAATTTTCGTCGTTTATCCTCAGACCCTAGAAATCGCACTTTTTTTTTTATTTTCGTATAATCTGTGCCGGCGTATAATACACAGATTGTGACATTCAGAAGAAAAAGAAAAAAATAGCCATATGATCTTGTATATCACAAATGTTGATCCAGTAGCGGAATTTTCGACAGAAAAGTTAGGCACATAAAGACCCCGGAGTCCGAAGAAATGAAACAAAGACTTTGGTCAAACTGGCAAAGGACAAACTAAAATACAAGGCACAGTGTACACGAGATTCAGAACATAGAACTTTGAAATGAAGCGTGCATGTTTAGGTTCCTGCAGCAAGCACTGTGCATACATTTTTATCGGCCAATTGATGAGGAGAGGGCACAAGCACAGTCAGCATTTTGTCTTTCCCAACAATACAAAGACAAAATAACTGCCGCCGCCCCTCCCTACAGCTTTCCCGGTCTTTCATTATGACATCCCTTTTCCGTCCTCTTCACTTCGTGCAAATCCTAGACTGAAATTTTTTTCCGAGAGAGTTCCTTTTCCAATTATATAGCCCCTCTCCAGCACAATTACCCTGCAGATTATTTTTCAAATTAAACGGCAGCAAAAACTTTTTTATTTTATTTTTTTTAAATCGTTTATTCATGGCTTATACAATGCAAATTGCCGTACATGTTTTTCAGTGAGAAATTTACCTTTATTTTCATTTTTACGATATGATCATAAATATGCCTTTGTACATTTGTCTCCCCAAAAATTATTAAATTTAAATTTACTAATTGTTTTGGCCATATTTTTCTTTTTGCATAGCGTACTAAGTGTATGTAGTTCCTATTCCAACCTCTAAAGTTTTCTGTCACTGAGTTTTAATACAAAACTATGATATTCCCTATTCCCTAATTGTTTTTAGCTGTATATATATAGTAATAAAGTCAACCACAGATAAATTGTAATCCTAATACAGAACCCAAAATAACATCCTGAATTCCTGATAAGATAATTTTTTTCCAAAGACCAAACCGCCCCCCCCGCCGCATTAAAAAAGGCAAAATCCAATAAAAAAATTTGCAGTGTGTTAGTGAAAACACCAAATATAAATATAATCATCTGGTAATTTCTAAACCTTACTTTACCATGGACTTCAATCAAGATGGCTGATGCCATATTTGATATATCTCAAGGGGCCTCTGTCCCTCATTGTCAGTTTGTCACTATAAATGAATTGAAACAAATCTCCGAGAATGTACATCATGAAAGGGTGAATCGGTGAAAATTTTAATCACAATGTAACATTCAGGCCTCTTGTGTCGCCATTCTGATTGAATATCAGCAATGAAGTCACATCACCAGTGAAACATTATCTCCATCAGTGCTAAATAAATGAGGCTAGAGACAAGTTTCTAGAAATGAAAATCTTATTTTTTGAAAAACAGGAAAAATAAGAGGTACATACAAGTACCGGATTTATTTAAAAATAGAAAGTAGTCATGACTACTCTTTTTTGTGCAAAGTACATCACAACTTGCATTTCCTTTGACATCTTGGAGTCGAATTTTTCACGATTACAATACTTTCTCATGCTAATGTATGAAAAACGAAAAAGTCTTTTTCACATAAAAAAAAGGAACTAGGAACTCTCATAAAATTGCAGGTCCTGTTAATGTGGTGCTCCACAGAGCTGCACACATAAAATCTTTACTGTTTCTACCGGTTTTCAAAATCTTTTGGATTCAAAAGTCTTAGTTTCTTATTTCCTTCTCAACAAATAAAATTCTTGTTTTTATTCTGTTGCATTTATTTGCTACAAAAATGTATATATACAGGGTGTCCGAGAATTATTGGACACATAACAAAATTATATAAAACAAAACATTAAACAGACAGAAATAAACTGACTGTATTAACTTACAATGTAACTGCACACGTTAATAAATTTCGATGTGAGATCCCTTGGTTGCTCGTAGTACGTCTAAGCGATACTCAATTTCATGCCATGTATTGGCAAGCATCTGAGGAGTTATGGAATTAAATAGCAGCTGTGATACGCTACTTTAGTTCCTGCAAATCAGTACAAGGCGTCTGATAGACACGATCCTAATCACACATGAAATAATCCAATGAAGTTAGATCTGGAGAGCGAGGAGGCCACAGAATGGGACCACCACGGCAAATCTATCTGTTGGGGGAAAGGCTCATTTAGGCACTTATGTATACATGTTGACCAATTCGCAGTCGTCTTGTTGGAAAATGACATCATATCTTTTGATCTGGGTATAGCGAAAGTTTCTATCGTATCCAAGTAAATGTCATCATTTGTTTGTTTTTTTGCAGAAGGAAGGGCCAATCACTTCTCTTTTTGATAGGGCGCACCACACGTTAACTTTTGGAGAATCACGTTCCAGTTCATTAGCAGCATGAGGCAGTTCACTGCCCCATATCCTACAGTTGTGACAATTCACAATACATGAAATGTGGATTCATCACTGAAAATGACAGTACTGAGAAAGTTTTCGTTGTTTTTCACTCAATTTAGCATAACCACAGCGAAATCGTTTCGCAGAGTGTGATCATTTACATGCATCTCTTTCACTATTTGGATTTTATAAGCATAAAACTTTAATTTCTTGTGCAAGATATCGTGAACTGTCGATTTCGGAATGCACAGTTCTCTGCTTGCTTTACGAACGGATTTCCTGGAGCTTCGTCGGAAACTTCCATTAACTTGGTCAACCGTCTCACCGCTGATGCTAGGCCAACCGGCTCCTCCACGAGGTTCCACATTGCCAGAACTGTTTTATCCATTGCTTAATTGAATTCATTGATGGAGGATTACAACCATACTCTAAACGGTACAGTCTTTTAACACTAATGACAGACTTTAATTTCGCAAGCCATAACACACACATCGCCTTGTGCTGTACGGATGACATTACTACCGATTGCGCATTTCTCATACATTCCTCATCAGGCCACACCTAGTGCCATCTATCGGATTCTGGGAATAACAATTCTGCAAAACAAAAATATAGAAACCGTGTTTGTAATACGTGACATAGAAAAACCGACAATGCTCAGTTTTTTTTTTACATAATTTTGTAATGTATCCAATATTTCTGGGACACCCTGTATATTGCTTAAGACAACAGTGCTGACAATTACGGAGGATCTTTTTGCGGACATATTTTTTGTACTGTAAATAATTTTGGTAATGAATCTTTGTTCTGCATGCTAAATTGGTTGAATTTTTAAAAAATATGTAAAAGAATTTGGTTTCAGATGAATCAAAGCCTTTGGCAATTAGTGTCAGTTATTGTTTATTTTTGATACATGAAATTTTACATTCAATACATAAAAAAGTAATTCCTTCTGTTTTTCTTAGGAATATCTCATATTATATAACATTTTGCATAAAAGTGCATACTTAATACTTAACATCATGTATGAGTGTGTCAATTGCAACTATGTTTCTTTATCTTTAAAGGAATATGTTCACCACATGAGCATTCATAGAAATGTAAATAATTTTAGATTTCAGTGTGGGGTGCGTGGTTGCTCCAAGGCATTTGGCTCTTACTATGGCTTTAATACTCATGTCTCGCGATATCACTGTGGATTGCGTGGTTTACAACTTTGCAATTCAGAAGTGGATTTAAAGTGCAACCAAAGATTGTGTCATAAGGCATTTAATAGAGTTTCTGATTTAATATCGCACATTAAGTCACATCTAACCTCCGGGGGCTTTATTAGATGCTGTTTTAAGGGGTGTGCCAAAACATTTAAAGTCAGATCTTCATTTTCATCCCATTTATCTAGATATCATCTGAATCACAGTACAAAATTCCTATCTCCACAGTTTCTTAATTCTGAGCCAGTTGCCCTGACCTTGAGAGTTGACAGTACTGTGGAACTAGTCACTTCTGACGTAAGTGAACAACTTAATCAGTCGGACAGCCATATCTCTGAAGAACTCACACTGAAAAATATTGCTCTTTTTTGCTTGCTTTTGGAATCAAAATGCCTAATCCCATGTAAAACAATACAGTTGATAACAGAAGAGATAAATTATTTACTGATTCAGGGGGATTCCTTTTTCACACAGAGTTTCACTGATAAATTGAGTGAATTAGTAAATATATCTGAAGATGAAAAAAAAATTGTAAAATATGTCCATGACTCAAAGTTTTTAAAATCTGCATTCGATACTGAATCGGGACTTCTTAAATCTATCTATTTAAGACAACAATATTTTGAAAAAAGCATGAAATTTGTCAAACCCATTGAAATTTGCATGGGTCGTGATGAGGTAAATTGCTTGCGTTACTGCCACTACATTCCAATTAAAAAAACTCTTGTTAATCTGCTCCACGATAAGTCTGTAAAAGATCAAGTAGATCATCCACTGAAAAATGAAGTAGCAGATCGAATGAGTGATTTTACTGACGGTAGCGTGTTTCAGCAATGCCAAGCAGATGGATCAATAAAAATCCTTCAGCTTATCCTTTTTCAGGATGTGTTTGAGGTTGTTAATCCGTTAGGTTCTTCACGAAATAAACATAAAATTCTCGGATTTTATTTCACATTAGGAAACATATACCCTCAGTATAGGTCATCAGTTCACCAAATGCAGCTTCTTTTACTGTGCTGTGAAAAAGATTTAAAATTGTTTGGCCAAAAAGTAGTATTTAGGCAATTGATTGGTGAAATTAAGAATGGATTTAATGTGGATGGTGTATGTTATGTAGGGAGGGTTTTTGTATTACTGCTGACAATTTAGGAGCACATTTTATTGGTGGATTTAACCAGAATTTCTTAACTTCAGAATATATGTGCCGTTATTGTCTAATGCAAAGAGATACTTGGAAGAGTATCCATATTTGAGTGCTTCATCACGAACTGTTGAAAATTATGATGCATCTGCTTCGCAATTAGCCATGGGTAGCCAAGGAATCATTTTCCCGTCTCTGTTCAATGAGTTGCAGTACTTTCATGTTTGTCTTCCTGGGCTCCCTCCTTGTGTTGGTCATGACTTGTTTGAAGGGGTTTGTGACTATGATTTGTCACTTAACCTAAATTATTTTGTTCAGAAAGGCTGGCTTACGTATACTTTATTAAATGATCTAATACGTGGCTTTTCATTTTCTGAGCATGATGCTTCTTGCAGGCCTGCTGTGTTTCACCCAAAAAGCAAAAGGTTAAATGGCAGTGCTTGTCAGAACTGGGCCTTACTTCACTTTTGCCAATCCTTCTGTACTCTAAGATAGATACTGATGATTCTGTATGGAAACTACGTAGTTGTTACACTCAGAGAAATTGTGGAATTTGCCTGTGCACCTAGCATAAGTCATTCACAAATTGCATATTTCAAAATCATAATTGAAGAGTACTTGGAGGGAAGGAAGGTTGCTTTTGCAGATGTGCCTCTTCGACCAAAGCACCACTTCCTTCTGCACTATCCTGAGTTAACGATGAAATTTGGACCACTTATTCGTCTTTGGACATTGCGCTTTGAGAGTAAACATACATATTTCAAAAGAGTTGCCCGAAGATGTCAGAACTTCAAAAACCTCACTGATACACTGTCAAACAAACATAAGTTATTGCAAGCTTATCTTCTAAATGGCTCACTATTTGCTGAAAGGGTTCGGTTTGAAGACGGTCAAACTTTCATTATCGAGTTGTACTCCATTCAAATACAAAGGGCAATAAAAGAATCAGAATATCAACATCTGCACATTTCAAACAAAGTGAAAATTTTTGGTACTCTCTATACTGTAGGCCAGTTTTTGAACGTAAAGAACAAAGATAATGATTGTGTCTTTGGAGAAATACTGTTCATATTAGAAGATAAAAACAAGGAAATATTTTTTATTGTTAATGTGTTGGAGGGTCGTTGGAGCTCAGATAGTGGTTTGCACATTTGTAAAAGTACAGACAGAGTTTTGTGTGTGAATGACAAATAATTAGGTGATTTCTACCCTTTATCATGCTACAGTTGTGGTAATAAAAAAGTTATTGCTTTGAAACATAAGTTTTTTAATGGTTTAGCAACAGCAATAGAGCACTAGATAATGCATATTTTGTCAGCTATTTGTACACTGCCATTATTGCTACTGACACAGCTAGCTGAATATTGGTTCCAGGAGTGCAAAATGGTCAGTAGAAGTAAATTATTTTCATCTTGTTCAGTAATTTTTTTTTAATTAGTCAGTAAAGTTCTCCCATGGGGCATTTAAATTCCTAAAAGACAGTGAGAAATGATGCTGTGGATATGTGTGGAAGAATCTTTATCTAAAAATTATGATTCAATTCACAAGTGAAAAATTGTGGTTATAACTGGAAGAATCCACGACAGAAACTGAACTGATATATATTTTTTTTATGTTAACTTAGATTAATTATATTCTTTAAATAAAACATGCTTATACATGATGTTGATTATTGTGTTGCTTTTTAAGAAATGGAGCAAGTTCGTGAATTTGTCACAAAAACACTACAACTGGATGAAAGCAAGACTGAAGAAGTTATTCTGGCACTAACTGATGCTGGAGTTTCGAAGTATAAGGACATTGAATATGTTGAAGAATCAGATTTAAAAGAATGTTTGAAGCCAGTACAGTCAAGAAAACTACTGAGAGCATTTAAAAAAACTGATAAGAATTTATTTTTGCCCTATTTCACTTTTCATGAGGTTTATATATACACTATGGTGCAAAGGTTAAGTTACAAATAAAAAAAAATGTGATATCTCAAAAACAGTTGGATGTATTGTAATATAAAAGTTTGTACAAATGTAACCTGTAAAACAACACATAATACAGGGCTGGAAAAATAAGCTCCAGATTTAGGAACCAGCTCCAAAATTTAGGAGTCAGGTGAAACAAAAGCAAATTTCAGGGTATTCATGCACAAGCATAATTCATGGTGATGATGTGGGAACAAAGACTAATAATAATAATACAGTATAAGTGTATTGAGCACTGCCTATTACCCAAACTACTTATTGCTAAATGAAATTCGAATTTAGTCTGTAAATCTCAGGGCTCTATAGTTTTGATAAAAATCTAAACATAAACCAGTAGTCCACTGAAGCTGATAAATCAAATTTATCCAGTGGTGGTCCATTCATGCGGATCATCATTAGGTTATACAAACTGTTAATTTCCATATTTGATCTGAATTTGTTTTTTTTTTATAAAATTCGTCAAACTGAGCCCTTGTTTGCAGCACACTGTCTATGGCCATCAGCTTTGGAAAAAAAACGGAAATCGCTCCTTGTGGGTCAGAATTTTTTCTAGCAGCTTGTGAAATTTCATTCCTTGCCTGATAGATAACCTTAATTGAATTCTTACCACTCACCTAGCAGACTGAGTCACTACTCAGTCTTCCAAGAGATTCATGAGATCCAAGCTGTTTATGGAAGTGTTTACCCAGTGTTGTAATGTTCTCCTTCCTAAAGTTTTTTAAGTTATTTCCTGTTGGACACTAAAATGTGTCAAAGACCTTTGTACACCTGTGAATGCTTCTAGACAGTCCTAGGAACCATTCCTCTAGCAGCTGCACTTCTTGATGTATTCCTGTAAGTTTGTTATTATTAACAAAATTATTTTCATGAGTGCCAGATGCATCCTTCATTATCTGAGGTGTTGAAATTGCATTATTAACTTGAAGTTCCACTGCACTAATGATGAGTTCTTCCTTTTGAAATATGAGGGACTAATTCTTAAATACAGGCAGGAAATTTCTTCCTTTTGAAATATGAGGGACAAATTCTTAAATACAGGCAAAACCCCCAAACCAAGTCTCAGAGGAGAATTGGTGAGGGTCGTTGCAGATGACGTATTTCAGTACACTACAAACCCCTCCAAAAAAATAGTCCAGGAGTTTGCAAAATCATGTGTACAGACGTACAATGCCTCTTTAGCCGACAATATCAATGGGATCATTCTCGGATCTGGCTGATTCCCTAGCTCAGCAACTTCTGAACAGGGTTGAGAACATGTGCAGGCTACATAAAAAAATGCCAGTTAGGAAAAGGAAGGTCTCTTGTAATGAAGAGGAAGGAAACACACCTGGTTCCCTTCCTAGCCCAAAGATAGATAGTTATGGATGCATCAACTGGGCACCTAACTGGCCTCACAATGAGACTACAGAGTCCCTTCAGTTTAAAAAAACCCAGCTCAGCCAGCTCACTGAGGAGATGAAAAACTAATTGAGCTAATCAGTGACACCTTTTACTTACAGCGCCTTGACATAAATAGTGGAACAAGCCTGGTGAAATTAGTTGAAGACTGGTCACAGTTGTTTTCGGGTGTTGGCCTTTTGCAACACTTTCGATTACTAACAGGCATTGATATATACAGCCAATTCTGCAAGTCGGTTGAAGATCGATAGGCCGAACTTTTGACTTATTTTCGTGCTCAGAAAAAGACAAATTTACTGCCGCTATTTGCAGAAGCCGATGTGTGAAATGGCAATCAAATCATTTTGCTAATTGCAGCAATTGCTGCATATTTTGATGAAGATGTAAAATTTCTTCTGGCAGTTTCTGAGGTAATTTTGAATTTATTCTATTGATTTCTTTAAACTTTATAAATCATACTGATCATTGCAATTACAACCAACATAATTGTATGGAATATTAGCTTTTTTACAGAGAAACCAAATATTTTCTTTAGTAGAGAAATGTAGTGTAAATTTTATAATTGATGATCAGTATATCTCTGAATATTGGCATTACCCTCATATCTACTTGAATATTGTGATTTCAATAATTTGGATATTGTCAGTTGGTATACTATCACTACGTTTTAACAACCATTTCATTGATAATCGGCTACACATCAAATGATACTGTTGTATAAGTATGAAGATCTACTAGCAGATTTTCAATAGTTTAATGTGCTATATCAGTAAGATGGGTCATTTGAGGGGGTGGGGGAGTGCATCTCAAAAAAGTTTTGAAAGGGTGAAACAGTCTGTAGTACACTTATCTATTATTTTTCAAACATTGACCTACTTACACCAAATATATGAATTTCTGCTAACATCTATTTTTTTGAAGAGTGCCCCACATCTATTTGGATATTACTTTTACAGATGTCTGGTGTGGATTTTTTTATGGACCTACGGATAAAATATGTTGGTCCACAGTTGTTGTTTTTTAACTCTCTTGTAGACTTAAGTGGGTTTCCATTTACATGTGTGCACGTTGTGGAGATTTCCAACAAATTTGTTGCCCACCCTTTCATCTACAGATATCTCCCACCTTTATTTTGGGAAATACTGACCCTTGGATGCAGGAGTAACAGAAGGTGCCTTTGCGGGTAAGAAGTGGATCTAAAATTAAAATCTGACCTTTTGTTATCTGTGATCACAGATCATAATTTTTTGCCTACAACCGTGTTCTCTTCATAAGAGTTACTGGAGGTGTTTTTGGCATAAATTAGCTTATTCAATGCAAATGGCCTTGAGCGTGGGTGGTGTAATTCAGGGAGCAGGATCATTGAAAACCTTACCTGATTCGCTTGCAAATTCAGCCAACATAGAAGGCAACACGCAGCATTTTTTAATGTTAAATTATGTGTTTTCTTGGCCGTTACAGTTTTATCACTAGTAAAAGGAAGTTAAAAATATCAGCTAGCTTAACTTTCTGATTGCTGGTATTCTGATCTAATGTTGGCAAAGGGATAAAGATGAAGCTGTAGAGTGAAGGGCTGGGTACAACACAATATTCTTTGGCTGATAAGTCATATTAATGTTTTTAATTTACAAATAATTGGCAAAAATATTAATTTCTCCCACGCTTTGCAGGTTTATCATGGCAAACGCAAGGGTGAGGGTGCAGCCACCTATACTATATACACTGCTGGACAATTGCTAAGGACGGATCATAAACGGCTATATAGCGCATAAAAAAGTAAGTGTGGTTGGATGCCAAGTGAAATAAAATAATGTCAGAATACCAGGACATTACAAGAAAGACAATTTATTGTGCTCTGAAATCCAGAAGGCTTTGGAACGTGTTCAAGGGATAAACCGGCAATTTTGTGCAGAATACGTAAACGTGAAAAATGCAATTACCGTCCGCAGGCTTTCCGGCGTAAGATGTCAATACGGGATATGGCCACCATGGAGGGCGATGCATGATTCCACACGTCGTGTCATGCTTTGCCCAACATTATCAAGCAGCTGTTGGGGTAATTTATCTCATTCCTCTGTCAGTGCACGGATGAGGGTGTCCTTGTTTATTGGAGGGCATTGGCGACCAGCAAGACTCCTCCCCAAAGCATCCCACACATTTTCAATGGGATTCAGATCTGGAGAACGTGCTGGCCATACGAGGCGTTGAATATCCTCCGTCTCAAGACACTCCTGGACAGCGACTGTTCGATGACATGTTGCGTTGTCGCCCATGAAAATGAATCTATCATCGACAGCACCACGGAACATGCTAACATGAGGTAGCAGAACATCATTAATGTATCGTTGGCCAGTCATAGTCCCAGTTGGAAGCACATAGAGGGACGTACGGCCATTGATCATGATGCCAGCCCATACCGCGACACTACATGTCGGATCTCGGTCCCTTTTCTGTATGTTTGCTGGACAATATGCAGGACCACTATCACGCCAGATCAGTTGTCGTCGACAATCAGACGATGGACTGTATCTACTCTCATATGACAAGAGGACAGCACGCCAGTCGTTATCAGTCCAATTGCGATGTTGATGGCACCATTGCAAACGGGCGGTACGGAGACGTCTGGACATGGGGATGCACACAACAGGACGGCGGGTGTATAGTCCTCCTTCATGCAAACGTCTGGCGACAGTTTTTCAGGAGATCTGCTTGCCAGTAGCAGCCATAAACTGATTTGCTACCTCACTAGCTGTGCTGCGCCGGTGTCTTTTTGTTGATAGCACTATGTACCGATCTTCTGCAGGTGTCGTACTGCGAACACGACCTCCCCTGTGTCGTTTGCTACACTCTCCATTTGTTTGAAATGATTTCCAAAGCCTTGAAACAACACTGTGACTGATGTCGAACTCCCTGGCAACATCTGTTATTTTTCGCCCTTCTTCAATCTTGCCAATAATACGGCCACGCATAAAATCATCTGGGTGATGTCGGGAAGACATACTGAAAATTGCAGGTTCGTGAATTGATTCTTTCCCTTTCAACTTTGCGTTTGAACAACAACGGTCAATACGCGTCAAATCCTGTATATCTCTTATGAGCGCTATGACGTCACGAACAAGTTCGGCAATCTAAAATTTGCATACGCACAACACGTCTTACTGTATCCCGCACTTATGCTAATTTCCACATTTTTCTGCCTTCCATTTTATGGTTGCTATCGTTGCTATTGTCATCCGTCCTTAGCAATTGTCCGGCAGTGTATATAAACAGTCTAGATGGAATAATATGCGCAAAATGAGCATGCTTCACCCCCCCAAGCTACATCAGTCCTCAACGTGCTGTATGTTTTAATGTTGGTTCCTTTTCTTATTTGTAGAATTTTAGAGCATCACTAAAATGAAGTGCAACAATATTTTATCAGTATCTTGATTTTGTGATGCAAAAGTAATTGATTTTTTTTCAGGTGCTCAATCCTCACTGTCCTCCTAATGAAGCAGTAACATCTCCATTTCTAGCTGTAAAAGGTAACACTATGATTTCCTTCTTGAATATTTTGAATTTTATTCAAACTGCTTATGGTTTTATCATACCATAAAATTTTGTTTTCTTAGAATATGATAACACCACACGTCATATTCAGGGTATTGGCAAACATGCACTTCCAGTTTGTATGTTAAGGGAAATGCACAGTGGCCTAAAAAAAGCCTCATCTGCAATAACCCACGTTTTCTATATCATAGTTTAGCAATTATTGTACATTTTCATACTTTTGTGTATTAGAAGAATAAACTGTCTTTTAATGGCGTTAACTCATAAATTTTGAAGTAAATTACCTGCACTATTTTTAAATGTTTTGATTGCTGTGGTGAATAGCTATGTACCTTCCCCTTTGTAGAGAGGTGAGAACAATTATGTAGACATAAAGCTTGTTAAATGAGTTTTCTTTTCCCTGTGCATCAACCTTTAAGTCGTTGCTTTCGCAAGGGAAACCAGCTATGAAAGCTGGTGTTGACTTTACCACTGTGGTACATCCAAGTTTCAACTTCCAATCTTTGTTCCTCTTTTGGGCGGAGGATTAACTTGGAACAGACTATTGACTAAGATTAACTAGTCCAGTAGTTTGCTGCTAAGGAAAAGGCATTGCAAATAAAAGGTATTCATGATGAAAAAGTAAAGGAACTATAAAGTTGTTAAATACATGAATTTCCATCAATATAGGCTAATACATTGTTATTCTCTAAAATTTTCTGGAAGAACTAGCAAATGTTCCTAATTTTCCATTGGAACTCCTTACATATGTAAAGAAATTAAGAAAATGTTTTGTGTAAGATCGTGATTTTTATTTCTCAGATTTTTTTTTTTTTTTTCATTTTCTGCCAACGATAAATTATTGATATTAAGATCTCCTTTGTGCTGATTCATAAAAGTGGAGTGTTTGGCAATCAGTGACATATTGAAAAAGTTCTGCACGATTTTAACCTTTATATCTTATTGTGGGTCTATATTTCAGTGTATTCTGTCCATTTGTTGCATGTGGGGAAAATCGGAAGGGCAACTCTCGATATTTGCTTCGGAGTGTGCTTCCGCATAGAGAAAACATGTGGAAGCACACTTCCAAACTATCTAATGTTTTGTCCTTTGAGTGTATGTACACACTGTGTGTGTGAGAGAGATGTACTGTTAAAATAGATACCTTTCTAGTAACCATGCTGAGCCACCTGTCTTAATAATGCATACATTTTTTTCACCTTTTGGCTGAATTCAGCCTTTTTTAACATTGTTTTGGTTATTTTTTATATTGTTACAAAACTGAAGTTGTTCTTTTTTTTTTGGGGGGGGGGGGTTAGTTACCCTGTTATAAAAGCAATTGAACTGTGTACGTACAACTTGAAACCAAAGAGAACTAATTTTTGTTTTCTTTAAAGAAAACGTTTTTCTGAATCATCCTCTTTCCTACTACTGTATTACAGTATTAATTTATTGCACTTTTCTGAAAATCAGGCTCTTATAAGAATCACTTCAAAATTTTTAGTAATTTGTACTTCCTGATGCTGCCATAGATAGCTCTCTGAAAACATCAATAAACTTTTTTTATTCTGACAATGTGTGACTGCTCAACCTACTGACAATGTGTGACTGCTCAACCTACTGAAAATGTGATTTTGATTTTTCTGCTACAGTCCTGTGGCAGTGTCATTGTTGGACTTATTATTATAAGGCTGTCTGATATAATAATTCCTCAAGAAGCATTTTCAGTGTGTCTTGCCAAATCTGATGTTGCACTGGTTATTTAATTGCTCTAACAAAGTTCCAACAGCCTGTGAGACACCACAGTGTGACTTGGTCAGGAAAAAAGTTAATTTTTTTGTAGTTGTAATTAATAAAATTATTTTATATTGGCTTATACAGGATGATTGCATATTCTGATGTGCTTAGTAATTATAATGTCCAATGCTTTTTTTTCCTTCGCATCGCTAAAAAATTCAGCCTTTATTTTTTCATTGGTCAGTCTCGTGTCTGTTTCATGCGGCAAAATGCCGAACATTTTCAAAGCTTGTGAAAATATTCTTCAAGTATTGCCAGCCATACCACCTCCAAAATTGTCCAAATTTTGCTCAGGTTCATGGCCAAATGGACCCGTGCATTTTCAAAGCTTGAAAATGCACGGATCTTTTAGAGAAATAAAAAGCTGCAGTTCTAAGAATGACATACTTCTTCACTTATCATTGTTTGCTGAATGTTTCTGCTTTGAAAGTTTGTGCCATGCTTTTGTTAAAATTCTGCCTAACCAATTGTTAGTATC
The DNA here is from genome assembly GCA_039090855.1 of Macrothele yani. NCBI lineage: Eukaryota > Metazoa > Arthropoda > Arachnida > Araneae > Macrothelidae > Macrothele > Macrothele yani. The sequence continues at coordinate 27,598,762 of CM077018.1, read as the reverse complement.
ATATTTGGTTTTCACACTCTTAACAGTACAATGTTTTGATTTTTTAAGTATTTGCTTTATTTCACTTGTATGTATATTGTCCTCTGCATTTTTTTTATAATACTGTATTTTTTTAATTATTGTATTCTTACATTTATGCAAGTAAAAATGTCATATCCAAACATGCCAACCTTCAAAATCTGAAAATCGGGAGATTATTACAGCTCGTAGAATCACATGAGCTCTATTTTTATCGATATTTTCCAGAAGTATTATTGGTCCACTAAAAGTTCTGGAGAACAAAACAAAAATAAAACTAAAAGCAATACCCATTTTATTGCATTGTTAGTTTTTGTATTGTAAATGTATACACCCCAGATATTTTTTTCCTAACTTAGATAAAGATCATGTAATCTCGGTGTCCATTACGTATAGTTATTGGGGGGTGGGGGTGCAGTTTAAAAACATTCAAGCTCTTCGTATTCCTAAGGGTTTTGGTCTGTTTTTGGTTTTGGAAATTACACTCTTCATTACGCTCCTCCCTTCTACGGATCATCCAACTCCCTACTGAAATAGGTTTTTTGGGTACGTAGATTCTGCAAGATAATAAAAACGTAAAATGGCCCGCGTGCTAGAGTCTTCTTTAGGTTGTGCGCGACGGCAAAAACAACAAAAAGCATCATACTAACATCGCCTTTCGTTACAAGGCAAGGCCAAATTTTGTCGTGTAAGTGAATTTGCCGGATTTCTTGAGGCGAAGGGTTGAAAGACTGAACTGCAAGAAGGCAGGGCAGCTGCCATCTGTCAATTAATTATGGACCCTCCCCAGCATTCCTAGTGCCAGAGCAGGTCAGCTCTTTGCTGAAGGTGTCATATGACAATCGGGCTAGGGGAAAAAATTTTAAAGCAAATTTTTTTGGTCGGAAGCTAGCGCTTAGACAGCTGCGCCACCTGGGAAGCTAGCGCTTAGACCGCTGCGCCACCTGGGAAGCTTTCTTTTTGCAGATAGGAGGAGAGGACAAATACAAAACTGATGACTGCAGTTGTCACCTTGCTTTGACGCAGAAAGAAAATTATTTCACAGGCGATTCAAAATCATAGTGGTGGTTGATGGAATGCTGACCATCCTAATGGCTAATTCTCGGTGAAAATCAGGAGAATTTGACATTCATCCGGAGAGTTGACACATCTGCATACCCCATATGAACTGAATTCAACTTGATATGATTTTAAATTTCCATGCCTGAGCACTCTCAGGCAGTAATTTTTGCAAAGTTATTGCTATTATCAGGGGTGAAAGAGTTCCGCCTTTTTGGAAGTCATTTGGGAGTTCCCAAGATCGGCAGTTAATAAATGGGTAGTGAATTAATTATTTTGCAGATGGTTGGTTGGGTTTGACTTAACCAGCCACTTCGGAGATTTATAAAAATGAAAATTTTTTTTTTCACATGTCCATTATTTGACCCTTTTCCCCCACTACTTAAGTCCATCTTATTTTGTTCTGAAGTTGTTGGAAGCGAGCCCTGCTTCTGCAGTGAGTGTTAGCATCATTAAAGTTACAAGCAAAAATCTTAACTAAATTTGATGACAGTAATACAAAGATCCTGATGTCTAACAGGATAGGGGTATCTTGGTTACACCTTTTTATAACTGCTGTTTGATGCAGTACAAAAGTTAAAACTGCATAATTACCATTGTTAAATTTGTTAATTTTACATAAAATTTTAGGAATTTAATATATATATATATATTATTTTTTTAGGTTCCTCTGTTCTAAACCCAGAGAACTTCATGTTAATAATTGACAGAATGTGTGTCAATAGTGTGCAAAATCCAATAAAAGCAGTGTGCATGCTGTTTTCTGCCTATTTTGTGTTTAATATTCACTACCCCTTTGAGGCAAAAGTGACATTGGAATTTTTGCAAAGGTTAGTATAGGAACTTTTGGATAAAACTTTGATTTTATTGAAGTTTTTTTCTCTCTCCAATGTTAACAAAGTGTATAAAATATATTTTTTACATCTACAATTGTGTATGTATTGCATGATATACAAAAAATAGTGACATGTCCTTTATTGAGAATATAAACCTATTTTTTTTAAACAAAGTATAATACTAAAATAATTTTGGTCTTTTCATCTGTTCTAACCCTAAGCCTCCACTTTACCGACGAAAATAAGTAGTCTCTCTCTTTCTTGAGGACTGGGTGTAAAAATAAATTGTGTCCACCTATTTACTAGAAGGGGTCTGCTGCTTTTCCTGGATTTTTGCAGTTGGTATCAGTCTCAGAATATAGACGTGCATGCGTATGCCATGCACGGATAGTTTCCAAATTATTAGCAGCTTTTGCAGATAGTTTTTGCTTGTAGATTTAAAAATGTTATTTACAGCAATTAAAACACTTAAGGCTTTACTCAGATTAATATATTTACTTCTATCTCAACGAGAAATTTTCACATCTTCCGATAGGGACTTCTTTTGGTTTTACAGACTTTTCTGGCCTCTTGATTTTATCAAGGCCTGTTCTCAATATATAAGAACTGTAACAAAAGTTTCATTTACACAGAAATACTATAAATTATATTGCCAGGTTCCTCTTGCAGTTGCTAGTTATGAAATTAAAGTCTTTTCCTTATGTATTTTATAAGTCTACTATTTTTGAATTAAGTTGAAAATGCTATTTATAATTTTTTGAAATTTCATTAACGGAACTGCTTTTCTAGATATAAAAACTTTAATTAGTCTTGTTTTTATGAGGTTCATAGTGTTCTGGCCTTAAGGTCCATTTTACACACATTTCTGTTCATTCAGTCTTGATATACTTTTGTCCTCTCTAGAATCTGTAATGTTCTAATAATTATTTATTGTCATATTAATTTTTCTTTAAATTATCTTATTCTATTGTTATGATTCATGGGTTTTCAGCAAGTTTTCTGTTTCAATGGTTGTGTATGCAGATACATTTAATTTTTATACAACTCTGCTAGGTATTAGGAATCTGCTTAGTCCATGAAGGCATCAGTCTTTTATTTTCAGTTGCCCTCTAGTAATTCCACCTGCCTTGCTAATTTTCAGACCTGGCCATTGTGACAACAATTTTTTTTGGTGGTCTTCATTTTCTTGAGTTGACTGCAAATTTTTACCACTACACTTGCCAAATATTATGAACATTGTATTGTATAACCAGTATTCTTATTGTAGGATAACAATAGTATTCAAATTGATCAAATCTTTTCCATTATTGATGGTCTTCAGGATTTCTCACTACACAAATAATTTAGTTTTTGTAATAATTTAAAATCAAACTAGTAGTGTGCTGTAAAGATACATATTATTTTTGTATATATATTGTTACTTTTTTAGAAGCCAGAATTTTTATGATGTATTTCATTGTGTTAATTTCTCACTTTAATCACAGGTGCTTTGTATGTATAAATCCTGTATGTGGATCAAAGGAAGAAAGGGAATAAGCTTTATTCTGAAGTCAATCCAAAAATTGCAAAGTTATGGCACAAAGTAAAAGACCACAACAGTTGGCTAAAAGATATCAGATAATAAGTGGCACATAATAAAAAAACCATTGTCTATGATATTAGTTGATCTGTATATATATTGTTACACCAATTAAGTTTGGTTTTTTATTAATAAAAAAAAATGCAATCCAGTTGATTCAGTACTTTTTCCTGTGTATCTAAGTTTCAATTATATATCAGTATTTTGGTAATGGTAGTCCTAAATCTATGAAACAATAAATTACTTTTTGCCTGAGCACATTGGAAAATATCTGTTGGTAATTTGTTTCTAGTTCTCTGCATATGCAACATTTATTTTTTTAAAATACTACTGATTCCCCGGTGTCTTCAAGCCAACTGCTATACACCATTATCTCTGTAGTTTTTATCTAAGTTTCAATTATATATCAGTATTTTGGTAATGGTAGTCCTAAATCTATGAAACAATAAATTACTTTTTGCCTGAACACATTGGAAAATATCTGTTGGTAATTTGTTTCTAGTTCTCTGCATATGCAACATTTATTTTTAAAATACTACTGATTACCCGGTGTCTTCAAGCCAACTGCTATACACCATTATCTCTGTAGTTTTGACATCTGTTTGTTATACTTGCAAACAACGTGCACTTTGGCTTTCTGACTCCTTCCAATTTAAACACCTACAGTGAACTGCAATTGTCACACCAGAAGTTGTAGGGACAAAAATGAAAAATGTGTTACTTTGTGCTGTCATGTAGAAATTAACTGTTTTTAGTAGTCCTTTGGAAAAATCCGAGGAAGCTGTAACAATTTGCTCATCTAGATTTTCAATGGCATAAATATTTTGCACAGGACTTACAAGTTAAGTCATTCACCCCAGTGATCTACGTCAGTAAAACTGCATAATGCATATTGTTTCTTAGATTAAAATGATTCGACAGTACTCATTATAAGCAAGTTTGGTGGTATTTGTATTTTGACCATTACGGTAGACTAAGAGTGGCATTCTAGGGTTGACCACATTTTTGAAATCTTTACATAAATGTACACTGATCAGCCACAACATTAAAACTACCTTTTCGTGACTGTATTCCCTAGTGGAGATGGCACCTTTCAACAAGACTTGAAATAAAGTATGTAATCCATGTCACACTGCAAAGAAAGTTCAGAAATGGTTCCAAGAACATAACTGGAATTCCCTTTAATGCCATAGGCCCCAAATTCACTGGACATGAATCCTATTGAGCATTTGTGGTTTCAGTTGGAGGAAGGGGTATGAGCAGCATCACCCGCGTAATTTGCAGGAAGTGTGGGATCTGTTGCAGTCATGATACCAAGAGATGGCTACCAACATCTCATTGAATCTGTCTCATCAGGGGAAGACACATTATATTAGGTAGGTGGTTTTAATGTTTTGGCTGATTGGTGTATATATTATACGGTATTTTTGAGAGTTTTACGAATTATGAAAACAAAAGCTCAAACACATTATAGATCGTGAAAAACACATGCAATTTTGCAAACATTTTTGTAAAAAAACTGCACCATATTTATTTAATGGGCTTTGCCGTGTTTTTTCTTAAAACTGCGGTTCAAGTCCGCCCCAAAAATTGGCTGAAGCCCTAATTAGACCAAAAAAACATATTAAGAAAAGGTCATTAAACCAAATCTAAAAAACAGTGGCCAAACATTTTTGAAAAAAAAACAAAAAAACTTTGCACCGTGTTTATTTAACAGGCTTTGCCATGTTTTTTCTTTCAAATATGGTTTATCTACCGTATGAAATTTACAGTTGCTCTACCGTGTTAGGCCACATTTTCTGGTAGTTTGACCGTTTTTTATTTCCCGGTCATTAGACCGTTAATGAACATTACAGTATGGTACTGTAAAATTACAGTACTGTAAAGAAAAACGGTCTTTACACCGTATTTATTTAACAGGCTTCGCCATGTTTTTTTCTTTAAAATACGGTTTATCTACCGTAATAAATTTACGGTTGATCTACTGTGTTAGGCCACATTTTCTGGTAGTTTGACCGTTTTTTATTTCCCGGTCATTAGACCGTTAATGAACATATCAGTACGGTACTGTACAATTACGGTTTATTGACCGGCCACTCAGCTGCCGGTGTATCTACCGTAATTTGACCATGAAATTTTTTACAGTGTACATTTACGACGATTTGGTAAAACACCATATGCAATATTTTGAGGACGACAGCAAAAGTTTCAGGAAACACAGTCTTGTTAAATTGATATTTTACAAAACATTCGCTGATAATATTGCTGCTTGTATGCGAAATGGTTTGCTCTGCCCTTTTCCTTAATTGACACTGGAGACGGTACTGAACGTCCCGAATAAAAGCCAGCTGCTGCGTGGATACTACAGAACAAAACGTTTAACTAAAATTTCGTCATAACTTTTACTTATTTACTTTGTTTTTTTACGTGAAGTCGGGTGTTTGTATGTTGAGGCACCTGCAGAAATGGGGATTCATATGCTTTGAAATGATTCAAAGAATAATCAAGTACCATAGTATAAGCAAACAAATGTATGCGTCTATATTATACTTCACGTTTTCGATATGAATGAGGAGATACACTTCCTCGATGACTACGGTTTTTTTTGTAACCTAAAAACTATCATGTATTAAGAAAAACAATTCCTTTTAAAAAAATTCTTGGTGTGTTTTTCTCTGCACCACACATAAAGTTATCGCAGTTCTAGTACCGCAGGGTGATTTGAAATTCATCCGGAGCTAAATATGAAAAAATATTTCAGAGATGAAGTTTTCGGAGATACTTGGCATTTTATTATATATATTCAATCAAATCAAATTAATGACATTGGAAGCCACGTTCTGTAGGTGTGAGATCAGAGCTGCTTCGCATTTTTACCATTTAAACCTAAGGTAATACATATACTTTCCGAAATCTAACATTTCATAAAGTTAAACTCTTCATTTTTCCTACCTGAACATTTGTTCTTTCCTTCTTTCAATGACAGCTGGTCCTACGGCTTCACGTTTCTCAGGGCTCGGCTGAGTTTGCATTGAGGCGACTAAATTTTTTAAGGAAAAATAAATCGTAGACACTTTACAAATCATTGGATGGTTTGCTCCAAATTTTGGAATCTTCGATTCTTGATCTGTTGTTATGTCTTCTAACGGGTTTTAGAATTGGCGCTATTGTATTATTAGCGCTTGGTCAAACGTCTGTTAACAAATAATCATAATATGTGGTAATTGAAAACATTTGTATGACTATTTCTAATGAACAGATTACTCACCAGCGATATTTGCAGATTTATTTGGCACTTTGATTATCATGATTGCGTTTTAAAATTGTGCCGAATACAAAACCTGAGATTTAATTTAGCTGGTCTATTAGCACCTACATAAAATTAAAGAATTTTATCACCGGAAGATTTTTTCTCTTTCTTTTTTATCATAACCTTAAAAAAGTAGACTTTCTACGCGCCCTAAAGGTGCACGTGCGTTTTGAACTAATAAAAATATCCCTTTCCACTTTACTATTCAAGAGATTCGATATGAAATAATTCGATCTCTATTGTAGTTTGAAGGACTAAGAGTAGTATAAATGGGTTCGTAAACATTTCGCAAAAATGTTTCGCAGTATTGCCAAACTTTGAAGTCTAAAAAATAATCCTGCTAAAAAAAATACAACGTGTCAAATATATTTCTGATCAGAATGGGATATTTAAAGCTTCAAAAAGAACGTAAAATCGTTCTTTCATGAACATCTAGAAATTATTTGCGCAATCTGAGTACACCTCATATGAAGGTTCGGAGTCAAACGGCAAAGACAAAGATTTTCAAGACAGCTGCAAAGACCAAGTAAGTAAAAAAAAAAAAAGCTCATCAAGAAATATCAACATATTTTCTTTTTCTCTAAGTTAGGGAAACACACCTAGAAATTAATTGCTCGCCCGCACTCCTCCTAGAAAAATCTATGCGCTGTCATCTGATCTGCGCTTTTGCAGATTCAATCAGACTGATTTTAGGTTTATAGTCTATCAAACGTCCATAATTCAAGTCGAATAATTTTTATTATTAAAGGCAGGTAACACCCCTCCCTAACCCTGACCAGTCCAATGACGCTTCAAGAATTGTGGAAATGTCATGATGTTTGACGAATACTTTCTCACTTTGTTTGAAACTGTACTTGATGTAGCGAAATTTTTCACGGTAATCTACGTTATTCTACAGCGTCATACTGACAGAGTAACAGGTTTCTATTTGAAGTGATGCTACATGAAATGTTAAAGCTAAGGTGATACATTTGCAGAGTTCTGTATAGCAGGCAATTTCATATCATTCTTAAATAATGAGTCTTTAGTAAAATACAAATGGGGGTACCACAATTTCTCATTCACTGTATTTGAACCACTTTTGTTCTCCTCGCGCGCACACGTAGTGTGATTTCTTGTCGCTCAGCGAAAAAATATATTATATGTTTAGCAGAAGTGTTAAAGGAAGGTGTTAAATCTAATGATTCCCAGATTTTTTGTTTAATTCGAATTCATAGGCTTTGGATTCTTCTGCTTTTTAAAATGGACAAACAAAACTATCAAATGCTCTTAGAAGTAGGATACCTGAAATACCTTAATATTTCTTCCCATGCTTGCTGACTCTGCTAAATAAGGCCTTTCTTTTTAATAAACCAACTGGTTTCTGAATTCGCTTGGAAGCGTATACATGGCTCCAAATTAGAGGGGAATGCAATTGTTTTTTTAACTCCGTAAAGTTTTCGTATTATTAATACCTAGGAAAGCACATTTAAATCAAACGGTGTTATTTAGCAGAATGTCATCTGCTTTCGAAACATAGGAGAAAATTTTTTAAAAATATCATACTTCATTACATAGCGGATATTTGGATGTTGCCAGATCTTACTAAGCCTTAGATATGAACCAAATTAAGGGATTTTTGAGTACGTGGTAAGTAGTATAGGAAATGGGGGTTCTGAAACAGTGGAGGAGCCAATGTTATCCTATGGCTCCTCCACCTTCCCAGGTGGAGGAGCGGTGGAGGAGGCGGACGCTTGGGTGGAGGAGCGGTGGAGGAGGCGGACGCTTGGGTATTGGAGGAGGCAGTCGATCGGTGGTGGAGGAGGAGGAGGAGGATGTGATGGTTACAATTTGGAAAACGCGGCTGGTTGGGTGTATGTGAAGAACGTGTTTTTTTTTTGTTTTTTTTTCCCACACTTGATTTGTTGTCTTAATACAACGATCGGTGGTGGAGGAGGAGGAGGAGGAGGAGGATGTGATGGTTACAATTTGGAAAACGCGGCTGGTTGGGTGTATGTGAAGAACGTGTTTTTTTTTTTTTTTTTTTTTTCCCCACACTTGATTTGTTGTCTTAATACAACATAGCTTGCCGAGAGCTCTGATTTCATAAGTAATGTGTTATTCCCCTCTATATATCTTTAAATTTTGGGTTTATAATTATGGTTATTATGACGTAACTATTGTAGCGTTTAAAGAACATATATATTGTACATTTCACACATTTGAATGGTATTCGCAGGTCTGGAAAGATGAACATTTCATTCAGTGTGAAAAGTGTTGAAATGAAAAGTTGATGTAAAGAACTACAGCTGATATTTTTATTCCTAACTTGTGTATTTACAACACTGCTTTCATCCACTGCTTTCGGCGATGAAAGCAGTGATTTGTCAGGCGAAAAGCTACATCGGGTCATCAGCAGGAAACTGTATTATTTACAGCCGAGGCCCACTCAGTTAAGAGCGCCCCTGTGTAGCCGCCCATTTTTCCTTTTCGGCCTCTACTCCTGAAAGGATGTTAAGTTTCAATATTTTTCAATGTTTAGTTTGATTATTAATTTTAGGAATGTAACGGAAAAAAAAAATCAAGATTTTTACCTATATGCAATGAAACCGTAACTCACCAAATTCCAAGTGAAATTTCATCTGGGTTTAGTCTCACATCCGAACCCATCATTTGCATTCTTTTCGGGTTTAAGAGCAATTATGTCTCATTAACAGCAAGTGTGTCAACCTCATCTCTCACACAAACTTCAGGGTTACAGATAATTATACCATTCTAGAATCTCCCGCGCTAACACCGATTTATGCAAATTTTTAAGGTTACAATTCTACTTTCATCCAACATAAAGGTAAAAATCTTCTCATAGCTCTTATTATCGAGCGATTTTTCTTCATTCTTTAATTATAGAATAATGGGAAATTATACTTAACACCCTTTTTTTTTTTTTTTTTTTTTTTTAAATATTTTTAGGAATTTTATAATGCCCATAAGCTAGAGTATCCATTCCATTTGAAAGAATATATCTTTTATCGTCAGCAGGACATAAACTCCGCTTTCTTATTTTCATGGTATAGAGTTTATGCTTTTTACTTTGAATTTGCTGCATTGTGGTATAGAATATTTTTTTCTGAAAGAGGGATGTTTTATATAACTCATGTCGTAGATTTTTTTTAATTGCGGCTTTAACAACACCTTTTGCAGTTAATTTTTCTCCACATTCACTGTCTATACTATTCATTTTCGATCGTAGTCCTATAAATTCTTTTATCACTCTTCCATTCAGCTCATCTTTCATTTTTCCAATCACTTTTCTATTTACCTGACTATGTAGAAAGTGATTGGTTGGATACTCGGAAGTATCAAATTTTTCAATGTCTTCTAGCATATCTGCATAGACATCATCAGTACATATCTCGTAAGTCAGTGAGTCTGTGTCCGTAAACAAAAGTTTAACACACTTATCATCATATTTCTGTTTTACATAAGTGTAATGAAAATTATACATTAATGTTTTACTAATATCCAAAATCGCAAATCCAGCATAGATAGGTCTATTTAAATACAAATTCACACGTTTCATATTAACAGCAACTAAACCATCACTAAATCTGGTAAACGAATCAAAAGCTGGTGATGCTATTAACTTTAGCATTTGTTTCTCTGTCTGCACTAACTTTAAGTTTACACGTTTTCTGATATTTTCAATAGTTTTACCGAAAACGGCATTATTTAAAAGTTAAAAAAATCCTTTTCAAAAGCGGTTTTCGCCTGTGCTCGTTTTGCTGTATTAAAATGTATGTATTCTCTTAACCAAGGACTTTGTGTGAATGATAGAACTTTGTGAACTTTTCCCAGCTTCATCCCTAATTCTAAATAAAGTTTCAGATTCCTGTAGTGCAAAATATAATTATTCTTGTTGTGTAAAGTAGTCAGCAGTTTTTCATTTTTACTGTAGGAAATGAGGTTAAGATCTTCCATTAGCTGCTTCGAATAACTGGAGAGCATATCGTGTGAAATATTCATTTTTTCTGGTGCTAATGGATAATCACTGTGCGTGTCATGAAGCTCTGCAGGATAAGAGAGATCTACCTCTAAAATGTATCCTACATCGCTTTCATCAGATACCTGGGAAATATTGAGATTTTGCACTTCTTCATCTGTTAACCACCGGAAGTCCTTCATTGGTAAAAATTGGCTAAGTCCATAACCATATAAATTATTAATGTCGAAGTACATTATGTATTTAGAGGGTTCAGACGGGTTATATTCTTCAAGATATTTATTATTGGATCTAGCATATCTATTGCTGATCATCGATACACCACCCCTGATACCTTTTTCAATGAAAAGATGCATGTCAATGTCTGTTAAAAGCTCAAGCTCAACACCTGTCATTTTCAAACAAGCTTGAAACGCCATCCCAGGGGCTGTGTACGTATGCAAACAGTCAATTCCATAATAAGAAAGGGTTAGCACCCTAAAATTCTCGAAGACGTCTGCTAACAGTAAAACATCTGTTAGCATATATAAATCATGGTACTCTCCAAGATTTCTAATTTGAAAGTGCTCCCACACATTTTCTGCGTGTGCGTAATCTTCATCACATATGTTTTCCTCTGTCAGGGTGTTATAGAAATAACACTTATCGGGGAGACGAATATCTTCAAATTTTTTTCCCCATCCATGTAATCATAGGGATAAACTCCCTTTCGCAATAGAAGTTCTACCTGAGTACTAGAAAAGTTTTGGTTTAAATTCTTAAAACTATCTTTTCCCTCTTGAGCTAAATTTTTGACTAGTTTCTCCAAAGAGGTGTTTAAAAATTTCAAAGAATCCATAAAGTGTAGATTACCCAGTGAGAAAGAAATATATTGCTCCGTGTTGGATGGAATACACCCAATGGTTTTATCCTTTATTTTTCCTATTTCTTGCATGATTAAGTGGGAATCATAACCTTGAAGATTATGAAAAATTACTGAGATTTTGGATGAGTAACGAAAATTTAAATTACAGCTGTTATGTGCAGCCCCTCGATATTTGGAAGTTAAATGACAGTGATCTCGCACTTTATCACCATTCAGTGGTTTCTCACAAATATGACACAAAACTGATTCTTGGAAAGAAATTTCATCCTCTTCAGTCATATCTATAGGTTTATTGATTTTTAGAAGAACACCGATCTTTTCCTCTTCAACCAATAAAGATTTTAGAAAATGATCCACAACGTTTTTTCCACGGTATACAACAGGTTTAGTAATGCATTCCCCATCGTTACCAATAACAGCATAGCAGTATCCTGACGGGGTATGTTTTGCAGTCTTTTCCGTGAGTTTGTTACCCACTGGTAGTTTCTGAACAAAACATTCGAAGTCTGCATAAATGACAAAAACAATTCTCAATTGAAAAAAATAGTTTTTGAATTTTAACAATTTTTCATTCTCTTTTGGAAGTCTAACTTTTTGTGCACCGTGAATGCTACATAAAGTCTTATGTTCTTCACACAGAGACTGTCGAGTAAACCCATGGAGACAATACGGGCAGAAATGTTTTCGTTCTTTGTGCTTTGTTATGGAATATAAAAGTCTGTTTAAATCTCTTATGAGACAGTAATGAGTTTTATCACCATCTGTGATATACAGGAGGTCTACATGTCGTGTAAACTTCTCTTTGGTAATACGTAATGGGAAAATTTCATTTTCATAACCAAAAACATTTATTGAAATAGAATTTAACTTTTCAAATTTTCCTATTTGTTCAATTTGCATGGGAAAATTTATACCCTCACACTCTAACTCATTTTCGTAGGGTGTATATTTAGTAACCCGATTTGGATTCTGCTCTTCAGGGTGAATTGATGCTAACACAGACCAAAGAAAACATTTCTTATCATCATTTTTTATGTTTACTATTGCATGCTTTAATTCTAACTTCACAGGCAGCGGAATATAACTTGATCCTCTGAGAGGGAGATATTTACCTATTTTAATTTCTAAAAACTGTATACAATCAAGAACCCATCCGCTTCCATCTCTTTGAAAATTTTCTGAGGAATCAATTATTTTTGCAAAAGAACTTGAGATAGCATCATCAATATCTTGATTCGAAAGAGAAATGTTACATTTACTCCGAAAACAAGGTATAGTTTCCTGTTCTTCATCATCGCTATTAATACGAGTATATCTCACACGAATGGAGATATACCATTTAATTCCCTTAACTTCATTAAGTTTCTTTCTTAAAATTCGTTCTAACTGAGACCGATGAGTATTTAAAAATATATTAATATCTCGGTTTTCAGGACTATTTCCATTCAGCGTGTGTGTCTCAACAGCTCCGTTTAATGCAGTGTTAAAACCACAAGGTTCATCATCATCATCATCATCATCAACAGCAGCAGCAGCAGCAGTAGCAGTATCATTATCATTACGATTACTATATGATTCGTTAGCGTTCTCTGAACAACATGTAGTACTTCGGTTCATTGTGTTACGATATCCCGAACCTCCAGATGCAGTAACCGTAGAACTAGCAGATGGTAACCGCTCTGTCTGTTTCTTTTTAATGTGCTGATATCTTGAACATCCAGCGACAGCAGCAATAGAATCAGCAGAAGGTTGATGTTCTGTCTTTTGTTTTTTAACACACCGATATCCAGAACTACCAGGGTGTGTGACGACTGAATCTGCATCGGGATGAGAACGCTTTTTATGCAGATTCAAGTGCTTTTGCAGAACATCCTTACGGGAGAAACTCCGATTACATACTTGACACTGATACAATGACGTATTATGGGAAGACTTGTGCCGTTCTAAATTATCATGGCGGTTGAAAGTTCCTCCACACTCTTCACAGGTAAAATTTTCATTATTAACTGAATGATTGATCTTACGATGACGTAAAAGATTTTTCATGTATGTGAAAGTCTTTCCACAGTTTTCACATGTACAATTCCGCAGAGGATGTAGGTTTTCTACAGAAGTTGAGGGTCCGTCCGGGATGAAACTATCCGAAATATCATCTGGACCGGGCAGTCCACCGGTGGCTTCAAAAATTCCAACTGACCCAATAAAATTTGCTCGGTAATTTCGTCACCAAACCAATTGAACATCTAGAAAGAAAAGAAATGTGACCCCTATTAAGTTTTTGTAAAATGAATATCGCTGAAAATTCACTGCAAAAGAAAACTACTATTCAGTTATTTCATTTAACCTGATTTTCACTATGAAAAAAAAATGTGAGGTTCTCCCATTCTGCTAGTTTCAAAACTATTGTCTTTACGAAAACGAAATTAAGCATTACAGAAGGTGATTCCTGTCACTGAAAAAACGTTTAGAGAAATATCTTACCTCATCATCCATATCAACGGTGGTGATGGCGCTGTCGCTTTTCTATTTGCAAGATCCTGGAGATGAAATTCGCAGTTTTCGCCGCAATAAGTATGAGGAATATGAGAAGTTTTTCAATAATATAACACTTATTTCTCAAATTAACTCCTCCTATCTGAATCATCTACGAATGAAAACTTCGACACGGGAGGGTCTACCCTCACCCCCAATACCCACCCCATCCCAACCTGAATATCTGGTGTCGAGGAGGAGAACATAAAAGAAATATTCACCATCGTAGTGGTGGGAATGGAAGTTACGGGGAATGCTTGTTATTCTCAGTAGCTATAAATGCTTATAACTATGTATCCTATACGAAGCAGCGCACACACACACACACACACACACACACACACACACAGAGAGAAAAGTTTCATTGCTTAGACAAGTGTGCATCTGCTTCTCTATCGTAAATTTTTATTAGTTTCATCCGTTGTGAATTCTTATATTGAGTTGATTCGTAACAATGGTTACATCACACAAAAGGCTCTTTCGAAATACAGCCCACAGGTGGTGAGAAACGTCTTCTCGTTTAAAGTTACATTTCTCAGTATGTAGAAGAATTTATAAAACTTCAGCAAACTAGAACAATAATAGGTTTCACCCTTACGATCATAAAATATCTCACAAAGGTATGGATTCTCCCCAATCGTTGTAAATTTCACTGGGTCATACAGGTAAAGGAGTCACAATAACAGTCTCGTCACAACAAGTACAATGCCAATGACCTGAACCGACGTGGTTGTACTCACCTGGTAAGATTTTACCAACAGAAGAAGGAGAGAGGGTATCCATTGTGCCATGCAGCCGCTAGTCAATCCTTCTTAGAGTGTGAATAATGAAATTCACACATTCTCCCCCGCTTTCACTCAACTATAAAAGTAAAAGATGTCTGCTGTAGTCCGACCGGCGTCTGTGAAGATATTTATAAAACTCCCACAGAATCAATAGCAATTGTAAAATATTTTCACATTATAGCTGAAGACATTTAAAAGTTTCCCAGGATCATAACAAAAGAACACATATATTTCCAGTCTTTAAATAGGGAAATATGACGTTTCTTAACGTTCTTGGAGTAGATATTATCGCTCTCAAACATTTGGTGAAGGTGTTGGATCGTAAAGCTAAGTGCTTAAGAAATTCGAATTTGTAAATTTTCTCACAAATAAAGCTATTTATGTCGGTGGAAAAGAACTAGATACAGGGGCATTATGTGAATAATCCAGTGAGCAGACTCTGACGTAATAGGGGAGGAGCGTTTCTTCTCCGGCTTCTCAATACGAGGGAGCACCTCTGATTTCGAAGGCATTCGATCGCTGCTTTGCCTGGTGGAAGGATCTTAGAATTCACCTTATCGTATTGCTCTTTAGAACTTAGATTGGGAAGATGAAGCGTATGGCTACTACATCTTTTAACACTGTTAGCAAGAAGATGTTTTCAACTACATCGATTAGGGATGATGATGATGATGATGATCTACCTCCAACACAGCCTACTATCAACTCGACTAATAGCGATCTGAAGATAATTAAAACTTCTGCATCGTCTGATGAAATTTTTGAAGATTGTTTACCGGATAATCATTTTTCGCTGGGTGGTGGAAAATTCATCGTTGTCAGCGAATATACAGGCAAACTACGAATTCACCTAAGAAAGTATCACTTCAACGGATTAGGCTATCTACCGACAAAAAATGGCATTACTTTCACCGCATCTTCATTCCATTCGCTCAAGCGAGGTATTTTTTTAATTAATGGATGTGAGCACACGCAAACCTTTGGAAGAGAGTTATTCATTGCATGTAAGCCGAATTCAAGAGGAGGAAGAGGTGGAGGATATGTTATTAACTTCCAAAAGCTATACTCGGATAGTGATGGATTCTTCTACTTTGCCCCTGGTGGTGGCGTAACACTCACCAAAATTGAGTTCGAAGAACTTCAACTGATATGTGACGACATCTGGAACTCGATAAAAGATCTGATTTTCGGGAATGTGTTTAAAGCTCTGGTTAAAGAAAGTAGACTCCCCGAGTCTGATTGCGTGAATTTAAAAGAACTTGATACATGCCGCATCTTGCGAGATGTAGTCACAGAGGTGTTGGAATCGCACATCGGGAAAATCTTCCCATGTAGTGAATGTAGAAAGCCTCTAGAACAACAACTACCTAATCAAGAAGCACACGAGTGCATCACCACAACTGATGAAGACAAGTGGGTGTTCTATAATACGGAGGCTATTTCACTTTTAGAATCACGACTGCTCGCCAGAGCATTTACTAAAAAGTCGAATCAGCTAAAACACTTTATACCGGACGCATTTCTGGAGTCCCTTAAAGGAAAGGATGTATTAGATGATGTCTGTGCACACTATGTAAATAGATGGTAAAAAAAAATAAAAAAAAATATCAAAATTGGGGTTGGGTGGGGTGTTTGGTCTGAAGCTTATGACCGAAACCGTAAAGAATCACATTTTCAAGGTCTTCTAAATTCTCAATGTTTAGAAGTCGGTCAGCCAGATATCTCTCTTTGGAGTATCCGGTGCTTCATTGATAACTTGATGTGATTCAAAGTGAGTATAGAAGAACACACACGCACACACACACACACACACACACACACACACACACACACGATGCTTAAAAAGTAACCTCGACAAAAACCTAACTCCAAAATATCGACCCTACACTTGTCAGAATCAATTTTTCCGTTTTCACAAAATGTTTAGACAAAATATCATACTTACATCATATGCATTTTCTAATGTTATTCTATGACATTTTCAGCAAACCACAGTCATCACAAACACGAGTTTCAACCGTAGAGTAAATTTACTTTCCAAAACCCACCTTAACAAAATATTCTACTCCAATATTGACTATATGAATTTTTTATGCTTCAAAATCTTACCTTAATACTACCCATAAGTTATTGATTTAAGTAAAATTTTCATGATATAAATTACAGTTCTAGCCTAGTGTTAAAATGATTATGCCAGGAGTAGGTGTGAAAATTATCGTTTGTATTTTCATGACAGTCAAATTACATATTTTTAGCAAAACACATGCAAATAAAACAAGCAAATAATGAGACCGAATTCATATTATATACAGAGAGAAAATATGTAATTCTTTAATAAGGAACCCACCGCGGTGAAGTGCTTTTACCGGATTGCGATGGTTTTTCTGTTACAAACATTTCTTATTTTTCCGATATCTTAAAGGTAAATTAACTTCGTTTACAGCGTTTGCAAATACATTCATTGCAGGGATATCAGAAACACTTTGAGGATTTAACATGTGATCTACCAAATCAACAATGTTTGAATTTTTAAACGTTTTACCGCGGTATATGAATTCAGCTTGTGGTGTCCAAGATATAATGTTCGAATTTTCTTTAAAAACTTTCAAAACATTCTGGGCAGAACGCTTCGAATTTTTTGGAACCGTTAACACTAGGAAATCTTCTACAAAATCACGCTTCACAGTTTTCTGTGTTTCATTAACTTCTGTTTCTTCAACTTCATCCTTAGACTGTTTTTCCTTTCCGCTCGTTCGGCTTTCGTGTTCAAACTCGGGTTCTTTCGCCATTGAGTTCAGGAGAGGCATCTGAAGTCGTTTGTTTAACACTTGATTATACAGCATTACTTTTACATAATCAGGTTGTGTACTAAACAGAATTTTTTTCATTTCCTCATCAAGTTTGGATAAAAATTCTCAGTTGGAATGTGACGCAGCATTCGTTCTTCAGGAACTAAAACAACCTTGCGTGTATATTCCATGGTTATTTTGAAAGGATTGACGTTAGTAAAGTTAGTGCAGCCGGTACTAATATATTTAAAAATCCTCCACGTTGTACAATGAGTTTTCTCTTTAAATATAATGGCGTCTTTTTTCGTACCAAAACCCGTAACGTGTGTCTATGACGGTGTAGTTTGTCTTTTTGATTTGGAGAGAGTGGTATATTTCCTTTTAATACATTCAAACAACACTCGCAAATGCAGCGTAGATTTCGATTCGAACATTTCATTAGCAGTTCCCTTAACACTTTCTTAGGACAAACTTGAATTACGTGAAGAAACTGGAGTTCTTCTTTCGTCATCGTCATTGTGGATACTAATCAATTAGTTAGGTTTGGGTGTACTTTTAACTGCTTTCATCGTGGTAAATAAGCATATTGGGTTTCTCCTGGAAGGATATTGGTTCGTAAACGAATTTCCTCAGGTGTATCACTTCGAAGATCAACTAGTAGATAAGAAAATGCGGGTTTGGTAGCATCTAAAAATGTAGACACGTTTGTCATTTGACATGCTTTTGAAATTGAATGATCTTAAAATAGATTTAAGACTTCTTTCACGACATCTAGAATACAAATAAAAAACACAGAATTGTCCACATACAGTAGTAAAAGGGTTCTGAAGAGATATATCGTTATAGTTTACATAACCGAATTTGGAAGTGAACCTCGCAATATGTCCACCAAAATACGCCCCCGCACGGGGATAACTGGTTTTCCAGTTATTTGGGGAGCGGCGCCCCCACGGCCCGAGCTGACCTTGTGACTGGTCACCATCTGATGTCACGCCACCGCTACTTTTTTATTTTGGTGTTTGCAGGGACAGCTGTTCATCCAGCTGTTGGGGAGTCGCGGCCCCACGATCCCGAGCTGGTCTTGTGTCTCGCTTTTTCGTTTTTATTTATTTTCTCCACTGGCTAGTTGCCCGTGTTGTGTTCTCTACCTAATCTCTACCACGTTATGTACTAACACCCCGGTCTTGTGGTTTTGTTACCCTCCACCACTAACTGATTTATATTAACCGCTCAGTTCGTAGGTTGCTGAGATTCCGTTAAGGTTCCCTGCCAGGATTTGTCTTCTTTGGATTTCTTTTTCCTTTTAGCTGGTTTGGGTGCTAGACCTACCTGCATGTTTGCCGCGTGCGGAGACCCGTGAGGCGGAAATGGGATGTCTGGCGGCTGAGGTCGCAGGAGACCGGTTAAGTGCCTCCTGTGTGCCAACACTCCTCTTCGACCCCGGCTTCGCTGTAAACGGGAGGCTAGAGACTAACCCACCTCTAGTCAGAAGTCTTGTACCAAGTTGTGTGCAGGGCTTTAGCGGCTTTTTTGTCGTATAGCACGGCAGGGTGAGCCCGGGGGCTGTGGGATCATGCCAAAGGCGTTGGCATGACGGTACCCGGAGGCCGAAGTGTCCGCCGAGTGCGTGTGATCACAGCCAACGGACTATATCTGCAACGTATAAGCTCCAGAACTGTGTCCAGCGTCATTTTCTTGGCTTGCAGACCTCCAGTTCTCCCTTGTAGGGCTCGGTGGTGGGTGGAGTAGTCTGCAGACGAATCCTTCTCCTTTTTTCCATGGGTAAACCCAAAAACAAACGCTCCAAATTCAAGTCACCTGAGCAAATGATCGTTGACAACGACTCTCCTTCGTCTTCTCAACCTACCAAGTCTCATACCCTTAAAAGATCTTTAGACCATGATCTGGACCAAGAATGTGGAACCTCTTCTTCGGCAGCTGTACCAGTCGCTCCGAAGCGTCGTCTCCCCTCGATTGTTGTGAATACGCATGCTACACACTTAGTTGTAGAATCCATCGATCCGAATGAGAGACTGTCCACCAGATCTCCATTCTTCATTTCTAAAGCTTTGGACGCTGCAGTTGGCCCCTTGAAGTCTGTGAGGAAGCTTCGCTCTGGGGACCTGCTTGTCCAAACTTGCAGTGTTTCTCAGAGTAACACTTTTCTGCACCTCACTAGTCTTCAAGGCATTCCTGTCAAAGTGACACCTCACCCGTTTCTTAACACCTCTCGGGGTGTTATTTCGGAGTTTGATCTCTTGCCATGCAGTGAAGAAGAATTGGTGACTGAACTTGCAGATCAAGGTGTTATTGCTGCACGCCGTATGATGTTTCGGCGCGATGGTTCTTTGATTAAGTCTAAAAATGTGATCTTGACTTTTAACTCCCCGAAAGTTCCAACCGAAATCAAGGCTGGCTACTTGGTCTGTGGAGTTCGCCCGTACATTCCCAGTCCTCTGCGCTGTTTCAGATGCCAGAGGTACGGGCATTCACAACGTTTCTGTAAGAGTTCCGCTCGTTGCGCTAATTGTGGCTCCAGTGAACATGACGGGGAAGGTTGCACTTCTGCGGCCTGCTGTGTTAACTGTGGTGAGGCCCATGCAGCTTACTCCCGCAACTGTATGAAATGGAAGGACGAGATGGCGATCCAGCGCCTCAAGACCCTGGAAGGCCTCTCGTACCCTGCTGCCAAGGCCAAGTTGGGTATACCCACCACCCGACAGCGTACTTTTGCCGCAGTAGTTCAGTCTCTGCCACAACCTGTGCAGCCCTTTGTTCCGCGCCCTGTAGCTCTCGCCGCCCTTGCCAAGCGATCTACAGCTGACCAAGCGACACAGGTGTTTTTCCCGGAGCTCGAAATTTTTCGAATACCTGATTCTGGGCCTTCTCTTTTGCTGCCGACCGTCTCTTCCAGTTTCCAGCAGAAAGCCTGCACGTGCGGAAGACCCGGCCCTCAATCCGCAAAGGTGTGCAGTGTCCATCCAACTGTCTCGGCCTCAGCGAGGTCCCCACCCTCAACCAACATTATAGAGGAACATAGGGGGAGGAGAGTGACAGTTCGTCCCCAGCCTCAAACAACATTGCAGGAAACATGGGGGGAGGAGAGTGACAGTTCGTCCCCGCCCTCTGCCAGCATTGCAGAGGAGTGTGGGGGGAGGAGAGTGACTCATCCTTTGTGTAGTTGTGTTTAAAAAAAAAAATATATATATATATATATATGTATATAATTCTAATAGTAAATTAATAAATTTTTATATAAACCTAATTAACTACCTTGTCTTCACAGCTTTCATCATACTCTTTTTCAACTTTTACCAAGCCTGTCTGCTCTTAATCATTTTCCACGTTTTTAAAAATCTGTGGCTGATAGTTCTTTGTCTGGCGCTCTTTGGCCAAACCTGGCCCTTGCGCCAATAAAATCCACCAACCAACCAACCAACCAACCAACCAACCACCAAAATACGCAGGCGAATGTCCGTAGGAATCAAAAAATTCTAATCTTACAGGACTTTGTATATACATAGCTATCCAATGTTTTCCAGGTTTGTTGTGAGGATCTGTATTCACCACAATACAGGCAGGGTATTTTAAAATTATTTTAGGAAGTCTATCGCACGGAAACACGTCGATAAAAACATGACGAGTTACTGGATCTTTTCTAAGTATGTTGCGAATTTGAATGTTATCCATGTCTTTTTTTTCCCCATCTAGTTGGAAAAGTCACAGAGAACACTTCTAGACTTCGTAATTTCTATAATATTCTGAAATTCAGCATAGATTAGTACACTCACCGATGCAGATAAAGCAGTATTGAATTTTATTTCCACTCTTAAATTCCCTTGACGAATTAAATTCATGTGACCTCCATCGCACAAGTCAGGAGACAGGTCGAAAGCATACATCGTATAACCTTTTCCATACTCTTCTCTTGAAATATCAATTCCTCTGTCTTGGTTCAGTTTTTCGGTTCCCTGGAATAAACTGTAATAGGATCGAATAGTGTTTTCAGAAGAAAAATCCGGTTCAAAAGGTTTATGAGGTACTGGTTGGCCGTCAACATACACACCCATAAAGTTGACATGATAATGTTTAAATTCGAATGGGTTGGTCTTATATGTACCGTTGAAAGCTTCATTATCGACGCATGTGATAATTACTCTTTTAGGCATTTGACCTAGGAATACATTATCCTGTACAAAGGACATGCTCCCTTGAGAAATGGAATACACTTTGCACAAAATACGATCAACTGGGTATTTTGCAGAAGCCTTTTCCAGAGCCTTAGCATGACCGATTAAAATTCCGGGGTTGACTTGAACTTTTCTCACAAAGAGTGAAGCATGTTCTATACGCACTTTATAATCAGGAGTGGCAGATGAAGGGATGAGACAAAATTCGGGTTTACTTCGAATAAGTTTGATTTTCAAATCCATCAAATTCAACATTAACCTGTTTTGGTAAAAAACATCACAGTGTAGATTTCCAATAAGATCTAAAGTTTTACTATGTTTCACTAGTTCGTAACGTTGATTCAAACCTTTGTTAGTTGTGACAATTGTTGGATTTGTTTCATGTAAATTACCTGCCGTATCTTTGTAAAAACTTTCGGAAGATAAGATAGTTTTCTTTGCCTCTGCTCCGTAATTCAGTAGAGTTTCAATATAAGCTCTGTAAGGATACGTATTACTGGAAGATGATATTACACGTTCATTTAAACTCACATAGACCTGTGAAAACAGAGAATGAAGAAATAAATTGACTGGAGCAACAGGCTCCTTGTCAGGTAGTACTGCTCCGCTACCTTTTAGGATTTTTACTTTCACATATAGTTGTGTCATAGACAAATCCATATATTCTTCACCACTTCCAGAAATGTTAAATTCCAAAGGCCCCCCATCTCGAATGTTGGCAAGTGGGTGAAATTCAATCCATTGTCCTCTGTCTATACTTGTCTGAGTTGATGGTAAAGCGAACAGATCTAATTCTGATTTCAAGCATACAGTGGAGTTTTGGTGAATGAGTGCCATAATTTCTTTATATTTAGGAATCGAAAATATCGTGTTCTACTCTCTTGGCTTTCTTAGAATGAATGATCCGTTTCTTTGGTAATTTCTTTCTTTTAATACGACCTCCTAACATTTGCTTCACCTTGCTAGCAGCTTTTGTAGCTAACACCTGCCCAGCTTCCCGAGCTCTTTCTTTAGCGGCCATTTTTATGTCCTTTCCATTAATAATATCCTTGGTGAAATCAGTTCCAGCCCGCAAAGCTTGCTTTCCTATAGTTTTTGCACCCTGCTTCAATAAAGGCATCGCAGCTCTAAATAATGACCGAAATAACCCTCCTAAGCCATAACCCTTTTGTAAGGGAATTCCTTGGTAGTATCCTAATCCATTTCCTGTCTGATTGACATAATATTCTTCAAATGATTTCACACAACACTGATATGGTTGATACATGTTTGTCAAAGTTGTTTGAGACGAAAATGAAGTTTAGCAATTGCTCTCCCACGTTCAAATGGCACTATCTGACCCGAGTGACTTCTTATAAGGATTTCGATAGTTTGAAAATGTTTTCTTGCGAGAGGTAAATAAGGAGGTCTATCGTATAATGCACTAACCATCTCTCCATCATCCCCAGTCACTTTCACAATACGTAACAATGGAGCGTGAATATCTCCAACTAATTGTGGCTCGATGATATCAGAATAAACATACAGTAATGAGAATGGAGAATTTATGTCAGCTATGAAGTTTCCGCTGATGGTTAAATCTCCGTCTTCTGCTGTAAACAACAATGACTCTACACCTAAAATTTCAGCAAGTCCAGAATGAATTTTGAGACGAGTTCCAGCTAAGAGTGTACATTTAATTTTTCTTGTAGCTTTATTATAATACATGTAAATTTTTTTATTAAAATGCTGAGACATGGCTTTGACAACATCTGAAACCGACTCGTAGTACCCCGCATGGATTTTTCCTGGCTTCATCTGTCCTCCACCTAAGTCATACTCAAAATGATTAGATCCACCATTAATATTAAACCAGGAGTGGGGATATATCAGTTCTGCAAGCCCAACTTCCCACTCTCCGTTTAAATCAACTGAAGATGGTAAGCGTACGAAAAAGTGTGATATTTTGTTATTCGAGAAATAATCCATTGAACTATCGCTTGGTAGTGTCAGGTAGAAACTCATCTTGAAAGTGATTGAAAATCATAATTTCATGTTCTTTTATAGAGAGATTAAATTCTGAGCGGAAATCCAAGCATTGAATTTAGTGGGATAGCCTTTGAATTTTACGTAATACTCGGATTTTCCTCTTCTGTGACGCTTTTTTACTACTTTTTCAACCGCATAAAACTCGTTCTGTTTAACTTTTTGCAATTCCTCCGCATAAAACGTTCCTTCAATTTCTTCGTCGAGTAAATCCTTCACTTTATAAACAGGTGGGTATCTTGGAAAACGCTGAGAGATAATGAATATTTCATCTGTCCAGTTTGATTTATATCCCTTTTCGAATGTAATTTTACTTACGGCTATGCGTACAGAATCACCAATCTGGAATTTGTATGAGGTAATCTTCTTCGCATCATTTCCGTATAAATTTTTCCAAGCTTCTTTTTGATTATGCTCGTTTACATCCACAGGTTTCATTTTAATACTGCTATGTAGGGTGTTGTTATACCCCTGAATTAAATCATCTAGTACATCTATATACTTAAACGTATTTCGACTTGTGAAATATCTCCACATACGAGTTTTCAACGTGCGGTTGAATCTTTCGATTATGGAAGCTTTTGTTTCGTTGTTCGTAGTAAAGAAATGAACATTTTTCTGCTTTAAAAAATTCTGAAATACGCTGTTTTTAAATTCAGTTCCTTTATCTGTCTGTATTTTTTTCGGTAGTCGTTGACCAAATATCTGTGTAAAAGCTTCCATTATGCTTGTTCCGGTCTTTTGTTTCAACGGAATAGCCCAAGCAAACTTTGACAGAATATCGATGCATGTTAATATGTAGCGAAAGCCACCATTATACCTCCGTAAATTTGACATGTCTACGAGATCGGCTTGCCATTGTTCATCTAATTTGGAAACAAAAACTCTATTTCTCAGAAAATTTCGCTTCACGGGTTTGTGAAGAGTGTAAGCATTCTGACTTTCCAGCCATTTCATCACATCTTTCTTCTTTATTTTTCCTTTCACGACACGGTATAAAGCATCGACACCACCAAAACTGCCGTTTAGTCTCGGATTGTGGTAAATTTGACTCAGTTCGACTACCATTACAGCAATTAATTTCAACACTTTTCACACTGAATGAAATGTTCATCTTTCCAGACCTGCGAATACCATTCAAATGTGTGAAATGTACAATATATATGTTCTTTAAACGCTACAATAGTTACGTCATAATAACCATAATTATAAACCCAAAATTTAAAGATATATAGAGGGGAATAACACATTACTTATGAAACCAGAGCTCTCGGCAAGCTATGTTGTATTAAGACAACAAATCAAGTGTGGGAAAAAAAAAAAAAAAAAAAAAAAAAAACACGTTCTTCACATACACCCAACCAGCCGCGTTTTCCAAATTGTAACCATCACATCCTCCTCCTCCTCCTCCACCACCGATCGACTGCCTCCTCCAATACCCAAGCGTCCGCCTCCTCCACCGCTCCTCCACCCAAGCGTCCGCCTCCTCCACCGCTCCTCCACCCAAGCGTCCGCCTCCTCCACCACTCCTCCACCTGGGAAGGTGGAGGAGCCATAGGATAACATTGGCTCCTCCACTGTTTCAGAACCCCCATTTCCTATACTACTGTGGTATGACAAGACATCATGGAAACTTGAAATTTCTTCGACCTGGCGGTGGGTCCATACCTGTGTCGGGGTGTCTTTACGGGCAAATTTTGGGTACTCTGGTTCTCGTAAACACGTTATTAACCAGTAATCGCTCTATTGTTCTCTTCAGTGACCATTTGCAGTTCTTCATGGACTTTATGTACCGCAACAACAATGGTATTTTCCAGGCGGACAATGCCCCATGTCATTGTGCCCAAGTTGTCCAAAACTGGTTCGGAAAGCCTTCTGTACAGTTGCGACAGATGGCGCGGTCACCACGTTCGACCGGCATGAAACCAATAGAGCATATGGGACGTGGTGGAAAGTCCATTCGTACCCAAGGTCCTGCACCTACAAATACCAGACTGTGGGCGGGTATTCAGGCGGCATTGCTCAGCATCTCTCGAGAAGTTTTCCGACATCTTATGGAATCGATGCCACGTCTATTTGTTGCACTTCGCCGGGATAGAGGAGATTCTACTTGATACTGGGTACATATCACAAAACGTTTGGCACTTCAGTGTATAATACGTGGGTCGCAGTTCTCTCAGTCAAGATTTCTAACTGAGAGAGGACTCATTGTAGGTTGTTCGCGCTATGCAGTAGTTAGTACGTATAAAAAATAGTCCAAAAGAAGTGACGCTTCGAACCGTCAACACGGTGTGGGCAGGACACTCCTCATTGATGCAAGACAACAGTGTATTTTATTTGTTTAATTAAAGGTTTAACGACCACCGTGAGCAACTCAATGGGCTATAAGCAGTCGCCCGTCCCTAATTTAGGGTCACTGGTTCAAGGGAAGGGAGAGAGCCAGTGCCGTAAGACAAACACAACATCCATGCCTCACCGGGATTCGAACCCGGGTCCCGTTCGGACGAATGATCAGAGGCCATCGCTTAGACCATTGCGCCACCGGAACGGCAGACAACAGTGGAAGCTGTGTGGTTCTCTTCGTAGCAACAGGACGGCTACTGCGGCTGATATTAGACATAAGTTTAATTGTGTGGAAGGACTCAATATGTCCGAACACACAGTTCACTGTACACACTTGGATATGAGTCTCTGCAGCAACCGACCCATTCATGTTCCAATGCTCACAGCTGTTCTCAGTCGTAAACCTTTGCAGTAGACACGTAAACATCGATATTGGACTGTAGCAGTCTGAAAGACGCTTTCATTGTCAGACGAATCACGTATTCAGTTACATCGTGTTGACGAACGACCCTGTTCGCGACGTTTACCAAAGGAAACATTCTCGGCTGGATCCACTGTGGAACTGAAAGGATTTTGGCAGTCTGGGTGATATTTCCATGGAGAATACTTTTTTATTGTAGTTTTAACGACCACCGTGCGCATGTCAATGACCTATAAACAGTCGCCAGTCCCTAATTTATAGCAACTGGTTCCAGGAAAGGGAGAGAGCCTGTGACGTTAGACAAACACAACATTCATGCCTCACCGAGATTCGAACCCGGACTTCTTTTGGACGAACGGTCAGAAGCCATCGCTTAGACCACTGCGCCACCGGGACAGCCTGCAATACTTGGAGCAATTAAACTTTTAGACATTGTACTCTGACAGCTGTCACGTCCCTGAACACCTTGCCTGACCAAGTACACCACTTTATGCCGGCTTTATTCCCTGGCGGATATGGCGTTCTTTAACGAGACGATGCTCCATGCCATACTGCGGAGAAGGACAAGGAAGGATTCCAAAAGCATGAGAGTATATCCATTTATTTCCATGGCACCCAAATTCCCCGGACATGAATCCTATCGAGCATGTGTCTTAAGTTCGACAAACGGGTACGAAAACCGTCACCCCAACGTCGTAATTTACGGAATTTCAGGATTTCGAAATCATGTGTAAAACAGAAACTTTGTGATAATTAAAACAAGAAAGATGACACCGAATTTTCGGGTGTAATAAGCATGTCTTTTGAATCCGTTCTGACGCAAATTATATTTATCAAAGTTATTCAAAGTCAATAGAACCGGTATGGAAAACAATAGTATCTGACGGAAGAAAGAAGATTTTCAATCGGGTTTTTAATCCCTCAGATATTGTTGTAAACGGAATCGTGAACTTACGCCCTCTGGTTTCAGACTTGTGCGTTAATAAAAACATGAATTTATATGACAAACATTTCGCAGCGGAAACGCTTTCCAACACCGAAATAATTTTTCAAATAGGACTCTTAGAAACAGAGATATCGACAAAAAATAGATGTGACTTTGTGTCCCCTGGTGGAAAACTGTGCATTATTTTAGGAAGAAAGTATTCTCAAAAAGGTTTTCCATTGATCTGGTGCCGTTTTCCGATCTCAAAATTAATGGGCCCAAAAATATTTTTAGATCGAAAAACCCATTACCAGATCCACGCTCTCTCAATGAGAGTGAATTCTTTTTCTCTGTGGTTGCTCCAAAAGGCCTCTTTTGGCAAAGAGGAGGGCTAGAAAATATAGAAGTCAAGAAAAAATCAGGTAAATTCTTTCATTCTTTTTTTTTCCTTTTCCCCTCTCTGTAAATTTACTTCTATTGTATGAGTGTGGTGATGTTTTTGCTTTTGGTGATCTGTCAAGGTAAGCTAGCCCTCAGGTTTTAGTACTGGTTAGTTTTGTTAAGCAAGTGTTAAAGTGTTTGATGTATATTGCCTTGGTATCTTGTTGTGCTTCTCCTTGCACTTCATTTTGAGAGCTGATTTTCATGGAATTGTGTAAGTGTTGGAAAGTGTGCGGAAAGTTCTAGTATTTAGTGTAGCATAAATGAATTTAGTTAATGCCTAAGTAATTTTGCATGGTATATGTAGTGGTAAAGTATATGTAATTCTGTCGCTAACTCCGACGATCGAAACGTCGGGTTGACGGAAAAGAATAAATAAAAACCGTAAGTGGTATGCATAATCAATTTCGTAATTACCGTCGTGTAATTGCTATTTCTTTGTTTATATTAACCTGTAAATTACAATTATGTAAAGTATTCATAAATTAGTAAATTAATCGTATTGTAACGGGTTCGTAACGAAGAACGAACACGGGAGTCGTGTCTTGTTGCCGTGGCCTATAACTAACCGTTATTAAATTGTGTATCTATTTTTATTTTGTAACTGGTTGTGATTGGACCTATGTAAGGTCAGCACTTAACTCTCTAAGAGGACTATTTAGGAAGGGTAATTCCGTATCTTTGGGGGAAGAAAGAAAAAGTTAGGACATCTTCACGAAGCTATTTTTATGTAATCACGAACTCGAATGAAACTCGAAACGGGACGGAAAGGAAATTAATAATGAAGCGCCGGAAAAAGAGTTCTTATTCATTTAATTAGGAAAATGGCAGGCAGTAAAGTGTTTTTTGTTCTTCGTAATTCCGATCGTAGAAAGGGAAAGATATTATCCTTACCGTCGGCGAGGCACGAATCTGATCGTACTGATTTAGCGAAATGTAATTGTGTAAAAGACGTTAATTTTTCTGAATTTGTAAAGGTGGTCACCATTTTTGCCCGGGTTTTTAGGAGTTTCTTTGTTCAAAACGAACTCAAAAGGAGGTCCACCGTGAGCTTGGCTTCCTCCAAAACACGATCATAAATCGTAACCAGGCGCCGTCGCGATGTCGGACGTTTCGCATTCTTTCTCACCAGCTCTGCAATGGCTTTCGCCAAGTATTTATGCGTAAAATGCCAGGAGAATGCTTAAAATCTGTTACCAACTGCAAATTCCCTGTGTGCCGAGAGAAAATTCCGTCGTCGGCCATCTTTTCTTTTCGGAGGTCAGGTCAAAGTTCAAGCCTGACTCCGAGAAGATGCGAGCGAGCGATTTCTGGGAATTGCGTCTTTCTCTCCGCCTTCTAACTTAACTTCGGGCCAATTTCCTTCCGCCATTTCGGGCGCGTGCGCAAGGGATTCGGCGAGGAGCGGAGAATTTTTGCGTGCTGCTCGACACTTCGATACCAGACTTCGTAAGGGAGAGTCCCACAATAAAAAAAAATAAAAAAATCGAGTAAAGGAGGGAGTCCGCACGACGGACGTCCGGATGCCGAACCTGCCGTAACCTTCCAGCATCGGAAACGTGCGGCCGCGATGGCCCAAGAACGGTAGGAACGATCTTTTTCTTTTCAAATTTTTTCCATGGCTCAAAATTTACTCTGCTGCCGAGATGGCGCGAACAACGTGCTTGACATCGTCCCGAGGCACTAGCGGGCATTACGCCTCGTAACCCGCTCGGTAACATCGCTGCCGCCTGTCGCCGTGTGAGAGAGAGAAAGTCTTCTCAAAGGCTGGCATCGGGAGTAAGCAGAAAAAAAGGAAAGGAAGGAGAAGAGGGAAAATCCTACCATGTGATCATGAGCACATCAGGCCCCGTTTCCCCGGTGTGCCGGCTCTCGTAGCGACAGCACAAACACCAATTCCAATTCGCCATCAAAAGGAAAATTTAAGGAGGAGGAGAAACGAAGAGAAAAAAAGAAAAAAATGAGGACCACCTGAAATTGAAAAAAAAATGTCTTGATCAGAAATGGAATGATGTAAAAGGTTAAAATTCAGGGGTGAAAAAAACAATGGGGGGAAGGTGAAATAAAATGGGAGGAAAATAGAGAAACGCAAATGTATGTTTGGAATTAATGGTCTGGCCAGAACCAACAAATGTAATATAATGTCATTGTGTATTTTTTTTTTTTTTTGTAAAAATGTCTAGTTAATGCCAGTGACCAAAGAAATGGATTGAAGTATATTAGTTTTGGTTTTCTGTTAGAACAGGGTTTTTCGTTAGCTCAAATGAGAGGAAAGTGACAGCAGAGTAGGATATTGAAACGGCATGCCTTCCTTAGGAAAATTGTAGAGGGGAGAATTTGATTTTTGGCTCAGGTAGGGGAGCATACCTCTTCCAATAGCCTATTCTATTCTTTTTTTTTGTTGTTGGTGTTTCACCAGTAGGAATAGCAACTGTACTTATGCATAGATTTTTTTTTGTCATAATTAATGTGGGGAGTCCTGGCAGTGAATTTACATTTTTGTTTGTTTGGTTTTCTGTTACTGTAAAGTAAGAAAACGATTTTTCCAGGTAACGGACAAAATCAGTGTGTTGTGAAAAAAAAAAAAGAAAAATTTAAAATTTCACTCTTAACCATCTAAGTCTAAATTGTAAAGAGCATCTAGCTCAAGGTTCAACAGGTATCAGATATGCACATCGAGCATTAAGCTCTTAACACTCTTTGAGTGAATGATCACATCCTTTGATGATTTTTGTAAGGCAGGCTGGTAACTAAATGGTGCCACTTACCTCCCTCATCCTCTAAACCACACAGGTGAAAACTACTTGGTTTGCAGACCAGGGTTTCTGAGAGGATTATTTAGGACTGTTAACATACTCTGGACTCTAAAATTCATAGCTAAATTCTTTTTTTATTCGGCCTAGCCACCTAAAATTTTCTTTGTAGTGAGTTGTTTTACATGTGCCTGGGAGCGCAAAATAAACCTTAGTTAACCTGGAACATATGTTTAATCAAATTATTTTGTGTCGTATGTCAATTTCTCTTGTCGGTGGTGGTGGAATCACCTTCCATTTACTGGGAGTTTTTCAGGACCGTACCTTGGGTGTTACTCGTTAATAATAAAAAAAATTCTTAATTGGGGTCCCTAGATTGATCACCGGCCATTTTCTTCTTTTTAAAAATAAAATTGTGTAATATTTGCATTTTTCAGTAGTAAGTTCATCATCGTAATAGAAGAATATCTTAAAAACCAAACCACATCGTATCAAACTGGTTCCTGTGACCAGGATTCCACCCACTGTACCAGAGAGATCTATATTTATGATTTGCTCATTCTGATTAGGTAATTCTGTGCTCTGAAATTGTAAAAAGACCAGATTCGCCGAGCCGTAGGGAAGGACAATAAAATTAGGCTTGCACATAAGACACGACTGATTAGGAGAAATTTCGTGTTAGGCTTTTTTTTTTATTTTATTCATTATCAAGTGTCAGCAAACATAAATTTTATCTTGCAGTGTGAATTTGAATTTTAGTGTATTGCATTTATGTATTGTGTTTTGTTTACATTGGTGAGAAATATTGAGGAAATTGTTTTCAATTAAGAAAAAGAGCAAAATATAACCTTAGGCTCAGTCAAAAAAAAAAAAAGATTTCCTCAGAGTATAACTTCACTAAACTAAGATAAAAGTCATTATTGAGTAGTATCTAGGTAATATAGTAATAGCAATCATAGTATAGTGTACCTTGTTTAAATTTACAGTGTATTTTCATTTGTGTGTGTGTACAGAGCTGTAGGAAAGATGGTGATACCAGGGACAGAGGGAGCAACTGGTTCAGCAGAAGTAGGGAATAATGGGGGAATGCAAACCTCAACATTCCAGTCTTGATGAGTTTAGTTTCATCATTTTCAGGGAGATCAGATAGTGTTACTATTGGAGAATTTTTTGAGTCAGTAGAGGATGTAGCAGGTTTGGATGGTTGGACAGATGAACAGAGATTATTAGTGGTGAAATGCAAGTGCAAGGGAAAGGCAAAACAATTTGTCAGGGGCTTGTTGGCCAGGGAACAAAGGTTGACTTTTGCAGGTTTGAAAGAAGCGTTGTTGGAAAGGTTTTCGTCCGCAGTTCCTTTGACAGTACGCATGGGGAAATTCACGGGCTGTAAACAAGCCCTGGGGGAATCGGTGAAACAATTTGCCTTCCGCTTAGAAGTACTAGCATTTAGGTATCTTGAGGAGGAATCCGATTCAGCTGCTGTAGGTTCATTCAGGGACAAGAGCCTTCTCTCACAATTTCTTGCAGGGTTAACACCCAAGATAAAGAGATTGGTACTATCTCATAATCCACAGTCTTACCAGCATGCCAAAGAAAAGGCCTTGTTGGAAGAGAATAATGAGGCATGTGTGGGAAGCTCTGCGAGGAGCGTGAGTTTCGTTGCAGCGGAGGTAGAGAAACAAGAAAGGTAACAAAGCTTCCTCAGGAAACTTTGCAGAGGTCGCAAGAGAAAGCCAGACAGCAATTCAGGCTCTGGTGGGAGAAGTGAGGAAAATAAAAGATCAGTTAAAAATTTGTCACTACGGAGTTCACAATGTAAAAATAGGGAAAGTTCTCCGGCTAGGGATTTCAGGGACGGAAGCCGTTCCACTCAATCTGGTCCACCAGAGACATACAGGAGAAGTAATCGCTCCACAGTTACTTGTTACAGGTGTAGGCGCTTGGGCACTATGCTAACGAATGCCGTGAGAGTAGTTATCAGCCACAACAACAGTATGATGACAGGGGTAGAAGATATCCAAGCCCTGCAAACAGAGGTCCTCAAGGAAACACCAGTATGCCAAGAGAGTACCTAAACCAACAGCGAGCCCAAAGTGAAAGAAATGGACATTCCAGTAATAATAGGAATTTAAACTAATAGGGGGAGAAGCTTCCAGGAGTCCGCTTCTATTAAGAAACCCCTTGCTGTAGAGGCTCCTATTGAGTCCTGCCATGCAGATCAAGCGCAGTTTGCAATGCCAGTGGTTCAGGGATTGGTAAATGGAAACGCCCTGCGACTTTTAGTGGATACCGGAGCCACCATTAGTCTCATTACAGATAAATGTTTGAGTTCTCTTCCGGGAGACAAGTTGTGGGTAGACTGCCCAGACCTGATAGTCAAGGGTGTTTCAGGGACATCCCTGCCCATCAGTTGTTGTGACAAGCTCCAGTTCGAGTTCGCAGGAGAAAAATTTGTTCACCCTATGTATGTAACAAATGCAAAATTGTCTTCAGCTTATGATGCTATTATAGGGTTTGAACTTCTGAAATCTCAAAAATTCATTTTTGATGCTGCCACTGGGTGTACATGGAAAAGAAAAAGTAAAAGTCCAACAATGTGAAATAGAAAAGAAACAAGCTATTGCATTAGTAAAGGAAGTTGTTGGTCCAAAGCAAAATAACAGTGAAAGGAAAGGGGCAAACACAACCCCGTGTAAACCTTCCACCCATACGAATCCCGAGTTAACTCAGTCATCATCTCATGGGCATGCTCCATGTAAGGTTACAGCTGGAAATTCATTTTCTGACTTGGGTGAGGATGTTGCTTCCAGATGTAAACAAACCCCAAAATTCAGGAAGAAAGGCAAAAATGACACCCGTGAAACCAACTCAGTTAAACGCATCCCGTTACCTTCATCAGACATGTCAAGTTCTTGTCTCATATTTTGTTTGGTTGATTACTGTGATTAGCTCATTGGTACCTCACAAAATTCCTTTCCCTTGGAAGAAATTTGAAAAACCAGAACAGTTACCGAGCCCAGTGTTATTTGGGAAAGTTACTCAAAATGTAATGGTACCACCACGGTGTGAGAAACTCATTCCTATCCATGTTCCAAATTGCTCAGTCCTAGGAGATATTATGCTTTTACAGCCAGTTAACACTCTCCGGATAAATTCATTGTGGGTTGCTTGGTCAGTAAATGATACCAAAGGACAGGTTACATTCATTAAGGTTATCAATACCTCCGATCAAAGCATTCATGTGAATAAACATATGAAATTGGTCACTGCTGAATCCATTAAAGTGGGAAGAGTCGCTTCCGTGGAAAGCCAACTTGATGAATGTTCATCTTGGACAAATAACTTTGATGTGTCCCATTTACCCCACCAACAGGAAAAATTATTGGCATTTTTAAACAAACACCACAAAATTTTTGCGAAGAGTATGCTCGAATTGGGAAAGTGCGAGACTTTATTGCACCAAGTTCATTTGACTGATGATATTCCAGTAAGACAGCGTCCATATAGAGTACCTTATGCTTTAAGACCTGAGATGGACAGGCAAATAAATGAATTATTAGAGGCAGGCATAATTAGGCCTAGTGACAGCCCATATTCAGCACCAGTACTCTTGGTACGAAAAGCTGATGGCACTTTTCGGCTCTGTACCGACTTCCGGCGCCTCAATGCGAAGACAGTTCCCGATTCTTTTCCCATTCCGAATTTAGTTGAAATGGTCGACGCATTAGCTGGGGCAACTTATTTCAGTACCCTCGATCTCACTTCAGGTTTTTTTCAAATGGCTTTACATCCTGAAGATGCATACAAAACTGCTTTTGTGACAGATGGAGGATTGAATGAATGGGTGCGGGTACCGTTCGGAATGAGAAACAGTCCCAACAGTTTTCAGCGTCTGATGGAGATAGTTTTGTCTGGCCTCAGAACTCTCCAAATTGGCATTTATATCGACGATATCGTAGTGGCCAGTAAAACATTTGAGGAACACCTTGAGAAACTTGAACTTGTTTTTCAAAGGCTCCAATATCACAATCTCAAACTTAAACCAGATAAATGCCACTTCTTGCAGTCTTCAATTCGCTACTAAGGGTTCATTGTGAGTAAGGACGGAGTAAAACCCGATCCTCGAAACATAGAAGCAGTGAGAAATTTTAAAGTGCCCAGGACAATTAAGCAAGTAAGAGCTTTTCTTGGACTTACCGGTTTTTATCGTAGATTTATTGAACAATATGCTAAAATTGCACTACCGCTCACTAACTTGATAAAGAAATCACAGACATTCAGTTGGACCCCTGAAGCTCAATGTGCTTTTGAGGAATTACAACAAGCTTTGCTAAAAGAACCCTGTATTAAGCTCCCAGACTTTGAAAAGGAATTTACACTGGCTTGTGATGCGTCTCAGAGCTCTATCGGAGCAGTCCTGCAGCAGGAATATGAAGGGAAATTACACCCCGTTGCTTTTGTTAGCCGTAAATTAAAGGGCGCAGAAATAAATTATTCTGTAGTCGAAAAGGAAATGTTAAGCGTGGTATTTACTGTAAATTATTTTAAACAGTACTTGTATGCCCGTCATTTCACTGTTATAACTGATCAGGCTAGTTAGGCATATGTTTTCAAATTGAAAGATCCTACTTCACGTATTGCACAGTGGTGCATGTCTCTTCAACAGTTTGATTTTACCATACTTCATCGTCCAGGAAAATCTAATGTAGT
This sequence comes from Macrothele yani, assembly GCA_039090855.1. Classification (NCBI taxonomy): domain Eukaryota; kingdom Metazoa; phylum Arthropoda; class Arachnida; order Araneae; family Macrothelidae; genus Macrothele; species Macrothele yani. The sequence continues at coordinate 27,563,202 of CM077018.1, read as the reverse complement.
AGCTGATTATTTATCTAGACATGTACAGGCAAATGAAGTAGAAGAGAAAGTTTCCAACGTAACTTTGGAGCGAGCTAGGGTTAGAGAACTTCAGCGAAAAGATAAAAAATTGTCTAAACAGATTGAACTGCTTGAGGTAATGGGTGACGGAAAAAATGCAAAATCTCAGATGAATTCTATTTGGATGATTGTATGCTATGGCATTATGCCCTTCCAAAATCAGGGAACACTAGGAATCAGCCAGTCGAACAGTTAGTTGTGCCTGAAGCAATGATTCCAGAGGTACTAAATGCATGTCATGATGCAGTTGCCCATCAGGGTTTTCACAAAACACTGGAACGAATTAGGACACAGTTCTATTTTCATAACATGTATGTCATTACAAAAAATTATGTCGATACTTGCCACTCCTGCTTAAGCAAGAGGGGGCACAAACCAAATATGAAGGCAGCTCTGATAAGGTCTCAGTTAGCTAGCCGGCCTTTTGAGAAAGTAGCGATGGATATTGTAGGTCCAATTACAACTACTATTTCTGGGAACAAATATATTCTGGTGATAACGGATTATTTTACTAGGTGGCCTGAGGCATATGCTTTGCAGGATGTAAAAAGCGAAACGATTGCCAAAGTTTTGGTGGAGAATTGTATCGGCACCCATGGAATCCTGGATAAAATTCTGACGGACAGGGGGTCAAATTTTCTCTCAAATGTAATGATGCATCTCTATGAAAGGTTAGGCATAAAGAAACTAAACACTCTGAGTTTTAGGCCCCAGACAAATGGGCAGGTAGAGAAACTCAATCATGTGCTTATACAGGCCATTAGTCATTTAGTTTCTGAGAGTCAAGAAGATTGGGATAGATGCCTCCCGCTGGCTTTATTGTCCCTTCGCACGTCAATACATACTAGTACAGGAGAGACTCCTGCATTTTTGACATATGGAAGATATCTTGTATTACCTTATAACCTAATTGGAGGCCCTGCTATTCGTACCTACGTATCACAGTTAGAATACTGCGATGAAATGACCAATCGACTTAACCTTGCTTTTGAGGCTGTTAAGCAGAATTTGGAAAAGGCTGCAGCCCTGCAAGAGAAGCAGCGGGCAAAAACAGCTGTGGATAAGCACATTAAGTTGGGAGACAAAGTTTATCTGTATAGTCCAGTGGTGAAACCAGGTAAATCAAAGAAGTTGAGAAAGTTATGTACGGGGCCATTTAGAGTTACAAAATGTGTATCCCCAGTAAACTATGAGATTGTATTTATCGCTGATCCTCGTCGAAGAGAGACAGTGCATGTGGATAGGCTTACAAAAATTAGGGACAGAATTGTTTTCTCATTAGAAGATAGTAGTTCACACAGTCCTGTGCAACAAGAGGAGCATCAGGAAGCTGAGAATCAGCAGGAGAATGACCTAGAGGAGTATGTTAGTGACACAGGTCTGTATTTTCCTGCTCAAAGGAGGAGTACAAATATACCTATTCTCAGAGGAAATCCAGAGTTCATTGCTCCTCAGAAAAGCTCGAGAAGTAGCACTCGTATGTCACAGTCTCCGAGCCAAATAGTTGCTCCAAGAGAGAGAAGGTTAAGAAGTAATGTGGTTAACCCCAATCCGTCGAGATATGTATTACGTCTCCGGGACAGCCGTGGTTTTGTGATCAGACAAAACCATGTGTGACAATTTTGTTTTACAAGAAAGTTATATAGAAGCTTCATTTGTATACACTTGTACATTGGTAAAGGTGCACCTTGTATGTAAAAACAGTTGTTGAATTGTGTTAAGCCCATGGGCTTCTTCTGAGTGTAATTAGGGGTGTTTCTTCTAAACGTAGTTTCTGCTTGTGGTATGAGAGTGAATGCATCTTGTTCTTTCTTGACTTGGGTTTTTTTTCGGTGTTCCTCGAGAAAAAAAAATATTTCATTTTTTTTCTCTTTCCTTCGGAGGGGGTGTAATGATCTGGTGCCGTTTTGCGATCTCAAAATTAATGGGCCCAAAAATATTTTTAGATCGAAAAACCCATTACCAGATCCACGCTCTCTCAATGAGAGTGAATTCTTTTTCTCTGTGGTTGCTCCAAAAGGCCCCTTTTGGCAAAGAGGAGGGCTAGAAAATGTAGAAGTCTAGAAAAAATCAGGTAAATTCTTTCATTCTTTTTTTCCTTTTCCTATTCTCTGTAAATTTACTTCTATTGTATGAGTGTGGTGATGTTTTTGCTTTTGGTGATCTGTCAAGGTACGCTAGCCCTCAGGTTTTGATGGCTATGTAGAGGCAGAAGTACTGGTTAGTTTAGTTAAGCAAGTGTTAAAGTGTTTGATGTATATTGCCTTGGTATCCTGTTGTGCTACTTTTTGCACTTTAATTTGAGAGCTGATTTTCATGGAATTATGTAAGTGTTGGAAAGTGTGCGGAAGGTTCTAGTATTTAGTGTAGCATAAATGAACTTAGTTAATGCCTAAGTAATTTTGCATGGTATATGTAGTGGTAAAGTATATGTAATTCTGTCGCCAACTCCGACGATCGAAACGTCGGGTTGATGGAAAAGAATAAATAAAAACCGTATATGGTATGCATAATCAATTTCGTAATTACCGTCGTGTAATTGCTATTTCTTTGTTTACAATAACCTGTAAACTATAATTATGTAAAGTATTCATAAATTAGTAAATTAATCGTATTGTAACGGGTTCGTAACGAAGAACGAACACGGGAGTCGTGTCTTGTTGCCGTGGCCTATAACTAACCGTTATTAAATTGTGTATCTATTTTTATTTTGTAACTGGTTGTGATTGGACCTATGTAAGGTCAGCACTTAACTCTCTAAGAGGACTATTTAGGAAGGGTAATTCCGTATCTTTGGGGGAAGAAAGAAAAAGCTAGGACATCTTCACGAAGCTATTTCTATGTAATCACGAACTCGAATGAAACTCGAAACGGGACGGAAAGGAAATTAATAATGAAGCGCCGGAAAAAGAGTTCTTATTCATTTGATTAGGAAAATGGCAGGCAGTAAAGTTTTTTTTTCTGTTCTTCGTAATTCCGATCGTAGAAAGGGAAAGATATTATCCTTACCGTCGGCGAGGCACGAATCTGAGCGTACTAATTTAGCGAAATGTAATTGTGTAAAAGATGTTAATTTTTCTGAATTTGTAAAGGTGGTCACCATTTTTGCCCTGGTTTTTAGGAGTTTCTTTGTTCAAAATGAACTCAAAGGGAGGTCCACCGTGAGCTTGGCTTCCTCCAAAACACGATCATAAATCGTAACCAGGCGCCGTCGCGATGTCGGACGTTTCGCATTCTTTCTCACCAGCTCTGCAATAGCTTTCGCCAAGTATTTATGCGTAAAATGCCAGGAGAATGCTTAAAATCTGTTACCAACTGCAAATCTCTGTGTGCCGAGAGAAAATTCCGTCGTCGGCTATCTTTTCTTTTGGGGGTGAGGTCAAAGTTCAAGCCTGACTCCGAGAAGATGCGAGCGAGCGATTTCTGGGAATTGCGTCTTTCTCTCCGCCTTCTGACTTAACTTCGGGCCAATTGCCTTCCGCCATTTCGGGCGCGTGCGCAAGGGATTCGGCGAGGAGCGGAGAATTTTTGCGTGCTGCTCGACACTTCGATACCAGACTTCGTAAGGGAGAGTCCCACAATAAAAAAAATAAAAAATCGAGTAAAGGAGGGGAGTCCGCACGACGGACGTCCGGATGCCGAACCTGCCGTAACCTTCCAGCACCGGGAACGTGCGGCCGCGATGGCCCAAGAACGGTAGGAACGATCCTTTTCTTTTAAAATTTTTTCCATGGCTCAAAATTTACTCTGCTGCCAAGATGGCGCGTAAAAAGTGCTTGACATCGTCCCGAGGCACTAGCGGGCATTACGCCTCGTAACCCGCTCGGTAACATCACTGCCGCCTGTCGCCGTGTGAGAGAGAGAAAGTATCCTCAAAGGCCGGCATCGGGAGTAAGCAGAAAAAAAAGGAAAGGAAGGAGAAGAGGGAAAATCCTACCATGTCATCATGAGCACATCAGGCCCCGTTTCCCCGGTGTGCCGGCTCTCGTAGCGACAGCACAAACACCAATTCCAATTCGGCATCAAAAAGAAAATTTAAGGAGGAAGAGAAACGAAGAGAAAAAAAGAAAAAAAAAATGAGGACCACCTAAAATTGAAAAAAAGAAAAAAATGTCTCGATCGAAAATGGAATGATGTAAAAGGTTAAATTTCAGGGGTGAAAAAAAAAATGGAGGGAAGGTGAAATTAAAATGGGAGGAAAATAGAGAAACGCAAATGTATGTTTGGAATTAATGGTCTGGCCAGAACCAACAAATGTAATATAATGGCATTGTGTATTTTTTTTTTTGTGAAAATGTCTAGTTAAAGCCAGTGACCAAAGAAATGGATTGAAGTATATTAATTTTGGTTTTCTGTTAGAACAGGGTTTTTCGTTAGCTTAAATGAGAGGAAAGTGACAGCAGAGTAGGATATTGAAACGGCATGCCTTCCTTAGGAAAATTGTGGAGGGAGAATTTGATTTTTGGCTCAGGTAGGGGAGCATACCTCTTCCAATAGCCTATTCTATTCTTTTTTTTTTGTTGGTGTTTCACCAGTAGGAGTAGCAACTGTACTTATGCATAGATTTTTTTTGTCATAATTAATGTGGGGAGTCCTGGAAGTGACTTGACATTTTTGTTTGTTTGGTTTTCTGTTACTGTAAAGTAAGAAAAAGGTTTTTCCAGGTAACTGACCAAAATCAGTGTGTTGGGAAAAAAAAAGAAAAATTTAAAATTTAACTCTTAACCATCTAAGTCTAAATTGTAAAGAGCATCTAGCTCAAGGTTCAACAGGTATCAGATATGCACATCGAGCATTAAGCTCTTAACACTCTTTGAGTGAATTATCACATCCTTTGATGATTTTTATAAGGCATGCTGGTAACTAAATGGTGCCACTTACCTCCCTCATCCTCTAAACCACACAGGTGAAAACTACTTGGTTTGCAGACCAGGGTTTCTGAGAGGATGATTTTGGACTGTTAACATACTCTGGACTCTAAAATTCATAGCTAAATTATTTTTTTATTCGGCCTAGCCACCTAAAACTTTCTTTGCAGTGAGTTGTTTTACATGTGCCTGGGAGCACAAAATAAACCTTAGTTAACCTGGGACATATGTTTAATCAAATTATTTTGTGTCGTATGTCAATTTCTCTTGTCGGTGGTGGTGGAATCACCTTCCATTTACTGGGAGTTTTTAAGGATCGTACCTTGGGTGTTACTCGTTAATAAAAAAAAAAATTCTTAATTGGGGTCCCTAGATTGATCACCGGCCATTTTCTTCTTTTTAAAAATAAAATTGTGTAATATTTGCATTTTTCAGTAGTAAGTTCATCATCGTAATAGAAGAATATCTTAACAACCAAACCACATCGTATCACCATATGAGCGGTACCGGTCCAAGAAAAAAAAATTAGTCGAGTTTTCAGGAGCCCAGATTTTGCTACAAATACATCAGAAGCAGAAATTAACACTTATGCTCCCTGATGGCCAAACCATTCTTTACCAAACATTGGAAATTCTGTGAAAAATATTTCCCATCAGGTCTTTTGTGCGATACGGGAATAATTTTTCAAATCGGAGTTTTAGAAGCAGAAATGACGCAGAAAGCGCAATTTACTTTGCGCACCCTAGTGGAAAGTCTATGATTTACTTGAAAATTTTGAATGTATAGGAAAAACATTTCGCATCGGAAACACTGGCCAACAAAGAAGAAATCTTTCAAATCGGGCTCCTAGAAGTAGAGATATTGGCAAAAATAAGATATACATCTATGCTCCCTGGGGTAGAAACCTTGCATTATTTCAAAAAGAAAATGTTCCTAAAAGGTTTGTCGACATGAGTGGTAGCGGTCAACAAATGACTTTTTTGCAATCGAGATTTTAGAAGCTCATATTTAGCTGCAAATACATCAGAAGCGGAAATTAAGGCTTACGCCACCTGGTGGCCAAACCATTTTTTTACAAACATTAGAAATTTTGTGCAAACGATTTCCCGCCAGGATGTGCATCCGGTGCAAAAATAATTTTTTCAAATCGGAGATGTAGAACCAGAGATATATAGGGGAAACGCAATTAACCTCTACGCCCCCCTAGCGGAAAGTCTATGAATTACTTGAAAATTTCGAAATTATATGAAAAACATGTCACACGGAAAACACTATCCAACAAAGAAGGAATTTTTCAAATCGGATTCCTAGAAGTAGAGATAGTGACAAAAATAAGATATGCCTCTACATCCCCTGGCGGAGAAACTGTGGAAAAATATTTTAAAAACAAAATTTTGCGAAAAGGTTTATCGATGTGAGTGGCATTAATCCATGAATTAATCGTTTCAATCGATATTTTTGAAGCTCATATTTTATGGCAAATACATCAGAAGCAAAAATTAACCCTTACGCCCCCTGGTGGCCAAAGTATTCGTTACCAAAGTTTGAAATTTTATGCAAAATATTTTTCATTAGGAGTTGTATCCGCTGAAGAAAACATTTTTCAAATCGGAGTTTTAGAAGAAGAGTTATCGGGAAAAAAATATTTACCTTTACGCCCCCTAGCGGAAAATCTATGCGTAATTTGAAAAAGTAGCTATATCTAAAATAAATGGAATCGAAAGATAAAATATTTTTTTCAATCGGAGGTTTAGGAGCAAATATGGGGAATAAAACGTATTTTTGAATTCGACATCATCTGTATTTACGCCCTCTAGCGGAGTAAATTTACATCGTAAAAAAAAAACGAAATAAACGATCATCATTCGCATATTTTAAGCTTCCCAATGCAAAAAGAATTGTTCAAATCGGACTAATAGTTGCAGAGATATCGTGGCTACAGATTGACGCACCAACAAACAGGTCACATAAGCACGATCTTTTTTTACAAAGACGTGCTAATCATGTGTAAAATAGAAACTTCGTGTTTCTAGTTTTTCTCAACGCAACGAAAAATTACTTCTCATCAGCAGCAATTACACATTATGGAATAACTTAAAGCCAAAAACACAGGGTAATGCATGTGAACCACACGACCAGGAAAGTTAAAGGAAATGTTATTAAATTATCTTCTGGTATTTATTAAGCAAAGAAATTATGCACTTTTACAAGCCGTGCGTCAATTCTCATTTCAACTGAACTTATAAACTTTGTTTTTCAAAAATTTTGTTCATCTGCATCTTTAGTACGCTGATACCAGGAATTATGTTTAGAATGGTTATGTAATTTCTCGTTTGTTTACGATATGTAATAATAATTGTTCCAAACCTCAGGAATCTTCCCTTCATTAAGGCATCGAGTGAAAATTTTGGCGAGTACTGTTTCGGTTTCTCCCCTTGCTTCTTTTATGATGTCTACAGTAATTCCACCTTCTCCTGGAGCTTTTCCCCGCTTCATGTTCTTGATTGCATGTGTAACTTCTGCTCAGAGGACTAGAAGAGCTCTGGTACTGGTACCTTTCATTATGTATGGAGTACATGCGTCATCCCATTCATTATGTATGGAGTACATGCGTCATCCCTTTCATTATGTATGGAGTACATGCGTTATTCCTTTCATTATGTATGGAGTACATGCGTCATCCCTTTCATATAATCTGGTGTAGAAATCTTTCACTCTTGTCAAAATGTCGGCTCTATTTCTTGTTACAGAACCATCTTCTTTTCTCATCGCCATAATCTGTTTTCTTCCCTTACGGAGATGTCTCTTTGCCATCTTTAGGCTTTGCTTGTTTTCAATTGCTTTCCTAACTAGTTCACAGTTGAATTTCCTTACGTCTTTAGTGATACTTTTTCGTAATGTCTTGCATAGCTCTATATATTCCACTTTGGAAGTAACATCTTCTTTAGTTGTCCTCATCTCTCTTCTTTTTTGCACCACCCTTTCGGTTTTTCCTGATAATTTGTTGACATGCAACTTGTTCTTAGACCCACCTAATTTTGTTGCAGTTTCCGTAAGAGCTTTTGTTACTTTTCTGTTAACTTCAGAAATATCCATTTCTTCCGATGTTAGGCCTTCTAAAGCAGAGAATCTGTTCTTCAGTTCCAACTTGAAGGTATTATGGTGTTTTTTAAGGTTGGTTATGTCAATACATTTTGTTTGTCTTATGAGCTTGCCACGTTCGAGTTTAGTGTTGAGGTGCATCTTACATCTCACCAATCTATGGTCACTACCTGTGCTGATAATGTTTAGCACACTGCAGTCTTCTATGACGAATTTTTTGTTACACATAATAAAATCAATTTCACTTGTCGTCCCATTTGGATGTCTCCATGTCCATTTCCTGTGTGGCTTTTTCTTGAAAAAAGAGTTCAAGATGAAAAACCCCTCTGCCTCTGCAAACTCTACGAGAGTATTTCCACGCTGGTTTATGTTGCCGTGACCGAATTTGCCTACTAAAGTTTCATTCTGTTGCCGTTGCCCTATTTTTGCATTGAAATCTCCCATAATGATCTTCAAGTGCTGCTTACCTTTATTATTTAGATGACGAATTTCCTCATGAAATTCTTCAATTTCTTCTTCAGGATGACTTGTGGTGGGTGCATAAGTTTGAATAATCTGAGCCTTGTATCTTCTCGAAAGTTGGATAACGAGTCGTGCAGCTCTCTCAGAGGAACTTTCAACTTCTACAAATTTAATCTTCAGTTTCTTGTTTATTATAAATCCAACACTACTAGTTCTGCTAGCATCTGTCCCACGATAGTATAAGAGATGTCCACTTTTCAGTTCAATGAGGTCTTCTCCTGTTCTCCTTACCTCACTTAGCCCGACGATGTCCCACTTGGTCCTTTGTAGTTGCTCTTCCAATTCAAAAAGCCTTGAATCAGAAGATAGGGAGCGTCCATTATTCCTAGCCAAGGTCAGCATCAGATGGCAGCCTAGTCCGGTCCTCCGGTGATTCTTATCACCCTCTGCCTTCATGTCGCACTGGCCGCAGCCTTGGCCAGGTACATTCCAGCTGCCGGAGACTGAGGGCCAAGATTTAAGCTGTGGAGTCATTTTGGAGGGGTTTGGCCATAACTCACCACGCTGGCCTAGCGGGTTGGTGAGTGTGGGATAGCATTTCCTCTAATCCCGATGGTATAGTTATACCGCTATTGTCGGTCGTCGTAGCCCCTTTAGCAAGAACAGGATGCACCTCGAGAAGGCGAGTTTGACATTTGTCAAGGAGAGGCTGTGATGTTACGCATCACTTGACCTTACATCCCATATATGTATATACATACATATATTTCCCCTTTTATAAGACATACGTATTGCACAAACGAAAAGGACCAAAATTGTTGTAGGGGCAACATCTATGTGATTTATTTTATCCTACGAACGGAAAGTACAAGCCTCATTCTGAATAATTTGGGTTCTTCTTGCATTAATCGAAACTACATATTATTATCGAAGCTTCGTGCAAGAACACAGCAGCTGAGATTCGGTACCTCCATATTAGCAGGTGTAATGCACTGAGCTGCGATGTTATACATTTGAGTGAATTTTAAAGCAAAGAAGAAAAGCTTTGAATTACGAAATATATATTCACGATTTGAGGGCTTCCAGTTTTTTTTTCATTATTTTAAATGACCGCTACCATTCGAATTAAAAAAAAAGACACCATTACCATCTTCGCAGCGTGTTGGATTCATCAACATATTCTTAACAAATACCGGAAAAGCAGTCCTTCGAATTTTCTTTTTTCTGGAAGGACTGCATGGAGACTTGTGGTGTCCTCCTCCTTATTTCCAGATGATATATGTGAGTTAAGACGATAAATGGTGTCCTCCTCTTCCTTATTTCCAGATGATATATGTGAGTTAAGAATAGCGGAAAAAGCAGTTCTTCGGATTTTCCTTTTTCTGGAAGGACTGCGTGGAGACTAGTGGTCTCCTCCTCCTCCCTAAAACCAGATGATAATGCCCGACTTGCGTAGATAATGCATTCAAACACTCTCATATCTCATTCCGTATTATATGGCCTGACCCTACGGAAGGTTTAATGGTGGCTGGAAATTCGCTTCTGGGGTTAAGCAGGAAGATAGAAATACCACTGACAGATCAGTTAGTACGCGCACGTCTTCACCGGTGCATCCACATGCGCAACCACAAAAGAACGATGTGAATTGAATGACAGTACAAAAGAAAATCAGTTAAACTTGCCAGTTGTAATTTGTAAAATTATTTCTTTAATTAGAAATCATCTAAACTCTGCGCCTTTCTTTTTTATTATGTGCATCTCTCACTAGAGTAGTAAAGCTAATTCCATGTAAAATGTTTTTACTAAACTATGGCCTAACGATATTTCTACAAGTTTCACATAAACATAAAAATATATCATTGTAATCTGCGTAATTTACGAGATGACCTGGTTTTAAGAGTATCGCCTGAACACAAAGTTGGTTATACGCAGTTCGTTTTCACTGGAAATAGTCCAGCCGTGTGTTGTCCATAGCATTCCAGAAGGGAGCGGAGATTGTCGTGCATTGTTCACAGCGACGTCAGGGCCACAGGGCGACAAATCACCCGCGGTTACAACAGTGATGATCAGGACAATGTGTCATAGCACATAGCTCATCGCAGCCTTCTTTGCATGAACATTCGTACCCGAAGACCTAGCGGGGTAACCATGCTAACTGCACATCATCGCCAATAATGCCTGAAATTGGCCCAAGATCAGGGAGACGGGACCGTGGATGATTGGAAGATAGTAACCTGTTCTGACGAATCAATTTTCTTAGTACATCACATAGACGGACGAGCGCGTAAACGCCCATTACCAGCGCTGTTATGGATGAACTTTTGGGCGAAAACAGGCAGGCGGCAACGGTGCGATGCTGTGGGTGATGATTTCTTGGGATACATTAGGCTCCATTATCCCGATAGCGCAATCCGTGATATCTGTCAGGTATCTGAACATCTTTGAGGACCTAGTTCAACTATTCATGGCTGGTGATGGCTATTACCAACAGGATAATGTGATATGACACACTGACAGAATCGTCAAGGAGTACTTCGAGGAAAATGGCGGTTGCTTTCTGTTAATGCCCTAGCCACGAATTTCGCCTGGCACGAAACCATTCGAACATTTGTGCTTCGACTTGGAAAAATGCTTTCACGCAAATGAACCACCACCCCGAAATGTACGGGAACCGGAAGATCTGCTGTTGACCATATGGTATATGATACCACAGGAAACCTATCACAATCTCATTGAGTCTATGCCTCCCAGAGTAGCCGCTGTTTTCCGGGCTAAAGGGGATCATACAGCTTATTAGGCTTGTGGTCATCTTGTAATGGTTCATCGATGTATTCTGTAGGTAATAAGTAAACTTTTACCAGATGGGGAAACGTGACCACTTAAGCCAGTTTGACCACACACAGATCCTTCGTGTCGGACGGAAGGTGTCAATATTTTGGAAACAGTATCACTTGGGTGCTCCCGTACTGTTGTATCAAAGGTGTAGCAGGACTATAATATCCGTGCACAGACATCCGGTAAAAGATTTAACATTTGTCAGCCAGACTCTGTGTATCATAGAGGTGAGCGTTGGCGGTCACGACTGGTATCTCAGACAGGACGTGCAACTGTAATCCAGCTCTCCTACCTACATCAGCGGTGCAGTTCAGCCTATTTCCCCATCCAACATGCACCATACCTTGCTAAGCCGGAGTTTCCACAGCTGGAGACCAACGAGAGTATACATGATGACGCCCAATGATCGGAAATTACCAACAGGATAATGCACATCATCGCCAATAATGCTCCTTCGCCAATAATGCTCCTCTCCAATAATGCTCATCGCCAATAATGCTCATCGCCAATAATGCTCATCGCCAATAATATTATATCCAATAATGCTCCTCGCCAATAATGCTCCTCGCCAAGAGTCAATTGCCGACGAGAGGAGATATGTTCCTTGGTTGACTCTAAACAGATTAAAGAAGGTCGCCCAGAGAGATCAGTACGGTTATCTGCTGCGTCATGCAGATTGTCATGTTCGCTTATGTAGTTAATACCATGATACCCTGTTCCCTGGCTTCACAGTTGTGCTGCAATTCGCCAGTGGAAGGGGTGACATCCTCTGGGGAATTTTTTCCTGACACGCCCTTGGACCATCGCTTATCATTCCACAAACCCTTAAAGGTGGACACTACAGGAACCTATTGGCAATCTGTTTGCATCCATACGCGCGGGAGACGGTGCCATTATTTAACAAGACATCGCACCGTGCAATCGGGCTCGTATAACTGCTGAAAGTTGGACGAACACAATAATGAATTCGTCACATTGCCTCCACACCCATTTGACTGTAATACTATTGAACATTGTTGGGGTAAGCTGGAACGGGGTATGAGAGCTGATGATCATCATCCAAGGAATGAGTGTGAACTGACGGAGTTGTTGCAGAGGATGTAGGTAACGTTACGTAATAATGATGTTCAATACCTTGTAGAAGGTTTTCCTTGAGATCTGCAAGCTGTGACTGCCCAGAAAGATGGGCCAACGCGTTATTAGGTAGGTGTTCATAATTCAAAACTAACTCAGTGTGTAATAACAATAATACTAAAAAGAAATAACATTTTTGAAAAACTGAACTGTTGCCGCTGACGTAACTTAGTAAATATTTACTCTTAGACTCACATATCTCCTCTCAATGGTTTTACCAGAATGACATTCATTAATCGATCTATCTAACTATCGCTCAATATCAGGAATCAGTAATTTTTACTGTTTGTTATTAGAATTTATTTCGACTCCGTGTTAGTAAATTAAGGGAGATGAGGTAGTTGGCTCTCAAAATCGTATAGCCGTCCTCGTGGCGCAGTCACCTAAGTGCCGCTCATAGAAAACATATTCTATGATAGCTAGAAATGGGGTATATCTAGACAACAGAGCACATTTTAAGACAATCAGTAGATATAAATTGTTATGTCATTTGTTTTGGATGGGAAAAGCAAGGAGCTTTAAAAAATAAAAATTCGGAAACACTAATTCCTAAGGTTTGTCGCTAAGCTTTGAGTAACAAAAATAACTGCGTATTCAGGCAATCGGACTGAAAGGAAAGCCAATAGTAGGACCCCGCTCAGAGAAAAGTGATGAATAACGGCAGAAATGGTAATTGATTTTGCTTTACGTTGCTATCAGTTTAATATTCTGGTTCCAAACCAAAATGGCACTTGTTGAATAAGATGCTTTTTAGTAATTTATAAAAAAATATATTATAATCATCATGCAACAGTTGATGAGGAAAATGCCGTATTTAGATCACAGTCAGGCATAGATGTCGTTTTTTTTTCATGCGCACTGGTTTTTTCATTCCGCCAGAACCAACGTCCATAAAGTAAGGACAGGCGACTCCTAATAGTCGATTGAGTTCCCTGAAGGTGGTCGTAATGAATCCCCAAAATAAATAAAACAAAGGTTATGTTTGACCTCGGAGACATTTCTGCTATTATGGGTTGTCCAAATCGGCTGTGTATAAAACAAATTAGAACGAAGTAAGTTTCATGTATCTATTCGAAAGAAGCATTACTGCTGGAGTTTTTTAAACACTCATTTTCAGAAAACCAATATGTAGTGACTCTTAGCGGCATGAAATAAATTATTTCCATGGACAAACACTCATTATGGTTACCTAAATGCATTTAACTCATCCATGACACCAGATGGAACGCTAAAAATGTGCCGGGTAGTTGATACCAGATGGAATGTTAAAAATGTGCCAGATAGGTGATACCATATGAAAGTTTCAGAAATGCCGGTAAGGGAATAAACATGGTGGGTAATCATATGGGTAACGCATAAATTATATTCTAAGATAGCTGGAAATAGGGAGTATCTAGATAATAACAGAAGACATTTTAAGACAACCAGTAGATATATATTATAATGCCATTCGTTTTGGATTGGGAAAGCGAGGAGCTTTAAAATAAATCAGAATCACTTCTTCCTAGGGTTTGTCACTAAGCTCTGAGTAACAAAAATAATTGCGTACTCAGGAAATCGGACTGACAGGAAAGTAAATAGAAAAACCCGGCTCGGAGAAAAGTGATGAAAAACGGCAGAAATGATCTTTGATTTTGTTTTACGTTGCTATCAGTTTAATATTCTGGTTCCAAAACAAAAAGACATTTGTTAAATAAGAAACTTTTTAGTAATTTGTTCAAAAAATACATTATAATTATTTATCATGCTATAATTTCATTACATAATGAATACTGCATTTGTTTTATTATTTGAAACTGGTAGCTCGTTTACGGCGAGTAAGGCATGACTAGGCCTTCAGTTGTTTTTGACTAGGATATGATCCTAACAGAGACAACATGGTGAAATTATGATGTCAAATCAACTGTAGGTTTTAATGGTATCGACTGCTTTAAGGAGTCGATTCTTTTCAGATAAGATTCGCTCTGGAATTTGCTGATAAATAATAACGAATTGAATAATACGTAGTTTTAGTAAGAGTGTTTGACACCAAGTATAAAACTGTCCTAAGGAAATTATGTATTTCAGTAACAGATTTTTCCTCTTTTATTTCAGAGATTTCTTTACTTTCAAATTTTTTCTTTCACTACGTGGAATATTTCCTTCCTCTTCCCTTAAACATTCCAGACATTCGTAAATGTTGGGTGCATTATCCGATTTTCCATTAGTTTTCTTTATTTCCCCTTTTTTGGGTATTTTTGTAGCAACCTAAGCATATGACTAATTAGTCTTGTTTTCATTTTGTTCTTACAAGTTCGCTATGGTAGCACCCAGAATTGGATGCTCTCTTTCTATTGTGTTAAGTATCCTTACTATCACTTGCTCTGTTATTTCTGGCCTTTCAATAGCATTATTCTTATCTGCTTCTCTGATATTTTTATATTGATTCAATTGCTGTTCATTACCCTGACACCTTCTACCAGGTTGTTTACAAATGCCTGCGACGTGTCCCTTTTGGTTACAACTAATACAGTACTTTTTTTTTACAGTCTGACAATGAAAGATCCACTGCGCCACATTTTTCTAGATGTAGGGGCTTGCACTTTGTACCACACTTTTTCATAGTAAGGCCGAAATGAAATTAAGATGGGACATTCTTATTGAGTTTCATCCTTTTTATACGATTACAGTTAGGTCTTAAGAAAGGTAAACAAAAACAAGAACCAATCCTGGTTGAATATTAATCAGTGGGTGAATTGAACGCTGCCGAGATCCAATCATCTTTCAGATGCTCAGCCCACGAAACCCTGATTTTTAAAATTTCAGAATGGAATGGCGAAAAACGCGCCGAATAACGAACAATTACACTTTTATTACCAGATATGTCAGAGAATGAAAACCAATGTTTCTTGTAAATAAACAAAAACCCTCTACACACGTGGTATATCAAGCCAATAAGAATATTAGTATGACCGTTAGCATGTTTTAAGAAAGAGTCCGAGAGCATGACAAAAAACTGAAAATGATTTGAGAAACATGGAATTGATTGTTAACAATTCCGTAACGCATCATAAAACCATAACCTTAAAAGCTATTTAAATAGAATATCCAAGTTGAAAATACTCCAAATACGTAGCGACAGTTAATAAATAAATACATCGCTCTCTCCACGTTCAAGAAACACACAGTCTCCCAAAAATTGTTTTTCAGCCGCCGCTGAGGAAATGAACCAACAGAACTTTCGATATCTAGCCGAGCGCGTTACATATACGTACTTTCGATCAAGACGAAACACTTCCTGAATGAAAAACAATTTTTCGGATGCTGTGTGTTTCTTGAACGTGGAAAGAGCGGTGTATTTATTTATTAACTGTCGCCTCGTATTTGGAGTATTTTCACCTTGGATCTCGCCCTTTTGGACTTAACTGCTATAATATATATATAGCTAGTGCCGTTCATGCCCACCAGATGGAGACGTCTCAGTAGCTGAGCCCATCTTACGGATTTATGATGTCAGAAGCTGACTTAAAATTACACATAGCACCGTGGATTTTTGGCCACCGTTGCGTATATGTAACGCGCTCGGCTAGATCTCGAGAGTTCTGTTGGTTCATTTCCACAGCGGCGGCTGAAAAACAATTTTTCGGATGCTGTGTGTTTCTTGAACGTGGAAAGAGCGATGTATTTATTTATTAAATAGAATATCTTTATTTAACCTTTACCGTGATTTCAATGCTTAAGTACTTTCGATCAAGACGAAACACTTCCGGAATATTCTAATCAAACACATAATGATTGCCATGGAAAATTAGCCATATGTGATTGACATGTTTGTCATGATTCCTTTGGCACATTCAGCATGGTAAATTCTAAGCCAAAAAATGATTGCCAACTGCTTTCATCAAGCAGGACTGAAACAGGAAGAACGTGATCCTTCATCTCCCACAGGCTCTGGCGTGCATCTGACAGAATAGAATGTTTGTAATGAACAGAATATTGGTGAAAGAGAAAGTAATGAATTTATGCAGATGTATATATAAAAAGGTGTTTATCAGAAGTGGTACATTCTGCTGTGTACATTAGTTTTGATGCAAACGTGGAGTGCTCAGAGAACTTCACAGAAGAGGAACTAATAAATTGGACAGTAACACATACAGAAGCTGAAATATTTTCGAATAAAACTTTGTCTGAAAATGAGGAAGGAGACGTCGATGCAACTCCTCGGCCCACGAATAAACAAGCGTCAAAAGCATTTCAAGTGATTCGTGATTTCTTACATAGTGAAAGAAATGTTCAGGAGAGCTTGTTAGTGACTCTTGACTTAGAAATGAAGTTTTAACAATTGCTGTGCATTAGTTGAAATATTCAACCATAACATTTTTCAAGTTAATATTTTGCTGCTTTTTACATCACTCTACGTAAAATGAAGGAGTTCAAAAATATTGCCCTAGGAAATTACCGATTTCCTTGTAAAATGGGTAAGCAATTCTAAAATACAGTGTTGTTGTCTCTGAACCAGTTAAACCCTTATGCAACGGGAACTCTAAGAACTACACCTTCGTCTATTACATCTCCCGAAATTTAAAGATAGGTTACCAAATACGTAAAAAGAATTATAAAATAGGTTACCAAATACGTAAAATGAATTATAAAATAGGTTACCAAATACGTAAAAAGAATTATAAAATAGGTTACCAAATACGTAAAAAGAATTATAAAATAGGTTACCAAAAAAGGTAAAAAGAATTATTTTAATTAAAAACATGCATGTGTGATCGATATAACACACACACGTTTGTAAGAAACAGTTGATTTTGATGAATATTTGTTACGACGTAACAGTCCACTCTCAGGATTTTGTCGCTCTATATGCGCACCATAATTCGCCAGAATATATATTGTCTTTACGTCTAGAAGGTATGTTTCTTTTAATTTTTATTATTTTATGTCAGAACTTCCGAAACTAAAAATTCATCCCAGGATTTGATACGGAGCTGACGTCTTGAGACCGAAGAAACCTTGTGTAAGGTATTAGAGCCGAAGAGACAGAAAGGGCAGTGGACAGCAGGCAGGGAGAAAAGCAGGTAACGACGTAATTTCTGAAGGGGATTAATAACCAGAGTTCGTTGGATTAACACGGCTTTCGAAGCGGATTTACTACTAAGTATTCATGTTAGCATAAGGTTACCAGGCGTCCTCCGTATTTGGTAGCCAGGCTTTAACTTCAATGCTTTGTCTTCGTAGAAACTGACTGAGGACGTCAAATGTCCTAATGTTTTTTTTATTTTTTGTCTTCAATGTTTGAAATCTCCTCCCACAATTTAAATAGTCGCAATTAAAAAGTAATTCACACTTACGGGATGCTCATAAAAGTCGAAACATCATCATCACCAGTGTTTAACATCAAACAGAGTCATATCGATAATCTTGATGTTATTTCGATTCTGTTTTAATTCAACTTAACTAAAATATTCAGTGGTTGGGGAATAAATCTCACCTTTTTCAGCATCCACTTTCTTACAGTTAAATAAGTAATTGATGCTTGTTTTTGTTGCGTTTTTTAAATCCCATCTACAACTTTTCTTAGGTTCATTTTTTCATTAAACTGTGTCTTCAATTGAAGTTATTGGACTTCGAATATTCCTTCTCACAGAAATAACATGCAGGTATTTCCATGATTTGTCCGCTCAGTGTTTGATCATTTTCCGGTTTTAGATAATATTTTTGTACTGAATCGCATGAAATATCAGTATATAATCAAAATGTAGATTTGTTGGCATGCTCTCTCCACTATAAATAACATTCAAAATTTATCAAAAGTAATATTCTGCATGATGATTTTTTATAGCTGATTTTTTTACAAGAAAATCATCCTTCAGATTCATCATATGATATACCATGAACCTGGACACGTATGATACGGGTCATAACATTCTTTATTAGACTTCGGCTTTGTTATAATGTGTCAGATGTTATCCTCTATCATGCTCACATTTTGAAACGAAACTATCCTCAATTTTTAATTGAAATTGAGAACAACGTGTCATTTTGTTCTCAATTTCATTCTTAAAAACCAATCACCTTCTGTTAGCAGCAGTTAATCTGGTTATTTAAATACAACCATCAGATTGGTATTCAGTGTAAATTCTTGTTCTGTTTGCGCTTGACATTTGTAATCTCCTAACGAGGCGAAGAGCTTCATACAAATACTATGTGCATTTCAGCCGTTAATTTGAACCTTCGTGAGGGAGATTTATTATATCCTAATTTTTGCGAGATACGTGCTCAAAAGGACTCACACAGAAGTCATGATATCGTTTTTGGTAGTCGGATCAATCACTGCAGTTTCACAAGTGAAAAATGAGTTCGATTCGGTAACTCGTAAAACAAACAATCCACTCATGCTTACAATATATATCGTGAATTATTAACAGCTTTCAAGTCACATTCTTCGAAATAGTACCTGACGGTCAGGTGTTAAATTTTTAATCCAGACTGAGTTATTTTGACTTGAAATTATCATGATTTTATCTAATACTGAGTTTAGATTTCTCGGAACAATTCGTATGTGAAACAATGACATATTTGTTTTTTCCACCGTAGTTATTATTCTTTACAAGTATTATCATCCAGAAAATTCAAGCGGATGATTCACGGAAGAAATCTGTTATAATTCATAAGTAAAAACGTAGCCATGCAGAATATATAGTACATATTTCCTTTTAGAAATCTGTAGTCGTTTTTCGGGATGTGTACTTATGTTGCAGTAATAAATTTAGAAATTTATATATATATATAAAATAATTATGCGTAATTAAAAGCTGTTTACAGTATTTTAATGGTTCCTAAAGATGTGTGTGCGGCTCCAAAATTTTAATAGGCAGAATTCCAGGTAAACCTTCCGCGTTCGACACAAAAATAGTTACATAAACGACGATAAATGGCGACACGTTATCGCTACATCGTGAAGCGTTATGTTGTGAAAGTGGCAAACGAAGTGAATAATATTGATTAAAAGTGGCCCTTAAAAGGACCTTTTTGAATGTACAATTTGGCACAGGGGAGAAATATTTATGAAGACGAAAGAATAGTTTTTCCTCATAAATAGGAAACTGTCTAGCTAGCAGAAAAGAAGCAAGTAAATTTCTATCTGACAGAGAAGAACTATCTGATCGCACGAATCAGGACTTCAAAACAATGCTCAGAGGAAAGACGGCAATTCCGTCGAAATAAATATTCCAGAATATTGTCTGCCAAGTACATTTTGTGGTTCCCAGTGTCAATTTATATTCCAGGGAACGCCAATTGCTCTCTACGCCTTGTGTATGGGCGCCTGTGATGGGATTAATGAAGTTGAGGGAGTGGTTGACAGTCAAATGAGTGTAGCCAGGGCTTGGCAGATTCCGATATGCAGCCCACTGATCCGTCATAATGGTTGTTCCTGGCTGTACGTGTTTCATGATGAGGGGCAGCAACGTATCTGCCGATCTGTTGTTATCAGAGCAGATTACGACCCTGAAACGCTTGGTATCTCGTTCAAAGGTACCAAGAATCCAGGTGCCCTCGACAAGACTACCGCAGCTGTATTTCCGTTTGCCCACTTTGGCTTTGTCCACTTCGACGATGATTCCATCCCCAACAAGCCTTCTTTCCTCACATTGCGAGGCTACCATAAACTCTGAGACTAGTTGTCTGCAATACGAATACCAGTCGCTAACTGTCTCAGTAGAGGTGGTAACATCGCCATGTGAGGTTTCTTCAATCGCCTCATCGTAAGACAATCCTTTGGCGAAACAATAAGTCAGAATCATCACTCTATCAATCAGAACCTGAGCGCAAAGAAAACCACGTACCAAGTGTACGGGAAGAGTACTCAGCATTCCCTGAAACGTGCTTCTTCCGACACCTGAATTTTCCTAAACGATGAGACGCATCAACACGTAGAGTCATGAGATGGCCCTCAGGACATCTTATGAAGGTGGGAAATAAAGCCTGTTATTGACACCATGAAATAGAGGCTTCCTCATCCTTCCCAACTTCATTAAAGAACCTTTTCCAATTCCGCATATCACAGGAGCAGGGATCGAAAAACTTACGTAAGACAGGAGCAGATACGGAGAACTAAGTGACTTAAGTAGCTGTATCGCATTTCACGAGAAAGTGCGAGAACAGCAGAGAGGATGTGAAGGGCTTCCGTGGCGCTATCTGTTATGCTTTTGGAACTAGCTGAGGGCCGAAGACGGAAGTTTAGGCCTGAAAACTAGCATATGAAGTTGGTCCCTCTGATGAAGGGAATAAGTGTTATTTATGGGGAAAAAAATGTGGAAGAGATATGCAGTGTTCTGTCGACGACAGCGACTGGTAATCCCAAGAAGACTGCACTAATATTTAAATTCAAGGTTTTTATCAGTAGTCTTCAGTAGTTAACTAGAAAAATCAACTATTATAATGAAAGAAAACACTTCCTGTTGCTGATGGCTTGTATCCTCAAAAATAATAATGAACACCTGAACAAGGTTAGTGCTCTTCTTTCAGGGTTATTTTCACTTAGAAGCAGAGGTTTCTAAGACGAAGAAATGTTTGAATTAAATATGTTTCTGTAGGAGTTAATAATATTAACCCTAAGTTGAAGAAAAATCATTGCATTTCTCTGTTATTTCGAAACGCATACGCTTTCACTTGTAAAAACAACTAATTCTTTACATTTTAAAAAGAAATTTATTTTTTTAAGTAAAGTCAGCAAGCATGGGACCATGAAGTAAAAATACTAGAAATTTGACCTTTCAGGTTTCTTACTTTCAAGAGCGAAAATTTAGTTTGACTATCACACAAAGCCGAACCCAAAGGGTATGAATATGCATTTAACAAGCGCTTTGGATAATTATATTTAAGTACACAGTTTGATAATTGAGTAATGAGACTAATTTTTGTTAATTCCCAGTAAAACACACAAATTGGGAATCCATGGCGTTTTGATAGCCATTTATCAGCTATTAGGTGGCAACATCGTTTCCATTTGAATTACACAGATGTTTATTTACGCCGTGCATTACCTCACTCTGGGAAAATCTGGTTCTGTTTCAATATCGATAAAACTGCCTCTGATAAAATTGCTTTGATGCATGATATGTACGCTGCTAATTGACTATCTCCTGAACAAATGTCCCGATGGTATGCACCTTTCATGGACGTACGGGAACATGACGAAAGGCTCGGATGCCCGATTGCTGTGCACACGTCTGATCTGATTGAAAAAGTTCGCGAATGGATAAGAAGTGATCTTTCTGACCTTGAGGATGCTGGAATATGAGCTCAGAATTATTAAGGACACGCTTCGTTAAATTTCAGTGCAAGGTTTGGGGGAAATGTTTGTGCTCGATTTGTTCCGCATGCTTTTTCAGACGACCAGATGCATGCAGGGATGGAGTACCAAAAGATATCCTGGAGACAACAGAAACAATGCAAAACTTTCTGCAAAACATTGTGACAGATGAAAAGACATGGTGGTTTCATTATGATTCCGAAACGAAGGGTCAGAGCGCTTAGTAGAAGTCGCCACAGGCACCCAAAGGAAGGACGCCAAGTTGGAGAATTCCGAAGTCAAGGCAATGTTTCTGTGATTTTAACACATCAAGGCAATTTTGCATCACCACTTCATTTCTAATGGTGCAGCTGTCACCGTCAATGTTTACTCATTCATTTTGAAACGATTAAGGAAGAATATTTTTCCTGTTAGGACTGAATACAGAAACAGGATAACGCACCTGCACACAGAGCGTTCAGATTTCAGCAATTTCTGTCACGAAAACAAGTATGCTCCAGGTATTATCCAGGTTCTGGTCCGCATAACTACATTCTGTTCCCCAAGTTACAACTGTCTAGCTAAAATAAAAAAATCGACATTGAAGGCATGCAAAGAACTCTGATATAAGATCTACACTCGATAATAAAAGATGGCCTCTGCAAATCCTTTCCTTCCTTGGATGATCGGGACACTTCTTGTATTAACGCAGGACGAATGTAACAACTTAAGAAGATGTGCACGTGATGTTTACGGCTTTCTCGTGCTTTTTAATGCAGTCTCATTAATTTATTGTCGCACTGTATGTGGGAAATCAAAAGACAGTTTGAATTAAAATGGCCTCACAGATCTTATAAGTGCAGCAACTTATCCACACTGTCCTCATGCACACTCCGTTAAAACCACAGAACGTTTAGGCGACGCCGTCATACCGTTCCCCGAAACGGTTTGGACATCCAACACCTGCCTGATAGTCCTCTTGTCCAAGGCATGTGGAAAACTCCGTCCTTTCTTTCCAATTACAGGTTTACTGGGATTCATTCTCCACGATAGGATGTCTTTAGGATGGGCAAACATCGCTGAGTCAACATCTTAAAAATGCGAAAGGGGTATTTTATTATATTGCGGCTCAATAACAGCTTCTATATTTGGCTCTCAGTTTTAATCCATCTTCCAAAAAGAAAAAATAAATAAATAAAAAAAAGAGAGAAAAAAAAAGAGAAGTTGATAGGGTCCTGCCGTGTTTGCTTTTAACAACAGCATCCTTTTTTACTCAAGAGTCATCTTCATCGAGGATTTTTTTCTTTCAACGAATTGTTTTCTTATCGGGGAATTCTTCGAAATTCGAATAGGCAACTAGGTAAGGAACACAAATGAGTGCAGGAACTGACTGGGCAATATAGCGGTTGCTTTCGTTGGAGTTATGAATTCTGTTTGAAATTATAGTTTTCCCTGAAAATATGAATTGTATTTTTCGTTGAAATTATAAATTCGTAAAAATAATTTCTTTATATTGGTATTAAATATGTCACCTTCATGGTTTATTTGACTTTGGTGGGTCTTAATTCAGTTTGTGCGTAATTTTGGTACATCCGAATCGGTGCTAACGGGTATAAACTATATATCATTTCACCAAATAAACTAAATTTAGTTTCTACTATAATACAATTCTTTCTTGTGTGTTTTTGCTTTACTAATAAAATTTCAATTCGGGTAGGAACGTTTCGCCTTAGAAAACAACTACAAAACATAAGCAAAACAAATCGCTGCTCCGCAGTAGATTTTTAAACGCTGGAAGTAAAACACAAACGCCTACTCTTTCAACATTCCTTATGTATTATTTTAAATAATGGAGTAATTGCGTAAGTCGAATAATCAGAGACTTGTTTCATATTTCAAAGCTGCCTAGCAAGTTTTATTTTCTAAACATTGGCTGAGTTTCCTTTTTTTAAACAAAAGCACACGGAAAGAATCAACGTGCTTTCGAATCCTCCGTTTGTGTGGTGAGACATCGACACTTCCACTTCACATACAAACATGGGTATTGTTATATTTTCTGCCGTGCTATATTCAGTTCATACTTTGTGTTTTGCATATCTGCTTCAGTCATTCCGTTCTTACTCCTAAGCTCATAATATGGTAGTTCGAACTCTTACCTGTTATCTTTCAGAAGTGCACAACGGTTTTTTGCCATATTTCTCTTGACAGTCCTGATTTTATTGCGAATCAAATTGAGATGTATGATCTTTGTACAACTGCAAATGCAGTAACATATAGAGCCACTGCTTCTGGAATAACCAAGGAGGGGTAATGATTTCGCCAACGAATTGGAAAATATGGCTTCTTAAACTCTCAGTGAAAACCGTTGTATAACAAATTTCCTGTTTCCTAAAGTGAAATTTTAGTCCCTTTCAGGATGAACACCACATAGCCTTTCGGTTGAAGTTACTTTCGAAACGATATAAATGCGCTTAAGAGAAAATATAATGTGCTGGTTTACTCCACTAGAATGAATTTGTACACTTTCAAGTGCTTACTTTCACTAAATAACTTTGATCAATATATACATCTAACAATAGTTTTGTATAGTTTTTGTAGGGGTGAGCTACGCCAAGAGAATTTCGCGAGGTGGAACCTAACTCTATTATAGTATAAGCAGAGAGAGTGTTTCTTTCAGTAGCACAGATTAGGAGATCCAGCGGATCTTTCACAGAGGCTCATGGAAACAATTTTGCCCAGACGATCTCAAAAGAAGGGCACCCCAGTAGACGGACACAAAACTAAAGCGTTGAAAACATAACAGTTACAGTGCACCTTTTTATCTTTTTTTTCTTTCAAAAGTTTAGAAATGTCTCCGCGGTGCTACGTATATATCCACTGGTAGAGTATCACGTGAGAGAGGCTATCGTAACTTCACGTCCGATCAATGGGGCACTGTTCAAAAAGGGAGTGTTGAACCTCTATCATCTCTCCTGTGTCCAGTAGTGACTGACTTTTGAGACCGTTTTTTATCGTTGAATGGCTAAAAACGTTTAAGACGGGTTCATTGCGGCGACCTTTGTGACCTCCTCGCCTTCAGGGAGAAGGACACACGGACTTCTAAGACCCCGTCGGAGGCCACTTCTCATAGTGTGTGTCGCTGGGGCGCTTTCTGTTTCAGAAAAGAAAGCTTTCTGTTGCTTAATGATAGTTTTTTGTTGTGGCAGACCATTGGTTGTCTTATGAAACATGAAATTTTCTGAATTATTTTCTCCAAATGTTTACTGCTTTTATAAAAATATATTTCCTCCCATTTATAACGCTGAAGACAAATCGTTCGCAGCACATAGTTGTAATTGAGTGGAAGTTTCATATTATTAGCCTCATATTTTGGCATTTCTTTTTCAAGCACTCTATCACTTCCGTGTTACATATGTACCATATATCATTAATATCCGTACACTCCGCTATTTATAGGGAATTAAGCAAAATGTACGCAATGCTTCACACATCCAGCTAAAAAATATGCTCGTGGGGCAATAATATGAAAGAAGCACGAATGTGAATGCGAGATGCCTCGATCTGCAAATTTAAGTATTTTAAAGCTCGAAGAGACAGTAAGGTGCCACAAAAGAATCGCTTCATACGTGACCTATAATTTTCATTGAAGTACCTTTGTCTGACGGTTGCTAATGCGATATTGAATGGAAGCGGCCTGCGTCTGAAGCGTAATACCAAATGCCCGGTAAACCTTTGAAACTAGAAAGATTTGATAGTGAAACTCAAATTTTCGTTGTCTCAAATCAAACAAACTTGGTGAAGGCTAATATCGAGCTCCTGTTGTGTGCCGAGGATGCTGTAGAAGATGGATCACCACAGTCATACATCCATCCACAAGCCGCTATAATGATTTCGAATGATACAACACGCGATTTAAACCGCCATCCATTTGGCCACTGTGCAGGATACATACTGATTCTGATACATAACTTTATCCAGAAAAGCAGACATCAGAATTTCTAATCTTCTTATGCTGCAGCTTCCGTACTAGGGCTCAGTTCTCTGCATATCAAATGTGTCTTCCAAATTAAAGAACGCTCTCAAGAAGACGAGCCACGTTGTCGGCGTGAATTCTGCCACAGAAGATTGGGTGACAACAGGTCATACATTCCTTATAATGAAAGATCAAGAAAAAGGAAATTAACCTACTAACTATCGTCCAATTCTATGTCTCCCAACAACATTCAAACTTTTCACAAGAGCACTAGCAAGATCAATATATGACTACTTATGGGGAAACAATTTGTACCCAATATAACAGAAAGGGAACTTCAAAAGGTCAAGAGGCACAAAAGACCAGCTGCTAATTGACAAAATGGTACATAAAAAACTCCAAAAGAAGAAAAACGAATTTCAATATGGCATGGATAGATTATAAATAAGCCTTTGACTGATTGCCCCACAGCTGGATTAGCACTTGTTTGGAACTTTGGAGTTAGAAATAACATCTGCCGATTCCTCAAAAAAAATATGAAAAACTGGAAAACAGTGTTAAATGCATATGGCGAAGAACTCGGAGAAGTTAATTTCAAGAGAGGCATATTTCAAGAGAATTATTTGTTGCCTTTATTGTTTAATATCTTTTTTTCATTGTCAATGATTTTGAACAAAACAAAAATGGGCTACCACATTTCATACCAACATTGAAAAATAAACCATCTGCTGTACATATATGACCTTAAATTGTATGCAAAATGTTACGCCGAACTTGAAACATTGCTGCATACAGTGCAAATATTTAGTGAGGATATACAGTTGGTATTTGGACTGGAAAAATGTGCAGTACTATCCATGCGCCGGGGAAAAGTCTACAGTATAGATGGAATAGAACTAGAAAATGGTAATATAATGAAATCCTTGTCTGATAGTGAAAATTATAAATACCTTGGAATTCTTGAATCAGATAACATCTTACATACAAAGTAAAAGGTCTGACTCAGAGTGAGTATATCAAGAGAGTAAGAAAATATCGAAATCAAAACTAAATGGTGGAAATACAATCAAATCCATAAATACATGGTCCATTCCAGTAATTAGATACCCAGCTGGAATAATTGATTGAACCCAAAGTGAATTAGAAATACTGGATCGGAAAACTCGAAAGTTATTGAACATGCATCATGCACTCCATCCAAAGGTGATGACGACAGATAGTATTTACCTCGGAAGATTGGAGGCAGAGCGCTACTACACGTACAACAGGTAGTATAGAAAGAAAGAAGAAGCCTGAATGATTACGTTAACAGAAGCAGAGAAAAGCTACTTTATGCAGTGAAGAATGAAGATATTTTAAAACAACAGAAAACAGTTTGAAGACTAGAAGAGCAAGCCACTGCATGGACAATTTCTAAAGAAGATTGATGAAAAAGTGACAACAACTTGACTTGGGCATGGCTGAAATCGGGTTCCATCAAGAAAGAAACAGAAGGTCTGATTTGTGCTGCACAAGAACAGGTATTGTAAACAAATGTTATGAAGGCTAAAATCCAGAAAGTCAGTGATAATACAAAGTGCCGACTTTGTCAAGAAAGAGATGAAACTGCGTCTCATCTAATATGAGAATGTAGCAAAAGTGCACAGACAGATCACAAAGTTAGACACGACAGGGTTGCAAAATTGATTCATTGGTCATAATGCAGAAAACACAATCTGCCAGCTCGAAAAACTCATGGGAACACAAGGCTGAGAAAGTAACAGAAACCAATGAAGTCAAGATCTTGTGGGATTTCAGAATTCAAACCGATCGTTACATAGAACATAATATACCAGACATAACAGTCATAGAAAATCGGAAAGTCTGGCTAATTGATATAGCGATCCCTGGAGACGACAGAGTCAATGAAAAAGAATTGGAAAAAATTACTAAATATAGAGACCTGGCCATACAAGTTACCCGGTTAGGGACTAAACACACAACGGTAATCCCCATTGTCATTGGGGCACTTCAAACAATGTCAAAAGATTTTACGAATCATTTTGAAAAATTGAAGCTTTCTGATATGCCACCTACAGAACTGCAGAAAACAGCTTTACTTGGGGCATGATGCATTTTACGCCGATTCTTGACTGATACCTAGGTCTACCAGTCAATGATAATTTGCTGTTTATTTTGTTTGTCATAGGCTGTGATTCGTATATTTCGAATAAAGGTAATTATACTAAGAATAATAATAATCTATAAAACGATAGCTTTTATTAACGCAAAAGTTTCCTTTATCCAAAATAAATACGTACTTAAAATGATTTTAAAGCAGGACTGAGGTCCGCAGCGACAGAGAAAGAGAAATGGAGTCAAGGTGTCGAGAGCAGTTGGTGTCCTCTCAAGCGCAAGCTAATAAAGGGAAATGAACGGACAATATTTGATAGACAATAATCTGGAATGTTTATTCCGGCGAATTGACATTTGCCCTGAGAGTACGGCTTTCACGTTTTGATATTTCCTCATAATACTGCTTTCAGGTTTTTATCACATCGTCAGACAGTTCTTCCTTCTGATATGGTGTTCGCTATTTGATTTAAAATTCACTTAATCAGCTGACTTATTCTACCAGATATACACCATCCGATTCATGAGGATACAAAACTGAAAACCTTTCCCTCATGGAAAATATTTCGGGGTAAGGACACAATTTACTTTCCTATAGGCCCTTTTATGGGCCAGCTAATTCAGTCACTAAAGCTAAATATTCAACTGATAGCTGTCAGCATGTCAGCGATGACTCCTAAACAGGGAAGAACGGGCTAGTGAGCGAAGGGCAATTTAAATCTTCAGCTCCTTTCGAAACAGTGGCTCTTAGTAAAGCTTCGGGTAATTCTTAGTATATTTAAGGCTCCTAGAGGTTATAAAGATTACCAAAAATAAAATGAAATTTTTACGCCACGAATAAAAGATTTGCAGATGCAGCAGCAAATATTTATCATCTTCTTGTGATAAATAAAATCCCTTAGAGTGCAATAGCTTGGGTCACAGCAAAGCCCTTTACTGCATTTGCACATCCCCGAAGAAAAAAGCTGCCATCCATCAACAGTGTAAATGGTTTTTTTAACCAGATTATTAGATTTAGTGCTAGATATGTACACAATAAGGATTTAGTTTATATTCTCATCTGACCATCAGTACACGTTTGTACGAACTGAAGTACATTAAATCTTTAAAATGGTCTTGAAAATGTTTGCTCGCTCTGTATTCTAACTTTCGCAGTTCGCAGTAGAAGTTGATAGGAATGTGATCGTTAGTCATGTGAAGTTTCTTAAATCACATGAGGGATGCTATCGGGGACAAATGTAGAAAAACAATTCACATTTGTATGTGATCGCCAACTATTTGCCATGTATTGACACAAGGTGTTCCAGTTAGATTGAAAAACGACATGTGTAATTTTTAAATTTCTCTGAGTAGAATTGGCATTTTGATCATTTACATCAGCCTATCTAAAGGTGAATGGAAACGTACTCTATATTTTCTACTTCCAAATTCTTACAACGAAAACTATTTATTTAATTTATTTATCGCGCATCATACTGAAAACGTTGTTCATCATTTAATATTTTATATTCTTTAAAATAAAACTTAGTTAATAATTCTCAGTATACCTATAATTTTACATATAGCATGCCACTGAAAACATTTTTTTTAAATATAGAACATATTGCCTATATTTAATGTCACCTTAGGTAGAAAGAATTATTTTGAAACACGAAAGAACGTTGTATTGATTCAAAGATGAATTGGAAATTGTAAATACACAGAATATACACACAAGAATATCTTGTTCCGTGACGGACTGCTCCTTCTCCGCCTGTCCCCAATGAGTGGTGCGATGACGCAGGGCCATTGCCTTTTTAATTAACTGCAGTACTTACAGAGGAGGCGAACTACCAAGACCGCAGAAAACAACATAGATGAAATTTAATATATCAAATATCACGGGATTCATGACCCGCAGAGTTGCAATTGAGTTCTGCTTCGCTTAAACGAAATCAATAACTTTTATCCAGAAATAAGGTTCTTTGATTTCCGACCCAATATACGGTTTAAGGTCAGGTGATGCGTAACAACACAGCCTCTCCTTGACAAATGTCAACCCCGCCTTCTCGTGGTGCATCCTGTTCCCACTAAAGGGGCTCTGACGACCGCCCATAGCGGTATAACTATACCATCGGGATTAGAGGAAATTCTATCCCACACTCACCAACCCGCTTGGCCAGCGTGGTGAGTTATGGCCAAACCCCTCCAAAATGACTCCACAACTTAAATCTTGGCCCTCAGTCTCCGGCAGCTGGAATGTACCTGGCCAAGGCAGAGGCCAGTGCGACATGAAGGCAGAGGGTGCTAAGAATCCCCAGAGGACCGGACTAGGCTGCCATCTGATGCTGACCTTGGCAACGTACAATGGACGCTCCCTATCTTCTGATTCAAGGCTTCTTGAATTGGAAGAGGAACTACAAAGGATCAAGTGGGACATCGTCGGGCTAAGTGAGGTAAGGAGAAAAGGAGAAGATCTCATCGAACTGAAAAGTGGACATCTCTTCTACTATCGTGGGACAGATACTGGCAGAACTAGTGGTGTTGGATTTATAATAAACAAGAAACTGAAGGATAAAGTGGTAGAAGTTGAAAGTTCCTCTGACAGAGCTGCACGACTCGTTATCCAACTATCGAGAAGATACCAGGCTCAGATTATTCAAACTTATGCACCCACCACAAGTCATCCTGAAGAAGAAATTGAAGAATTTTATGAGGAAATTTGTCATCTAAATAATAAAGGTAAGCAACACTTGAAAATAATTATGGGAGATTTCAATGCAAAAATAGGGCAACGGCAACAGAATGAAACTTCAGTAGGTAAATTCGGTCACGGCAACAGAAACCAGCGTGGAAATACTCTCGTTGAGTTTGCAGAGGCGGAAGGGTTTTTCATCTTGAACTCCTTCTTCAAGAAAAAGCCACACACGAAATGGACATGGAGACATCCAAATGGGACGACAAGTGAAATTGATTTTATTATGTGTAACAAAAAATTCGTCATAGAAGACTGCAGTGTGCTAAACAAGTTCAACACAGGTAGTGACCATAGATTGGTGAGATGTAAGATGCACCTCAACACTAAACTTGAACGTGGCAAGCTCATAAGACAAACAAAATTTATTGACATAACCAACCTTAAAAAACACCATAATACCTTCAAGTTGGAACTGAAGAACAGGTTCTCTGCTTTAGAAGGCCTAACATCGGAAGAAGTGGACATCTCTGAAGTTAACAGAAAAGTAACCAAAGCTCTTATGGAAACAGCAACAAAATTAGCTGGGTCTAAGAACAAGTTGCATGTAAATAAATTATCAGGAAAAACGAAAATGTTGATGCAAAAAAGAAGAGAGATGAGGACAACTAAAGAAGATGTGACTTCCAAAGTGGAATATATAGAGCTATGCAAGACAGTACGAAAAAGTATCACTGAAGACGTAAGAAAATTCAACTGTGAACTAGTGAGGAAAGCAATTGAAAACAACCAAAGCCTAAAGATAGCAAAGGGACATCTCAGTAATGGAAGAAAACAGATTATGGCACTGAGAAAAGAAGATGGTTCTGTAACAAGAAATAGAGGCGAAATTTTGACAAGAGTGAAAGATTTCTACTCCAAATTATATGAAAATGATGATACATGCACTCCAGACATCATGAAAAATACCAGTACCAGAGTTCCTCCAGTCCTTCCAGCAGAAGTTACACATGCAATCAAGAACATGAAGCGTGGAAAAGCTCCAGGAGAAGATGGAATTACTGTAGACATCATACAAGAAGCAAGTGGAGAAATCGAAGCAGTACTCGCCCAAATTTTCACTAGATGCCTTAATGAAGGAAAGATTCCTGAGGATTGGAACACCGCTACAATGATCCTGCTACATAAGAAAGGTGACATTGAGGATCTCGGAAACTACAGACCTATGAGCCTCCTATCAGTAGTTTATAAAATCTTCACTAAAGTTCTTTCACACCGCTTGAAGGTAATACTGGACATGGCTCAACCGAGAGAACAAGCTGGATTCAGGAGTGGCTACAGCACAATAGATCATATCCATGTGCTGAGAGAACTAATTGAAAGAGCGAGGGAATATGAACTTCCATTGTGCATGGCTTTTATCGATTATGAAAAAGCCTTTGATTCGGTGAAACCATCAGCAGTTACAATGGCTCTGAAAACCTGCGGTATTGAAGATGCATACATTAATATTATTAATAACATCTATGAAAATGCAAGTGCAAAGATTAGGCTGTTTGAAAATACAACACACATAAAAATTGGAAAGGGAGTGAGACAAGGTGACACCATATCTCCGAAGCTCTTTAATGCCACATTGGAGGGTGTTTTTCAGTCACTGAGCTGGGAAAACAAGGGGATAAAGATTAATGGAGATTATCTAACCCACCTTCGTTTTGCTGATGACGTAGTCATTTTTGCAACTACCCCATCAGAGCTGCAGAGTATGATCCAGGAACTTGCTGACAAGAGTAAAGAAGTGGGATTAAAAATGAACTTTCAGAAGACAAAAGTGATGTTCAATGCTTTTACAAGAAATGAAGATTTATCGATTGATGGAGAAAAGCTGGAGATAACAGACACGTACGTTTATCTTGGACAGCAGATATCAAGTGAGGGTCACATTGATGAAGAAATCAATCGGCGAACAAAACTTGCCTGGAGAGCTTTTGGAAGAAACAGCATAATTTTCAAGAGCAATATGCCATTATGTCTTAAAAGAAAAGTGTTTGATCAATGCATCCTTCCAGTGCTTACGTATGGTGCAGAGACGTGGACCTTAACTAAAAGAGACATACAAAGGCTGCAAACAACTCAAAGAAGCATGGAGAGGTGCATGCTTGGTGTAACCAGGAGAGATAAGAAGAGGAACTCGTGGATCCGAAAAATGACAAGAGTGGAAGACATCATGATCAGAGTTAAATCCCTGAAATGGCAATGGGCTGGACATACTGCCAGAAGGACAGATCATCGATGGACAGCCGAAATTTTAGATTGGATTCCAAGGGACAGGAAAAGACCCAGAAGAAGACCACATGGGAGATGGGTGGATGAAATTCGAAAGTATGCAGGGGTGACATGGAGGAGACTGGCACAAGACAGACCGTTGTGGAGGAAACTTGGGGAGACCTTCGTCCAGCAGTGGATTGATAATGGTTGACAATGATGATGATGATACGGTTTAATGCATTGAATATCTATTCGAATAACTTATGAAAGCCGATTTTACGTGTTTTAGGCAGTTGCGACGAATATCATGATTCCTATCGGATCAGCCTGCCCAATAACCAATTTTGAAACAATTAACTGAACGCCTTGTTATAGCTAGGTTTAATTTTAGTATCTGTCCTGTTGGCAATAGTCTTGCTCTTTATACATTCAACAGATAAAAACCAAGATAATTACACCAACAGTTCTTAGTTAGTATCGATGCCATTCTATTCGTGAGTTACCTTATATGCACCTCTTTATCTTATGTGCACCTCTTTCTCTTCGTGAGTTACCTTATATGCATCTCTTTATCTTATTTGCACCTCTTTTTCTTCGTGAGTTACCTTATATGCACCTCTTTATCTTATGTGCACCTCTTTCTCTTCGTGAGTTATCTTATATGCACCTCTTTATCTTATGTGCACCTCTTTCTCTTCGTGAGTTACCTTATCTCCACCTCTTACACCACACGTGCACCTCTTTTAGCGATTCTCGTTAAATCCACCGTGGTCAACTAAATTCTTTGGCACTGCGCAAATTCCCTTGCAGGAGAGACGGTAAGTACTGCATTCACGCACACACTTCCGGAGCTGAGCTGCGCTTGATGTCACGGCTCACTCTCCCTCTCTTTCTCTGGGAGTAAAAGGTCGAAGTGTTTGAACCACGAGCTTCCGCTTTCAGATGATCTTTAGTTAAACCACCGCTGGTAGAAAACGGCCACTCGGTCACTCCAGTCTCCGGCTAGGCTACATCGGAAGGAAACGTTCGCACTTAACATCCTACGGTGGACTTATATAACAGACAGTTTTGATCGATTCGCCGCGTGTCTAACAGACTACACATTCCACCATATCTTACACACAGAAAGTGTTCTTCTCAACTTATAATTCTCGTTTCACAAAATAATTGTGACAGCGCATTCACTTTATTACACATTTTCAAAGACTGTTTGTTTGAAAGGAAAAAATTGTGCTGTAACTGAATGAACCACGGAGAATAAACAGCTGGAACACTAACATAACATTTGAAACAAGTAAGATGGCACCGAATTTTCGGGTGTAATGAGCACCTCTTTTGAATCCATTCTGATGCGAACTAAATTTATCAAAGCTATTCAAAGTCAATGGAAGCGGTATGGAATGCAGCAGTATCTGACAGAAAAATGTAGTTTTTCGATCGGGATTTTAATATCCCATATATTGCTGTAAACGGAATCGTAATATTACGTCCTCTGGTGTCAGACTTGTGCGCTAGAAATTTTTTTGAAATAACATGAGAAGCATTTCGCAGCAGAAATGATCTGCAACAAAGATATAATTTCTCAAATCTGACTCTTAGAAGCAGAGAGATCGACAAATAAAAGATATGCCTTTACTTCCCCTGGCGGAGAACACATGCATTGTTTTATGATGAAAGTATTCTCAAATTGTTTTTCGATGTTAGGGGTACCGGTTCGCGAAGCAATGTTCTAAGTCGAGATCTCAGGAGCTCAGATTTTGCTGCAAATACATCAGAAGCAGAAATGAACGCTTATGCTCCCTGGCGACAAAACCACTCTTTACCAAATATTAGAAATTATTAGATATATGGAAAACAATTGCCATCAGGAGCTATATGCTATACATGAACAATTTTTCAAATCGGAGTTTGATATGCAGAAATATCGAAGGAAAAGTAATTCACCTTAAAGACCCCAAGCGGAAAGTCTAAAAATTACTTGAAAATTTAGAAATTATGTGGAAACCATTTCTCACCGGAAACGCTATCTAACAAAGAAGTAATTTTTCAAATCGTACTCTTAGAAGCAGAGATATTGACAAAAATGTTTTACACATCTACACACCCTGGCGAAGAAATCATGGATTTTTTTAAGAATAAAAAATTCCGAAACGTTTATCAACCTGAGTAGCACGATCCACAAACGAATACTTTTCAATCGAGATTTTAGAAGCTCAGATTTTGCGACCAATA
Organism: Macrothele yani; assembly: GCA_039090855.1. NCBI lineage: Eukaryota > Metazoa > Arthropoda > Arachnida > Araneae > Macrothelidae > Macrothele > Macrothele yani. Next base: position 27,528,202 of record CM077018.1, on the reverse strand, counting down.
CATCACAAGCAGAAATTAATTGTTACGCCCCTGGTGGCCAAACCATTGTTTACCAAAAATTAGAAATGATATGGAAAACATTTCCCATCCGGAGCTGTATAAGCTGCAGCAAGAATTTTTCAGAACAGAGTTTGAAAAACAGACGTATCGGGGGAAACGCAATTTACCTTTTACACCCAATTGCTGGGAAGTTTATGAATTATTTTATCTTTTGTTACGCCCACTTGCGGAAAATCTGTGAATTATTTTGAAATTTCGAAACTGTATGACAAACAGGTCGCGCCTTAAACTATATCCAATAAAAAGGAATTTTCAAATCGGAGCATTGGAAATAGAGATATTGACTAAAATAAGATGTACGTCTACGCCTGCTAGCGGAGAATAAATGCAATATTTTAGGAAGAAAATATTCCAAAAAGGTTTATCAGTATGAGTGGCATCTCTCCCTGAAACTTTTTTCCGTTGAGATTTTAGAAGCTCACATTTTGTGGCAGATATATCTGAAGAAAATAACTCATACGCCCCTTCTAGCCAAACCAATTTTTACTAAAAATTAGAAATATATGCAAAAGATTTTTCATCAGGAGGTGTATCCCCTGAAGAAAAAAGAATAAAATCGGAGTTTTAGAAGTACAGATATCGGGGAAAAGGCAATTTATTTTTACGCCCCCTCACGGAAGATATGCTTCACTTGAAAAAAGGACTGTACCTAAAATATTCTTCGACTTAAATCGAACCGATAGGTAAAATAATTTTTCTAATCGGATGTTTAAAAGCAAATATGTGGAATAAAATCTACCGGCTAAATATTACATCGTAAAAAACAAAACAAAATGAAGTATCATCACTTGCATATTTCGAGCCTCCCAATGCAAAACGATGTTTTTTCAAATCAGACTAGTGCTTGCAGAGATATGGAGTCCATTGACGGATGAACTGATAGACAAACCGATAACATTAGCACGGTATTTTTTTTACAGAAGACGTGCTAAAAAGTCAAGTTGTTAGTAATTGATCGAAATTCAAAGTTGTATTTAGAAGTTGAAAAAATTCGGATTGTTGAGTAAAATATGAAATTTATGGCAAATCACTTGCTGTCATATCTTTGCTGGCTTTCTGACTATACCAACCCATGTCTTTTGGGTGTGCGTTCTCGTCGTTTTAATATTTCCGGTAATGTGATTATGAAGCACAGCCCTCTCCTCTTTTTTCTCAAAATAAATACTTTGCAGTGATAGTTAGACTGTGATCATCTATTTGCGTTGCACCCTATTCAGCTGTGGTATCTTTAGTTCCAATACCTCTGCCTCACCGATTTTCAGTCTCAAATCCTCTGAGTCATGTATTCCTAGTCTCAATTCTTATGACATAGGCTTCTTGATCCTCAATACGTCCGTCTCAGGTGTTTTGTGACAACGTGGAGCCCATGGTAAGCACTGGGCAATGCATAGTTCCTGGAAAACTCCTTGTTCCCATGGTAATCTCAGATATATTGCTATAATCGCATCGCATTGAACTGTACTTAGGTCTAAAATGCAGCTCCCACAAATCCTTTGGCGCAAGTTGATGTCATGATGGAATATTGCAAATATTTTAGGGCTAAGAATTTTATTTCATTGCATTGCATTTAGATGTATTTAGTTCCCGGAGAATTGATATGCAGAAATAGTAACGAGGCCAGATATAAAGATGTGCGTAGCATCTAATTCTTGCAGATGATCGCAAAAAGAACCATCGTTTTGGCAGAAGAGTGTATTTTGGTGAAAATCCTCCAAATACGTGGCGTCAGTAAATAAATAAATACATCCCTCTTTCCAAGTTCCAGAAACACATAGCAACCGAAAAATTGTTTTTCAGCCGCCGTCGTGGAAAAGTTAACGCGCTCGGCTAGATATCGAGAGTTCCGTGGTTGAATTCCGAGGCGGCGGCTGAAAAACAATTTTTCGGTTTCTATGTGTTTCTGAAACGTGGAAGGAGCGATGTATTTATTTATTTATTGAGTGTATTTTGCTTGGCAACTTGGGTGCACCATTTTTATCTTAGCAGAAAACTATTTTTTCGATGCCACAAATTTTTTCTCCTTGAAGTGGCCATTTTAGGGAAGTATCACGTAATACGATACTTCCTTCCAAAATTTGAAATGTATACATAAATCAGCATAATACACACTCCTTCCTTACACACCTCAAATATTGCGAATAAACCATCAAACATTTTATAAGTATTTCTTAATATCTACCACCGAAGTACAAAAATACAGGATATATGTATACGTTATGATAATTACAAAAGTTTACGAATTAGCATTACGAATTATATATTTTCCTTTAAAGTATGTATACCTTACCATCTGTTCCACACGGCAATTAATTTAAAATGTATATTTTTACCACCTTTCTCTCAAACAATGAGTTTCCCGAATTACGTTATGTATCCTGAGCAGAACAAGGATTATTTGCTCTTAATGCAGCAATCTACAGCATTTTGTCCTGTTTTACAGCTCAAATAAATTATTTTCCACTGTTTCTTTCATAATTTTTTTGCGATCTTACCTTGATATCAACAACTTGATAATTCCTATTCTCAAACGATAGAGGCTTATGTTGTCATATCAATTGCTATTTGAGAAATCCATCAGGGGGCTTGATCTCAAGTGTCCAAATATTTTAGGAATGTGAACGATATCCACTCCTTTTTCTCTCTTCTGCTTAAATTAAAAATTTCTGAGTAGCACAAGTGATTGCTTTACAGCAAAAAATAGTAAAAAACTAATGGCACGAGTACTTTTGGAAATTGATTTTTCAAAGGCTTTTATTACATTTGGAAATTTTATTAATCTATTTCTAATTTGTACGATTCTCTTGTAATATTTTTTTCTATTATTTGAGAAAGTGTAATGCGGCACCTTCCGTTCGATTTCTATTCAGAATATTGTTTCGTTCTTCTCTATTGAAAGTCCTCTCAACTACAAAACCTTGTTCCTGTGGTTCGTTTTAAGGAATCCGTATTGTATATTCGCTTTGTATGCCGACGAATTTAAGTAGAGGAGAAAATTTTAACGGACACCTTAGGGACGAGGTTTTCATCTGGGTACACATCTGCGTTATATTTGAAACAAATGAAATGAAAATAATTTTTATCTCTAAACTCGGTAACTTAGTTATTTGTAACTAAAGTAGGATTGTGAGAAATGTTGAGAATGTCGAAAATACACATTGGTAGGAATAAACCGGTTTTTACATTTTTGTACAGAATTTCGAAATACAAGATTTCCGACATCAAGAGATAATACACTGACGGAAAAAAATCCCAACACCAAGAAGGGGTTGTGTTAGATAAACGACAGTTGGTAGGCGGTGAGAGTACATCTGTAAGATGACGTCTATGCAAATTTCGCGCTCGGCGCATACGTGTGGCGCTAGTAGCGCCTCGGAACATGCAAAGCAGGTTTGCTGTAAATACGCGCTGTAACGTTCGTGAGCGTTATCTGTTGTTGAGATTCGACGTAGGGTGCTGATGTTAGTCAAGAATGCCTTTAAGAAGACGAAGAAGCCATTATCAACAGCTCACGGAGTTTGAACGACGTCGTGTAATAAGGCTACGAGAAGGTGGATTTTCTTTCCGCAATATTGCAGAACAACTTGGCAGGAATGTAGCCACTGTGCATGATTGTTGGCAGCGGTGGTCAAGGGAAGCTACTGCCTCAAGAAGACCGGGTTCCGGCCGCCACGTGGCACTAATGAGAGGGATGACAGCCGTGTACGGCGTATGGCTGTGGCGCATCGTACCGCGTCTGCGGCAGCAATTCGAGCTCCAGTTACCACCACAGTGACACAACGAACTGTTACAAGTCGGTTACTTTAAGGACAGCTCCGAGCCAGACGCCCTGTAGCGTGCATTTCACTTACTCTAAACCACTGCCGTTTGCGACGTCAGTGGTGTCAAGATAGAGCTCATTAGAGGACGGAGTGGAGATCTGTTGTGTTTTCTGATGAAAGTCGGTTCTGCCTGGGTGCCAGTGATGGCCATGTGTTGGTTAGAAGGAGGCCAGGTGAGCGCCTGCAACTAACCTGTCTGCGGCCAAGACACACTGGACCTACACCTGGAGTTATGGTCTGGGGAGCAATTTCCTATGACAGCAGGAGCACTCTCGTGGTTATCCCACGCACTCTGACGGCACAGTTGTACGTCGGTCAGGTGATTCAACCTTTTGTGCTGCCATTCATGAACAGCATTCCAAGGGGGGGCAACAGGATAACGCTCGCCCGCATACCGCTGTTGTAACCCAACATGCTCTACAAAGTGTCGACATGTTGCCGTGGCCTGCTAGATCACCAGATATTTCACCAATCGAGCACGTATGTTACATCATTGGACAACAACTGCAGCGTCACCCCCAACCAGCATTAAACATCCCTGTATTGACTGACCAAGTGCAACAGGCATGGAACTCCATCCCACAAACTGACATCCAGCACCTGTACGACACAATGCATGAACGTTTGCGTGCTTGCATTCAACATTCTGGCGGTTACACCGGTTATTAATGTATCAGCATTTCACATTTAAAATGGCTCTTCTCGCGCTTACTTTAAGCTGTGATCTTGAAACCTTAATCGAAAAAATATGTTACCTATACAAATGTATTGCCGCCCTTTCATACCTCTACCACTTTTTTTCGTGGTGTTGGGATTTTTTTCCGTCAGTGTATGTTTTTACACGGTTTGTATTATTTATTCGCTGAATTAAACAGATGTACACCATTTACTCACCAACATACACACTGAATTGAAAAGAATTTCAAATATTGAGAACTTGATCAATACCCGCATTTTTTTTATATCAATGATACAAATAAATTTGAATTTCGTTAGCTCTTTTCTCTAGGATAATGGCGCAGACCAGTTTGCGTCTCTTTGAATAGTATTAAAGTGACAAAACATACTGAAGCTCCTTCAAATTATCAAACGATAGCTGGATATTTGAGAAAACTATTACCGCTATTCTCCCATTATGGGCGGAGACTTGTTTGGAAACACGGAGGTGAATGGCTGCTGGAGGCCTGCATTTCGGATCGTCATGTAGCCCTGTCACGGAGCAAATTTTTTGTAGTGCTGTTGGATTTCGTTCACGTTTCTGCCTCATACGCAATCCCGGAACCTAAACAGCCTGCAGTACGTCCAGAAAATTTTGTTTTGGAAACATAAGCCCTACATTATTTACAAACGGTGTCTATCTCCATTTTGCCTAAAAATCAACGCCCTGATACATGCTGTGATATCTTTCTCGACCTGCACTCTCGCCAGATATATCACCCTTTGTACATGCCTGGGTAGTGGTCTCTCCACGAATATTCAGTCATTCCGCGCCATCATCTACATAGTATGCCCAGTTAGTCAAAACAGACGTAGCTTGGCAGGATATTCCTAAAAAGATTTTAACGATCCTTAAGGACCGCTTCACAGCCACTATGAAAATACGACGTTATTGTGGCTAGTCACGGTTACACAAACCACTAAATATTATGCCTTCATCTTCAGCTATCGCATTATACTACTGAATCTGCATGCCTTGTATTCAGATAAGCTTCCAAATAAATTCCAGGACTGTATCGCGTGTGTATTCACAACACTCAAGCGAATTTGGTCTCAATAATTTAAAATAGTATTCATTGTCTCCAAAGTCCTTGTACTTACACTCCTTCACTCACTCCAGCGGCTTACTCTCTACATTTTGCAACGCATATGCAAAGGCATACGTCTTCGTTAGAATATTAGTATAAATGAATACAAATATATATCAATATTTCCTCGATTAAACGCTGAACGAATATCAAAAGCATTTCTTAAAATATTAATAATATACTTTAAAAAAGCTTGTTCAAAAAAGGAATATAAACAGTAAAGTTCTGTTTGAAACATTGGGGAACTTTCCCTTTTAAAATCGATGTCAGTAATTGTATGTAAACAACCGAAGTTACGTAAAATGTGTAACGTACCAGTAGATGTGACGTACCTGCCAGAAGGATGCACACGACATAAAGGCAGATAGGAATCAGAATAAAACGTCCGCGTAGCTCAATTGGTAGAGTGACTTATTCCGGAATGAGAGGATCCGGGTTCGAATCCTGGCGTGGACAGAAATGACGGAGAAATTTACTTCGTTATAAATGTTGAAATCTTCTGATTCCTACCGCGAAGAAAGAAACGGTGAAAGAATTATGTTTCTCTTCTTTCAGTGACAGATTCAAACAAAAGCATCCACACGGCATCTCACATTCAGTAACGTAAGTATTTAGAACATGACTGACTTTGTTTAGGTCTTACATGGCGAAAAGAATAAAATTGTTTTCGCGCACGAAAGTTTTGATTTTTCCCCACCTGCAACTAATATCATTCAAAATATATTTGAAAATTAAACTTACATATGCAAATATTAAATGTCAGTAATAAATAGTACTTATAACGTTGTGTAGCGTAAAATAATAAGTAACAAGAGTAGTGTTTTTGCTGCGTCCCGGGGAAAGGATTGGAAGGGGGCTCCATAAAAATTGATATAGAAAAGGGGGCCACAATAAAAATTGATATGGGAAAGGACAAATGAGGTCACACATACAAAAAGGTTGAGTAATACTGTATTATTCAGTGTAATATTTTAGATTTCATGCGTCAAAAATGAGATACGTTCGTTCTTTCTTCTGAGTCTAAAAACCTTCTTTCCGTTGGCCACATGCGGCACTGGTACATCAAGTCGATGAGCTATGCTCTACGTTAAATCGAGAGAGATCCTTGGTCGCTACTATAGTGTTCCTTTGTTAATTACCTAAAATATTTCATAGAATTCCATCAACGCAATTTCTTTTTGTAATAAAAGTACCTCACACTAAGAAAAATATAGGAGTTTTAGTTTTTATCAGGAAATCTTCTGCGTTCGTTTCAACTCATTTTTTGGTTAAGTTTAAAAACCCGGGAAAACCAGAATAACTTACATTATTTAGAAAACAAGACAGAGCAAGAAAAATGTTTTTATCAACAACTAGATTACACCAAACCTACAGTACTTTAATTGGAAAAGTAACTTTTATTTAGAAATTTGCTAAAATAGTGAGTGGTTAAACATTATTTGAAATCAGTATCAGAGGGATTCTCCTCCATTTTGTAAGCATTAAAACTTATTAGCAATAATCGAGGGCTATTAGTAAACTGAGCATTAACCTCATCAGGTGCTACACTCGCAACAAGTTCATCCATAGCCTATCATTGCCTTTAGTAACCCTCAGTTAAATCACTGTGTTCCCGATTTGGGTATCATTTAACCGTTGCAGAAGAAATCCTGTGGAAATCATTGACCTGCATGGTACGTGTTCGGAGATGTTCATTATTTCATGTGATTATAAAAAAATCTCAGATATAATTGAGGTCCTTGGTGAGTGCAACAAATGTAGATATATGTATTCCTCAGTAAGTATTTTGTTCACCAGATCAATGTAGTGTTTTAAAATCTACATCCATTCAGTCAGAAAGGTTATTCAGTTTTTCTTCATCTGTTTAATTAAAACTTTTGTTGAACTAGCCGTATGCGGACTGGGTCCCCATACCGGGCTATGTAAAACAAATGGTGTGCCAACCATTTGTAAAAATTTGACGTTTTTGTTAATCTAAAATCTTTCAATGGATTACTAAAACATTTTTATATATATTAAGATAATACACGTGGTTTCTCACAAATATTTATTATGGTTTGTCACATGGTTTCGCTAGGTATTTACTTAGCTTCATCAGCACGAATGGCACGTAAATATTCAAAATGTATATGATATCATAAATGGTGTTTACAGTCACCGGTTTTGGTTAGTTGCTTCCACGCGCTTGATAGAAATGATGTGGATGCTATGTCATTGACAAGTTGCGAAGACTTCTGATATATATGCCGAGCTTCCAAAATAACACACACAAAAATGTATATAATACGTAACTGTGCACAAATTAAAAGTTTGAGATATTCCCTATCAACTTCTTTTTAAATTCGAAAGTTCACAAATGCGCGCTAATGTAATAAATAATTGTGGTACCAGCCAGTGTATGATTCTTATGCATGAAAAATCACGTCATGACAGGAAAATATATACACACAGGTTCTGTTTAAACAGGATACGATAAAGTATGTTTACTATAATATAAAGTGAAAGGATACAGGTATAGTTGCCAAGACTAATCAAAAAGAGTAAAACTGAAAACATGTGGCATAATGTGATTATAGAGTGAGGTGCAAATGATATTTGTTGTTTATTTAACTATAATGAAAGTTCTTAATGATGGAACACATTGATACATGTGTTGGTTATGAGCTAATTTCTGTTTTGTTCACATATTAGCCTGCCATGCTATAAGTGTTGTCTCGTCTATTTTAATATTTTTTGTATTCTAGGTAGAGGAAAGCTATGATAGGCCTTACGGCCTTTCCTCTCCTTTTCTTAGTTGCTGCAATATATATCTTGTTGACAGAAAAATCGTTATGTGTAAGACAATGTGGCGAGTGAAGGAATAAATGAAATGAAATAATACATTACTATTTCTTTACATTTTCCCACTCGACACTATAATTTCAGTGAATTTCCTTGCTGATAAGCAAATTGCTCTCAGTATAATCGTGTCGGAAAATATGTTTTAAATGTTTTTAGCATTCATAAATATTAACCGTAGAAATTCAGACTGCTGTTATCCTAAAAGTCACAGGAAATCCTACTTGTAAATAAAGTGTGAGACACATGGTGTCTGATAGCCTAGAAACGGAGTAACAAATTAAACATTTTATAGTCTAAATAATTTAAACAACTTCCAATTCCAAAGACGATTCCTGATATTCTGACCATTTTAAATACTGCGTTTTCTGAAGTCAGAATAAAACTCACGACGAAATCTTTCTGCATTAAACTGTTTTTCAGTGTATATTACAATTTTCCAAATCTGTGTTTCAGGTTTGTGAAATAGTTGAAAATGTGTAAAACAAGATACAGCGCTGTTTATTGAATAAGCAGTACGCAGAAAGACCTTAGATATTCAATACTGATAGCGTACATTACTAATGACACAAGACATAAGATATCAGAGGTACAGATCTGTGTCAGAGAACACACAATACTCAGTATCACGTGTACCCTCCAACAGAGTTCATAATGGCTTGTACACGAAGTGGGGTCCACTAGCAGAAGTTCTGGATGTGGCACTACGGAGGTTCGTTCTGTGATTCAGCCTCCGTTCGTACATGTTCATCTTAGGCAACTGACGGTAGAGCATAACCGATCTGACATAGAGCGGACATATCTCACATTTGTTCAGTGGGCGAACTGTCAGGCGAATGCGATATCCAAGGCAGACGTGGAACATCTCGTGCGCCCTGGAGCTGTGATACATTCCGCGCTACTTGAAATCGGGCATTGCTCTGATGAAAGCTGGTACAAGGATCATCTGTTTATATGAGATGAAACAAATATATTGGACAATAACGAAGATTAAGTGTATGAGATTAAATAATACAGTATCATAAAACAACACATTAGGGCAGAAGTATTAAAAAATCATGTCATGTGGTTTGGAAATAAATATAAGGTTGTCACTACATTTTATTTCAAATAATGGGGACAGAAATGCTGCATTATTTCGGTAAAATTGAAAAACATGTCTCTAATTTGCCTGATCTGCCGACTTTAAATATCAGTTTTAATAAAAATGTTCCTGGAATCTGCCTAATATACATTGATGTGAGCTTATTCTTCAACAGTGCACGCGGTAAGAAAAGTAGAAACACTTTCACAGAAATTAAATTTTGTGTGCGAAAAGTCCAAACCTTACGGAAAATATATTTCTCGTACTACGACTTAGAACATAAAGATATAGAAAAAGGTTATATTAATATATTTTGAAAAATTTCTGCCAATATATGTCTTTAAATTTTACTGAATCCCTCTTCAACAAATATTCCTTGAAGGATAATTTAGTTCTTTTAAATTGCTTTTAAACACTTAATATAATAATTGCACTAGTTGTCTCTCACTATATAGAAAAAGTAATTACCACTTTCAGTGATATAAAGTTATTATAATATTTTTTTTTATTCTTGATATAATGTGCTATCATTTCAAATGAGGAAATTAGTGTTAAATGTTTACAGTTAAGTATTTTAAAAATATTGATTATATAAACAAAGGAGGAAAAGCAAAGGTTTACAGCGCTCAGCCTAATTTATTTTAAATTCAACTTCGATTGGGTTCTTATTACAAACCCAAAAAATATTTCCCAAAACTTTTTTTTACTGGAAAATCTAAAGAATGTTAGGTTACTTCTCTTGAACTAATTTTTTCATACAATACGGAGCTAGTGATTAATATAACGTAGTTTTTACGCACTTTTGCAACTGGCCTGACGATTTGTATGCAAGGATTGGTTCCAAAATAGTTCAATAAAGTGTATGAAAGGTACCTGTTATACAGTTAGTTTAGTCTGTCATTATTGTTGATTAGCAGATATAGTTTTTTTTTGAGAAGATAATTATGTATTAATCATGACTCTACATACATCTGGAGAGTGGTGAATGGGGCGACTGAAATTTGTATCGGGAATGAATTATTGAAGATTAAGATGAGCCTTATCTTACGTAGAAGATGTAGTTGGAATATTCTTCTTCAGTAAAGCTTTGCCACTGGAAAAGCTTTGCTGATGAATAAAGTTCCAATTACGTCTTCTTTGAAATATACCACGGCATAACGGTTGAAAAATCACGTCGGTAAATGTATCTTAATTAAACCGATCCACAAATTTCTATATTATCATTCAAATGTGCCTTTATTTCTGTTCATCAAAAAGCACTGAAACACGCCGGCCCTCAAAGTCTAATTTTTGCTGTTCGTTATGGCGGATTCTTGCACTCATGTTGTATTGTAAGTTGAGCAACACGAACAATTTTACACAAGTTTCATTGCGCAACCAATAGGAATATGCCGTTAATTGAGCCGGCTGGGTCAATAGTTCAAGAAATTCCTTGGTGGATTTGGTTCTGACGGGGTTGTATTTAAAAAATGAACATAAAGGATCCAGGGGATTCCTCAAGCAGTTAAGCCTGTTAACAAAGTACACTATCTACCAACAAGTAAATGGACCCCCTGCAATCGACAATATCTGCGGTTCTGATACACGTCACTGCCGCCGCCGTTAAATACCGTGTGGGAAACAACAACGCCACCAGTCGCATGCAAGATTCTACGCAGTTCGGAGCTCTCGGATTTCGAGAAAGGTGTAATCGTCGGGTATCACAGAAATCGCCGATCCATACGTAACATATCCAGCGAGTTGAATTACCCAAAATTGACAGTGGCCTACGTGATTGGCAAGTGGAAGATGAGAGGTGACTGTCGGAATGTGCCCCAACCCGCCAGACCCACAAAACTGGGAGTAGAGACCGACGGGTGCTGGCCAGACAAATTCGGAAGAACCGCACCAAATCAAAGGGCCACATCCGCGAGGAGTTTCAACAGGCATCCGGGAATGTATTTTCGATGAATACCATCCGTAACGAAGCCCATCTGCTCGGTTCTCATGGACGTGCTGCCGCCCACAAGCCTTTGATCATCAAATCCAATAGCACTGCTCGGCTAACGTGGTGCAAAGAACGTCGACAGTGGACCGTTGAACAGTGGAAACAGGTTTTCTGGAGCGACGAATCAAGGTTCACCCTCTACCGTTCGGATGGCAGGGTCTGGGTTTGGCGTCTGCCTGGAGAACGCCTCCTGCCGGAATGTATTGTGCCAACTGTGATGTTCGGTGGCGGTGGAATTATGCTATTGGATGTTTCTTCTGGTATGGCACGGGACCCTTGGTAGCAATTCTTGGTAGACTTAATGCCGAGACCTACTGCACCATTTTGGATGAACATGTGCTTCCTTCGTTGTGGCAGTTTTACGGGGTGTACCCATGTTACTTTCAGGATGGCAATGCCACCTGTCATGTTCCGAGGTCCACCATGGCTTGGTATGGTGACAATGGGTTTAATCGAATGGAATAGCCTGCGCAGAGCCCGGACCTTAACACTATCGAGCACCTTTGGGACGAGTTAGAGCGTCGACTTAAGGGGTGCTCCCACCGTCCGAAATCGGTGTAGGAACTGACCTGTCTTCTCCAAGCCGAGTGGAATAAAATACCGCTAGCCGTAGTACAACGCCTGGTTGAGAGTATGCCCCGGAGGCTCGCAGCTGTAATCGCCGATCGTGGAGGCTCCACCAACTATTGAAGGTGAACTAACTTCGTTTTCCTTTGCTATCACAGTTGTCCAATTACTTGTTGGTAGATAGTGTAGTTCCTTCTTGGAAGTTTCTAATGCACTTACACCAAAGGAATCGTTTCTTCTTAGAAGTTCATTCTTCACGCTTTAGCTATTCACCTCTCACGAGAAACAATTTCCAAAAGTCAGGTCGTTGCAAACCATTCGAATGAACGGCATTCGCGTATCATTCTCATTATTAAGTTTCACCGTTATTTCCTAGCTGACTGCTGATCACTCAATGGCATAACAGTTGATACATATTAACACTGCATTTCTCTTCTTATCGGGAATTGGGAACCCGGAGAGGGAATGAATTTAAAGGTGCTGCGAATTCAGTGTCTGTCTCAGTAACGAAGGTTCGAATGTTTATTTATAGCAGTAAGAGCGAACCATATACAATTCATGGGGAACAATAATTCTTTGAGAAGGAATCGTTCACGATGGGTCCATGCGTTTATTGGACCTTGACGATAAGGGATGTACCGGTACATAGCTCAACAAATATTGGGTCAGCCCGCTACTTCATTTTTTCTGTATTCTTAATACAAAAGGAACATTTTTCTGTAGTATTATAATCTATAGAGAACTTTGTTGTATATCTTCAAAAGTTTTCGTTTTTGTAATTAGTGATCATTCCAAACGGAATTTTCCTAGAATCGCAAATAAAAATGTTTTTTTTTTTGAAAAACAACATTTAACCTCCTTATTTATAAATTCATAATTTCAGTTTTTATAGTGAAAGCGAACCACAAGACCTTCAGAGATTTATTCTGATCGTGTTTCGGCATTCACATGTACAATTTTACGACCTACTTCAATTTTGAGACATACTGTTTTTCAGGTTAGATGAGAAAAAACTTGGAGTTTTAGTTATGTGAAAGTGGTTCAGCTTCATTCTGAATGCTGAATGATCCTTGTTTTTTCATGTCATTTATTACCCAACTTACATAAAATATCATGGTGAATTTTGCACGCCTTATACCGTACTTCCTTTTGACTGAAATTTCGCCCTTTCATCTTATTGAATCTAAAACATCTTCCCCTAATAAATAAAAACCATGAGTGTATGCAACAGAAGCATTACTAATTAAGTGTTCGATGGTCTGTAATAATCGCTTATAATCACAGCTTATGAAATGCCTTATTAACGTACTTTTGGAAATAGTTGGCATTTTTTAGAAACATAATAGCGAAACACGATCCACCAGATTCCGGTTTATTATCAGTAGTGCAGTATTTATCTTACATATTTTGCGATAAATCAATGAATAGATCTCTTCTAGATAAACAACGCAACATGGATGACTTTACCTGTTTTATTTTTTAGTAGCACATCCACTTGATCATTCATTTATAGAAATTTTCCCATTTTCAGTAATATGACAGCGCGGTCTGTAAACCTGCTGATCACGCTGTCTGTACGTTTCTAACGTAAATATTGCTAGATATTACCTGTGAATGGTAAAATGTCTAATTCTGTGACGAATTGTGCATCCGCACTAAATCAGAGCCGATCAAACAAAACCTGAAGTTTTGGATAACATACTTTGACCGAGCTGCAATTGATATGATATACAATGCGAGAACTATAATTATTAGCGTTAAAATACAATTATGAACGTTAATTTCACGTGTCCTGATTTCTGATAGTCATTGCAAAACGTTGCCTTTTTTTCACAATGCCAACTGGAACTTGTCTCGAGTGTCATTCAAAAGAGATTTTTTCAGCGTTAATAAATTTATTGACACAAATGTCTAGTAGGAAATATGAAAACTAGTAACGCGGATAGCTTCTACTGTCTGAACATAAACCGTAAAACGTTGCTGCGCATGATACCTGATCTAGGTATGCGCATGGTATTGAAACCCTTCAGAATTACTCGAGATATTCTGAAACAGCCGTCTTCTCCAATCCTTTTCCATTAACGAGTAGTATTCCTTTATAAGAAAATGTTAAACAATTTTGATATTGCACTGTACCTGACGTTCTACAAAATATGTGGGAACCCAACAGGGTGCCGAGCAATATTTACGAAGAAATAACATATAACGATGTTGCTCTGACATTTTATTTAAATATTTTATTCGTTTACAAGGTACGACATAATTTCTCCGCATCTTCGTATGGATCAAGGGCGGTAAACATTTACATATTTCATAATATCGTTCTTAAGTAAACTGAAATTTCTCAGACACCCGCAGGAAAATTAAATGTGTATTTTCATTCCTCATAGGTTATACCGTAGCAGTAACAAGTTTAAAATTGTTGATGTGATTTTCTGATGTTTCATTAATTGAATTGTAAAATGACAAATGTTCTAACCTAATGCAATGTCTATTTATGTTCTCGGGATTTTCCTTTTGAGAGCATTGCTCATGCTTATTTTAGTATTCACGATATGAAATCAGTAGATCTTGTGCCGATATAAATAGAGCGTTGCGTGTATTGGTAAAAAATGAACACATAAGTCCTTGTGTGCGCGTACGCAAGTATATAAACATTTTCTATTGATTGTTAGAAAACTGTGAATAATACTTACAAATAGTGTCACTGGGGTTTTTGTCTAATATCAACTGAACTCTTTGCGGGTGGTTTATTTTACAAACTATCGTTTCCCTACACATTCCGATAAACTTTGGAGAAAAAATTACTGAACTGATTTCGGCAGCTGCTTTGTACTAAGGAGAAATGGGCAACTTATTGATAAGGAAACCCGCTTTCGATCAAACATTCATTTGTACAACAAACAGAATCTTCTACATAATAATATTATGTAATACTCTATAACTCATGTTGAAAATATCGTAGTCACATCTTCCGTTTGGTCCTCGAAAAACTGCAGAAATTAAAGGCGTTGAGATCACACCCATCCTCCATGCAGTAGGGATAATATTACTTCCTATAATTGCCTGTTTTGGTTTTAAAGCCTATTTCACACAAGTTCTGAACTTTGCGCCATTGTTGTATATTAGATCTGTTATCAGAGAGTTTCTGTGCTCGGAACTTTCCGCGAGGTCACTGTGGTATCGTGGCTCTGGTGGAAGGTTGGGAAAGTGCTACAGTAAATAGTCGCCACAAGTTTGCGTAATGAGATGAACGTGTATGACTTTCCTTCATTATTCAGCATTTTGACTGCAAAAGGGTTACCTTTTGACTCACAATGGAATTTATTTATTGTTGAACAAGGCATGTTTCGTAGAGACCATATTTTATAAAGGAAGTGCAAAAGTTTGTGAGAAGCAAAATCAAAAATTCTTATAATCCTGGGTAAGTACTCGTAAGTTTAAAAACAGAATGCCAGGAAATTAAAAAGAACGGCTTCTCATATCCTCAAAACTCAATGGAAGAAAAAAGAAATGAAATTGCAGAAACATTGCATGACATTTATCACACGCATGCACAGAACTTAAGAGAAAACAAGCTTTTTTATTTTTTTGAGTTCAGAACCCGCCAAAACCTACACCACAAAAATTTACCACATAAAAGCAATTTGGATTGTTTGATGTCCGTGCATAATATTGATACCATTTCTCATTTTGACCTTCACCAGTGCATGTAAATGTGATTTAACGAATTTACCTCAAACTTTCTGGGATCGACGTTTCTTCACTTAATGTTATATTTTTTTTTTTGCAGTGATGTCTCTTAAAAATTATATGAATAATGTTATATTTTTAGACTTGGTGGTCAGGTGTGACGGTAAAATTATGTTCTGGAACATTTAAGTAAACGAATTAACAAATAAGCTTTCAATGGGTACTTACGGAACCGAATTGTGAAGATGTGAATTATACATATGTAGCCATACATGAATAACGTATTGAAAATACGTCATGATGTATGGCAATATATCATTTATCTTGAGAATGAAATTATTTGAGTGTTTTGAGTAGCAAGACTTGCTTGGCCATTGGCGAAAGTACCTACTTTTATCTTATTATTAATGATAGCTGTTACATTACTGTGGGATGCAAGGAATTTAACTAGATTTTGGAAATTCCGTATGAGGTAGGGTATGTTATATTTCGGAGTGTTATTTGCTTTTCTTTAAATATTAGTTACTTTTAACAGGTTGAATAATGTTTCAAGTTTGGAACAATTTTCAAAAGCAATAAATGCTTACGAGACCAATGTAAAAGATTTATTTTAGATGATAATAAAAACGGCTAAAACAAGAACAGCGTTTGTATAAAATATGTATTCATATGGAATATTTACCACACCATATTTCACCAATATGAGTTAGCACCATGTGGTAATAATTATTACCGAATTATGAAAGTGCAGGTAAGAGCAAAATGTCATATATCGAAGATATTTTATTTTGAAAATATTTACTGAAAAATCCTTAACCACTTAGTTAGTTGAATACTTTAAACTTTAGACTCCCTCTACGTTGACAAAATATTTACCACGTAACTTGAAACGCCAATTTGCCTTAATGAAAAGCAGGTATACCTAAATGCTTAGGAACCTATACACTGTTCATCAGGTTTAGGAAAATCTGTTTTCTTAAGCTTCTTCATATCTCTAAGTCCCAAAACAAACTAATAAAACAACTATCTCAACACTGATTTAAAAACACCGCTTACGAAAAAGAATTAACGGCTTACCTAACAAGGAAATTAAGCAAATGGTTCCACAAGGTCCGTGGCCCGCCATGCATCACACGTCCTAAACGGCCTTCTTTCTGTACTGATTCGTGTTTCTATATTATTTTGTCCAATTACGACTAATATTAGGTAAAACTGCTCTAATTTAATAATTATTTACATTGACCTAATGTCATCCGTTCACGTAATTTGCTACACAGGAAGTTGTTTTTGTTGTACAGTATGCTGTATAGAACTCTGGTACAGTAAGATAGTTACGTTTCGATTTTGCAAATGACGACGCACATGAAACTGTTAAACACGAATTCATAAAAATTTGTTTTTTCTAAAACTTCATTTTAGGAATAATAATAAATAGCGTAAAAACCATCGACCTCTACGTTAAACCTACTATTATATACTGTATATTAAAAATAAGAGTAGCCCAAATGAAGATATTTTAGTTTGGAATAAATCACACACCGTTTGCTTGCGTTGTTTGTATGACACCGAATGCCGATTGCCATCACGCAGACATTTGCCTATCGTTTGTCCAAACGAACAAACAACGAAGGAAAATGGCTGCATGAAGGTGACGTAACATTAGAGGATCCTCTTCCAGCAGCCGATGCTGAAATGAGTTGTGTTCTTCTCCGGTCTGCGGCAGTGCTCAACGGTATGTCACAATGCTAATTTTGCAAATCGCAGATTCATACCAGTAAGATGAATCATTGCATTACTCAGCTCAGTCGCAAGTTATTATCCACATCTGTGCTCTTGGCTACGGAGAGTGGGAGGACACAGCAGAGGATGTAACTGCTAGAACATAAGAGATTATCATGATTACTCTCGTTGCTGAAAGCTCAGGTACCGTATACTGAAGTAGCCTAATAAAAAAGAGATTGTACTATGAAAAAAGACAACATTATGGATATCTGTGAACGAAATCTTGCATTGTTTTTAGGTGTGTAAGTTTAAGATTTATGCTTATTTTTATTTGAGATGACACAAGGACGCTGCACGTATAACTTATACTTTTTTACTATTTAATTATAACACGTGTAATATTAGAGATTGAATCCAAAGAACCAAGTTGCATGACTCAGAGAAGCAATGTATATGCCCAAGACACACAGACCTATCGCCGATTGAAAAAAAATATTTTAATCAAACATGTTAAAACCATCCAATCCAGACTCACATTATTGGATTATGCTTCGCCTAACGAAACTGGGTCGTCGCTATCTCCCAAATGAAAACAAATTTGGAAAGTGTATTTAACTGCGTATTAAAAACCAAGCAGGAAATCTAGATATGATATTTGAACTTTAGAAAGGTTATTCTTATTTAATTTTCGTGCACCCAAGTAGATTATTTGCGGAACTACTTATATAGCGTAATGACTCACGTAGAATACAGTGATTGGAAAATAAACAAACCCACGAACATGTCCTGCACATTTATGGAATTGAAGGAAATGGATTATGCTATCAGACTAGTTCGAAGAACAGGAGAAAAGTACATCCCAAGTAAGGATATAACGAAGAAAAACCACTCTCATATAAAAACACTAAACCACTAACATCCCCCTGAAGTAAAAAAAAATGAAGCATATATTTTAACTATTAATGTTTGGAACATTCCATTCTAAATATTAATATTTGATACTATGTAATAAAAATGAACGGGAAGTGATCAAAATGTAAGTCTTTGTCAGTATTTTTCATTATGTAGCTTCGCATTTATTGTCATTTTGTGTGTTTGAAATATTAGCTTGTTAAACAGCTGATTATAATTATGGAGATATCGCAATGAGACACCATTGATTTTTATTATGCGCTGCTTTAACCGAAGTAGTACCTAACATTAACAGACATCCAATGTACAAATAAACTTCCTTAAAGTTTCGAATACTACGAATTTACCATATCAATTCCATAGCATTCAGTAATATCGTCAGAAACTGAAATAAAAGAATAAATTTGAAAACTAGTGTTTGTAATTGTAAATGTCAGATGGATGTAAATCCTAAAAAAATATTATGTAACCTACCAACGTCAAGTCGGGTGGTCGAAAGAACTTCAAGTTGTTTGTTGTAGCTCAAAAGTATTGGCGATTGTTTACTGTGTTTGCGATCACCGTTTCGGGCCAGTTTCTTCATTTGTGTGTGCAAGGAAATTAATTAGCAGTCGGCTAAAATAACGACGGAGTATGAGTGCATTCTCATACATATGACTGAGCATACTGTTATGTGTATTTCTGCCATATATAAGTGTAATATTAGCCAACGCAGACTACAAAGTTAGCAAAAAAATCTGTCTCAAACGAAGATTGGGTCATAGAACACATAATTTTGCTTAACGGAAATGTTGGTCCTTATTCACCCCTTGCAACAAATCATAATACCAGGTTTTTCAAAGTTGTTAATGCCGGATAATTTATGTTGACCATGTTGGAGGACAGCCGAAAAATACGGGTAAAGGAATACGTATAACCAAATAAGGCATTTTGTAAGTACAGGATGATATAAGACATTAATTTGAGGGACTCATTATCTGCCTTTTGTCGAGATTTTCCAGAATGTACATTTTTACCTTGCATATTATTTAGAGCGAATTTTTAGATTCGTACACTACCAATTTGGCAATTAATAATTGACATTTCGATTGTGACCCTTGTGTTACACAAGTTTATTGTATTCCAACAGAGTTATGGTATTTCTCAGAATAGTGCTTTCATATGATGATTCGCGTCTTCTTACAGCTGTGCCCTACAAAGCAATCAATCTATCTTACTTATTTATCTAGTACACGCGGAACGAAGGGCAGATATAAAATTTCCATTTCTTCTTGTCGTCTTGATTTATAAGTTCACTGATTGAAAGACATTTCGCAATGATGTAATGACGAGCTTGAAGTATATGGCGTCAATTTCATTCAGTGTCTATCCAATTTCCCTGTTGTCTGTACCATTAAATAGCTGAAATTCGTGGTTTTCATTTTGAATATGCTATGCAACATTTTATCGTATAAATATATATGTTCGCAAATGCTCAAATTTCCAATTTCAGCACTGATGGTCCTATAAGAAAAAGCTTTTTCTGTAAGAAAATTATTTTTCCTGTAAGAAAACAGAAAAGAGGGAAGTTCGTTGTTTCGCACTGTGTTCAAACACAAATGTATTCTCCTTCCGAACAGATATGACGTTCGGATATTTTTGCACTTTTTGTCGAAGAGCTCACTGGAAAAGGAATCCATAGTTCAATTATACATTGTGACAACCAGTCAGCAATTTTTCTTGGAAACAGTGGATGCACGTCACGTAAATTGAAAAATATGGTAAGACAGGTAGGTTTCATTAATGAGAAACTCAGAGATAATATATTTTACCTTCAGTATGTGACTACAGATAAAAATGTTTCAGACTTTCTTACTAAGCGGAAACTCAAAAATCTCCGAAACTCTTACTATATCAAAACTCAACAATTACCTAAAATGCTTAAATGTTGTATAAGTTTTGTGAACTCTTAGAACTTTTGCAAATGAATACAGATTGAGAATTAGGGAGGGAATCTGTTGTACACTTTTGTAATTCTCAATATTTTACATACTACTGTTATTAATAGATGGCACCAGGTGCACATCGCACTGCGGAGACTCTGTGAATGAGTTAAGAGCGTGATTTCGAGATTCGACATCATTAGAGAGAGGTTGTCATGAGTTTTGTAGACAACAGCTCATCTTGTCTACATGTTATTTTTTATGTAATAAAATGTTGTGTTTTAAAATGCTAATGTGATAAGTTATTTCAGGTGGAATAGTGCTTTTTGAATACATCGTAGTAAGCAAGATGGAAACAGGAAATAAAAAATAATACAATTTACTTAACCGAACCATCCTCCAACCTACCAATGCCAAACAACAGATTATTCCCAACACTTTAAGGTTGAATAGCTGCTGTACTTATTTTATTTGTGCACTTGAAATAGGTTATAATAAATTTGTCTTTTTTTTTCGTAACCAAATCATAATTTTTTTTTAGGAAAGAAAGAAAAACTGAAGGTATCGGTGGTAAAAATCACATTTTTTTTTCTTATACCTAACCTCATTAACTTATTAAAGGAGCATCCCCACATCTTCTCCGAGAAAAAAATGCATTAAATCAACTGCCGTACAGATATCCAAATTTTCAAAAGGAGGCGTCCATGGCATTCTTTTGAAATACGAAAGGTCGGCCGACATTAGGAAATTGGAAAGCACTGTTCTAATCAATATCATAAAAAAAAGTTTGTGCTTTAAAATTTGTAAAAATGAAATGAAAAATAATTATTGCTATCCTAATGTGGCACGTGAATTTCTGATTTTCTGAAATTTAACCTATTTGATTTTAGAAAGTTTTACAATCAAAGTGTCTGAAGTCAGAAAAACAAAACATAAAAGAAATGTTGCTAGGTGAACGTTAAAATACCAAAGGAAATTACTACACATTAAGAGAAAGCAAAGTATAAAAAGAAACACATAAAGCTAAAGACAACAAAATGTGACTGGTATTGATGAATCTTAACTTTGAATATACAACAAAGACCAATGTGATTGAATGTCCTAAAATTTTGGATATTATTGCAGTTTGATCGTTTACGATTTCGTCAAAATATTTCGGAATTTTAATGTCTAATGTATTATAACTTTTCTAATAGAGACGAATAAATTAATGGGCAAAATTGTAATATGCAATGTGTTTATTCACCATAACACTCAAATATAATTAATCTGAAAAGCTTGTTATTTTATATACAGTATTTAATTTCAGAAATAGTGCATATGAAATACAGATTTAAATGTTAGTTGTTTCAGAATTCTTAAGTTTTCTATCTGAATGTGGACCCACCATTTTAAATACAGGGTGATTCAAAAGTTTGCTGCAAAACTAAAATGCGGTTAAAAAGACCTATGGGGCGGAGACACATGCAGTTTGCAGATAAATATTCACCAAGGTGCCAAATTTTTATTAGCATTAAAGAAATAATAGTTCAAAATGTCGACAATACCGGTCGCTGCAGCACAGAATGACACATAAGTGACGTTACACATTACTCCCACAAAACCATTACGTACAAATGCAGTCACATGTTCCATGTGCAAAAATAATAAAGGTTCGTGCTGTCATTCATATTGCAAAACCACACGGTTTTATTAAGCTAATAATTTGCATACAACGTGAAATCAGGCGTGCAACAAATGAGGCGTGCACGTTTAGCGCATTTCTTCTATTGAGCAGGCATAGTGCACACGAATGGTCTTCTAGGTCTTCAGATCTCACACCAGTTGATTTCTGATTGTGTGGCTACTTAAATTCCAGTGTCTATAATGGTAGTCTCCAGAGCTTAACATAGCTAAAAGACACCATACGGCAGGAGGTATCAGTAATTCCCGTTGACATACTGTTTAATTCTGTACAAGGCGTAATACCACAACTGCACGCAGTACTGGAATGTGGTGGTGGACGCATTAAGCACTTGCATCTGTATATCTTGCTGAAATAAAGTAAGTTTAACTAACTTAACGTAGTATATCTAATTTCACAATTCACACTCTTGTTGAATCTCTATAGCAGCGAACTCCATTGTCGGAATTTCGAACATTTCTTTTTCTCGATGCCAAAAAATCCTGTACCTCAGTGAATATTAATCAGCAAACCGCATGTCTTTCCGACCCATAGTTCTTTTTAATAGCATTTTACTTTTGCACCAAACTTTTGAATCACCCGGTATATACCAGAGTAGTCAGTGTGCTTCTCTGATTCCCCTGGGTACTGCCTTTTTGATCTTGATCATACGTTTTTCGGCTGGAGATAGGCAAAACTAGGAATGCGGAAATAGGAAACTACATTGTTACTTTACATAGATTTCTAAACTCAAGTGATTTCATATGCAGCAAATTTAGATATCAGGAGTGTTCTTCGCATTGTAGAATTTCTTTTCCCGTTTTTAAATATATTTACATACCGTATCTATATTTAATGAGCGAGCTTGGATTTGGGACTAAGTGCAAACACTAAATCATTTGATAATTCAATAAATGAAAGTCATTAACGAATGTGGATCCTGAATCCCTGAATGAACTAAAAAAATCGAAGACGGATGAATTCCCTTGATGAACAACAATGTACACCCGTGGTGATTTCAGAAGCCCATGTCCCTCACTCCTCATAAGGAATAGTTTCCATGGATTAGCTTCCATAAACGTCAGTTTGTCGGAAGAAATGGCTTTATCTTGGAAATATTTGACATGTTCTCTGTAGTCTTTTTATCATGCAAAACTGTGCACGTCAGCAGTTACAGGCAGGTGATTAGGTATGCAGTTGTCACCATGTTAGAAACAATTTTTGGAAAACAAGAAAAAATGTTTAGATTTCTTTAAGGAATGTGAAAGTATGCGAGCTAAAGCTCAAAATGCTGAAGAAATGACATTTTTCTCTTTAAAGTACACTCTTTGCAAAGAAAAAAAAACGAAGCACACTGAAAGTATCACTCAATCAAGATGAAAATTGGTATGTGCAATATTCATGAATAGGAAAGGAAATTATTACTATTCCAGACCAGTTGGGCTATTTATAGGGATAAAACAGCTACAGGTGCGGCACAAGTCAATACGTGACTGCGCCACCTCTGGCACGAAATGAAGTGGTTAATTCGTGTGGCACAGTTCACTGATACTGCCCTAACGTACAACTTCCAAGATGATGACCAAATTACGGGCCAGTTTGCCGACATTCCAGGCTGATCGTAGGTGTCGTCCCACCATGTCCAACATATGTTCGCCCAGTGAGAGTCGGGCGTTCCGGATTGATATGGAAGTGTGTCGTCGACATTAAGCAGGTAGGACTAGATGAGGCGTCCCGTGTGTGGCCAGCAGTTATCATGTTCAAAAATTGCTCGATGGGGCTGCGACAAGAATGGCAACACGGCAGGTCAGTAAATGCCATAAACGTATATTTGAGCTGTTAAGTTTGCACACACCATCGGTAGTGTCCGGGTATCGTAACAAATGGCTGACCTGGCAGTCAATTCCGATTAACGGTAATGGCGGTAACCGTGCACTGACCGGCTCGTTTTCAGATACGTGAGAGCTGGTCATCGAACCAAAGTGAAATCAGTGGCTCGTCATTGAAAGCAACACCATCCCATTTTCATCTAGCCTAAAACTATCATGTCTTGATCTAGCCTGACACAACTGCAAGCTGCGCCCACGTAGCTTGCTGATCAGTAGTAGGTGGCGGAGTAGCCTTGTAGAATGCAGGTGCCGTTCCACAAGTCGCCTCACAACGTTCGAATGGTTATTTCCTTACATGTTGACGACACCAGATGGCCATGATTGGATGAGAGCGACGAATTTGGTTCTGTTGATGCGTTTCTCACAATCGCTCTAACTTGTTTTTCCGTAGTTCACTGCCCGCATGCCCCTGGATTATGCATTCCTGGCCGCTAGCATCTCCGAATGACTGGCGAAATTCTCCGTTCGAAATGCTTGGCTATACGGCTACTCGAGCAAACTGCCTGACTCAGCTTAATTCTACGTCCTCTCTCGAACTGGGCTAATTGCTCCTAGCGTGCACGAACGCAACATCGAGGAATTCGTAGTCCGTGGAGGTAAATACAATCGCAATCCGTTGTCCCAATTGGCTCTGGATGCGAGCGTTGCTCTTGGTATTCATTCATTGAAGAATTGCTTCCTTGCGATGTGGGGGGTCACTATTACGTCACTAATTGTCCTTTTTTTATTAATTCCCATTTTAAGTTAGATAATAAGAATTGGGTAGATTACACCACAAATGATCGCAAAAATGAATTCTAAATGCGTTTTAATCGTGTAAAACAATAAAGTAAACAACCAGCAAGCTTTTTCTACTCACGGGTGGCTTCATCAGGAATAACTGAGGTAAACACCGTAAAAAAAAGCAGAAAGTAAATTCTGTGTAGTTCAAACTGAAATATGCAAACAAAGTTGATTAACGCTTATGTCATGTCTCGTTAAGTCATCAAACATGGTAGATATGTCTTATGCAAAACCCATAAGTTAGCATGGGTGATGACGTGGATCTTTTATTAGCACGCGCCAGATATAGGGGATATCAGTTGATGTTTCTTCGTTGAAGGTATCCGTGCTGGTTATTAGTTCTACTAATTCTCGTTTTGCTCTGGACCTGGGAGTTGTGTAAGCAGATATTTTTCGAATTTCTTCCCAGTCGGGTTTAGCTGCATTGTTCTTGACCTCTCATTCCAGAGCTGTGGTAAGCTTATTGAGCGTATCATCGAACAAGCAGAATTTTCATTTAATAAGGCAACTGCTCAAACAATTACCAATAAACTCAATTTCATAGGTTATGTACATGGGGCCCTTATGTTCCAGGTTTCACCTTTTTCCTAAAAAATGTCTTTAAAAAACTAGGATTTGGCACAGGAATAAAAGCGCCTAAATCAATTTCCTCCTGGCTAATAACTAACAAGCAATCTGGCCCAAACCTAACAGGTGCAGGAACTTATTCTAACCTCTTGCAATACCCAGATGGATCCAGAAAAGGTACAAAGAAAAAAATTAGCGTCTAACTGGGAAAGCTTACCACAACTCTGGCAGGAGAGATCACGAAAAATGCAACTAAACCCGACTGGAAAGAAATTCCAAAAATAGCTGCTAACACAACTGCCTGGGCCACAGCAACAGTTTCAGCACATTACAATTGACCATAATCTCATGGATATAATATGGTTATACACTTCTTGTTACCTTATACGATTTAAGAAAATGTGAAGCATGGTTAATGATTTTCCAAAATTTTCCGTGTCCATGATTTTCCAAAATTTTCGGCGCCCGTCGATCATGGGAACTAAATTATTTCCAAAACGGAGTGATAGGGAATATTACGATCTTTATAATAATTTATACTGCACTCAAAGGAAATGGGCCTTTGACTCGAAACAAGACGCAAAAATTGAAAGAAAAGAGGAAATAAAAAATGAGTTTTCTCATACATTATTCAAACAAAATTCAACTGCCAAAATTGAGATATTTAACTACTTGAGCGATTAACGAAAATAACACATGACATATTTAACTGACATAATTACATTACTTGGCATTGGAATTGCGTCATCCAGAAGGAGGTGTGCTACAAACATGCAAATCCCTGGGCTGATGTACCCATTCGAGATATGCAAATAATCTTAAACTGGAGCCAATGACGTCACACGTTCTTGAGATAAAGGTCAAGTAGCCACAGGGATGTTAATGTGTGGCCGCAAGTGCAAGTGTTGCGGAAGTTTCAGATTTGTCGTTTGTGCTGGGAAACTCTTCCGCGAAGACCAAAAATGCCGGTTACCGCCGTCGGCAGGTTCTTCGCGATCTGGATGCGTTTCAGAGAAGAAACATTTTAGGCGTGTGTAAAGCTGGCAGACTTGGAAATGGGTAACAAATTTTGGACCCCGATCCGACCCGGAGAAATCATCTTTGAACTGTAAATTGCAAACTCAATTTATGGTTATTCACAATCAAGTACAATTATACATAATCATATACATACACAGCGCTTTAAAAAGTATCCAGTGGGTATCGTAGGTTAAATAAAAATCACATAAATGTATTACGGAAACCTATAATTTACTCACCGACTTACAGAATGTGTTAAAACTCTCCTTCTTCATATAGCCTAACTGTATTGCACATGTTTTCAAACGCATCTGCGTGAGTCACAAAGTCCATCCTCCATAATTTTAAGGCTGTTCCTCTTAATTGTGATGGTGTTACAATTAAAAGTTTTGAATTGAGTAACTTGCCTCATATTTAATTTCAGTTTCTTATTTCTTGATGACATATCGAACGTGAGAATACGTTTCACAGCAACACCAATTTTCACCATCTTGTGATGAGTGGAAGGTTTCCAAATTTTGTACATTGGTTTCATCATTGCCCCACAGGAAGAAGAAACACTCATGAATTAAAGACTCACATTTTGGAAACTTTCAACTCCTCACAAGCTTGGGAAAATTGTTGTTGCTGTGGTTCTGGTTTCTTAACGAGGCGATACAACTTTCAGCATTCTTTCTTCCCCTCTTTGTTTTCAACAAGAACGTATTTGTTGGCCTCGATGCCTTTTTCAATCTCCTTATTATCAAATTAATCCGTTTTAAATAATAACGCATTCATTTTGACACAGCATGCAATGGGACGGGATGTTAGCTCGTCAAAGGAAAACCTCTGAATGCTCAATGCAAAAGTTATGGTGTCAAAAGTAACTTTGAGCCATACAATGTGGTATGCGAGGCGTGCGAGAATGAATCTCCAGAGAAGCAGGCAACTGGCGTTTGTTTTTTCTTGCTACGGACAATCGCACCGAAAACTAACGAAAAGAAATGTCGTTTTACGATATGGCATCGTCGGTCGGTGGAAATCTTCTTTGCTTTAAACAGAGGCTGTATTATTTTTGTATGACAAATCATTTTTCACTCCGCTGGAACCAGTATCAATCACAAAATTCCACCCTACGCATTTTTCTTCGCTATATGTTTTCTTTTTCAAAATAAAACCGGGTCTAAATCGGGTCAAAAACACCTTGACCCTACCCGCTTGACTCGCAAGGAATTGTCGACCGGCAGGCACGTGACCCGTTTCCATCTCCAGAAGCGGACTAGTCTACACATCACATCATTAAGTATGTACAAGGGCATGAACGAACTGTTGGACTCTGTTGGCACCAGTGGCTACAGTAGCCTACAAGAAGGTTTATATATCTAATTTCAATATTTAACATAGATATACACTAAAGTGCCAGAAAAACTGGTACACCAGTCTAATACTTATTAGGTCCCCCACGGGAGAAATACGACGGGGCACGGACTCCACTAGCTTCTAGAAATGTGCTGCAAGCAATGCACTCAACACTATCTACATGGCCTTCCACAATTCGGGTGTATTCTGAGGTATCGGATTCCTGTGTTCGGTAGCGCGTTGCATGGCATTCCAAATGTGTTCCATCACTTTCATATCTGGGGACTTGGGTGGGAATGGCAACACCCCAAACTTTGATGAATGCTCTTCCAACCATAATGTGGCGTCCCGACACTTGTGTGAACGTGCATTGTCCTGATGGAACAGGCCCAACCCATCAGCATGAATGCGTCATAAACGATGCGCACTTAGCGTTGGCCGGTCACAGACGTTTATAGACGTACCAGTGGTCCCAGTGAAGTCAAGCTAAACACGCCCCGTACCATTACGGACCCCCCCAGCCGGTACAGTTCCCTGTTGACAGGCGGGATGAACATGGCTTCATCGGGTTTGCGCCACACACAAATCCTTCCATCTGCCCGATACAGTTGGAAACGCAACTCATCAGTCTAGGCAATTTGCTTCCAGTCATCAAGTGTCCAGTAGCGGTGTTGCCGTGCCCAAGGATGTGCATAGTTCTGGGTCGTGCACCCATCAAGGGAACTCAAGTTGGGAGTCGGAAACCAAAGCCCATATCGTGCAGGATACGTTACAGAGTCCGAACGCTGATGCTTGTAGAGGCTCCAGCTTTGAATTCCAATGATACCTGCGAGAGTGCTGCACGCCTGTCGCGTGAAACAATTTTTTACAGCCGTTCACAATGTCTTTTTACGGCCACACTGGTATCGTAGTTTGGAGGTTTTGCCGGAATTTTTGTAGTCACGGTACACCCTTGCAATGGTCGTCCGTAAAAATCCGAACTTCGTTTCTACCTCCGAAATACTATGACCCATCTCACGAGCTCCAACTATGACACCGCGTTGAAAATCGCCTAAATCGTTTTTCTTGTTATTCTCATGCAGAACACAGCTTTGACAGCTGGTAAGGATGTCTATCGCTTTATATACGCACTGATGGACGCAACGGAGTATGCCCATAGGTGACGTTGCTATGTATTTTGCATAAGCTCGTCTGTACCAGTTTTCCTTGCATTTCAATGTACATGTGTAACTGCTCTTGAATTTGAGTATAGTTTAGTGAGTGTTTTAAATTTCCATAACAGGATTGTCTTCATTAGTCATCTATTAATATTAACCTTTTAACAACCATGACCCAAATATATTGTATCATTGTAAATACCATAACGCCTTAAACTGTCTGTTGATTAACTTGTTTGTTTAATAACCACAATATTAACTCAGGATGACTCCTACTGGTCCCTCATAGTTCGAAAAACTTGAAGAACAAGCATGGGTAGGAAATCTCACGGACTCTAGACAGGCGTTTATGTTGGCTATGGCCGTTTGTACGTAGAGTCGTTTTAGGCTTTATGGTCGTTAAAGGAATAGGGCAATGTACATAATAACTAAACCTGATGTATGAGCTTTAAGAAGTTTTTATAGCAATTAAATATGAATCATAAAAATATGTGACTTTCATGGTTCTGAACATCTAGAAACATTTTACCGTTCTTATGAAAGTTGAAAATGTGCACCGTTTGTCGTCTTGCTCTCCTTTGAACGATTCTTCTCTTCCTTCAGAGCATATCATAACCAAAGGACAGTCGTCGATAGAGCTTAGTGTACTCTGTTCCGTAAGAAATGAATGCAGCTTTGTCACTGTCACAAACTGTTAACACGAACGTTTATGCAACAGCCTGCAGATTCTTTCACTGCCAGAGTACAGTACGTTCCGGACAGTACTCCACACTGCTTTCTTGACACATTATTCTCAGTGCTGGACAATAGTGCCCAATTCCTGGAGTTAAATACAAACAACTGTGTTACACGGTCCCATGTTTTATAACACCTAGGTGGTCAGCATTCTCACTTTTCTTGCATATAAAATTGATATATTCATACTTCAAAACTCGAAATAAAATTCACTGTTCGAAAATAAATGTCATAGTACTTTCTAAATGCTAGCTAAAAAGGAAAGAAATGCTTTGTACTCTGAATTCCATTTAAAAACACAAAAGGCACGGTAGAATGTAATCCCCATCTTTCTTTGCACTCAATACTCAGCAAATTATGTACAACACGCTCTCTAGCGAAACCGTGAGACCCAATTCTTTCAACTGTGGCCATTTTAAATTTTTGTATTTTGTTCAAATTACAAATTCTATATTTTCCTGGTAGTCTTTATTTCGTCTTCAACTTTTTCGAATTCGCTCACGGAATTTCTTCTCAACATCTGAATAATACTTAGATTTGTGTCGCAAAAACGTACGTGAAATAAAACAGTACTTTTCACTCTTATTGTGTCTGTTTTCCTAGAAATACTTACTTGTCAACAAAGTTTCGTATTTTATTTGAATAAAATTGAAAAGACTACGAGAAATATTTTTTAGAATTTTTAGTTAGCAGTATTTAATACGAAAACAATTATTTATTAAAAAGGAGTTATCATTATTTTTGAGTTTTTTTTTTCAAATAGAACGAATTCAAAGAAACGCATGAAAGAGTGCTGCTTAGAATATAATTTTCGTTTAATAAAATTTTGTTCACCTGTATCATATTTTCTTTGTTCTATTTGAACAACATACAGATGCACGCCTTTGGATTTTATCATAAAACAGACAAATTTAGCTTCCATGCTTTTTATTCAAATTGGCATGTTTCATGACAAAAGGGTCAGCCGTATTCGTTAAATCGTATGAGGACATTTAATTTGCGTATAGATTAGTGTTTCTAAAATGTTTGACTTTAATCTTTTTTTAAATGTTTTTCAGATAATACAACTGTGTTCTCCAATGCTGATGGCCATTACGAGCAGGATAATGCAGCATGCCACACTGCCAGAATCGCCGAGTGGTTGAAGGAACATGCTGGTGACTTTCTGTTAATGCCCTGGCCTCCATATTCACCTGACATAAACCCAATCAAACATTTGAGGTTCGACTTGGAAAAGTGGGTTCGCGTTAAATCACAAGTACCCGGAAATATAAGGGAACTGGAGGACCTGCTGTTGACATTATGGTACCCGGTACCCCAGGATACCTATCGCCACCTCATGAAATCGATGCCTCTCCCAGTGGCCACTGTTTTGCGGGCTAAATGGCGTCCTACATCTTATAAAGTAGGTTGTCATAATGTAATGGCCCATCGGTGTATATCTAAGAAAATAAGCATGTTATGTTTTACGAGTACATTTATTTAAACAACGAGTACATTTATTTAAATAATTTTTCATTGTATATTTTATTAAAATAGCGTTTGTCCCGTTCTAGATACACAAACCAAACTCACAGTTCCGAATTCGTATGAGAATCATCCACTTCACGTGGTCCTTGCAATGTCTTCCTTGAATGCATATCTTGAAACCCTAACGGTATATTGCTCCCTTTGGATAGGTCTTGCGCTTTCCAGTAAATGGACAATGCAAGCTCTTATGACACAATGCAAGCTCTTATGACACAATGCAAGCTCTTTAATAAAGCAGCATCTCTTGAAAAATTTCCTGAAATATATGATGAACTAAATCCCAAATATCCCACACTGTTAGACAAACAGAATTGGGGCTCTAATACTTAAGTGCTGTGAAGTCATCTAACCCAAATTAATTTTGGATGCTTCGCAAGAGGTTACAATTTCAAGGTATTAAATGAAATCGTGCCAACATCCTAAACAGTTGTGTAAAATAATGTTAACTTATGACTCAGTTTAACCACAGTATGGTATATGAAAGAGAAGGGGAAGGTATCCCACATTTTGGGATATCACTATATGCAGAGAGTATAATTTACATATTAATATTCTCTCTTGCCAAACATGTGTCGTAATGTGTGTACATGATGTGAGTGTGGATTTCATATACATAAATTAATTTGGAAAAGCGACGATACCTATAGAATATAAAAATACATAAAGATTAAAAATTTATATGTAAAAAAAAAAAAAAAAAAAACGGCAAGAAGGAAAAACGCTTGACTCCGCCAAAGATGAAATGTCATAATGTAATACGGAGAAGCAGAAAAAATCAGTGCTGGGAAGGAGACTGAACAAGCAAATCGCCGGAACTCAGAAATACTTTTGGAAATCTCCTCCTCGTGCAAGAAAATTCCTGAAACGATGGATGGATATAAGTAAAAAAATATGCAGCTGTGAAGATTTGCGATCTTGACGACTAGAATATCTCCAGTTGTCTGCGTCGAGAAGGAAAGTGCTGAGCTATTCGCAGAAAGCGTCACAGTTAAAGGAGTTGGTTTCCTTTGGAAATGGCATTAAATAAGTATGATCTCTGACCTATCGATCATGTCGATATCGTAAGAAGTGCTCCCAGGATTCGTAGTGAGTTTCTTTATCGCTAGGATAATATTCATCAATGGGCAGGACTCCATGAGGCAGGTTGAAAATTTTACAACAAAACTGGGATAATTCCTATTCAGCAAAACTCTCATCTGTAGATTGTAGGGAATGAGGTAAGAGGAAGAACAACAATACTTGTCTCAGACAACTTCTGACCAGTACGAGTGTTTAAATCAGATGCAGGTTTAAGAGCAATAACGACATAAAAAGTTCACTGGCAGAGCTTTCCTCTGAGCTCGAGTTTTCACAATCGGAAGCAGAAGAAATAACATCATGTTTTCCTAAAGACTTGCGAGACGAGACCCAGGCATGCTGAGCAAGTCAACATGTGGAAGCAGCATAAATAACGTAGATTTAACAGAATGGTCCGTACAAACAGCAATATGAAACATAGTGACAGAATGCACGGACCACTCCTAAGATCTACTAGAAGAAGTAGTCAGCGTCAAAGATATAAGCAGGAAGAAATGGGATTTTATTTTTCGAAGCAAAGGAGGATACTTGGGCGAGATACTACCTGGAAGTCTATCAATGCGTCCATGGCAACAAGTGCAAAGTACTGGAAGTAGAAAACATTTCGGATTTCGCCGATAATCAAAGAGGAGGACGAGAAGGATGATTGATGCAGCAGATTGCAAGAGGTATATGGAAACCAAGACACGTGCATCAGGTCTGATCTAAATTGGGAAATTCTTTCGCCTTTTCTTTTCTTTTTCGTCTGAAGATGCCTGACGATTCCTCAGAAGAAACTACAACTGAGTCCGTCGTCTCCTCGGTGCGTATTTGAAGGATGCAGTCCAGGTTCGCTGAGCAGGTGAGGACGAAAACTTTAGATCTCCAATGACATGTGAAAATAAGTAATGGTGATTTGCAGTGTTCCTTTCAAAAGCCTTAACTGAACTGTCAGAAAATCAGAATTTATATTAATATGTTGTTGACTTCAATTTCGGATAAACAGATCAAGGATACGTTTGGATTTCGTGTTTTACACCAAAATATAATGTAAAACGTTTTTTTTTTGGGGGGGGGATATGTCTAAGCAAAAACAGTTTCTCCAAATTTAAGCACCTTTCCATCATTCTATAGTAACAGTAATTACAAGAGAGAGAAAATTTATTTTTAATAGTAATAACTCGAATATTAACAGAGCATTTGATGTTTACCAGAATGAGGTGACCTGATTGAATTAGCATGATTCCACGTGCGTCTATTTAAAAACAGAAACCTCCTTGACGCAACAAATCGGCGGTTAATATTGTAAAGTAATATAGTTTGGTATGGTTTCTGGGGTCAGCAGTAGTTTGTTTTGAAAATAAACTTTGCGCAAATCACACAAGCGTGGCACCAATCAAGTCATTCATGAAACAAGAGTCTTATTTAACGCTTTTAAAAGCGCTGCCCAGGAAGCAAGATTCGTACCACAGGATATATTTTGCTACTACGTTTTTGATTATAAAAAGTCTTTTTTATCCATTAAAAACTGCAAACTACAAACTCAAACCACCTGGTTGTAGTCCTTTTTTCAAAGATGTTCGAGTGGAAGGCAAAAACTATATAAAATATCAAGTCATGTAAAAGTATATAATAATAGAATATGTTTCAAATACCTTGATCTCACATCTTCATCAAGAAGGAGATACAAAGAGCTACAACGAAAAAAGAGGAAAAATACTTTTGAATATGTCCAAATTAAAATTCAGTTTTTCAAAGTGCCTTCACTTCTTCTTTAGCTGCCATGATTATGGATACGACGCAGGAGACGATTAGGAATTAATACTCCGTTATCATACTTTTCTGTATCATACATAGTAGATTATTATTTGGGCTGTCGAAGTATTGCTTTTAACAAATCTTAAAACTAATAGCTAAAATACACAACTTGATTTTTGTGAGGGCTGAACAGCTGCAAATAAAAAGAAAAGTAATCATCGAGGAATACGATCTGCTTGATACCGAAATTAATGAAACATATGTTTTTTGAAATTTTTGGGGTTGATAAACAAAGGAAACGTTATGTTCAGATGCAAATTTTATGATAACGGAGAGAGAGAGAGAGAGAGAAGCATGGATCAGAAACAAATATCACTTTCCAGTATATATGTCTTGAAGCAATAAAATACATACATATAATATGTTAGAATACACTAAAATGTATTACCCCTGAATTAGAGGCACCTGACAATTTACTCTTCGGTCCACCTCCTGTCATATCCGCAGCGGAAACACGACGAAATATGTACTCCATACGCTTATGGAAAGGTTATGCAGATATCTCCAGCAATGCTTTCTCCAAAGCTGTACGTAATTTATCAGATGCCCAGCGGTTGGAAAACATGCCCGAAAAGCCAATTTTACGGTACCCCAAAGATATCCGAAAACGTTTAAATCCGGAATCCTAGGTGGAAACTAAAGCTTTTAAATTTTTCTACAATGACCTTGTAAGTATGCAGTAACACGTGGGTCCAGAAGGATGTGCGGGAAAATATGTCATTGCCAGTGGTGTGAATGCTGGACATGAATGGGTGTAAATTGTCAGCTTGAATATCCAGATATTAGGGAACACTCAAAGTTTACCGTACACGTACAAAAGTTCCCAAAGCTCTCCAGATGAGGACACCGCAGGTCATCTGTAATCCAACATAACCCAAGAAAAACACAAGTGATGGGAAAATGCTGGCTACCAGCGGGCAGTGATGTTTCACTGCTGGCTGAAATCTGCCGCTCACGGCACAGTAGGTGTCCGTTGGTGGCAGCGCCATCAGTTGGCAGCCATTGATGGCCTTGCAGCATGGCCATGAATTGCGGGCCAACAAGCAAGTGCCACCAGAGGCCTATATCTGGCCACTGATGCAACCCCAACACGAGGTGGGAAATAACGCGACTGCGCACTCGCAGAAGTAACATGCAATGTGTCTTTCGTAGTACCAGTTACACTGACGGAAAAAGAAATCCCAACACCAAGAAGGGGTTGTGTTAGACAAACGACAGTTGGTAGGCGGTGAGAGTACATCTGTAAGATGACGTCTATGCAAATTTCGCATTCGTTTGGCGCTAGTAGCGCCCCTCGGAACATGCAACGCAGGTTTGCTGTGAATACGCGCTGTAACGTTCGTAAGCGTTAGTTATCGTTGAGATTCGACATAGTGTGTTGATGTTAGTCAAGAATGCCTTTAAGAAGACGAAGAAGCCATTATCAACAGCTCACGGAGTTTGAACGAGGTCGTGTAACAGGGCTACGAGATGGTGGATTTTCTTTCCGCAATATTGCAGAACGACTTGGCCGGAATGTAGCCACTGTGCATGATTGTTGGCAGCAGTGGTCAAGGGAAGGTACTGCTTCAAGAAGACCGGGTTCCGGCCGGCCACGTGGCACTACTGAGAGGGAAGACCGCCGTGTACGGCGTATGGCCATGGCGCATCGTACTGCGTCTGCGGCAGCAATTCGAGCTGCAGTTGCCACCACAGTGACACAACGAACTGTTACAAATCGGTTACTGGAAGGACAGCTCCGAGCCAGATGCCCATTAGCGTGCATTCCACTTACTCCAAATCACTGCCGTTTGCGACGTCAGTGGTGTCAGGCTAGAGCTCATTGGAGGATGGAGTGGAGATCTGTTGTGTTTTCTGATGAAAGTCGGTTCTGCCTGGGTGCCAGTGATGGCCGTGTGTTGGTTAGAAGGAGGCCAGGTAAGCGCCTGCAACCAACCTGTCTGCGTTCGAGACACACTGGACCTACACCTGGAGTTATGGTCTGGGGAGCAATTTCCTATGACAGCAGGAGCACTCTCGTGGTTATCCCACGCACCCTGACGACACAGCTGTACGTCGGTCTGGTGATTCAACCAGTTGTGCTGCCATTCATAAGCAGCATTCCAGGGGGTGTTTTCCAACAGGATAACGCTCGCCCGCATACCGCTGTTGTAACCCAGCATGCTCTACAGAGTGCAGATCACCAGATCTTTCACCAATCGAGCACGTATCATTGGACGACAACTCCAGCGTCACCCTCAACCAGCATTAACCATCCCTGTATTGACCGACCAAGTGCAACAGGCATGGAACTCCATCCCACAAACTGACATCCAGCACCTGTACGACACAATGCATGAACGTTTGTGTGCTTGCATTCAACATTCTGGCGGTTACACCGGTTATTAATGTACCCGCATTTCACATTTAAAATGGCTCTTCTCGCGCTTACATTAAGCTGTGATCTTGAAACCTTTATCGATTAAATATGTTACCTATACAAATGTATTGCCGCCATTTCATTCCTCTACAACTATTTTTTCGTGGTGTTGGGATTATTTTTTCGTCAGTGTATTTTAAGACGACGGTATCGCCATCGTGTTATTTTAGTGAATGTTAAAGAAAAAGCTATTTGCAGAGAGGCGAATTATTTTCCTAATGAGATGCCACGTGGACGAAAATTACCGTCGGAGGAAAAACATATAGGTAATTGTTAATGAACTGTAAGAAATAGTCAATTCCTCTCGTGTATTTATAGAAACTCGTTTCGTTGCAAAATTCCTGCACTGACACACAAAGAATCGATAAAACATGCAGCCATGAAATAAACCCACTTCATTCCAATGAATAACGAGAAATAATTTTTGTGTTATCTTTCGGTTCAACATACATTAAAACCGCTTCAAACAAAAGTCCTGGAAAAACACTTTAAAATGTTATGTTGGAAAATAATGTTAATCGTGCGGGTACAAAATTTATCCATTATTTGAAAAAAAAGCAGCGCTGTGTGGGTATAATGTATTCATCCATAAGTTGAATACACAAGACTGGAGGAATTCGCTGCTAAAGATAACGAGAGGTAAAATAAATTATCTTTCATCTTTAAAACAAATTTAGCTTCAGACTGCGGAAATGAAAGATACAAAGTAAAAATGTAACTGAATGTTACACGAATGGGTAAATACTATATTAATTAAAAAATCGCCTTTCAAGACAACAAGGACAGCACAAAACTTCGGAAGGCGCCGCCTTTTAGTTGGTACACTGGTTGAAAAGGAGTGAAGTTCGCTTAAGATAAATAAAAACAATCGTTATGTTGAAAAAATGCATTTATGATTTATATGAAACTGACATGCATGAAAAATACCTCGCAATAATGTAAAATAAAAAGAAAGCACATCGCGCTGGAAAGACGCGAAGCTTCGTGCGTGTCAAACCAGTGTAGTCGGCAAAGCGCTCGTTTCGCATGCAGACGTTCGTTGGTTTGTTTCCAACTAGATCTCAACGGAAGTTTTTCAGGGCGTGTTAAGAAAATGTCCCTAACGCCGTGCCGTCATGCATAAGGGGAAAAGGGTATTTGCTGCTTTGGGAAACTGCGGTTCTCTTCCTTTCTTTTTTTTTTTTTTTTTTTTTTATGTCTACTACATAGAATTTGTCGGACAAGATTCAGCAAGCTTGGAACACACTTCTCCGGATAGAGCAGCAGATGATCTTTCTTCTTTTGTTTACCTTTTGTGCTCTCTGTTCTTGCTCCAAATGAGTGTTTCGTCATTCTCATGCAATGTATATGTGCAACGTCAAGGTAGAATAACAGTGTGACATAAACGCCAGCTTCCTTATTGATCGTAGGTCTGTCAGAAATCTTTGAAAGGATGCTGTAAAATAATTTTGGGGTCCTTATGCCTACACTTAGTCCCATTTTTGGGGCGCGTTTTTCAGGATGTATACAGGGTATTGATCGCAAGTACTCCAGTTGAGTCATTGAATTAGTGCATGTACCACGTAGTGTGGCCTTTGTCTTTCCGGATGATGCTGATAATACTTTTCCATGAGTACTCGGCTTTTGTTGCTAGATTAGTTATTTTATTTACTTCAGACGGTCTGGCGGATCCATCTGAATTTATAATAAAAGCACTTCGAATGTGTGATCTGTAAAACGCAGACTTGGGTTCCGCTGGGCAAAAATGAGCTCCTAAGGAGCGGATTAGGAACATACGTGGATTTATGCTTAATCCGATGCTGGACTTCAGAACGAACCCCGTGCGCAGTAATTTAGTTAAAAGGACGTCCAGGTAAGGTAATGAGTTGTTTCTTTCGGCCTCCATTGTGAAGTGGATCGAAGAGTAATAGAGTTGATTCGGTCTAGAAAACGCTGAAGAGTGTCTTTCCCGTGAGGCCATATAAAGAACACGTCGTCTGCATCTTGGCCAAGTAGAAGGATTTGGGTTAATATTGGCGAAAGTATATTCCTTTATGGGACGGAGCACCGCTTCGGCAATAACGGAAGAAAGCGACGACCCCGTCGGTGCGTTTTCGCTCTGCTTATAAATTGTATCTTGGAAACTGAAGAAGCTTGAATCTGTGACCAAATCTATTACTTTGGATATGCTGTGAACAGTGTCATACGAATATATGGAGGTATTAAAAATGGCTTCATTTAGGTTTCTAACGGACTCTGGAACCGGTACGGATTGTTGATTACATTTTGTGTTTCGTACAGCAAGATAAAACCGAACATCGTAAACATTTATATAAACCAATATACTTAGTGCAGTGTGTTCATGGAATTTTCTGTGTTTTCGGCAATTTTGTTAGCGATAAAAGCATTTACCATCTTGATGCCTGAGAGCAAAGCACAAAGTAAGAAATCTGCAAAATTACTTTACTTCTTCCCATTTTGTAGTGTTATCATATTTACGGTTTAATAATATAGCAAACAAAAATTCACTTGCTTCACACCTCTCTCTATATCTCTTTATTAAATATATTTTACGCCAAGATATTTGAATGCACTTATAAAGAAGTAGGGCTTAAAACTTAACTCTCAGGTTTATAATACTCTACGCTACGTCCAAATGATCAAGGAATTCTAATAATATAAAAACACGTTCTAAAAGTTTTGTTTAATTTTGTGTTCATTTTGTTTATAAGGCAAAACGCTCCATATTGTTAAATTTCTTCAAGAAAACTGTCTCTTTTGCGTGCTGCATAAGGCCCCTTATTTCATTCTTGGTCCTGGTATCACAGGCAACACATGAATACAGAAAACATGATAAAGGGCACAACAAAACTGTAAGATCTCAACGCATTGCCAACATTTGGAGAATAATCTTATCTCCGTTGCTACTCATATTTCATTGACTCTGATATCTTCTTTCATACCATACACATATCTCGAGATATTGCGAAACTTGTATGAATTCATAACTATTTCTTGCGCATGTTAACCAGCAGGAGATCTACAGACTTAGGCAATTCATGAAAATCAGTGTAACCAGAATGTTCTCCGAGCTGAAAATTTTCTAAGTACTATTATTTTTTCACCAGGTGCTTTCATGAAATGTGACGGTAATGGATGAATGAAAATGTTCTAAGTGATACAGCAATTTTATTATAAATATTAGAGATTGTGAAGGAAATCAATGAATGAAAGTGTTCCAAATACAAATATTATTTTACTACATACGTTAAAAAATTGCAAAGGAAAGGAATGAATAAAAATGTTCCAAGACCTAAAATATCCCACTGCCGGTACAGTCTTAAAATTAAACAAATCTTAATAATGAAAAAGGGAGTCACAGCTACGCCACCCACTTTTTATTATCTGATCAAATACGTTTTGAAAGAGTCACAATTTAATTGTGAACTTGGAAAGGTTTTCATTGACAAATATTATATTTTTATAAAAACCTTCAACATACGTGACAAGCTTTTGATTACTGTGTTAACTATAAGCGTAAGCTTTAACCAGCTCTTTTACTAATTATGAAATAAGTAAAATCCTCCTGTTTTGTAGGATTAACTGTTAGTACACAGATAGCGTCTGATAAAAAACAAAACGAAAAAGATAGGTACTAGATAATTGATTGCCTAATTTTCAATGTAAAAGCTAAATGTCAAAGAAACACGTTGTGATTGATATATATGATAATACGAGAAACCTAAATGCACAACGACAACGAGAGCACCTAGCGCTTTCCCCAGGGTATTTGTTTTACGCTACGTTGCATTTCAAATCAGAAAAAAATTCGTTTCGCCAAGTTTTATCGTGAACGCATAAGAAAGAATAATGTATCTGACATCTCCTTTACAATTTATGCAGTCATCTGTGGAAATGAGGACTAATGACTTGTAATCAGCTTTTACCGTGTTTCCCGGAGGTGAAAAAGAGATAATCATAAATCTACTCCTGT
The DNA here is from genome assembly GCA_039090855.1 of Macrothele yani. NCBI lineage: Eukaryota > Metazoa > Arthropoda > Arachnida > Araneae > Macrothelidae > Macrothele > Macrothele yani. The sequence continues at coordinate 27,487,846 of CM077018.1, read as the reverse complement.
AGAATAAGATTTTCTTCAAAGGTATTCATAAATGACTTAACCAAAATTAGAATTAACAACAATTTATATTATATTGGCAGTTATCCAACATGTGGTTCCTTAAATGCACCTTAGAATTAGTGGAATTTATATTTCCGCAGGTTGCGTGTTCTGACATACACTTCGTAATCCCAATCTACGAGATTCTATTGTTATTTAAACTTTGGAATAGTAACTTATAATGATATTTGATCCTGCGATCTTACACATACTTTGCGTTTGAGAAATAATCCTCTTCTGCCTCTCAACCCAAATAAACCTTACAACAGTTTCTGGAGTCATAACAAAAACTTAATTATTCTCAGACGTCGAAATAAAATGAGAAATATTGACATGATTTCAAATATAGTTTCGGAATATACAATCTATGATATATTTTTATCCTCCTGAAAAGTTCAGCTTATTCTGATTTCAGTGCTATGCTGCTATACATTTCGGATTGTTCAACATCATATGGTGGGGGTTATATTGCATATAATTTTCTGCAATCTTTTTAATCATTTTTTCCAAGTATATAAAAATGGTTAGCTCGATATACAAGGTAAATCGTTTAAAACAATAAAAATGTACAAGTGAGTTTCACACATTTTCTATCTGTATCAAGCACTTTTGGTTAAAGCAATTCAGATAACAACAGGAATGGAGAAATAAGTTAAACTGGAAAAAACCCGTTTTACTGGAAAAAAACCCGTCAAAATGTTCAGTTTTACATGATTCTGAAGTAGCTCTGTTCATCACACAACTGAGCAAGGAACGTCATTTCATACCGATGTATGTGTATAAGAGCGTTATACTCTGAAGTGACAAAAGACAAGGAGTAAAACACGAGAGTCTGTTGGAAACAGACATGCAGTTTAATTGAAGTTGATTACTTATATTGTTAATTACAGCTTTTTCATTTCTCACTATCAGAGCATTCTTAAATTTGGTAAACAAACGTTTCGTTGCCCTACCTGTTAATACATTATTACTGAATTTTCTATATTCGGTAGAGATATTAGAAGAACATAGCGGTACTGAGTGACTTGTCACCAAATCTGTTATTATCTTTGTCCTTTCAAGGGTTTAAATGCGAAGCAACGGATTCTGTTTGCTTAACGACGTATCTTCGGCTTCACTACAACACTACCTGCACACGATCAGAAAAAGAAATAAATTTGTATGGGCAAGACTTTATCCGAATATTCCTGTTCTTTCTATTCCCTAGGGGATATATGTAGCACTTTCTTGATTTTTTTAAATTTAGGGCCGGTTTCATATTCTTAAGACATGTTCTGCTTCATTATGAATTTACAACGATGATGTCTGTAACTCCAAAAATGCAACTTTCTTACCTTATCAAATTTTGAATTCTAATCGGGAATTCTTTTTTTAAAGAAAGACATTAAAAGAAAAAAACATTAAATGCATTTAGCATTGATCGTTCCGCAATCTTCTTACAAGATCCTACATCCAAAAAAGAGTAAGAACTTCAAATCATGGAATTCCATTTAACTCACGTGTTCCCTGTTTTATATTTCAAAACAGCGATTTATATACGCCGATAACTATGTAATTATTTCAAATAATAATAACGATAATAATAATATAATATATAATGCAACTCCACTTTTCTTCAAGTTCTTGATCAACAAATTTCACTAATCAATCTGAAAAAAATTATATATATAACAAAGAGCAATTTTGTTTTCTTATGAACTGGTGATTCACAGATGTTGTAGGTTCCAGAACGCTTTAATAGGGTTCGTATCACAGAGCTGATACCATCCGGCAACATCGAAATCCCGTGTTTGAAAGCAGATATTTCTGTGGGAAAGAAAAGTGAATTAAATATTTTCTTATGAATTAATAATATTAACACTGTAGTCAGTTGCAAAAAAAAATATTGCATTTCTCTGCTATTTGTTAATCTGTACGATTTCACTCGGTAACGGAAACAATATGTTTCGTAAAAAGGAAAGACATTTTTAAAAGTGATGATGAATTAAAAATGCCGGAAATTTCGTGTTTTTGTTCTCCTACTTCAAATTTTGAGAGTTTCATTTGTCTATCATACAAACCAAGAGAATCCGGAGCGCATGAATTTACATAAACCAAATTCCTTGAAAATTGTATTTAACATTTCCCTTTAATATGTCTAACAAAGATTAAATGTATTTCTTCCCCGAAGTAGAAAGAATTACCCGGTTGAGTACGTGAGAAAAATCAAAGGTCCCAAAATTTAGTGCATGGTAATTAATTGTGCTATTAATTCGGATTTTAATGACTTTATTTAGCAGCAATTATAAATTGCGCGCTACATAAAATATTGCAACAATATTACCCTAGTCTTAAAGTTAAAGAGAAGGCCGTGCAAACATAACCAATAATAAAACTAATGCCGCATTATACACGATTAAAATAGCTTAATATTAAAACACTATTTAAAACACTTTGCGTAAGATCTTTTGAATTATCTTCAGATGTGAGAACAATACACACAAACCGGACAAAATCATAGATTATATACTAGTGTACGTTAGATGTCAAACAAAGATGGTGTAACGAGAATTACCATTTATAATTCCTCTACCGTGGAAACTGTTAGTCGACAAGGAAAGACAAAATGGGACTGAACATATTGCATCGTCCCATTGACGATTTATGACTTTCATTGGACACGTAGTTCACCATTTTGTTACGTCACTTTATGACGTTTAACGTACACCAGTATATAATATATATTCTTGTCTGGTTTATGTTTATTGTTCTCATACCTGAAGATGAATTAGAAGCTAATTCGAAAGATCTTATGCAAATGCATTTTAGCTAGTGTTTTGAAATTAAGCTATTTCAATCGTGTATAATACGGCATTCGTTTTACTATCAGTCAGCCTAGTTTTGCCATAGTATGGTATATAGCATAGCTGCAAATAGAAAGATGTTACTGTATGAGTAGTATGCTACAGCATAATGTAAGTTGTATTGAAAAAGTTCATTACAGATCGTGTTACTTTAACCAAAGTGGAAGATTCCTGAAATAATATTGGCACTGACATTAATAAGGTCAAGTGTTTCCTGCTTTCAATAACGAATATACACGGTCGAGTCACATTATGAGTCATTCACATGCATCGATGCATGCGCACGTATCTTGCGAAATGCAGGAATTTTTATCGGTTTTACAGCTGCTAGCATATACTGAATGACTGTTAATAACAATAACAATAATGAAAAGCGGAATTTTTTTCGTCGTTTCTCACTTTGCTTTTATAAAGAGAAATACGATAAAAATCGGAAAAATATGCTGTCTCTGGAGTCCATATCTTCCACACAGATCGAGCTATATCCGTTCGTGTAAGAAGCGCTGTTCCGTGGAACAGAGCAACAGAAAGCTATAACATGGATTATTGCGAGGTTCAAAATCCTTCTTCTTGAAAAAAATACACGCAGCAAATGGAACATTTTGGAAATAATGGGAAATCAGATTTTCAGTCACTTTCATGTACATGACCGAATTCAAATCTTTGAAAAAATTGCCATCAGATCTCCGTGATGTATCGCTGCCGTACAATATATCGAATTGCATTATATACCAAACAGAAAAATGAACACTCCCTATACGCACTTCCTATCACCGGTAAGCGAAAACACAAATGCAAGTGAAGAAAGAATATAATCAAGTATCGAAAATTAATACTTCAAATTATTTTAAAAAATTCAAGTTAACTCTCCTCGAAAACAAAGAAAAACTAATTTTTATTGCTTTCCCTGTTATGTAAAACTTAAAGCATACTTGTCTGCCATTTTTAAATTTTTTTCAGTTCTCGAGGGATTAAAGGCGATTTCTTTAATATTTATAATAAAATACTTTCAGATATTACTGAAAAAATTATAAATCTTTTAGATCATTTAATTTGTCTTTGAAAAAGTAACCAAAGGAATAGTTGATATTTTATTGAAATGTACATAGGGAAATAAATGTAATTTTGAATTTATAAAAAATATGTATTGCGTGGTACCAAAATTAACGAGTGAGATCTGCTTATCACAATGCTCTATGATATTTTTCATCTCTCTAAATGATGTTGGTAGCCTAACTGTCATGCAAAGGTGAGAAACATTAGACAATGTTTCTACAAGGTTTATATTAAAAGGGAAGTCAACATTGTCGGTTGTATCTCTTGAAGTCCTAGTTTCAACAAAAAACTGATTAATCATAATTTTAAACAATGCAGATTAAAAAAATGAAAATTAGGCTCAGGATAATCTGAAGCAGATTTCAAAAGGTTTCAAAAATCCATTTATGGAGAATAAAATTTGCATCACACTTTGTGAACTGGAGGTATACGATCTGCAGGCGAAGCCTGACAGCATGGATTCAAAGCCATTAATCTATGATTCAGTGAAGGCGGTGTAACGGTTTAAGATGTAAATCATTCCCTGATGGTGGACTTTAGCAACCAAAACGAGGGATACTATAAATAATTGGAGTAAAAGTTTCTTAGAGGAGAAAGCACTATTCTGCGAAACTCAGATTCCGTGTGAGATGCTTCAGTGGCGGCACGGAGATTTTTCTTTGTTTTATTTCAATCACATTCCACGTACTTTAATCCCAGCAGACATTGTTTTGCTAGAATCGTACATTACATCAGATGCAATAGAAAACTGCAATGCCATTTTACATGAATTTGGAAACCTCAATTCCATGAAACAGAAGTGTTTACCAATTTTTCACATTTTTGGCGCAGAAGAAGCATGCAATTGTTTTTTTATCACTTGTTCAATATTCGGCGTAACAGCATTATCCAAGGTAGTGCAATCGTTAAAGGGGTGTATAATCATTACAGCATTATTTTCCAGAAATGAAAATAAATATGCTTTCAGTAAACAGCGAAGTCTTTCGGGTATTTGCAGTTGCCAAGATCCTGGCTTCAGTCCATATCGGTAAGCGTCAACCGTTGTTTGTGGTTCTCGAGAGATATGTTGCCTCTGAGTGATTCTGTACATTCTACTTATTCTCCGAGATCCTAGAGCGTAAAGAACGTAGCGTGGATCCGATATACACTGAATCTTTACTTAGACCATCAATAGTTTTCATCGGAATGTAGTACACTCCATGCTTGTTGTATAGTCCAGTTGGGTCTCGGTCACTCCTCACAATAGAAAGAGTATTTCTAGCACTTTCACCGAAATCAGTATGATGTAATTTACATGCTCTCCTTAAAATCGTGTAAATCCCAGGAACCAAATACAAAGATTCAACATAATGTGTTGAGTTTGTGTCCCTATGTAACATTGTGAAATCAACTTCTTGAATTCTTTTGACGATCATTTTAACAGTATCTGTAGAGTATCCGCGTGTGTCGGCTATATTATACATTCGGTCAAATTTTCCTTTTTGGAAATCAATGTTGGATGAATGTGAGATAGCTCACCGAACTAGGAAGTAATTTGAAGATATCTCATACTTCACTAGATGAGCTCAGTCTTTTGGAAAGATGACTGTATCAGAAGTAGGCTTTCGATATATGGAATATGAGAGCTCCTTTGTGTTGATGTTACGATGCAGATTAATGTCAAGGTATGGTAAGGTACCAACTTGTTCATATTCAATAATTAATTTAATAATATGAAATTGCGAAGATGATAAGTTAACAAACTGTATAAGTTGACTTTTGCGGTGCGGCCAGAGAATCAAAATGTCATCAATATATCTAATATACAATGCAGGTTTCTATTGCCACGTATTTAGTACACGACTATCTAAAACCTGCATCACCAGATCTGCCAGTACGGCAGAGAGGAGGGATCAAATAGGTGTCCCCTTTGTCTGTCGGTAAATGATGCCTTCGATTTGAAAATGTGTGCGCTTCTGGACGAACCTTAGGGATTAAGCGTAGCTTGCATTTCCATAGTGTGTTATAGATTCATTTATACGAGTCGTGTTTCAGTAATACAATGTACTTGTTCAACTGGTACCTTCGGATATAAAGACACCACATCGAGTGATGCAGTATAGAAAGGTGTGACACAGAAGCGAGAAGATGTTATGATGTCCTGAGCTTGCACTCTGTACTTGAAACGGAGTGTTGTGAAGTTTTAGTTAAAAGTAACAGAAATTGAGCTAACGCTTTTTCAAGTGGACGTGTAGGGCTAGCTTTACGCCGAAACCAAAAGGGCCTAATGGGTTTCCTTCTTTATGGATCATTAATTTTCCACAATAACTCCGGAACTCCAGGAAGTCTAGGTGCCGTAGTTGAGTGCAATACATTTTTATGGATAAAGGCAAAGAAACGTGATTCTTGAGTTTATTAAAAGCTGTGATAGTTTCAGCGTTGAATTTGAATTAAGAAGGATGTGTGGTATCGTTTATCGTTGCTATCGTGTCCAGTATTGTGAAAACGTAGTCTCGTTTATTCATAATAATGATTTGTTGAGATTTATCAGCTGTGAAAATGGGTATAACTCCGTTGTTAAATCAAGTTTTTAATTGCTTTATCTCTTTCTTGTAGCGCAGTTGCTCGGGGTCTTTAGACCTAAGTTTGAACCTGATAATAGCTCTGGAGATATTATGGAGTATGCACAGTAGCTGTGTTCCTCCTCTGGTAGTTTCACAACAACGTTGTCAATTTGTGGAATAATGCGGTAGTTATTATTACTATTAGTCGTGTATGCATATTTTATGCTCATATTCAATGCTTATTGTTGATTTGGGTAACTCATAGAGACAAAGGGCCAGGCTTCAGTACCGTTAAGTCTATGTGCTACAGTTCGAGATTGTGATTTAGTAAAAACACTCATAGATGCCAGTGGCTAAGTTTTTGATGGGCCATTTTTGTATTTCTTCAACTTGTGTACAAAGTGTAGGTGATTATATCCGTAAGGTACGGTCCAGAACAATTGAATGTACTGTATTTGTCGTGCCATTAATAAATATGCTGCATAAGATTTCCGTTGTAAGAAATCAATAAAGCCACGGTTACCTCGTATCTCAGGGACGAGTCGCTTTCTCTCGGAGGATTTTTAAACCAAAGCATTGCGTCTTGATATGGGGCAATGGCTTATACCTAAGTATTTGGGTATAACTTCCATGTCCCTGCAGCTGACGAGGAAAGACAAGTGCTTTTTTCTACAACCAATTTTCGTTTTCATTTGTAGAATTCACTGGTTGCTTAATACATATTATTCCATATGTTCTATTCGCAGTATATAAAATGTTACCAATAGACACCCTTGCGGGGTGAAGGGGCATGCTTAAGTGATCGGGCATGTTCGTAGTCGGACCCTAACTTTCGCTTTCAATCAAGGTAGCAAATCGTTAATTCAGGGTCGTGCAGTGAAACCCATCCTGCACGACACTGAATTGAACCTCGTTATTTAGCAATCGTTGTCTTTAATATGAAAAGAAAAGCAGCAGCATTGTTAAAAATTATCTTTTTAATTAGTTGATTGGACATTAAAATTAGAGCGATTGTTTATTTCAGTATTTCAGAATTTAAATATCAGTCATTCTATTATTCTCATGCGAACTCTATTTTACTTTGTTTTTTTTAAACTGTTAATAATAACAATAATAAATAATTTCACATTTTAGCTTTTCCATTTTTCCCTGGTACTCTGCAGCTCCAGTAACGTAAATATACAATAACATAAAAATAAAACGCCAGTAAAGCTAAGTACAAATGTTTTTCCGTTATAGATTTTCTGATTCATACCTAAAATATCGACTTTCTAAAAATACTAAATAGATCTTAATTTTATTCGAAATAGCTTTCTTGCATTTATGCGTTTAATATTGTTGCACTTAGATATTAAAAAATGAATGCGATTAGGAGTATGAAACATTTTAATTAGTTTACAAAATAAAAAAGTTAGTTCAAGGAATTTGAAATTTCACCGAGTGACATTTGTTTTGTTCTTAACATATTAGGTAGAAGTCAATTGTAGCTTGTTTTTTGTTGTTATGATAGCAGTTATTCTGGGCGAAATTGCTTTATTTTCAATAGCATTATCACCTACAACGATGGAAAGATCATTCTGATCGTGAAGTTTGTATCACTTTACATACATCTGTGTTTATACATCTGTGACTATTGAGAGCCTCTCACCTATGTGCCAATAAATATCACAAAAAAACCAGTGATGAATAATTTTTCATTGCGGTGATTTCAATTTTAATCAACTCTTTTGTTTTAATTCCTTATATCTTAAATCCTATTTGCAGATACGACTTCTTTACTTTCGTGTACAACGTCTATTCAAGCTCTTAAAGTAGAATCAGAGTCGGTCTAAGTGTTTGGGTACATTTCAGAAAGTTTTCATTTCACAGTACCGCAATGATCGTGTCTAAAGTAACGTTGTTTTTGAAAACACAGTAAAGAAAGGCGATGAGTAGATGTGTTGAACATCAACACGATCATTTTTAATAAAATTCACGTGCTGAATTTTTTTTCGGTGTTAAAATGAAAAAAAACATAACTATTTAATTGTTAACCGTTGTAATCCACGAGAAAAATAAAATCTTTCTACACTGATGGCCACCCAAAATGCAACACCAAGAAGGACACGAGATAGCAAAGCCAGATTTACTGGATACATGACAACAGATACAAAGATGAAACGATTGAGCTTACAGGCCTGTGCGACTTGCGGAACACGCAGACATCAATAGTCCGTGTGGCCTTCATGGCTGGCAATAACAGACGCTACACGCCTGGTATCGAATGAAAGAGGCTTTGGATGTGGGCTTGGGGTATGACGGTTCAGGCTGCTTCCACAAGTTGCTACAGGCGTAGCCGCGGGTGGTGCTTGCCGGGCAGCTCGGTTGCCGATCAGCAACCAGACGTGTCCGATGGGCGACATATCGGGAGAACAGGCGGGCCACGGCAGTATTGAAGGCTGGTGGGCCGTGAAGAATTGTTGCACGATGCGTGCCACGTGGAGCGCGCATTGTCCTGTGGAAACGTGGCCGCTGGCAGGCAAGGAGTTTAGCAGAAGAGGAGGTGAAAGGACCCGTTTTGAGTGAAGCCAAAACTGATCAGCTTTTTCTGTCTTCTCTCTGAGGTGGTGGGAGTCTGCGCTGCGAGATTTCGGGAACGTAACGTCACTTCCTGTGGCTTAAGGAGTTTTGCTTAGCGCATGCAAACCAAGGATGGAAAGAAGGAAAGTTTCGGGCTTCTTATTTCTTAACATTAGGCTTTTGGTTATATTTTAAACATGGTTACTTGCACATGAACAGTAAGTAAACATGCGCATTATGCAATTCCGCTCAAAAAAATCCTCATTTTGTTCAATTTTTTAAAGAAATACCGACACATATTTTCATTTTTTTTTTTGGAAATTTTTTATTATGGGAATTAATATTTCAGCCTCAATTTTTTTCATGCCTGTATGGATAGAGTTAGGGCCCGAAAAACCCTTTCAAACGCGATTTCCCCATAGAGATATACAGGAGATTCTTAGGTTGGGCGCATTGGCGTAGTCAACTGATAAAAAGTGGCGTCACGCCAGAAGCACAGGGAGATGGGCTGTTGCCATCTCCTTTTACTTCTAACCACCTTGTTGGTAGGTCCTGCAGGTAACGGAGGACTAAAGGCTCCAAAACGTCGGAGATGTAGCGGTAGCTGTTGAGTGTACCGGCGATGCGTACCAGAAGGGTGCGGTGTCGTATCCAATTGCGCCCCTAACCATAACTCCAGGAGACGGACCGGTATAGCGATGCATAATGCAGGCGTCATACAGTCTCTCGCCGCGGTGCCGCCACACGCGGATCCGACCATCATGGTGTTCCAGGCAGAAGCGGGATTCGTCGGAGAAGCTAATGTCGTGCGATTCCGTAGTCCAGGTGCGGCGTTAAACGACCCACTGCCGCCGTACTCGCCGGTGGTGTAACGTCAATGGTAATCGGAGCAATGGGCGCCGTGCGACAAGTCCCCGCTCCTGCAGACGACGTCAAACGGTACGTGCTGACACAGGTTGTTGCGCAAAACACCCTGATTCCTTCGCTAACGTTCGTGATGTGGCGGTGCGAACTGTCAATGCCCGCCGCGCAACATGCCAGTCCTCTCGTTCGGTGGTGTGCCCGGCCTGCGGCAATTGCTCACATCGGTTTGCTTCTTCCTCCTACACCCACCAAATCCATACGCGCCTCTCTGTGGCTGGATGTCGTCCCACACGGGCACCGATGTCTCTGAATGATAAACCGCTGGTGCGATAAGCCACTATTCTTCTTCTGTCGAACTCCAAAACGTGCTGGAATGACTGCCGTATTCTGCGACGAGGCATCATGAAGCTTCCCACGCACAGGTATTTCAGTACAACACACTTCCACTACTTACACCCCACCTTTTGTGCACCCTTCTTATAGTGCTTCTCGGTGGCGTGCCGGGGACACCTGATTTGAATATGCCCTGCAGTGCTAATCGTTGGCATGTCCTCTCGCTGGCGACGCATGCTGCGAATTTCAGGCGAATCGGATGCTTATTTCTTGATGTTGCATTTTGGGTGGCCAGAAGTGTAAATTGTTGAGTTCAAAGATTTCGATTAATAAGTCCTCGATCCTAGGCGTGGTGGAAAATAAAACATAAATATAAACGCAAATTGTAGTTCTAAATAATTCCTTATTAGTAGAAAAACTGTGACGCCATTTATCGCCACTTAAGGTAAGCAGTACATCATCACCCTTTAAAGTAAGCGGATACATCTATCACCCCTTAAGGTAAGCAGATAATTGGAGCCGAACTTAATAAATAAATACATCGCTATTTCCACGTTCCAGAAACACACAGCATCCGAAAAATTGTTTTACAGCCACCGCTGTGGAAATGAACCAACAGAACCCTCGATACCTAGCCGAGCGCGTTACATATACGCGACGGTGGCCAACAATCCACGGTGCTATGTGTAACGCGCTCGGCTAGATATCGAGAGTTCTGTTGGTTCATTTCCACAGCGGTGGCTGTAAAACAATTTTTCGGATGCTGTGTGTTTCTGGAACGTGGAAAGAGCGATGTATTTATTTATTAACTGTCGCCACGTATTTGGAGTATTTTCACCTTGGAGCCGAACTTGCTGAAGCCAAACGCTTAGCTAGCACCTCAAAGGAAAACAAAAACACACGCACGCGTACAAGACACACAAAGAAGTGCACGTCGTAAAATTATGCTTTGAGATAGAAAAATTGAACGAATAATTTGCTTCCACGTCACGAATTTCTTTGTACGTCAACCATGAGTTACATCTGTTTAATTTCCAATGTTGGGATGAATGTATTTCATATCCGCATACAAAACTTTAAAACTCAGAGAGAAGAGACTTTGTTGCTGAGCAATGGCATATCAAGATTGACGACTGAGTGATACGCTCCTTTCTTTTTGCTTCTTTTAAGTTTGATGTAAATTTAAAGAAATTTGGAATGTCAGTTTTAATCCCCGTATAGAACTTTAATAATTCCATAGTTAAGGAGGCCCCATTTAAAGCTTGGTAGAGCAAATATGATACAAAAATAAAAATATTCAGAATAAGATAGGAAAAAAAAATAAGAAAGCAACATCAACCAGGAATATGAAAGATTAGCAGAGCCAAGTGCGTTGTGTTATGAATACCATGTTAAATGTGAGCAAATTAAGTTAAAACTATATTTTTGAAATGTAAAAAAAAAAAAAGAAATTACGCAGCAGGCCTTTGAATTGTAGGGAAAATAATTTTGAATTCTTTGATGTTTCTTTTCAACTTTTTATTACTGCGTTTTCTTCTTTTAATTATAAAGTGCCCAAATCTTTCCATTATCAAGCCTTGGCTGTATAACCTACATGTGCTTCTGTTTTTTTTTTTTTTTTTGCACTTCTTTTTAACGACCATGTTTTACAGTAATAGAGAAAAACGTGTAACTTTTTCTCTATTTGTGAGAAGACTTAAAGTTTCGAAAGCCCCTTTGACCACGCATAAGCACTTAATCCACAGTTTGCCTAAAATTGTGTGAAACGTGTTCTGAACAGCCTTAAGTGGTACAGAAAAATTTATCTGCTTCACTAGGTGTTGAAATAAAAAGTTAATTCCAATAAACTGTCGATAGATCTATGATGTTAACATGTCAGATATTGGCAGCTTTCTACTTAAAGTATCAAGTGTTTGCTATGTCGATCAATATGGAAGAGCTCCTGAATTTTTCATATGAATAATATTACACACTAGCGACACTAAAATGTGTAGGATGCTCAAAATGAGGTGATCCCGTAATGCATTTGCAGGGATATATAATACACATGAATCAAAATATTTGTAGTTAAAGCCTGTGCCACCCAACAATGGTAATTCTGAAATTTTAACATCTGTATCTTATAAATATGTATATTAACAGACTTTGTACAACCCATGGTCATTACCAGCTGCAACTACCTAGCTATCATTTGTTCCTCCTTTATCTGTGTCTCCCAAATTGTGTGGGTTAATAAATTTGTAAAAACCATAGTCAGAGAGCAACATATTCTTGGTATCCAGTCAGATGAATCTGTTCTACAAAACTTGGTTCACCACGTTGTTTGGGAAGCTACCGTTTATTCAAGGAGCATTACTAGTTTATATTAGTAGATTGCTAATTTGGAATTATTTTCAGCTTATGTGTTACACATATACAGTATGTAACATCTCATTATTCGCTCTTAATGAAATTGTTCTTCTGTAACCCACAGAGAGGAGTTCAGCTCTCTACATAATCACGTTTTCTTCTATACAAAATAAAAATACCTTGAAGGATTCTCATTGGCTTATACAGATGTAAGAAAAAAAAATGTGTGAATGGCATCATAATCATCCATGTTTACGTCATTCGCATGTGCATTTCAAGGTACAGAAGGAACAGTTCCGATAAAAAAGAGTGGGATTCGATCCAGGCATATTGAAATAGTATCGGCCATTTCGAAAAACAGAGGTACTACTTCTTTTTGCAGCGGGACCGTAAATCTCGGGGACAAAGCAAAGCTTGAAACTTTATGAATCTTTTCGAACTTCAGAAAATTAGTAAATAAGCTTTAGCAATCCAGTTTAACTTCTAACGCTGAAGAGCCATCTATAACGTTAAACTGAAGCAGTAACGATTTAGATTTTAACTGAAACAAGACCGATTCATATAATATTAATATGTATTGCTTAACGATTGGATTTTTAACTGAAACAGACCGATTCATATAATATTAATATGTATTGCTTAACGATTGGATTTTAACTGAAACAGACGGATTCATATAATATTAATACGTAGTGCTTAATGAAGAACGATGTGCTAAATACTTAAATGCCGCGAACTCTGATTTGCAGTTGATTAATAACAAACGAGAAACCTTTGCTTCTAATTTAACAGACGGAAAGGTTTTTCTGTTGAACAGCTGCTCAGCAGCTATAATAGAAATATTGATTGCATAAATAGGACACTAAGTACAGTTGTGGACAAAAGTACGACATGCGACTTACATTTAATATAGTGGTTAGTGTTTGCTAACTGAAAAATAAGTTCAAATCTATAAAACACAAATCCTTAGATATATCGCCGCTGGAAAGAAATCCTAAACATTATTTTCGAACAGCTGCACGAGTGAAATTGCTGAAAATGTACGGGAAATTTTGTTGAAAATGATAAAGCACAATTTAGCTCGAAAACATGGTTCCATCCATCCCGCCACACGGCTGGCACAACACCACAACAACCTTTTGCAACGATTTAGTGCTGTTATTGGTAGTATCCCCAAGGGCAGCCTAAAGCGTGCGTCTACCTCTGTCAAAATGCGACTTACACCCCTTGTCGATATTGGGATATCCATTGTTGCTGCATATGTAATTCTTCGTGTATCTTCTTCTGTGGATTTTAGAGATGCTATGGGTTTCCATAGAATGCGGTAATCGTGGTGCTCGGGCGTCTAGCTACGTGTACCACTTTCACAAAGTCGATGCACATTACCTTCAACCATTTTCGCTAATTTCGACAGACAGTTGTTGCACACCGCTACATTTCGGCCAGCATTGAATTCAGCGGACAACTAGCACACTATGAAACCTGTGTAAAGGTGACCGTATGATGGCAGGATTCCCGATGACATCATTCAGGCATTTCTCACTCCTCATATGAACTTCACCACTGAGATCACTCTGATGCACTTGTGCATACGCTACGTGAAGAAGGCCAAACTTTGCTATACCGAGTCGGTGGTCGCTTTCATATCCATCTATACTAGCACGTGATTGCTTTGCAAGTGCCGTCATTTGCATAACCAAAATATCGACAGATACCCACAGTTTGTATGGTTCTCCGACGAATTATTTCTGGTGTAACCATTTGAACATCTAGCAGTGACGCTGGTCTTTGCAGGGTGAAACCCGAACACCCAATAAATTTCATTCCAACCGAGAATATTTTAAGAATATCATTTTCAAAACAAATGATATGCTGTCACTAGCAGTGACGTAATCGCTTGATCTCAACGTCGTGAACATGTGAATTTTTTTGTTTTGTTTGTGTGCACGTGAAATTTTGTTTCCTGTTTTTTCGTGAACACAAAATCGTATGATCAATCACGGTTATTAATTTTTTACACTGAATTTTGAGTTCGTTGGTAATCATTGGTTTGAAAACTACTATTTATTAACAATACAAATGGTAAAATTTTGTTTGTCATGGGATACGTACTTTTACTTTATTTGCCATGGCGTATACGTAGTTTTTACTTTATTTTTGCTATTTAGCTTTAACTTTTTTTTAATTTACTTTAATTTTGCTATTGAACTTTTTCAAGCATTCCGAAAAATCATATGCGGCACGGCAACTTCCCACGAAGAAACAAAGTTTACCATTTGTATTGTTAATAAATAGTACTTTTCAAACAAATGATTACCATCGAACTCAAAATTCAGTGTAAAAAATCAATCACCGTGATTTTAAAGTAAAATCATGAACATGAAGAAAACAAAAATCTGGTTCGAATTATATACTTCAATGTGAGAAACAAATATCAGTAAAAGCACGAATATTCGAGAATTGAAATTACATGTGTTATGCTATATTTTAAATAAAGCGATACGTTTGACAACACAGTGATTTTGCTAACAGCATTGTATTAATCAAAAACGATATTTCATTTTCTCCAAACTTATATGCAAGTATGATAAGAAATTCATAAAACTTAGAAATTTCTGTTCAAATTTTAAAAAAATTCGTAAAATGCGTTTTACGAATTTTATTCTCCCCTAATAGTATACGCCCTTCAATTTTTCAAAACAGGTTAACGACATTTGGTTTGTCGAAATTCTGTTTTTGTGTGTGTGACAGAATTGATTTTCAAAGCGTTCTTCATTAGATGCATAGATGCCCATTAGATGCCTGTACTACTTTGACGCCATAAACGTAGAAAGCGTATTACGTAAGGGCATTAATGCCTGCATTTATTTGAAAGTCTCGCGTGATTTCTTCGTTTTATCTACTAAAATGGTGTCTGCATTATATCAGTATTATTTATGTTAAGCAGTCGATGTATCAAAACTGAACTGTAACCAAATCTTTGTGCTGCCTCGCAACAGAAATATTTCATATAGGAGCGTGGGTTTTCGTAATCTACGTCATAACAATTTACCCCTACTTCATCCTAGCACTATCAACAATTAAACATTTGCAAACAATAAGAGTTCGCTTGTAGCCTTTTATTCTCTGCTTCAAGACCCAAGGTATGACGGGAAAGAGGTATTCCTGAACACGAACATCATGTCACAGAGTAGAAAAAAGATACTAATATACCCTATCTCTACTTTCGTAGTTTTTATACTTTTATATGTTTTCTTTTCATTCACGACAATAGATAATGCTTTACATCTCTATTATCGTGAATGCCATACAGTAAAAAAAGCAATTTCCCAGTAGGGTTTTAGAAGCGAAGATACAGTTGCAAACAGAAGTACGCAAGCACCACCTAGCGACAGAACTGTGAACTATAAAACTTCTGCTTACATAGATCGCCACATACATAAGATTATATACATAAAAATCTTATAATCATCAAATGGCCTCCAGCACCCTCGCTTCGTAAGAGCATAAAAGTTTCCTTTTGGGTTAAAAATATATCTGGTATTATGGAAACTAACCAAGTCAACAAACAATCAAACTTTGGGTAATCCATGGGTTATACTAACTATAAATGTTTGGTTCCTCGGGAGCACCAGCAAATATGCACAACATAAACAACTTCTACTTAGTTCATTAATGAATATACCTTATTATAAAAGTTTCGCTTTAGAATTCATTTGTTTTGCAAATACATTTAGGAAGTAACAAGAACCACAAATCTTAAACAAAACTGAGCACGTTATGTTCTTCGAAAAGGACAGTTAATATATAAAAATAATGCATTTCAAATAAAGAGAATTGAAGGTTTCACTAAGGTTTTAAAGCAGATGTATGTCTGCTGCAATGAGCAAAACGTGACGAATGGGCAGCATTATCTAATAAAATCAGTTTAACGTTTCTGAGATGTCTTCGAAATTTGTGGAGTTTTTATGCTTTTTTCGTGATGGAAACTTCGAGTTTCAAAGTGGCTAAATATTTATACATTGCCTGACAGAAAAAATTCAACACCACGACATCGTGAGCGTAGGGCCATGAGATTTGCAGGGTGGATGTACACGTACAAATTATGCAAATGATTGCATTTGCAAGCAAATCACACGAACGGCGCATGGGATATAAGCTGACAACAAGCCAGTGAGGTCATCAATCAATATGTTTTCACGGCCGTGAGTAGTGAGTGGTTCTGCTTTAACCGAATCTGTGTAACGAATAAGAGGTGCCAATGTCGTTAAGATGCCGTTGTACGCGATTTCGTCAAACGGATGAGTTTACGAGAGATGTCATCGTAAGCTTTCGTACCGCAGGATGGTTCTTGCTACGTATGGCGGAAGAAACGTAACTTGATGCCACAACCGTTGGTCGCATTTGAAGACAGTGGTCCCACGAAGGATCTGTGCAACACCGTAGGAGTACGAAACACGGACACGAACTTCCGAGCTCACCATTCGTCGCATCCGATGTCATGCCGTAGCGGACACACTTACCACAACGGGCTACATTTTGCGGAGTGTACGAAGAAGCTTGGATGCTCCGATATCGATGCTGAGAGTGTCGCGCCGATTGGCTGCGCGTGGTGTAATTTCCAGCCGTCCGTTGCCAAGGCTACCCTTTACAATGAGATGTCGTCGTCAACGCTTGGCATGACCTCGCCCAGAGCTGCATAGGTGCCGAACGTGTGGTGTTTAGTAAGGAATCGAAGTTTCTGTCTCAGCACGGATGATCGCCGTGTGAGAGTGTGGAAGCGACGTGGCCAACGGGCGAATGCCTCCACCCTTGTAGAGTTCCACACGGCCGGGCAACGTGGAATTTTTGTGTGGGGTGCTATCAGCGCCGAAGGCCTCTCACCGCTGTTATGCTTTACGGGCACATTGAAGGCACGCCCATATGTTGGTGAGGTGCTGCTTTCCTTGGCACTTCCGTATCTTCAGGTCATTCCAAACGCGGTTTTTAACAAGATAACACCCGGCTACATATCTCTCGGGTCAACCTGAATGCTTTACACGTTCTGCAGATACTTCCGTGGCCAACACGATCCCCAAATTCTCGCCGATCGAGCATCTGCGGGACACGATTGGACCTTCGGTTGAGTACCCTCTTACCCCCGCAAAACGAAGAACTGTGGACTCGTATAAACAACACATAGTCCACGACACCCCAGGACGCTTTTCGGACTCTCATTGCCAGGATGCCACGTCGGATGAAACGGTGTATCGCTCAAAATGTAGGCCACACTTCTTATTGATCATCCTGTATATTCGGCCACTGGGTCGAAGTCTGTATATGACAATTAAATAATTTGTTCAGGACCTACTTGGCTATCTGTGTGTGTGCAGCTTGGTCTATGTTCGAGCATTCCTTCATGGTGTGACATTTTCTCTGTCAGGCCGTGCACTTTCGATATGCCGAAATAACACAATTCCAAATTAATCGATTCTACGAATCATCAATTTTTTTTTTATATTCGTTTAAACTAAATAGCCATTATTTTTTCACTGCCAAACTCCACTGCCCTACAATGTGTCCTTTTTGAAACCAAATTAAAACGAAAGTGTACCTTCCTCATTTAAATTCATTGCCAGAAAATAGTTATTACTTCTTTACAACGGAAACGCCGAGGTCCTACAAAGTGTCTTTTTTTAAATCTGAGGAAAAACGAAAGTTCACCAACTCACCAATAAATATTTTCTAATTTATCTTTGAAATTCATTAAAATTTAATTCAAGTGCTTTACTAAGAACTGATTTCATTATACACTGTATGTTAAAATTTCAGCATTTTCCTGAAATACTGGAGTGAAACTATACGCTTATATTATAGTTATTACTACCACACGCCGTTAAAGGTGCATGATCGAGACACTTCAAATGATAAACAGAATACGAATAAATACTTTATGAGTCACCGATAGAAACATGATCAGAGTGATGGCATCAAAATTCCTTTATAGCAAAAGGGCCCAACAACAAATTAAAGGAACGGTGGTTTACCAATGAAACCTTTAAACACATTGATCTTACATATATAATTTTAAGAATCATGAAATGCTTTCTTCCGAAAATTAATGGCACACAAAGGAGAAATCGGCAACATCTCTTGTCAAACTAATTTTTTTTTGCACATGTCTCGATAGCACCCTGATGACTGAAGTTCACACTTGTGTTCCCCTTCGGTAAAAATTAAAAATTTCTGTTATTTTCAAATTGCTGTGAATTATTACGAGCCATGCAGAATGTAAATTGAAAATTCTTCCAACGGGTAATCAAGCACATTATAGTTTAATTAAGGACAGTATTAAATCTGGCTAAACATTTTTTGTATCTCTGACAATTTATGTGTTCGGTGTTTATTGACGCATTTGTGGTGTGGAATATAAATGATGAAACAGCCTGTTGTTTTCTCCAGAACAAAAGCCTCAATGATAAAAAAAATGTAACACACGTGTAATCATATCGAGATATATATTTGAAGTATTATTAGGCTCAACAGCACAAAATGATGTAATTTACAAACATAAAGGAGTACCAATACATATTTTCCTGTTCCTTGTATTAGTGATAATGTGTCTTATTTCTTAAATCAGTCACACGTATTTCTCCTAACGTTTACTCTTGGAAATTTGTTTCACATCGATGGCGCAGTTGTCTAAAAGATGGCTTCTGATTATTCTCTTGGGTTCGAATCCCAGTGTGGTGTTCATCTAGCGTTTGTGTTACGGCTCTGACGTCCCAGTAACCAGTGCCTCTAAGTCAGGAACAGGAGTAATGTTGTAGCCCATGGAGTTGCTCATGGTGTTCGATGAATTCCCAAATATAGAGGTCTGCATTTCTTTTAAGCCTATTTAGATGATTGAAGCGTGAAATGTATCAAAGAGGTTTGCAAAACATGAAACAGAATGTTTTCTAATAAACAAGCCCGAGGCTTGAAGACACGTACTGATTTCGCGTTTAACACGTGTGAAAGAAAAGGATGACCTAATTCTGTAGATTTATGTTGCAAACAGGAAGCTTTTTTATGGGAAAAGTTACATAATATAATCGAAACATTTAAAAAGAAAGAGAAATTAAGGAAACATTGTGCATGCTTCTTGTGTAACACAAACACGATACCGCGTGAAACATCTTAACATCATCCTCGTGATACAATTTTGAAATAGTTTGCTGGAGCGTAGGCTTTTCAAATCAGTTCGTTAACGTAATCATTCATCTGAAAGATTACCAAAACACAATATTTGTTGAGAAAATATGTAATTCATTGGTATCTCCTATCAACGTTCTTTCAGCTGAAATTTACGTGCAATAAGCACAAATTCATTCCAGAGTGATGTTTCTGCTTTGGAGGAATTCTCTAACACAAATGAGGCTACAAAAATTATGCATCAATTGAATTAGTCCCTTTTACACCCTCTACCTGTATTAAAGCGACGTTAAGAAAAAAGACCTCAAAATATTTCTCAGTACGAAGGATGTAATGATGACCTTTCCACAGATTTACTACCTACATTGTAGTACAATACGTTCATGATTTCATGATTCCTTGAGAATGTTTTGGTGAATTAATTTACCGTTGTGTCTGCTAGAAAAGTATCATATAGCTGCATACATCTCTGCTATTTGTATATTTTTATCTATGCTTTCAATATAACTAAAATTATGCAATAGCATTCATTATTGGTGTATGAACATTAATTATTAATTCATTAAATCATCTTTCATGTGAAGGTGTCGTAATGTAGTAATGTGCAATACTTCAATGTGAATTTATGTATTAAATCAAATTAGGTTTTAAGCGGCCCTAATTACCTAATATTATCTCAAACCTTAATGACGCCTATCAACAAAGCATACCTCTTGTGATGACGCCATACACATCGTTTTCGCAAATCATACTTTATTTGGTTCGTATTCAAACCACAATGCGCTGCGGCCAGGAAAATCCGAAGCAAAAAGTACGCACACTATAAAGAATAAAACGCTACCAAAGGGCAGATAAATTTCAGTCCAGTGTTTCAAATGTAATAATTTCCTTCATTAAAGTTTAAATATTGGACGGAAATATTAGTGTTTTCGAGGAAAATATTTGGGATGTTCTAACAGCTTCCCCTAATTATTTTAATTCACATTAACTAAAATGCACATTACAGCAAACAATATATGACGAAGTTGCTAAAACCCATTAGGATTTAAGAAACAAAATAATGATTTTTAGCAAAAAATGCTGGTTTGTAATAATACTGTGGAAGAAGTGATTGGCTCATAAACGTAAAACTTCTACTTCATAATTATTGAAACAGCGTTCAGAAAACTCTGAACTGCCCGCATTTGCTTTTCATAACGCAACATTAATCGCATTAACCGACAGTAACGGATATCAGCAACGCATATCATACTGGAACGAAAATTGGGAGAGAGAGATATTTCCTATCTGAGGTTGAGAGACCCGAACCCTCAGCGCTCTGCGCCTTTTGTCAGGTGAAAAAGAGAAATATTAGATGTTTGGGAACAGATTTCCCTGATAGAATAGTACGAAAGAAAAGTATGGAAATATTAGAGGAGAGGGAGTAGACGGTTACCCGTTAAGAAGTGAAGTTTTAAGCTGCCCTACATACTTACCTGTAACAACAAGCCATTTCAAGTGCTATTTCTCTCCGCAGAAAAATGCCCGGTACATCTGTGCCACAGAAGAACACAGGGGGAAAGGAAGGAAAGGACACGGGAGAGGGGAACCTGGAAAAAAAAAATCATCACACACAGAACATCTTTCACAGAGAAGAATCGTCTTTGAACTCCGGGTAAGACAAAACTGGCCATTTGCTCAGTGTTGCTCGCCAGCCAATGAGAGAAAAGATTTTTCCCCATTGGTTTACAGAATTTTTTCACTGGTTTACTTTTGTTGATTCTTGACAGGCATGTCAGATTAACCATAGCTGAGGTGGTGTGATCACAAAGTTACACCGATCGAGGTTACAGATGCAACATTTTGCTCGGCTCTTAAAAGGGCCTTTTTTTTTTTTTTTTTGTTTTGTTTTGTTTTTTTAAATAAGGAAAAACAACAACAAATTTTAACATAAAAGGCAAGACCAACAATACCTTGTTTTTTTTTTGGGAGATTTCAAAGCAATGTAATATATATGCTTTCTGATGTTATTGCTTTTACGTGATGTACAGAAAATACAGGCAATTCGGCGATACCTGATTACTGTGTTAACAGCAGTTATATCTTTAATAGTATATAAAGACCTAACTCAGCGAAGCAATATTTCTTGATAACTACACACATGGTGATGTAGAAAAAGTGTATTTTCTAGTCACCATTTTCAGGTAACCACTTATGTGAAATATTTGTTACGAACATTGTAATTCTCTCTTTTATTTATGTTTAAAAGCGCGAATAGAAATTTAAACTTTTAGAAGTCATTTTAATGGTCTTTGTAGCATTTCGACAAACAATGTTTTGCTGAATATCAAACTTTTGAGCTCTGACATGAAAACATTTTATTTCAGTTCACACCAGTGTTTCTGAGGCGTCAGAAATTATTCATTCACCACAAATTGTTATTTTGTATATGAAATGCATTAGAATACTTGGAGTAGTACAGCTGAGTACAAATCACGTGATCAATGGCGGATGCAGGTAATTTACTTAGAAATTACATAATGGCACTTTTGGCTTTGTGTCTGAAATGAGATTGATACATTACTGTACAGAATAGACCACCTTTGTTATAAAATTTTAAGTGTAAGAAAATGGATATACGCTCATAAGCTTAAAAGTCAAGTTGTTTTATGACGAAAAGAGCTGCAGTGCATTCGATGCAAAGCAAGATATTCTGACAATGAATTTCCTCGGTGAAATGATAACCTCGCCCCAAATTTAAAAATTGTGCGATGAAAAATACAATACATATAATATTCAATGGAGAGTCATGATGTGATTTTTTTCAGCGGGTCACAGCCAAAGTGTGGAAAACAAATAAGAAATAATAACCCTCCTTACTCCTTGAATCTCTGTTTCCCAGAATCTTCCGGTGCGAATCATTTGTTCTAATATTCGATGCCTTAATAAAACCGTAGGTGAAATGCGGAAGAACTTTTCAAAGTTTATACACATCGGATCTTTTTTTTTTTTGTTCTGTGTGCAATGAAAAGTTTAGCATAATTTAACTACAAAAATTATTTTTCAGTTTTTTTCTCAAAATTTTGAAATTAAAAACTTATAACAATAAGAGCAAACTACCATTGTTGAAAAATAATTTCTTTCATGCAAAGCGAAATTCTGTTCGCCTTGTTTTAAGAAGTCCGGTAATTTTTTCTTTACTACCTTAGCTGCATGTACGCATTCTTTAGTGCAATAAATGGCCCGGAGGAAGAATGCGTACACGCAGCTAGAGGTGGTGGGATGAAGTCCCTGGGTATATACCAGCGTAAGACTCGTGTCCTTCCCTTTTCAAGAACAAGAATAACACTGATTAACATAGTTCAGTGTCATATTACATTTATACTCTTTCTTAATAAACACACGCGCCGTAGTTTGCCAGCAGTTGCTCCGATTTTCGTAAAGAAAGAGGGGACATAATATTTTGCTCTTCGATGTATATCAGTGATCGTCAACCTGGTGCCTACCGTTCACTAGTGGGCGATTTAAGCCTTCCACCAAATATCGAATACATTGCTAACAACATCCCGAGTTTGACTTTTTTAAATATGCTTTACGATTTACTTTTGAACTCCATCTTTAAACTGTGAATTTATTTAATAATTAAAACAAGGTAATACGGAAATACTGAGTGTTCTGGATGACACAAAACATGTTCGACAAAATAATATAAGAAGAAATTAAATGCAAAAAAAACTTATCCTGTTCTTGCAGAGAAGCTTATCTGTAGAACAACACAACGCTAAAGGTCTACGACACAAACACCTGTGTGAAAGCACTTAAACGTAACACATAGTAATTCTTGTGCGATTTTTATCGCTACAGAAGAGCAACAACATAAAAGTGTTTTGTCTTTGAAAAAGTAGTATACGTGTATAAAAAATGCCGGCGTAATAAAATAAAAAAATAAAAATGCCTGCGTTATATCCAAAAATGTGGAAAATGGCATTTAATTTGTTGATACCTTTTCCTGCCTTATATCATGTAGAATCAAGCTTTAGTGCTGTTAATCACATTATCACCAAACACAGAAACCGTCTGAACATCACCAAAAGAGGAGACCTTCGTTTGTTCCTCACGAAAATCGAAACAGATATGACATATTTAGTCCTCCAGCATCAGCTTCGAGGATCTCATTGATTATTAATCAAAGGTAATTTCAATAAGCTTTATTGTTTTAACATTTAACTTTCATTTTCTTAAATTTAAGCATCTGGCACACTAGTAGGCTCTGTATCAATGAAGATGCAGAAATTCATTAAATTGAAATTATCCATGTACAAACATATATGAAGTATAAATAAAAAGACAAATTTAAAAATATATTCTTTTAAAACCCTCCCCTTTAAAAGTTACTTCGCACTTGCTCTAAATTGAGTTACTGCGGCACCGGTGGGCGGTAAGGAAGTTCTACCATCAAGAAAGATACAAAAGTGGGCAATGGCTTTTTAGGTTGACGACCCCTAGTGTGTATGGTAACGTAGTTTCGTTAGGTGATGGCAATTCTGGGGGCCTAAATTATATAATATTTTCAAAAACACTCTTATGGCATACACATGGTTCTAGTTCACAAGCACTGATAAAGCAAAGTAAAGCTTCAGAACGTTTGATATGTTCGGATTATGTTGAAATTTGTGATATAATAAGATTTCCTTATACTTTTATTGAATCGTGGGAACATATAAACTAATTTAGGTTTAAGCCATTCCTTAACTAAAAATACTCAAGTATATAAGGAAAAGGATGCTAATCAGTTTTATATCTGACACATGTTTTGTATAAAAAAATGAACAAAAGTGAGGTATTTTCAAAGCAAACACAAAAATGTTAAATTTAAAATTCACCAAAAATATTTTTAAAGTATATACCAGTTTTGTACGACTTCATTAACCAGACATATTGTTACTATGCGTCAGTGAACATTTTCATAAAACTTTCAACTGTCAGTGTATATGAGACAGATATATCATTACAAATAATGAAAACTGTAGTGCTTTAGGTCTGAAATGTTAATCTTTTTTATTGCAGTACTATTCCCTTAATTTTCATTCCCTGTTTTATATTATGGAAAAAAATGGATGTGATTCAATTGCATTATCATTTACAATGGTGGTATGGAATTGCTGAAATGCTCTGACCGATACTAAATTCGAAGAGTAGTTAAAAATAATGACACAATAAACAAAAAAGCCCGGAGATCTCTCGGCTATCACAGTGCTTCTTTGCTAAAAGGTTATTTCAGTTGGAGTTATGTACACTCACATTCATAAAAAAAGCAGAACACATGCAAAGGGTTGAGAGTTACGACTATGATATTTTGCAGGATATGCTAATCAGGCAATATCATAGAAACGATAAGCATTTGGCGTCATAGATGCATGCGTACCGCATTTAAGCAAATCAGAAAGAGCAACATTACAGACTGGAAACTCTGGTTTTTTATATATTTAAGCCCTGCGTTGATCGATTGGAATGCCAGTTCTCACTCAATAATGGATAAGTATGCCTCTTCGTCGTGTGAGTCAATCGTACATTCACATCAGCCAGTTTGACAGAGGTCCTTTTCTCGGTATGAGATACTGCAGTGTTGAGTCCGAAAGATTCCGCGTCGTGTGGGGTACAGCGTGTCAGTCGAAGCAAACGTGTGCAGGGAATGGTACACAGAAAAGCAGTATGACAGAAAGAGAAGTTTCTGGACATTGTACAGTGGAAACGCTGAGAGTCAACTGTCATCTTATTAGGATGTCTTTGGCTGACCGTTCTGCGTTAGAAACGGTGTTGGCGCAGCAGCAGGAGTAGTGTATTCCAGCCAGTCATACCGAACCGAAACGAGTCATTACGGACTGGGCTACTGTCAGCTACGATATCAGATATCCTCTCGTGGTGGCCCGTACCACTGTTACGTAAGTGACATTCTATGGTTTGTCTTCCTTCCTTACCAGCAGGACGTGCCCGGAGAAAATTTTCAGGACAATGCCACATCACATATTGCACCAAGAACACGTGCGTTATTTTGAACTAACAAAGTTCAACGTTTGCTGTGGCCGTTTAAATCCCGGGATACATTTACCCATAGAAAATCTCTGGCACATTCATAAAAAACAGGTGTAGCGGTACCACAGTCCGCCAGTAACTTTTGATGAGCTTTGGAGGCGGTTCAATATAGACTGGATGGTTCTTCCGCAGTCCACCCTTCAGATACTACTTGATTCAATGCCACATCGCATACAGAAGGTGATGCGAGCCATTGGTGCCCACGCCGATTAGTAACTACGTCGATGCACATTTCGCGTATGACACTGAGATTCTAATCACAATTGTTCTGTATTGCCAAATATGTATTACCTGTAAAAAACAAATGTCTTAGCTCCAATCGTTTAAGATGTTCGATTTTCTTTTAACATAAGTGTGATTCTTCAGTAGAATAGGTGCAGTTGATACCGAAGCTTTACGTATATATACGATATTTTATCTGCTTTACGAAAAAAAAACATGGCGCAGAAATTTCTCAATTAGACACTCTATATGACATCCTGCAGAAAAAACAGTAAAACCTTCATAAAGAACCCTGACCCCAGATTAAGTATACGTCCTTAGAGTAAGTACAGTATATTGTGTTTAAACACCCACTCCACATTAAAGAAAATAGTCTTCCATCATTCGAGATTCCATTCCAGATTAGTACAAGACTGGAATCTGCACTATAACTTACGTTTTTGAAAAAAATATTTCTGTGCCACACACGAAGTAAACTCTCCAACCGCTTGACAGAACAGAAACGTGCTGTAAGGGATCATAATATCATAAAATCGGCTGTAGTGGAACATTCAACTAAGAAAACAATTCGAATTAAATCTTCCTTCCTCATCTCAACAAAAGAAAGCAGTTGGATACATTCAACAGAAAAAAAATCTGGCTTTAAACAGTGGTTTGGGCTCAACCGCAAAGATTCCGAATCTTTGAGATCCTATTCTTGGGTAATTAACACGCCTGATCGAAATTGCGTAGTTACCAATTCACTTATAGGAGTGTTCAAAGCCTTTTAAAATTTGGAATGGGAAGCACAGGTACAAAACCTTATTCCTTCTGCTTATGACAAGAAAATGTTTTGAATAAAGAACCAAAAAGAAGTGAAGAGCTGACAAAAAACACAAAACAAATACGAAATTTCCAATTCACGAAAAATATTAAAATATGTTCAAATTTTGTATTGCCTAATTAAGCAGAAAAATTGTTATTATGTGTCAGGGCACGTTTCCACAAAACCTTCAGTTGTCAAAATTTGGGAGACACATTTATAACTTCGCCTAATGAAAATTAATCGGCCTTATTATTAAAACATTAATCATTTTTCTCCTACTGTATTATATAAGATGCATTAAAATGCAGCACGAAATTCTGACTAATATGAAGTTACATAAATGCTAAAGTACCGAATTATTAAGAACACCTACCTTATGAGGTATTGGGTCTACCATGTGCTCATCAAATGTAGACATTTTTTCGTGTCACACATAGCTTATAATTCAAAATGTTTTTCGCATATTGGGTTTTCAAGGTAAACAACGGCTTTTCCAGAAGTATACTTGTACGCACATCATATTTCTATCAATATCTTGGTGTCCAATGGGGAAATAAAAAAAATTAGAGTTGTGTTAAAAAATATAAGTCACAGAATTAATGACATTTCGTGATGCATAATTTTAACACTAAAGAACATAAAATTATATGTTTTTTCAACATGCTTGCAGCCTTACTTGGATGTTTAACAGCAGGACTCAAAACACTACTTTCTGTTTGATATCCCTCAGAATCCCTTTGTGCAAAATACCTGCTCAAAATAATGCGCAATTACCGCTATAGGGATGACAAATGTTCGTCGGTGTTGTGGTAATTCATTTAAACAGCCTTCAACAGAACAGAAACTCATACACGGCGTTACATAACGCTGAAAATACTTTCCAACAGGTAAAGCACTTTGTATTCCCTTTGGTACATTTTCTTTTATTTATTTCTCCACAGATTTCATCGAAAGGTCAGTAATGAGGTGCCATATGAGAAAATAAATGAAAATATCGCATCTAGTTGTGTCATAAAATAAAATTCCTAGGAAATATTGGGAGTATTATTGTGTTGATGAAATTCTTGCCTGATATTGACAATAGTGCTGTGAATTATTACATTTAATTTGGAGAAAAAGGAAATATGTTGCCCACAAATTCATTTTCAGTTTTGCACTTCGTAGTCCATTCCATCTGAACATCACTTATAACGTAAAGCTTGCTTGAATTTCATTATTTCAACATTTTTAAAAAGCATTTCAATTTGTCCCAATCAAATTCAATATGTGCGTTTAAACAATGACTTGAAATTATTATTATTATTATACTGCAAATCTAACATTTTGAACTGAAGATTCTACTCAGCATCATCAACCGTAAAGCTAAATGTGTTCTGCAACCGGAGGAATAGCTTTTCGTGTTTATAAAAATTATTAAACATCTTTCAAACTAAGCTTTCAGCAAATTAATAATTTTGAAACAGTGCTCAACTACAAAAACGAATTTATCACACATGTCAACATATCTAGTACCTGTTTTGAGCTTCCCGAGGGCACGATTGTTTTGGCCTGCTGGTCGTGGTTTGGTGACATCTGTGATAAACTAATGTTATGATCAGTGGGCAGTATTTTAGTGTAATAATCGAGAATTATTATTATATTTTTAAAAAACGGTAAGTGAAGACCCTTGAATTAGCCGATTTCCTGTTAAGATTCTTAAATTTGGAAGTTAAGGTTGGGAGACAGAGACATCATTGTAACTCATAATTTGGCGTGCGAAAGGGGAAAGTACAGAAAAGCCCTTTTCTTCATGGACGTCGGAAAGAGAATGTGAAATATTTCTCAGCATTCCGTTTCTCATGCCGGCGAGATACTCAGTTTATTTGTTTCAACGTAGATCTGGATTTAATGAATTAAGCAAGGCAAAACATTTTATATTGGTCGTGATCCAAGATCATTGCACAAGATAGTGCTTAGACTAGTATCTCAAGGAGGCGTCGTTCCTCAAAGATGATTGCTGTTCGATGCCTTTCATTCCGAGTACTTTTTTCTGGGTACTGATTCCGTGTAACATTACAATTCAGTTTGATGTTTATTCGTATTTTACATTCTTTCTCTGAACGCAGATCTGCTGCCCTTCTCTCACTTTCAAAAAATTCTTGGGGTATGATATTTGTTAATTCTTCAAGGGTAAGATGCATTATATTTTTGGTAACACATCACGAATTAAAATAAAATATTTTATTTCCTAAAAACCAGGAATTTTGAATAAAAAAAAACATGAAAAATTCGTGATATTACCTTCCGGAAAAAATTTGCCCATATAACACAAATTAAAATCCTTATATCACAGCTTTTCATCATTTAAATTAATTGATTTCCCCACCACACATTACTTGTCGCGGAGAAATTGAAATATTATTTCAAATAATAAAAACCCCGGTGACTAAATTTCCATATGATGAAGATATAAATTATCCGCATTGAAATATCTCCATTCCATTTTTACGCTGAATTGCCTTCATCAAGACAACAAATGATCATATGTAGCGGATTTTAGGAAGGGAGTGTCGGACCCCAGGTCTTAAACAACCTTTAGAAATAGGAAGCTAGGAGATTTTGACTCGAGTGCCCGATAGGAAAATTACACGGAAGCGAAGTAGAAAGGAGGAGTAATACGCCCATATTTATTACCGGAGGCCAGTATTCAGGGTCCGTCGGCTTAACGTGCCCATCCTACGCACCGCGGATATTTAGTGGATCGAGTGTTCGTAGCAGGCTGGTACCGAACCTGAGGACCTTTCCGTGGCAGTCGCGAATGTTACTCACTAGTCCACCCACTGCCCATCAAAACAAAAAGTTCAATGTTTCCTTTAGAAATCCCAAAAATCTAATATTTTACTGGAAAATATTTTTTTAATTGAATTTGAAAAATGCCTGATTGTTTAACTATATTTTGACAAAATTACTCGAAATACAGCACAATGCTTTTTCTCAAATCAATATTCTTGGTTTGGCGTTGAAAACTGACCTCCTTCTAAGTTATTGCATAAAATATAATCAGAAATAAGTGTTCCTGATCCTGTAGAATGGCTATAGTACTTACATCATTTTAAGTAATATAAAACAGTGGTATTTTCTTTTCTCTTTTTATTTTTTTTACTTATGCAAAATTTTACTTTATTTCGCCTTCAATTGTTGTACTGCCCAGAGCCACTCCTGCAGATTTATTTGCAGCACCACGATATCCGTCGCTAACTAATATGGAGCTTTCTGCTATGGTTTTTGAGGGCATTAACAGCGATTGACTTTGAGCACCCCACAAGGCTTACGATCTCGGAGATTTTAAACCCCATTAGTTGGCCATTACACGTTTGACATTGTTGAACTCTTGTTTGTTCTTTGCCTTTCCCCTCTGTTGAACAAATGTAGCACTAATTAACAGGTATCAATATCTGGTACTTTTCATACAGTTTCATGACCTTCTCCTGCGCCGTCCTTTACCTGAAGTTGCTTCGATTTGCATAAAGACACGTTGATCATATTGCTTTGGCTCTTCGATGTATTTCTTTATGAATTTAACGAGCTTGGAATATATTCATTTTGACTGTTGGATCACGTTTGCGACAGAAAATAAATTGTGAAGCACACCAAATTTCTCGTTTCGAAATGAATAATCGGGAATATTTTGAGTTGAACAGCACACTGCCATTTTTTAAGTGTTTTATCCTTATAATTTGAAGATCGTACATGTCTTTTTCATGCAAAGTTAGAATGCCTGATTCCGTTTTGCAGATTGATTTTAAAGCGTACATCTTTCAGGACAACAAATTTGAAAATTGGAAAATTAAAATACATTAGTCAATTTTCTAAAATAAGAGAAGTTTCTTGTGCACCCAGGATTGTCAAATTTCACTGCCGACGGATAGTCGTAAAACTAATTTAAATAAATAGGAATGTTTTAAAGTAACCAAAATGGGTTATCGCGCTAGAAATTTTGTGAAATAATTGGTGGATAGCTTCGCTCTTTCATATGCAAATAAATATCAAGCCTCCTGATCTTGCATTATACGAGTGGTCCGTAGAAATTTCTTACAAGTCTGGTAAGCAGGTCCTCGAATACGTATGCAGGGGTGATGTTTTTGTCTTACGGTGGTGCTTTAAAATAAAAAAAATATGATCGACGACTACCTTCCGCCCGCCTATTTGCCTGTGGTGATCGCTAAATACCGAAATTGGACAATATCTTATCATTTGAGGCTGATATCCTTGGTTTTAAAAAAATTTAAGAGAGAGGTCTGTACTTTCAGATGCATCGTTGCCTCTATAAAAGATAAATGCATATTTTCCCTGGGAAAATTATAAAACTGTCGGACTGACACAGACTATTTGTTGAATAGCACTTGCACTTAAAGTTGTTATTGAAATCTCATAAGTGCTTGTTTAGAATATAATTCGTAGCAATATTAAGCATGCGAAAGTTGCAGTGTGACTAAAAAAACAGAAACAGTAATTTTCTTATTCGGTGACAGATGCAAATTTTATATTCACAATATACACTGACGGAAAAAAATCCCAACACCACGAAAAAATAGTTGTAGAGGAATGAAATGGTGACAATACATTTGTATAGGTAACATATTTAATCGATTAAGATTTCAAGATCACAGCTTATTGTAAGCGAGAGAAGAGCCATTTTAAATGTGAAATGCTGATACATTAATAACCGGCGTAACCGCCAGAATGTTGAATACAAGCACGCAAACGTTCATGCATTGTGTCGTACAGGTGCTGGATGTCAGTTTGTGGGATAGAGTTCCATGCCTGTTGCACTTGGTCGGTCAATACATGGACGGTTAATGCCGGTTGGGGATGATGCTGGAGTTGTCGTCCAATGATGTCCCATACGTGCTCGATTGGTAAAAGACCTGGTGATCTAGCAGGCCACGGCAACATGTCGACACTCTGTAGAGCATGATGGGTTACAACAGCTGTATGCGGGCGAGCGTTATCCTGTTGGAAAACACCCCCTGGAATGCTGTTCATGAATGGCAGCACAACAGGTTGAATCACCAGACCGACGTATAACTGTGCCGTCAGGGTGGGTGGGATAACCACGAGAGTACTCCTGCTGTCATTGGAAATTGCTCCCCAGACCGTAACTCCTGGTGTAGTTCCAGTGTGTCTCGGCCGCAGACAGGTTGGCTGCAGGCGCTCACCTGGCCTCCTTCTAACCAACACACGGCCATCACTGGCACCCAGGCAGAACCGGTTTTCATCAGAAAACACAACAGATCTCCACTCCGTCCTCCAATGAGCTCTAGCTTGACACCACTGACGTCGCAAACGGCAGTGGTTTAGAGTAAGTGGAATGCACGCTTCAGGGCGTCTGGCTCGGAGATGTGCTTTAAGTAACCGATTTGTAACAGTTCGTTCTGTCACTGTGGTGGCAACTGCAGCTCGAATTGCTGCCGCAGACGCGATACGATGCGCCACTGCCATACGCCATACATGGCGGTCTTCCCTCTCAGTAGTGCCACGTGGCCGGCCGGAACCCGGTCTTCTTGAGGCAGTACCTTCCTTTGACCACTGCTGACAACAATCATGCACACTGGCTACATTCCTGCCAAGTCGTTCTGCAATATTGCGGAAAGAAAATACACCTTCTCGTAGCCCTATTACACGACCTCGTTCAAACTCAGTGAGCTGTTGATAATGGCTTCTTCGTCTTCTTAAAGGCATTCTTGACTAACATCAACACCCTACTTCGAATCTCAACGATAACTAACGCTCAC
The DNA here is from genome assembly GCA_039090855.1 of Macrothele yani. Taxonomy (NCBI): domain Eukaryota; kingdom Metazoa; phylum Arthropoda; class Arachnida; order Araneae; family Macrothelidae; genus Macrothele; species Macrothele yani. The sequence continues at coordinate 27,455,214 of CM077018.1, read as the reverse complement.
GAACGTTACAGCGCGTATTTACAGCAAACCTGCTTTGCATGTTCCGAGGGGCGTTACTAGCGCCACACGTATGCGCCGAGCGCGAAATTTGCATAGCCGTCATCTTACAGATGTATTCTCACCGCCTACCAACTGTCGTTTATCTAACACAACTCCTTCTTGGTGTTGGGATTTTTTTTCCGTCAGTGTATTTTAATTTATTAACTTATTCGCAGATTTTAGGTTGAAAAAATCCACTTAAGCGCTGTAGTACACAGAACGGTGCCACTAAAGTTTTAGTGTCATCATATAGATTGTAGGATAATAAAGATATGTTTCATCGGTGTTGTACACAAGCCGCTGACACTAAGATCTTAGTGTACACACTGATAAAAACAGCATTTTGTGTACTACATTTAAAAAAAATAATCTTTTTTTTATTTTGATGTCTACGTATTTACCTGGTGTATCTCTATTGCTTTTATTGTGATTACTCTGTCTATAGTCTTATTCGCATTTATTACTACAAATATCTCACTTCGTTTTTGTTGCAAAAGATATCTTCAGGTGCATATGACACCCGCATAAATGGAACATTTGTGTGTTTCCAAATATGGAATTGCTCTCTGGAGTGCTTCTTTTTATGACAGAAAGGTAAAGGGAAGCACTTTAGGAACAGACAGCACAAGGCATTCTAAACGATTCCCATCTTAGTTTACAACCATATACGTACAAGTAGAAACTTCACGAAATCTGTTATCGTTTAATAGATCCATTAAACCATTCCACAAATTTTGATCTGCAAGCAAATAGAAATCTTTGAATTTCAAATTCCCTGCTCAACAAAATTAGGAGAGCACTCTTTTTTAACGATTTCATTCAAAGCAGTTGAGTAAAATGTTATTGAACTGTCAAAACATTCCCTCCGAATAATGCAAAACAGCTGTAAAAGACATTTAAACACGCAAATTAGCACAAATGACTTGAAAAGTGAGATCGATGCGAAAATCACTTAAATTGGGTGGTTCTTTCGGAACTGTATTCTTGAACCGCTGGTCGCGGGAGACGTAGTTTGTTGCGTTATCTCATGTTAGCATGCCAAATCTACACGATTTGCCAGAAAGCTTCGCGAGGTGAGCCATAGGAAGGTTCGAAGTTGGTCAAAATCAACGGATTGTAGCTTCCGAAATTGGAGCTAGCCGAAGTGCAATTGCACGCTAGTGGAGTCTGTCCCAACATACGGGAAGTGTTCGAAGACGTCCTGGTTAAGGTCGTCCACGAGTTGCCACCTCAACTGATGACAATTATTTATCATTAGCAGTCCTTTGAAACAGGGGACACAATGCCATCCAGGCTGCAAAGAAAAATTTTAACGGCAACCGAAAGAAGCGTATCGAAACAAACAATTCGCAGACGCCTTCACGCACTTCAATTGCATGCACGTAGGCCAGTTGTTTGTGTACCACTGACCTCCCGAGCTCGTATGGCTCGAAGAAACGTGGCAGAATAAATCTGTGATTGTGGACATGCCGAGTGGAGCCAATTTCTCTTCTCCGACAAGTCCAGATTCAACCTTGAGCCAGAAAATCGGCGGCTTCTGATCTGCAGAGAACGTGGCACCTGATAAAATTCAGCGCATGTCCAAGAAAGATAGTGTTTTGGTGAAAGCAGTGTGCTTATTTGGGCAGGAATAAGATTAGGTGGGAGTACTGACCTGTGCGTCATTCGGAATGGGACCGTGACTGCTCACAGCTACAGGGTCAAAATTCTTAAACCCCTGGTCGTGCCTTCTATTACTGCCATCGGCGATTCAGCCCTTTTTATGGATGACAACGCCTGACCTCATCGAGCATGTTTTGTGATTAAGATGTTTGAAGAGGAAACAGTAGAGCGTATGGAGTGGCCGGCATGCTCCCCGGATTTGAATCCGAACAAACATGCTTGGAACACATCAGGAAGACGCATTGCTGCTAAACCACCACCTCCGCTGACTCGCCTTCAGTTGACGAATGCCCTTACTGAAGAGTGAGGAGGAATCTCACAAAACCTCCTCCACCACCTGTTCAATTCAACGCCCCACTGGTGTGAAGCCGTCTTGCACGTTAGAGGTGACCATACACCTTATTAAACAGATGACAACGTTCGTCAATGCCTTTTTTTCTTCTCCAAATTATATGGGTAATAAATGATTTTTTTATAGCACCAGGTGTTTTTTCTGTGAAAATGATCTTTGTTACATTAAAACATGATTTTTCACTTGTCCTATCCTTTATTTTCTTGTCCCCTTCATAAGTATATTTTTTATTGTGCTGCATATTTACCAGCAGTTGTCTGTTCTCGCCAAATAACCTGCTCCCCTAATTTTGTTGAGCAGTGTATGTAGGTTGAAAATATCCAGGGCAAACTAAACTACGTCTTTATCCACAAAAAGCGGTGCAAAGTATTTTACTAAATAATCTGGAGCATTGTTATAATTAAGTGAATCCAGTGTAATAGCTTTGTGGAACTTGTTTCGTAATGAATAATTAAATACGCTCTTAAGGACCTGATATAGGTGCTGGCTGAAGTTTACGTTCGTTGTACGTAAACTTCAGCCAGCACCTAAACAAAATGTTACATTTATAAGGAAAAATACTAGGTGTTCCAAATGTCTTCTTTGAAGACCATAATTTCACGAGTAACGTAAAACCATAGCAGAAACTTTCGAGTAGCGTGCTCTGAAGTTTCTTCCCTAATGATTAAATTTACGATTTCGTTAAAAATGTCATAAAAGGAATAATAGGTTGTTCTTTTTGGTCAAAAAATTGCGTTTTTGAGGAAAGCCAGTGTGATATTTGATTTCAACAAAGAAAATGAAATTCATTTTTGGACATTGGGAGAAACAATCACGCTTCGATACATATTTAAAATTGTAGGAAGATAGAGACAATTTGAGATCCAAGCATGATTACTATTTTTTTTAATTGTAGTACCTAGAAGGAATCACGGTATTCAAATGAATGTTCTATCACGGATTCCCGATGTTACAGAAGAGAACTGATCACCTTTCCGGAGCTATACAAACATTTTCATCGGCAGTAATAAATAGCATACCCGACCTTCTAAGCTTCTCGTTTCCTGTTGATATTACTTTAACTTGCTTTGTACTAATACTTTCTACATTGTAATTTGATGGCCTGTCAAAATACAATGGTGCTTTCTTACTGATACGACGTACTTGAGAAAACTACACTGGCGGAAAGTGAAAAAAGAACACCAAGAAGGAGACCTCTGATACCAACAAAATTCATACAGCATAATACTGGAATACAGAGGATAACGTGATCAAAACATTATGGCAAAATACAGCTGTATTTGCTAGTAAACTGAAAAATAACATTTCCATGTAACATGGTTAGTACGAGGCTGGACCGCCATGAACTGCGTCACACTGTGCAATTCTGGCATGGAGTCTGTCGTACAGATGTTGGATGTAAGTTTGGGGTATTGAGTTCCAAGCATCCTCAACCTGGATGGGTAAATCGGGGATGGTCGTGGCTGGCCGTGGAGACCGGATAAGTCGTTGTCCCATAAAATTCCACACGTGCTCAATGGGGGAAATATCCGGTGAAGGTGCAGGCCATGGAAGTTGTCTCACACCCTGAAGTGTCTGTTGCGTTGCACGTGCCGTGTGTGGGCGTGCGTTATCTTGCAGGAAAACACCACGATTGACCGACCTTACAAATGGCACAACAACGGGCTGAATGATGTTGTTGATGTAGGAGGTGCTGTTTAACGTACCCGGTAACAACACTAGTTGTGCACGGGAGTCATAGATGATCGCTCCTCACACCAGGAGACCAGGTGTAGGCCCTGTGTGTCGCTGACGGATGCAAGAAGGGTGGAGTGTGTTCTTTTTCACTTTCCCCAGTGTATATAGCTTTTCTTCAAAGTCAGATGGCATTCTCTGATATACTGAAGTACGCCGCTTCAGAGAAAATTATTTTCTTTTCATAAAACGGCAAATCCATCCTCTTGAAGCAGTAAACCTTACACTGGATCCAAGTTAACGATACATTTCTCGTTCATTTTTTCCGAAGAATTTCACCAGTAACAGGAAAATCTGATGCACGCTGCTGCTTCACGAAATGATCTAGACGATCGTCAATCTCGGAAAATCTACCCGTCTGAGGTCCCGAAAGCATCTTTCGTCTTTTGGAGCACTGACTCAGCTTTTCCTTTGCTTCCTCCAAAGCTTTACATTCACTTCTGAAACTCCATACTTCCTAAAACAAGCGTGATTGCTATTTTTCTAGGCATAGGAAAGCACCTGCAGTTTAAACTTTGCTGGGTAATGTTGTGTTTAGAACACATCTCTGGACAGTATACACCACCTCCAAGCAACAAAATGCAGTGTTTCTTTCAAAGAACAATACTATGAGGCAAGCGACTGTACGTATTTTATATCTTTCGTCGAAGCTTCTCAACGAATGTAGAAGAATGGAGAAAGTTGGAGATTGTCAATGGCCATGGCAACAGTTCGACGCTTAGAGGAAATTCCTTCCGCTGGTGCGCAGCAACGACGAAACCTAGACTGTCAAGCATTTGCGAGACTCCCGATGTAGGTATTTGTCTCCGATTGTAACGCTCACCAGGACAAACATTTCGATTTTGGAGGGAAAAGGTGTGCGTTAGATTCGAGTAAATACGGTATTTGCTTTTTAATTCGCAGTGTCTTTGAATTAAAACGTACATATGTTTTATTATTAGGAAATAAACCGAATATTTTAGAAGAAATTCTGATTTTAAATTGCAAGTGTTCTCTTGCATATAAGTCAGTTAAAATATGAATAATGAAACATTTTTAATCCTAGAACATGACTTCAAGAAACAACCAATCCGCAGTTTTAAGATTAGTTTTCACTCTTGTGATAAATATGGAATCTAATCATGTTTTAAAGCCACACCACGGCATTTATTGTCTCTGCAATGGAAGTAACCCAGTACTTTCCTTCCCTGCTAGACTTTGAGTACGGTATTTATCTCCTGTGACAGAAGCCAAAGAAATAATACGCGATCTCCTGTGTTTTCACAGTAAACGTGTTCTCCTATTTCGATTGCCGTAGCATTGTTAGTACAGAAGTTCTGATTTCCGATATTTTTCGAAAATGATATGCAAGTGAGACCATGGATAATAAAGATGATTTGCTTTCACTACGGTCCGGAAATCCCTGCTACAAGTTCGTCGCTTAGGTATATTCATTTCTTGGTTCATAATCTGCTGTTCTGACCTGAGTTTACACGCGAAATGGAGCAAGAATCCGTGGTATCTGATTTCATATGTATAACCACTTCCTTCAAAAATTTAGGTTGAAAGGAACGATGCGTATATGCTCAGACAAACATGAAATAATTTACATTTGCAAGTAGAATAATGCAAGCATTATAATCTGACTATTTATCTTCAAGCTCTTAGGCAACATCTGTTAGTAAATAATTTGAAAAAATGTTACTTTAATTAAATAATTAACATAGTTTGTGTTTATTGTTTTTGCTTTTTTTGATAAACACCCCAATGAAGTTGTATTTTCGAAATATCTCACAGCTGATTGGTTATGACAATATGCAATTTTCAGAATTTACCTACAGAAAGAGGAAATTGCCCAGACTCGTGTGTATTGGCTTTAAATACTCTTTTTAGTAAATTAATTACAATTTCCTCCAATTAGTCGAAGCAGGAATTTTGCAATCTTCTGTTAGGTAGAAACATTATGTTATTATATGCGCAGGCAGATACAAGGGTATTTATCTAAGAAAGTTTTTTTATCTAAGTGCAGAAAACGTAGAACGGTAAAATAAAAAGGTAAAAACTTTGGTTAATCGTAGTATTTTTTAACAATAAATATTACTTTTGTTGTTTACTTCAATGAAGCAAAAGAATCTAAATCCCATGGATGTATTTGCACATTGAACAAACTTGCCGTATCATGAGATTAACACTTCTCTTTAATAAATCAAATGAAAATGAAAAAAATGTTCGTTTCCTTTCACTGAGCTATAAAAATTTACTCATCTTGCGCGTAGGAATACAAAAAAAGCTGCACAAAGTCAGTGCGTAGAAATTGCTGTCAATGGTTTACAATCTCCTTAACAGGGTTTGAAGTTCTCATAACAAAATACGTATTTGTTAAATAATAATTTTACGCATTCGGCAATGATTGGAAATTCCATGTTACAAGTAGCGCGGTAATAATATGCCACATAACGAAAATTTTTCAGTAGCGTGGTAATAGGGTAGCGCAAATTTTACAGCAACGGATCAAATAGTTTATCTTAAATTAGAAACATTCACTTGCATCATCATGAACATTACAGCATAAAGTGGCTTGCAACGAAACATTGCTCTACCAGTCGTCCTAATAATTTTCAAATTACGTGACACAGCCACATCTTCCGAAACATTTTTTATAGACAACGCGACGAAAAATGCCAATCCTTAACCAACGTACCTGGCCTGATTTGCATTGTGATAAGTAGCTGTTATATGTAGCATTACGAAAAAACTCTTAAGTAGTTGATGTGCTTAACCCTACAAAAACGTAATCTAATTTTCGGTCACTTTCTTGTGATGTACCTTCGTTTAAGGCTACGTAGTGCGTACGTTTTCTGTTATATTTTCCATTAAAATAATTTTTAAATCTTAAGTGAAATGCAATTTAGCAATGGTCCTTAGAAGGAGTTTTGTTTGTCTCAAAAAATATGAAACGAATCTCAGTTTAAGGAATATTTATGCCAGTGTTTCGTGAATTAAAATAACGGAAATAAAATTGGAGAATATTCACTAGAAATAAATTGAAATTTGAGAATTTTCTAGTGTTAAATATTTCAAAAAATAATTGCTCACCACAGCAGAGCATTTTGCACATGTTTATATTAAAACTATGTATGTATTTTCGTGACTCGTTCAACTAAACGCATTTTTTGCCATTTAGCTAGCCAAATCCCTATAAGGGTGTTAACCCAAGTAGCACATGACGTTTAAAAGACGTCGCATTTCGGTTGCAAAAGTTGATATTTGGTCTTCCGTACAAGGACTTTTGATAAACGTTTGTTAAATGTTACATCCGTTACCGTTGCGATTTTGTCACATTCATTACGTTTGCTAAGCGTTGCATTTTCGTCATGTTAGCAAGGCACAGCTAATCTTTGGCGTGACATTACATTCAGGCAAAAAAGAACAAAATTATACTGTTGATAAAACAGTAAGCTTGTGTATAATTGATAAAGATTATTGAATTCCTCCTTTTTTTTTTTTTTTTTGCTTATACGACTAGAAGATTTTATTCCATTGGTTTTAAAGCAGCTTCTGGTCTGCGGCTGCGTCGTTCTCTAACCTGCTGTTACGTCACTTGCACTACGGACGGCGAGTTATGGTAAGGCTGAACTCGATCGTCCAGAGCTGCATGCCTAATCGATGGATTTTATCATTCTTAAAAGGTAAGTTCTTTTCCTGATTTAATTCATAGGCTTCGATTTCGAACACAATTCATGTATTCGCTTCGTAACTCTTGGAGATTCCCGTAACACGTGAAGACATTCATGTATTCGTTTCGTACACGTGAAGGTAGGCTTAACACGTGAACACATTCATGTATTTTCTTAACAGGTGTATATATATCATCGACTGCATTTTAAACTAGGAGTAGTAAAGAATTTGTTAGATTTTCGGATCTAAACACAGCTGCTTCGTTTTTAATTTTGTATTTTCGTGAAAGAGTACCAAAAATATATTTCCAGGAAACGAAATTTTAGACCTTTTCATTTTATGAGCTACTTAATATTTGGTTAGATTTTTAAATAACAAATGCAGCTAGTTGTAAAAGAAATTCTAATTCTTCAAATGTTTAGAGAGTATTGAATTTATACTTAATTACTCAAATGTGCTTCCATGTGCCTCTGTGTAGCAAACATTGTTACAAACGCAGCTTATTGGTATGTTAGTTATAAAGGATACCCTATATTACTGTTATCATATATTAGATCAGCATTTCTTAGGGCTCATTCAGCCAGTTTTTGTGCAAGAAATATATTGGGTGTAGAGTAACAAACGGAATAAGCTCTTGGAGAGATACTTATTAAATCCAGAAAGCTTCAAGGTTGAAAAAAATTCAAAACCCACCTTGTACAGAGTCCTGTGGCCAAGAAGTAAATTGTCAGTCACAATTCAAAGTCTACGTAAGGCACGCAAAAATTTACCTTTTTTCTTTTTTTTTTTTTTGAAAATGCACATTTTATACCAGATGTGAATTAAGCTTACTGAAATCATAATGTATCTGTATCCAAATGGAATATATACAAATATCCAATGCAACATTTTGTTAGATTGTGGGAGTACACACTTACATCCAAATGTGCCCATCTCTCCCTTCCACATATCAGAGTTGTGCCTATCAAATAATAAAGCAGAGGAATGCTATTGAACCTGTCACAGGCAAGGTGGCCAAATGCTTTGCTTTTTCAGTTACAATTTACTAAATTTTTGTTCAAATTTCAGGAATGCAGGGGTGGGAGAAGTTGGAAGCAGAGTTGTATAAAAATAAAATGTATCTGTGAACACAACCATTGAAACAAAACTTGCTGCAAACCCGCATATCACGATGACAATATAAGATAATTTAAAGAAACAATAAAAAAATAATTATTAGGACATTACAAATTCCGATGACGGCAAAATACAATTGAATATGTGTGTGAAATTGACCTTTATGGCAAAATATTGGATTATGAACCTCATAAAAACAAGCGAATTAAAAGAAACATTTTATACCCAGAAAACAGCTCCATTAATGAACCTTTAAAAACTATAAAAAGTATTTTCAACAGCTCAGTTCAAAAATTACTGAGCCGCCCCCGGTGGCGCAGTGGTCTAAGCGATGGCCTCTGATCATTCGTCTGAACGGGGTCCGGGTTTAAATCCCAGGGAGGCATGGATGTTGTGTTTGTCTTACAGCACTAGCTCCCTCCCTTCCCTAGAACCAGTGACCCTAAATTAGTAACGGGCGACTGCTTATAGCCCATTGAGTTGCTCACGGTGGTCGTTAAACCTCCAATAAAAAAAAATTACTGTCGACTTACAAATTACTTAAGGAAAAGATTTTAATTTAATAACTAGTTGCTGCAAGAGGAACCTGGCAATAAAATTTAAATTTTTTCTGTGTAAAGGAAACTTTTGATACAGTTCCTATGTATTGAGAAACAGGCCTTGATAAAATCTAGAGGCCACAAACATCCAATTGTGCCCATATTGGCAAAATCTGCTAATAATTTGAAAACTATCGGCGTGCGCACATACTTTTACATTCTACTACTTTGGTTGGAAGTATAGTTTTATGAGGATTTTTTTTTCTAATTTGAATTAATTTTCTCCCAACAATATTATTTTTGAATGCATATCATTGCTCCTTTGTTTCTGTAATGCTTCAAAACCATCTTGATAGCTGTTTACTTTTGGTGCTACTGGTTTTGAATTTAATGTTCACTTTGAATTTTGTAGCTGTTTGTTCCCAAATGGCAAAAGTAATAGACCAATTTTTGTATTTGCTAGTTGAGTCTGTATCTTCAGATTTCTCTGAATGAATAATCTTTTCTAAGCAATTAAATTAGAGAGCCACAAACCAATATTTCTATTCACTGTCGCATTAACACTTTTCCGATCAGGCCAGTGCTTCCTAATTAGCCTTTCTCTGAATTATGGATCTCTTCTATTATCAGATTGTTAAGGGCAACAGATTGAAGGCTGGATCACATAGCTACGCTGTGTAGAAAAGCCGTACAAACTGTCACAGTTTGATTGTACACATTTTTTTCAGCAATGCATGTATATATATATATATATATATATATATATATATGGGGTGTAAGGTCAGGTGATGCGTAACATCACAGCCTCTCTTTGACAAATGTCAACCCCGCCTTCTCGTGGTGCATCCTGTTCTTACTAAAGGGGCTCTGACGACCGCCAATAGCGGTATAACTATACCATCGGGATTAGAGGAAATTCTATCCCACACTCACCAACCCGCTTGGCCAGCGTGGTGAGTTATGGCCAAACCCCTCCAAAATGACTCCACAACTTAAATCTTGGCCCTCAGTCTCCGGCAGCTGGAATGTACCTGGCCAAGGCAGCGGCCAGTGCGACATGAAGGCAGAGGGTGCTAAGAATCCCCGGAGGACCGGACTAGGCTGCCATCTGATGCTGACCTTGGCAACGTACAATGGACGCTCCCTATCTTCTGATTCAAGGCTTCTTGAATTGGAAGAGGAACTACAAAGGATCAAGTGGGACATCGTGGGGCTAAGTGAGGTAAGGAGAAAAGGAGAAGATCTCATCGAACTGAAAAGTGGACATCTCTTCTACTATCGTGGGACAGATACTGGCAGAACTAGTGGTGTTGGATTTATAATAAACAAGAAACTGAAGGATAAAGTTGTAGAAGTTGAAAGTTCCTCTGACAGAGCTGCACGGCTTGTTATCCAACTCTCGAAAAGATACCAGGCTCAGATTATTCAAACTTATGCACCCACCACAAGTCATCCTGAAGAAGAAATTGAAGAATTTTATGAGGAAATTTGTCATCTAAATAATAAAGGTAAGCAGCACTTGAAAATAATTATGGGAGATTTCAATGCAAAAATAGGGCAACGGCAACAGAATGAAACTTCAGTAGGTAAATTCGGTCACGGCAACAGAAACCAGCGTGGAAATACTCTCGTTGAGTTTGCAGAGGCAGAAGGGTTTTTCATCTTGAACTCCTTCTTCAAGAAAAAGCCACACAGGAAATGGACATGGAGACATCCAAATGGGACGACAAGTGAAATTGATTTTATTATGTGTAACAAAAAATTCGTCATAGAAGACTGCAGTGTACTAAACAAGTTCAACACAGGTAGTGACCATAGATTGGTGAGATGTAAGATGCACCTCAACACTAAACTTGAACGTGGCAAGCTCATAAGACAAACAAAATCTATTGACATAACCAACCTTAAAAAACACCATAATACCTTCAAGTTGGAACTGAAGAACAGGTTCTCTGCTTTAGAAGGCCTAACATCGGAAGAAGTGGACATCTCTGAAGTTAACAGAAAAGTAACCAAAGCTCTTATGGAAACAGCAACAAACTTAGCTGGGTCTAAGAACAAGTTGCATGTAAATAAATTATCCGGAAAAACGAAAATGTTGATGCAAAAAAGAAGAGAAATGAGGACAACTAAAGAAGATGTGACTTCCAAAGTGGAATATATAGAGCTATGCAAGACAGTACGAAAAAGTATCACTGAAGACGTAAGAAAATTCAACTGTGAACTAGTGAGGAAAGCAATTGAAAACAACCAAAGCCTAAAGATAGCAAAGGGACATCTCAGTAAGGGAAGAAAACAGATTATGGCACTGAGAAAAGAAGATGGTTCTGTAACAAGAAATAGAGGCGAAATTTTGACAAGAGTGAAAGATTTCTACTCCAAATTATATAAAAGGGATGATACATGCACTCCAGACATCATGAAAGATACCAGTACCAGAGTTCCTCCAGTCCTTCCAGCAGAAGTTGCACATGCAATCAAGAACATGAAGCGGGGAAAAGCTCCAGGAGAAGATGGAATTACTGTAGACATCATACAAGAAGCAAGTGGAGAAATCGAAACAGTACTCGCCCAAATTTTCACTCGATGCCTTAATGAAGGAAAGATTCCTGAGGATTGGAACACCGCTACAATGATCCTGCTACACAAGAAAGGTGACATTGAGGATCTCGGAAACTACAGACCTATCAGCCTCCTATCAGTAGTTTATAAAATCTTCACCAAAGTTCTTTCACACCGCTTGAAGGTAACACTGGACATGGCTCAACCGAGAGAACAAGCTGGATTCAGGAGTGGCTACAGCACAATAGATCATATCCATGTGCTGAGAGAACTAATTGAAAGAGCGAGGGAATATGAACTTCCATTGTGCATGGCTTTTATCGATTATGAAAAAGCCTTTGATTCGGTGAAACCATCAGCAGTTACAATGGCTCTGAAAACCTGCAGTATTGAAGATGCATACATTAATATTATTAATAACATCTATGAAAATGCAAGTGCAAAGATTAGGCTGTTTGAAAATACAACACACATAAAAATTGGAAAGGGAGTGAGACAAGGTGACACCATATCTCCGAAGCTCTTTAATGCCACATTGGAGGGTGTTTTTCAGTCACTGAGCTGGGAAAACAAGGGGATAAAGATTAATGGAGATTATCTAACCCACCTTCGTTTTGCTGATGACGTAGTCATTTTTGCAACTAGCCCATCAGAGCTGCAGAGTATGATCCAGGAACTTGCTGACAAGAGTAAAGAAGTGGGATTAAAAATGAACTTTCAGAAGACAAAAGTGATGTTCAATGCTTTTACAAGAAATGAAGATTTATCGATTGATGGAGAAAAGCTGGAGATAACAGACACGTACGTTTATCTTGGACAGCAGATATCAAGTGAGGGCTCTCTTAACTTATGTAAAACCAACCACAGTAATCAGGAACTTGAGTTCCTAGACTTAAGCATTAAGCTCAACAGAGGTAACCCATCTATTAGCCTCTTTGATAAAAGAGTTAATTTTCCTTTCAAAGTAATTAAATATCTACACTGGAATAATAACATTTCAACCAAAGTAATTGAGAATGTACTAATTTCTCAGGTCCTAAGAATTTCAAGAATTTGCAGCAACAATTTGGACTTCAATTACCACATTAATATACTATTAGAAAGTTTTCTAGAGAACGAAATTCCTTCTTCTTTCATCAAAAGAACTTTAAGAAAAATTATTCTGAATAATAGAGTAAGGTTGGCAGATCTGCTTTAATTTTCTACACAGTTAATAATATGATTCTGACCAATCAAAGCCGTAAGGAAGTTGGCTAGAGGATGCCTATTAACTACCTAAAGGAACCTTAGTGCTATGGATATGACGGTCCTATTAAAACAAAAAATTAAATAATATAAACAAAATCACAAAAAAAGCTTAAAAATCTGTTTATAAAAGAAAATAAAAACAAATAAAAAAGAAAACTAGTTATTCATCACTAGGATAGCTATACTAAAAATAGTAAAACCAACATTAAAATTAATAAGATTCTGATTAATCTATAGAAGCTCACTAAGGTGATTTAATACATGCAAAGATTATTGAATAAACTGCTCGTGTATTTTATAATATTTCTCATGTATTCTGCTCATTCTGATCATACAGATCCACAGTCTTAAGTTTATATATTTTTTTCTCTGGTTAAAATCTCCGCGCGTTGGTTTCTTGCTGTATGAGGAGGCCATCAGCCCCACCCTCACTGCCCCCCAGCGTCTAGGGAGTGGCGGAAGAGGTCAGCCATGTTCTCCTCTTGTGAGGAGAAAAGTTTTTGTCACACAAGAGGTAAGCTCTCTTCCTTGTTTTTGGGTTCTAGGTTTTATAAGTTCAATGTTTGTACTTTATGTATCTTTTCTCTGTCGTTTTTTAGCTTTTCAGCTTTTAAGCATTGGTTTGTCTGTTAACATTTATGAGGGTTTTAACTCTTACTTTTCTTTGTAACTTTGAGCGTCTTTTGGGGTACCTAGGAACAGAAGATGGCTAAGCTCGTTCCTTTTCTATGCGCTGTCTATGCGCTGTTTTTTCAAAGTAGTTAAGTTCTTAATAACTAATTAATTATGCACTTAAAGCACTGCTGAAATACTTTGTACATATTGCAACTAACTGTTTAAGGTATATAACTTTCACAAAGTTTTCTTTAGTTAATTATTATCTTTAACTTATTCTCGTTTTCGTGCTGTCATAAGTTGTAGAGTAGGGGGTTTTAGACTCAAGTTTTCTTTCAAAAATCTGTTCGTTATAAATTAACATTTTTCTTTTTTAATTGCAATGTAAAATTTGGATTTCTTTTGCATTGTTTTTCAGGTTTAAATTCTCTCTCAAACGAACTTGGAATTTCGTTATAGCTGAAAATCATTTCTATTTATTATGTCACTCTCACAGCTTGAGTTCTCTTTAATCTTCTTCTCTCTGTTTAATAGTAACAGATGAAGAGCATGGGTCGGGCCATGAAGGTTAATGGGTGCAAGCGAAATTGTTAACTAGTGCTAGGTCATGCTACTCTACGGAGAACATGACTTATATATATATTTTTTAAACTATTTTAGGTGGGAATGTTACTTGCATCTATGGCCTTGCAGAAACCCATTTCCAACTAGGTCTTTGTGGAAGTGAGAAAATGCAGAGTTTTTGCTGGTCCTTGATAAAGCCAAGGCTCAGTATTCTCGACACCTTCTACATTCAGTTGTTTTATTTTATTTTTTTATCTTTTCTCCTTTTACTCACACAGGTAGATACATAACCTTTTCTATGTTGTACTAGGTGTGAGTCAAAATTATATATGTATTTTTTTGCTTAGGTATCTTCTTTATAGAATATATAGACTCAAGTTTTCTTTCAAAAATCTGTTCGTTATAAATTAACATTTCCTTTTTTAATTGCAATGTAAAATTTGTTTTTCAGGTTTAAATTCTCTCTCAAACGAACTTGGAATTTCGTTATAGATGAAAATCATTTCTATTTATTATGTCACTCTCACAGCTTGAGTTCTCTTTAATCTTCTTCTCTCTGTTTAATAGTAACAGATGAAGAGCATGGGTCGGGCCATGAAGGTTAATGGATGCAAGCGAAATTGTTAACTAGTGCTAGGTCATGCTACTCTACGGAGGACATGACTTATATATATATTTTTTAAACTATTTTAGGTGGGAATGTTACTTGCATCTATGGCCTTGCAGAAACCCATTTCCAACTAGGTCTTTGTGGAAGTGAGAAAATGCAGAGTTTTTGCTGGTCCTTGATAAAGCCAAGGCTCAGTATTCTCGACACCTTCTACATTCAGTTGTTTTATTTTATTTTTTTTCTTTTTTCCTTTTACTCACACAGGTAGATACATAACCTTCTCTATGTTGTACTAGGTGTGAGTCAAAATTATATATGTATTTTTTTGCTTAGGTATCTTCTTTATAGAATATATATATATATATATATATATATATATATAGTGCTATATATGAACTTGAACTTGTTTAGTGCTAAACAAGTTCAACACAGGCAGTGACCATAGATTGGTGAGATGTAAGATGCACCTCAACACTAAACTCGAACGTAGCAAGCTCATAAGACAAACAAAATGTATTGACATAACCAACCTTAAAAAACACCATAATACCTTCAAATTGAAACAGAAGAACAGGTTCTCTGCTTTAGAAGGCCTAACATCGGAAGAAGTGGATATTTCTGAAGTTAACAGAAAAGTAACCAAAGCTCTTATGGAAACAGCAACAAAATTAGCTGGGTCTAAGAACAAATTGCATGTGAACAAATTATCAGGAAAAACCAAAATGTTGATGCAAAAAAGAAGAGTGATGAGGACAACTAAAGAAGATGTGACTTCCAAAGTGGAATATATAGAGCTATGCAAGACAGTACGAAAAAGTATCACTGAAGACGTAAGGAAATTCAACTGTGAACTAGTAAGGAAAGCAATTGAAAGCAATTGAAAACAACCAAAGCCTAAAGATAGCAAAGGGACATCTCAGTAAGGGAAAAAAACAGATTATGGCACTGAGAAAAGAAGATGGTTCTGTAACAAGAAATAGAGGCGAACTTTTGACAAGAGTGAAATATTTCTACTCCAAATTATATGAAAGTGATGATACATGTACTCCAGGCATCATGAAAGGTACCAGAGTTCTTCCTGTCCTTCCAGCAGAAGTTGCACATGCAATCAAGAACATGAAGCGGGGAAAACTCCAGGAGAAGATGGGATTACTGTAGACATCATACAAGAAGCAAGTGGAGAAATCGAAACAGTACTCGCCTAAATTTTCACTCGATGCCTTAATGAAGGGAAAATTCCTGAGGATTGGAACAACGCTACAATGATCTTGCTACATAAAAAAAGGTGACATTGAGGATCTCAGGAACTACAGACCTATCAGCCTCCTATCAGTGGTTTATAAAATCTTCACTAAAGTTCTTTCACACCGCTTGAAGGTGACACTGGACATGGCTCAACCGAGAGAACAAGCTGGATTCAGGAGTGGCTACAGCACAATAGATCATATCCACGTACTGAGAGAACTAATTGAAAGAGCGAGGGAATATGAACTTCCATTGTGCATGGCTTTTATCGATTATGAAAAAGCCTTTGATTCGGTGAAACCATCAGCAGTTGCAATGGCTCCAAAATCCTGCGGTATTGAAGATGCATACATTAATATTATTAATAACATCTATGAAAATGCAAGTGCAAAGATTAGGCTGTTTGAAAATACAACACACATAAAAATTGGAAAAGGAGTGAGACAAGGTGACACCATATCTCCGAAGCTCTTTAATGCCACATTGGAAAATGTCTTTCAATCACTGAACTGGGAAAACAAAGGGATAAAGATTAATGGAGATTATCTAACCCACCTTCGTTTTGCTGATGACATAGTCATTTTTGCAACTACCCCATCAGAGCTACAGAGTATGATCCAGGAACTTGCTGACAAGAGTAAAGAATTGGGATTAAAAATGAACTTTTAGAAGACAAAAGTGATGTACAATGCTTTTACAAGAAATAAAGATTTATCGATTGATGGAGAAAAGCTGGAGATAACAGACACATACGTTTATATTGGACAGCAGATATCAAGTGAGGGTCACATTGATAAAGAAATTAATCGGCGTACAAAACTTGCCTGGAGAGCTTTTGGAAGAAACAGCATAATTTTCAAGAGCAATATGCCATTATGTCTTAAAAGAAAAGTGTTTGATCAATGCATCCTTCCAGTGCTTACGTATGGTGCAGAGACGTGGACCTTAGCTAAAAGAGACATACAAAGGCTGCAGACAACTCAAAGAAGCATGGAGAGGTGCATGCTTGGTGTTACCAGGAGAGATAAGAAGAGGAACACGTGGATCCGAAAAATGACAAGAGTGGAAGACATCATGATCAGAGTTAAATCCCTGAAATGGCAATGGGCTGGACATACTGCCAGAAGGACAGACCATCGATGGACAGCCGAAATTTTAGATTGGATTCCAAGGGACAGGAAAAGACCCAGAAGAAGACCACATGGAAGATGGGTGGATGAAATTCGAAAGTATGCGGGAGTGACATGGAGGAGACTGGCACAAGACAGACCGTTGTGGAGGAAACTTGGGGAGACCTTCGTCCAGCAGTGAATTGATAATGGTTGACAATGATGATGATGATGATGATATATATACTGGTCACAAAAAGTTAGGGATATTGCATGAAGTGAAGCCACGTAACATAAACGCCAGAGTGTGTTTACAAAAACAATTCAATGCGCAATTTCTGCTCACAACAAGTAGTACCACAATATAGACAAAAGTGTATATTCAGAGAATGTCCAAACCTCTGGATTTCAGTATCCAGTAACACTACCTATGTGTCGAAGAACGTCTTGACACCTACGAAGCATACTTGCAGTGACATTATTGATTAGTGTTTGGTGCAGTTAGTCCCATATTAATCAACACATTACAGAGGTCAGCCAGTATACTGGGGTATGGAATACGGTTATCTAAATGTTGCTGTGTATAGATTCCCAAATTTTCTTAGTAGTATTAAGGTCAGACCTGAGGTAGCTGTAAAGATTCGATCTTGTGGTTTTCCAGCCAGGGCCGGTCCAAGGGGTAGGCCAGGTGGTAAATGTGTAGATTAGCGTCCTAAATTATTTCGTTGAAAAAATTTTAGTACCTGGAAAAAGTGCGATGTACAGATTTTAGTGTATGGAAATTAATGTCAAATGGTGCAAAAATTGCATATTTTAAATGTGTTTTAAAGATATATTTTTTTCGTAATATTGACCTGTGAGTCTGACGCTGTGAAGAGAAGCTGCGGTAGGCCTAATGTATTGCTCCGGCAAAGAATGTGAAGCTTTGGTCCTTTAAAAGGAAGGTTTGTTGCTGTGCCAAAATGATGGGCGGAAAAGTACAAGAGAAAGAGGTTATGTTGTTGACAGGAGAGCAATAAATGTAGTGATACGCTACAGAAAATAGGTCCACCGCATCCACCCTTTATTTTATAGTATCCTGTATGTTGTTGGCAGGAAAAACCGGGGGAAAAAAACCTCTTCGATTTGCAAACGATATGTATGAGTAAGATAGAAACTGACCTGCGAACAAGCTATTAACACAGGAGAACCAAAAGTGCAGTGACACAGCAAATCAGCTATGAATGGAAGCTGTTCAAACCAGAACCGAAAGTTATAGTTCCATAGTTTCCTGTTCAACATAGAAAAGCATGTTAGTACTTTCTATTTTGAATCAAGGAATCATATGTGAAAGAACGAAAAATTTCTCAACATCGCTTTAAAAACAATCACAAAACATGAACGAACTATATTGTGTAGCGTATGAGTATAACACGGCTCGCCCTCGTGGTAACAAAATACGCGCTTGGACTTGTAGTCGTCCGCGCGTAAATTAAACGCTGCAGCGAATCTTCCTTTCAATGAAGCAAAGCTTCACATCGTCGCCGTAGCGATGCGCAGAGTCACACAATATAGACGCACACGCGTACGCCCTACGTGGATAGTTTGCAAATTATTAGCAGATTTTGCAGATAATTTTTGTTTGTAGATAAAAAAATAAAAATGTTATTACAGCAATTAAAACACTTAAGGTTTTACTAAGATTAATATATTTAATTCTATCTTAACATGAGAATGTTCAACTATTTTTCACATCTTCCGATAGTTATTTTGTTTTTGCAGAAGTTTCTGGCCTCTTGATTTTATCAACGCCTGTTCTCAATATATAGGAACTGTAACAAAAGTTTCATTTACACAGAAAGATTTTTTTATTTTATTGCCAGGTTACTCTTGCAGTTGCCAGTTATTAAAATAAAATATTTTCCTTATATATTTTATAAGTACTATTTTTGAATTAAGTTGTTAAAGATGCTATATATAATTTTTGAAGGTTCATTAACAGAACTGCTTTTCTTGATTTAAAAATTAGTCTCTTGTTTTTATGAGGTTCATAGTCCAAAAATTTTTAAGTTTTGGTCTTAAGGTCCATTTTACGCACATTTTTGCGGATTCAGTCGTAATGTCCTTTTGCCCTCTCTGGAATCTGTAATGTTCTAATAATTATTTACTGTTATATTAATTTTTCTTTAAATTATCTCGTTCCATTGTTAACGTGATTTGCGGGTTTCCAGCAAGTTTTCTGTTTCAATGGTTGTGTATGCAGTCACATTTTATTTGTATGCGCCTCTGGTGATGCATTAGGCCTACCGCAGCGTCTCTTCACAGCATCACACTCACAGTTCAATATTGCGATAGAAAATCTTTAAAACACATTTAAAATATGAAATTTCTGCACCATTTGCCATTAATTTCCGTACTCTAAAATCTTTACGTCACACGTTTTCTAGGTACTGACATTTTTCCGACGAAATAATTTAGGACGCTAATACACATATTTACCTGCCAGGTAGGCAGCCACCAAATGGAAGGGATGCCCATGGATTTATAAATTTTCTTACATAGTAAAGTTATCCGCTAACTTTTTTTTCTTTTATGAGCTAGTCTGTATTTGCCACAAAAATGAAAGCTGAATACTCCTTTGTTGTTTCTCTGGCACATGCAGAGTTCCTATATATATACCACCAACAACAAGAAGCATTTTCAATTCTTGTGCGTTTTTTTTCTGAGAATACTTCTCTGCTGCTTTTACGCATTTGGGTCTTCAGGGGAAAAAAATTAACCTTTTTTTTTTTTTTTTTTTTTTTTTTTGTTGTTGTTTGTTCCTGATGTTTGTTGACATTTTTATATACACTGAGTGGCCACTTTCTTATGACTACCTGACAGTTTTAAGCAAATGAGCTATGGCTGCACGCTGTTGACGCCAGAGGGTGAGGCTAGTATAAAAAGGGAAAGCTTAGTGCTGGCGGCAGTAGTAGAAGTGATTTTTGGGTGACGAGATGGGTAAAAAATGCAATTTGACGGACTTTCAACATGGGATGATTGTAGGAGCTCGGAGCCATGGAGTGAGTATCACCGAAACCGCCGCATTCGTGAAATGTTCCAGAGCAGCTGTTGTTAAAGTGTTTAAAGATTGGACTGTCAGCCAAAAAACTGGGTCTCTACGTGCAACGTGTGGTCGTCATCGACTAGTGACTGCTCGGGCGGAACGGAGAGTGTCCAGACTGGTAATAGGCAACAGTGCAGCAATTACAGACCATCTTAGTCCAGGATCCCTCAAATGATCTGTGCACGCACTGTTCGCCGTACACTGCACGGATGGGATATGGCAGAAGGAGGCCTGTTCGAACACCTTTGCTGTCTGCAGTTAACAAGAGAAAATGTATCCACTTCGCACAGGAGCAGAAGGATTGGGCAGTCGATAATTGGAAAAAAATTATTTGGTCCGATGAATCACGTTTTCAGTTGCACCATGCCTATGGCCGAGTGAGAATTTGGCGGAAACAGCACGAAAGCATGGACCCCAAATGCATTGCTACAACCCTTCAAGCTGGTGGAAGCAACGTTATGGTTTGAGGAATGTTTTTCTGGCATGATTTGGGCCCTTTAATTCATGTTGATCAACGTCTGACTGGCACATCATATCTAAACATCGTTGCTGACCAAGTACATCCTGTCATGTGGATGGTTTATCCCAATGGCGATGGCTACTTTCAACGTGATAATGCGTCTTGCCATAGTGCTCGTATTGTACACGATTGAATTCAGGAAAATGCCGGTTAGTTTACTTTGCTTAGCCGGCCCCCACAATCTTCAGATCTCAACCCCATTGAGAATTTGTGCGATGAAATTGAACAAGCCATCAAACAGCTGGTTACACAACCCTGCAATTTCACACTCCTGGAAAGTGCTATTCATCAAGCATGGTCTTAGATTCCAAAAACAACCTATCAACATCTCGTGGAGTCCATGCCACGAAGAATCTACATCGACGCAGTATTAAAGGCAAAAGGTGGCCCAACGAAGTACTGAAGGGGTGGTCATAATAAAGTGGCAACTCAGTGTATAACAATAAGGCTTGAGTGACAAGCCTTATTTTTATGTACATCTTGGAAATAAATCCCAAATTCTCACAGCTTAGGGTAAAGCGGAAAAAAACACTTTTTACTATGAAAACTGCAACAAAGCTCCTACAGATTGCGAACCATATATAAATCAATGGTTTTCCATCCACTCATTGATAGCGCATTGTTTGCTATTCAGGAAAGATTTACTCAGTTGCAAAAACTTTCCAACGCTTCGGGTTTCCTTTAAAATTTGAAGAAATTGCCTGGCAGGGGATTCTTTAAAAGAAAAGTGTATTCAGTCAGAAAAATTCCTTAAGGATGCTGACAGTGAAGAAAAAGATATCGATTCGGAGCAACTGTTTGAAGAGCTGAGGCATTTGCAAGCACTTATGAGCAAATGCAGCTCAGCTACTACAATAGAAGCTCTAAACTTCATATTCCAGTATGATATGGTTCATTGTTATCCCAACAGTAGAATTTGCTTTCGAATATTGCAATTCCTGTCTGTAGAAAGCGGGAAAAGAAGTTTTAATAAATTAAAGCTGATAAAGATTTATTTGAGATCTACAACGATGCAGGAACAGCTATCAGCTTTATCCATCATTTCTATTGAAAACGATATTGCACAAAAAATTTCTGAAGCAAAGAAGAGGTTTTTGCAAAGTAAAGCCAGACGTGAAAGTTTCATGTAAATAACACAAACAGCTATGTATGATTCAGTCATTTTGTGAGTAAAATTATCATTATTATATTGGACTATTTTTTTGTAGCATAGCATATAATAGTGAGTTAGTGACATATCTACTGGGCATGCGAAGTTGAGATTAGAGCTATTTGCTGTGTTTGGGTCCATACTGCAAAAAAAAAAAAAAAAAAAAAAAAAAAGATCAAAGGGGGGGGGGGGATCAAAGGAGTCTTTCTGGCTGTCGGAAAAAGAATGCCATGATGACAGCACTTTCAATAGGTTTCATCAGTGGTTTAGCTTTTTTTCTCTTCCTTTTTTTTTAAATTTTCATTCCAGTTAATTGTAACTGCAGCTTGTGCTCATTTTTTTTTATTGGAGGTTTAACGACCACCGTGAGCAACTCAATGGGCTATAAGCAGTCGCCCGTCCCTTATTTAGGGTCACTGGTTCCAGGGAAGGGAGAGAACCAGTGCCGTAAGACAAAAACAACATCCATGCCTCACCGGGATTCGAACCCGGATCCCTTACGGACGAATGATCAGAGGCCAGCGCCTTAGACCACTGCGCCACCGGGGCGGCGCGCTCATTTTGGCTTTTCACTTTACTAGTAACTTGTTTTTCAGTGTTTACTTCCCTGTTTGTTTCTTCTTGCTTGATTCTTAATATATATAAAGATGAATTAAAATTTGGGGGTATATCATAATATAATTTTATGAGCATAATATAAAACGTTTCCAGCACTAATTAGGGCAAACTTTTGAGTGTGATTTACATTAAGAAATAACAGGGCAGTCAAAACAGTTCAATTATATAAAGAAATTGCATAAATGATTTTTTTTTAATTTTACTCAGGTTTGGTTATTCATGGCTCTAGTTAGGAAAGTTAGGGATGTTATGCTAAACACAGGTGAGTGTAAATTAAGTACAACCTCCTGTAGCTTTAAAACTTGAGCTTATATCCCTCAGATCAGTATTTCCCCTCCTACCAGTAGATCTCTCTGTAGAGTACAACTGGATCACCCTGTGAAAGTAAACCAAGTTGGTGACTTCACCAAGTTGGTAAATATAATATTAGTGGAATTAAAGGATTAAACCATGTGTGAAATTATAGAATAAATAAGCAACATTTATTCACAATTAAAGAATTTATTTTAAGATCTATAGTTTTGTTGAGCCTTTAGCTCGGGTTCATCAAGACAAAAGGAGCATAAACATTCATATGTGACATCATCAGGTAGTTGATGATCATGGATTTTGGTGAATTGTCTCCATGAAATTGAAAGAAATAGAGTAGGTGTCATGTTGTTGACAAGTCATAAAGAAAA
The DNA here is from genome assembly GCA_039090855.1 of Macrothele yani. Taxonomy (NCBI): domain Eukaryota; kingdom Metazoa; phylum Arthropoda; class Arachnida; order Araneae; family Macrothelidae; genus Macrothele; species Macrothele yani. The sequence continues at coordinate 27,432,109 of CM077018.1, read as the reverse complement.
GTCATGGAAACAAATTGGTGTTTTCTACCCAAGTATATCGTGCAGTACATCTATGCGTTACAGAGGATTCCTTGCAGAAAAAGCTAGATTTTTGCCGCCGCAGTGGTCTAAGCACTGGCTTATGACTGTTCGGTTCTTCCAAGTGGGTTGGGTTCGAATCCCGGTGAGGCATGGATGTTGTGTTTGTATTACGGCACTGGGTCTCTTCCTTCCCTGGTACCACTGACCCTAAATTAGGGGCAGGCGACTGCTTATAGCCCATTGAGTTGCTCACCATGGTCAGTAAACACAAAAACAAAAAAATTAAAAAAAGTTTGATTTTTTTTTAAAGAAATTGTGGCACACACAGGATATAGAGATTGTTTTTTTTTTTGTTGTAGACAAAGCTGTCCAGAAATTTAGGAACTTTCAAATGTTTAAATTTCAAAGTTATTTTGAAATCTATAAACAAGGCAAATTATTATGGATCAAAAGACTACGTTGAAGACATAACTGGGGAATTTATCAGATCGCTTGTGAATGTGGACTTTCATGTATAGGACAGATCCGTAGGGCTTTTAAGTTTTCATGTGAAGGAACACATGACTTACGTATGGAAATGAAGAAGTCGTCTATAGCCCAACATTGTCATGAAAATAACCAGATTTTTTTTTTAAATGCTAAGCTTATTGATAAACCTGATTTGACTATCAAGCTTAATATATTAGAAGCTTTCCACATATAGTGCAACTGCTCATGGCTTGTCAACGACATGACATCTACTAGATTTCTTTCAAACACGTGGAAACAATTTGCCAAAAGCAGTGACTGTCAGAATGCTGATGATGTCACGATGATTTGAACGTTTGCACTCCATTTGTCCTAATAAAGCCAAGCCAAATGCTCAGTGAAACTACAGTGGATTTAAAATCTTAAAATAAAATATTTAATTGTCAATAAACATTGCTTATTTAAAATATTTATCTCTACAGGCCAAGTATTGAAGTCATGAAATATATTTGGGAATTACTTGGAGCAAAAACATAACGTACAAGAGCATTAACCAGAAAAGAAATCATGTGTTTCTTTGGAAAAAAAGAAAAATAACCGTTTGCAGCGGGTGTTTTTTGGGGTTTTTTTAAGTGACTCCCCTGTTTATTGGGGGGGGTAAAAATCCTGCTTTATCTGCAGCATTTCCATTCGGTAGAAATGTTGTGTGTAGCTGGCTTGCAAAACTCCTAAAGCAGCAACTGCATCAATCTGCCGTACACCTGCATGTAACATGTCAACAGCCCTATTTCTGATGTCAATACTTAAACGTCGTCTGGACATCTTTTCAAGTTAATCCTACTCTGAAGGAAATGCATTCAGCAAACTTGTAGTCCAAGCAGTGAGACGACCTGTTTTCTACTTCTCGGAAGCTACTTTTATCGGAGCTTGCACACACACACACACACACACACACACCACATGATGTGTCATCATGATGCTAATTTATGCTGATAACCTATCTCCTGTAGTCACTAAATATGCATATCACCATGTTTCCCTTTTGAAACCATAATATCCCAAACTTTTTGTGAGTACTGTATATATATATATATATATATTCGCTTATGATTCAGAATACATGAATTGTGTTTGAAGCCTATGAAAATAATGAAATGAATGCATGAATTGTTCATTTGTTTCATTTTAACTTTTTGTGACCACCTATGAATTGAAACAGAAAAAGAACTTATACATTTTAGGAACTTGAAGTTAATGTTATGTACAGAAATAAAGAGAAGAGCACAGCACAATGTCAGAGTACAACAACAAATGGCATTAATGAACAACCAATAGAAGAAAATATTTTTTCTGGTTGGCCAAACAATGCAAAGGGTTACTCTTGAAATGAGTATATATATATGAGTAGCAACAGAATTTAACCCAAGACAGAACAAACTAGATTGGGTGGCTGTTTTCATATCTTATTTGCATACAAATTCTTGAAAAAGGTGTTTCAACATGCATAATCAATTGATTCTCACAATTATTTATATGCTACGTACTGTTTGTTACACAATAGGACCCTCAAGCGGAAACTAAAAATTGCAATTTCTAAGCACAAGATATAAACTAGGGACATTACACTAAACAAACTTCCTCAAATACTAAGACAATTATAACCAAAAATTAAGTCTAAATTCGCAAACTAATGAAAAAAAAGATTAAGAACCAAATACACATGGGTTAAAAAAATACAAAGCAACTAACATACCAAAATAAAAGGCTCCTCTGTAAAAATACAGAAAAAATGATAAAGAAACGTAAACTGAGATATAAATACACAGATCTGCAGCAGAAACACAGATAGCCTTTAGCTACACTTAAAAGAAAAATTAAAAACAAAGCTGTGAAAGTACTACTTGATTTATCTCCCAGCATTATTTCACCTCACATTTCTAATAATCTATCAGCTAAATTTCAGATGTGTCCGAAAAACTCGTAAATGAACTACACAACTGACTCAGTTTTATGTTGCAATAACTTAGATGTTAGTGGTATTAAAATGTCTACTTTATGTTCAGTTAAATATGAGCAACTGAATTTTCAAGAAAATTGCAACAGCCACAACGAAGCCAGTGAAATGGACTTGAGTCAAAACATAGTTTGTGAAGTCGTATACCTTGTGAACAATAAATATACAGGGTGTCCGAGAATTATTGGACACAGTACAAAATTATGTAAAACAAAACATTAAACAGATAGAAAGAAACTGACTGTACTAACTTACAATGTAACTACACAAGTTAATAAATTTCGATGTGAGATCCCTTGGTTGCTCGTAGTACGTCCAGATGATACCCGATTTCATGCCATGTATTGGCAAGCATCTGAGGAGTTATGGAATTAATAGCAGCTGTGATACGCTGCTTCAGTTCCTGCAAATCAGTACAAGGCGTCTGATTGGCACGATCCTTCACATAACCCCACATGAAATAATCCAATGGAGTTAGATCTGGGGAGCGAGGAGCTACAAAATGGGACCACCACGCCCAATCCATCTGCTGGGGAAATGCTCATTTAGGCACTTACGTACACACATTGACCAATGCGAAGGCATGCAGTCTTGTTGGAAAACGACGTCATATCTTTTGATCTGGGATATAGGGAAATTTTCTAACATATCCAAGTAAATGTCACCTTTCATGGTTTTTTCACAGAAGAAAAGGCCAATCACTTCTCTTTTTTATAGGGCGCCCCACACATTAACTTTTGGAGAATCACGTTAAAGTTCAATAGCAGCATGAGGCGGTTCACTGCCCCATATCCAAACAAAACATAGGTTACGAAGTGAAACAATATCTCATACATGAAATGTGGATTAATCACTAAAAATTACAGTACTGAGGAAGTTTTTATCGTTTTCCACTTGATTCAGCATATCCACAGCAAACTCGTATTGCAGAGTGTGATTATTTGCATGCATCTTTTACACTATTTGAATTTTATAAGCATGAAACTAATTTCTTGTGCAAGATATCGTGAACTGTCTATTTTGGAATGCACAGTTCTCTGCTTGCTTTATGAACGGATTTCCTGGGGCTTCGTCGGAAACTTTCATAGCTTGGTCAACCATCTCGCCTCTGACGCTAGGCCTACTGGTTCCTCCACGATGTTCCACATTGCCAGTTTCTTTAAACTGTTTCATTCACCGCTTAGTTGAATTTGTTGACGGAGGATTACAACCATACTCTAAACGGTACCGTCTTTTAACTTTAATGACAGACTTTAATTCCGCAAACCATAACACACACATCGCTTTCTGCTGTATGGATGACATGACTACTGATTGCACATTTCTCATAAATTCCTCATCAGGCCACACCTAGCGCCATCTATCGGATTCTGGGAGTAACAATTCTGCAATACAAAAATATAGGAACCGTGTAAGTAATATGTGACATAGAAAAACAGACAATGCTCATAGTTTTTTTTTGTACATAATTTTGTAATGTGTTTAATAATTTTTGGACACTCTGTATAATGGTGAGAGATTGTGTTGCACTAGTAACTGTGATAGAAATGCTTTCTTTTTTATAACATTACTTTCCTAACAAAGTCATCAGTTATAAAGCTTCAACAAAAATAAGTGATAGTAAAATAACTATTAGGAACAAGAAAAGTTTTGTGAAGGGGCCTTCATATGATGAAAATGATATTTTATGATATGATGAAAATGATTTTTTAGGTTAGCTAAGAACTTCATTTATTTACCCCCAAATTTTTGTAGACTAGGTAACAAGACTGTATACAACAGATTATCATGGCAGCTTTAAGATAAGCATTACCGTACGTCCCTCTTACGGAGCACAAACGTTGCTAAAACGGTTTTGCTACGTTATGGAAACGTCGTTTAAACGGTTTTGCTACGTTATGGAAACGTTTGTTTTCAATGTAATATGCAAAGTAAAAGATTTGAAGAGTGATTCCGTATCAACTCAACACAATTTGAAGGCATTTTTATCTCACCATCTCAGATTTTAATAAAATTTGGTACATAGGTGGCCTCTATACAGATTAAGAAAAATATCAAATTTCATCGTTATATAGCCACCGGTTTTGAAAATACAGCTATATAAAATGTCCAAAAACACCCCAAAATCAGAAGATTGATATGTTTTTAAATTATTATTGCAGCTCCCCTAATTAAGATAGTGAGATGTGAAAGGTATCTTTTTGTAGTATTGTTTATGCTATTTTATTTGATGTACAAAAAACACCATAGGGGTTAATATTTTAAAAAATTTTAAATTTTAAAATTAAAATTTTGAATATTTCAAAATGCGACACTCCAAAACATTTGAATTTTTTTAAAACAATCTATATGTTTGGTATTTGATTACGTGAGTTGTAACTTGGGATGATAATGGGTTTACTTAAAAAGCTATATTCAAATTTAGCCTAACACAAGAGTTTAATGAAAAAAAATGAAAAAAAACATGCAAACTGAAAATAAATTTGGGCTAAATCTCAAAAAAGTTTCATTAATAACAATAGATATAGTATTTTTGTTATTTAAAACTATTTATTTAAACAATGTTTTATTTTTAATTGATTTGTTTAAAATCTGAGACTACATGGGTTTAAAAATTTTATTAATTTCATTATTCAGAATTTGTAATAAGTCACAATTCAATACAAAAAATAAACAGACTTTAAAAAGTAATTTCAATTACTGCTCAAGAAACACATCAAAATAATAATAACATATGGCATTGAATTGTTTACATTTATGCAAATTATATTCCTAAAATTAAAAAAAAAAAGTTGCATCATTGTTTTGAAGTGAAATCACACGTGTAGATCCTTGATATAGTCTTTAAAAGCTTCCGTAGTTTGGTGTATTTCTGTTTCAGAGAGATTGTAGAGTCTTCCTGTCGGAGTCAAAGGATTTACTTTACACAAGACATAACTTACAGGAAGCTATAATACATCTTGTGGGCTGGGGTAGGAAAAGGATGTAGATGGACCAGCTATATGTAAAAATGAGGCCTTAACTTCATTCTCACTCTCTTCTTTTGGTAGAACATACGCTACCCACTAGTTGTCTTCATAGATTATGGTTATGTAACCACTAATTTCTGTTATTTGCAGTCTGTCTTGTAATGCTGTAACTTTTACAGTAGCTGACTCGTTTGATTCTGAGAACATCTTCACTTTTATTTTTGAATTACTCAATGGGATAGGAATAAAAGCATGAAGTTTCTGGGTACCTTGTATTGTTAGAGACTTGCTTAGGCGATTTTCCAAAAATTGGTCTGTTTCTATGTATTCTTCTTGACTTACATATGTAAAGTTTGCCACAAAACTGTTCTGAATTGCCCATTCGTACATTGAAATGGTGTTTGAATTTGATTCTCGTAAGGACGTTGTAAGCTGGCTCGGGCAGCTAACCTTTTCACCGTTCCACCAACGCCATCACATGGCCCCTTCCCGTGTGCCGTTGCTGAAAAATGCCATTCAGCATCAATGTTGAAGTCATCTTGATGGAAACATAAAAGTTTGGGAAAAAGTTTCCGACTTTTGCACTGGGCTGCAGACCCGTCAGAGAAATAGTACATTTTTTTGACGCTGTTGTCACCAAACTTACTTTTCAAGAAGTTAATAAGGTTTTTTTTTGGAAGCAGTACAGTGTAATTGTGTTGTGCTCTAAACATTCAGAAATTACTACAAAACTTGCATGTTCAGTCTTTTCTGTTTTGTAATAGATGACAAATGGGTGGACTGTGGCTAGCCCACTGGTCCAGTGATAGCTCTGGGCTTCATCTTGAAGAGGAAAACTATAAATTTTAGCAAAATTACAAATGATGAGAAATTCCGAGTCCGTGAGGTTTTCCTTAGTACTACTATTCATAAAAGAGCTTTGCTGCTTAGCAATGAAGTCATGTCTGACCAAAGCAGACAGTTTTTCGCAAAACAAATCAATAAAATTTGAAGTTAATTTTTCTAATGTCTCCAAGTTGCATCTATCAACTGTAATCCATTGACGAAAAGTTAGTTTTTCAACCAAGTTCTCAAAACCGTGTTCCCAGAACAGGTGGGACACTTCCCCAAATGACAATCTATGGAAGCAGGGTTGCATAATACTCTTGCAAGACAATATTTGTAGGAAGATAATTGTCCATTCGTTAGTGAACCAATTCTTGCATTTTCCATCATCAGTTTTACATTTTGGTGTGTGGTGCAAACACATACCATATGAGTACCACTAGACCCTACAAGGACACGGTTTTTTGGTCTGAGCTCTGCGAATTTGGAAAAACTGACTTTCGTGCTTGCAAATTGTCAAATTACATAAAATCAGCCTGTTTGACAATTAAACTTTATCTCCGTTTTCAGTACTAACAGAAACACAATCTTTCATTCCAGGTAAAACCCGACTAATTTCATCACTTTGGTAAAACGATCGTACTACAACTACTTCAGAAGAGAGAGACTTACCTGGTTATCTATTAAGGCTTTCCAAAATTCCTTTCTGCTTCAGAATTTTTTTTTATTGTCTTACCATATAATTAGGAGCATTGAATTATTGCATGATTTTCCTAACACTCCATGATTCTGGTAAGCAAGTCAAAATCATCAACTGTTTATCTCTAGTGCAGTTAGAAAAATTACTTTTAAGATTGTCCATAAGAGAGTCGTGAAGTATTTCATCCTCGTCATCAGATGATTCTTGAATATTTGTAAAAAGCTTCCGTTTCATAGCAGAACTGTTTTTTTGAATTTTGGTTGAAGCATAACATTTAGATTTTAGCTTTTTCTTTTTGACAGCTGATTCACCCAATTCATGGAGCAAAGTATTCAGTGTTTCAATTACTTCTGACATAGATGCAAAATTTTCGTCCATTTTCTCATCAGCACAGGTTCCATTTGCTTCTTGACTAATTATTTAAGTTTTCAGCTGCTTTCTGCAAGAATCACAAATTTTAGTCTCCTTTGATAAGTCATCAAAATTTTCCAACATCCAGTCTGTCACATTTCTATATGGATTGAAACATTGTATTAATGCATATCTTGTACTTTCCATTGTTGATTGATTGTGCATAAAATGTAAAATTCAAATAGTAAAATAATTGCCTCCCATTACCTGTTCTTTTTATTTTTCTTAAAAAAAACCTGCACAGCTTCAATTTATAAAAGTCTAGTTTCAAAACTGAAAAGGATGTACTTTATTCAATTTAAAGTTTTCAACCACAAAAGTTTTCAAACACATATCACTTTCACTGCAAGAAACACATATGATCACCATCAAAACCTAAAGCAGACTGAGAAACACATCTGATCACCATCAAAACCTAAAGCAGACTGAGGTCTGCAAGGTAGGAATGCAAGTTGCTGCTTGTTGGGTCTTGTTACCAATGATCTAAACAACAGAATCAGTTTTTTAAGTCGGAACATGCAGAGTTTTGTCCAAAACAAAATGTAGCCTACAGTATAACTGAACAGTCTTTATTTTTTTATATTGTATTGGGAATTATTACAAATTCTGAATAATGAAATTAATAAAATTTTTAAGCCCATGTAGTCTCAGATTTTAAACAAATTAATTAAAAATAAAACATTGTTTAAATAAATGGTTTTAAATAACAAAAATATTATATCTATTGTCATTAATGAAACTTTTTAAAGATTTAGCCCAAATTTATTTTCAGTTTACATGTTTTTTTATTTATTTATTTTTTTCATTAAACTCTTGTGTTAGGCTAAATTTGAATATAGCTTTTTAAATAAACCCATTATCATCCCAAGTTACAACTCATGTAATCAAATGCCAAACATATAAAGATTGTTTTAAAAAAATTTTCGAAATTTTTGGAGCGTCACATTTTGAAAAATTCAAAATTTTAATTTTAAAATTTGAATTTTTTTTTTACTATTAACCTCTATGGTGGTGTACATCAAATAAAATTGCATAAACAATACTGCAAAAAGATACCTTTCCCATCTCTCTATCTTAATTAGGGGAGCTGCAATCACAATTTAAAAACCCATCAATCTTCCGATTTTGGGGTGTTTTTAATACTTTTTATAGCTGTATTTTCAAAACCGGTGGATATATGACGATGAAATTTTGTATTTTTCTTAATCTATATAGAGGCCACCTATGTACCAGATTTCATTGAAATCTGAGATGGTCAAGTCAAGTCGTTGTGTTGAGTCGATACGGAATGACCCAAGAACGAAATAGAAACGTTGTTCTAACGTTTTGCAACGGCACACGTAAAGCCAAAAAAAGTCTTGAAACTGGAATATAAAAGTCTTGAAACTTCGATAAAACGTTGTGGTAACGTTTTTTGCGAAGTTTGACGTAATACACAAAGGACAGCAACGTTTAATAGGGGAAATTTAGACGTTGATTAACCGTTTCTGTTACATTTACTAAACGTAATACAGAAAGAAAAAATACGTTGTAAAATCGAAACTAAAACGTCGCTAAACGGTTGTTAAAACCGTTTCTCAACGTAATAAAGAGGGAATATGACGTTTAAATAACGTCATTTAAACGTTCTAAACGTTAGTAAAAATGTTTCTCAACGTCATAAGGGAAGTAATATGACGTTTAAATAACGTCATTCAAACGTTGCTAAACGGTTGTTAAAACCGTTTCTCAACGTAATATGGAAGGAATATGACGTTTAAATAACGTCATTCAAACGTTGCTAAACGGTTGTTAAAACCGTTTCTCAACGTAATAAGGGAAGGAATATGACGGTTAAATAACGTCATTCAAACGTTGCTAAACGGTTGTTAAAACCGTTTCTAAAGGTCATAATGAAAGAAATATGGCGTTTAAATAACGTCATTTAAACGTCTTAAAAACAGTGCTACAACGTTATAACAACGGTTAAAAAACCATGGAATCAAAGAGACGTATTAGCGTTTTATAAACGTAATATTGTGACGTTTTTTCAACGTCTCGCCGAACTGGTTTTAAAACGTTTTACAAACGTTTTTGTGCTACTTGGGAATGGAATTGGCTGAAGGCCATCCCGCTTGAAATGTCGGACAGCAGTTTTTAAAGAAATGTTCTTCAACTAATGCTAGGTATCATGAAAAACATCGAGGTTAGTGTAGAGGTTCAGATTGATTTATTCTCCCTGTCATGCAACGGGTATTTTTATTGACATCATAAATTTATTTACATTACCTTCATTTGAAGAACGATATGATTACGTAGAAAACATTCAATGTCATCAGGGACACCGTGGATCGCATGCTTTTTAAATATGTCCGAAACAGCAACTCAAGCAAGTGTTTACGAAACATTGGAAAACAAATTGCCGTACATTGGAAAACACTTGCCTTTACAATATCTGCAAATTTCTCTTTAAAATGCGAATTCATAGAATTGTAATTGTGCATTTTCCATAATCCTGTTGATAGCGGAAGGGTTTCATACTTTTTAAAATTATAACTTTGTTTTTCATGGTGTTCAGTGAAATAAAATATAAATAAACTATTTGTACAATCAAAATTTCTGTTTGTCCAATTAGTGTAAGTTTACATAACAGAGTTGACTCGTGCTAAAAAGCCATACTATAAACGACAAACCGTCTTCACACGATACATAAAAGAGTTTACATATCATGTCCCATTATTATCCCGCCACTTCATCTCACCCCTTCTCTTATAAACTCTCTGGTTTCAATTTCTTAATTTGTCGTGCCTTTTCACATTCCTCCACCTATGAGCTTCGGAGATATCCATTCGAAAAAGACCGCCAATTACGAATGATATGCGTTCGTAATTTGGCGGAGTCTTTTGGTTACTCAAAATCTTTGATCGACAGATTGACTAGCAGATTTCTTTGCTCTGCTTCTACCACCTTGATTTACAATCGTCCCATTCGCAAGTTTATTGGTTCTTTTCCCTTTTTTCCTTCAATTGTCAGACCTTTAAAGACTATTTGCCATCACCATGATTTGAGTTTTGGAATCAGAGTTTCTAACGTATTTTCATCTATTAAAAAAGACCGTGACCGACCAACTGACCTGCAGAGACATGGAATATATCTCGTTCCTCCTAAATCTCTAACACCGGATTTCACTGACAAATGTTACATCGGTTCCACTGCACGGACCCTTAGAACCCGTCTCAAAGAACACCAATATGACCATCGTAATGACTCAACATTCACAGTTTTATCCGGACTTTTAACCAAGGGAACTTAAATTCCCATTTAGGACGATTCTAAAATTCTAACTGCTCCTCATACAAAATATCAGCTGTTATTCTCTGAAAGCCTGTACATCGATAAATTATCTGAAACTTGCTGTCATGATGATATGCCAAGAAACATCCCTCGACCTTGGAAATATCTGCTTACAGATTTATCAACATAGTTTCTACTAGCTAATGACTATGTTTTTGCTGTTAATGACTGGACATGCGCAATATACCTCATGACGACTGATTGTACGTCATCTGTTCATTCATGTATCTATTTATAAGCTGCCTCTTCCACTGTATGTATTCATTGCGTCTGAGGATGGGTGCCTGCTGGCAGGACCCGAAAGGTCTCACGATTTTAAATGTTTAACTATCATTAAAGTTTTTATTCCATCATACAACTATTTTATGTATCGTGTGAAGTCGGTTTGTCGTTTATAGTATGAGTGTAAGTTTTTCTTACTTTAAATCTGTATTTTGCTTTGGAGTCAAGCATTGAAGACGTCCACATGTTCAAATATCTTCAATGAACATGCAGAAGAGTGTTTCGTCTAGTTTTGTTAAATCTACTAATTACTAGTTATGCCCGTAGATTTTATGTTTCAGCTGACAGGCGTAAAGCAAAATTAAAACTTCTCAAATTATTATCTCTTGTATTCTATTAAAACGTACCCCTGTTATTGTGTTGCCATTGGCTGACAGAAATTTTGACGCCTAAGAAGTGACCGGGTTGCAGACAATGTAATTAGTGCGCTGCATATGTAGGTCGAATAGTCACGCATTCTTAAAGTTGATGGCGTCCGACTTGTGCTAGTAAGGCCAACTTCATGCTATCCTATTTCAATCGGAATCGATCCTACTTTTTGCGTTGAATTTTCTTGATTATAGGTATTGTATTTCATCGAAATATGGAATATTCTGATTTTTTTTTAAAAAGATCGGAACTATTGAATCCGAGGTGTAAATTGGTGCTTCACGAATTGACTTCTGCGTTGCTCAAACAAACATAAGTTGGGTTTTATTGGTGAAACCTTGAGTTCGAAGTTGTTAACAAAGCTTTAGTTTTCCAAGATATACGGAAATGTTTCTGCGATACTGTTTAGTTCGAGACCGTCCCCATGATGATGACTCCTATGGGATTTCAACAAGGAATACCACCGTGTCGTTAGTGATAATGAGGAACTTGTACAGCATTGTGAATTACTTTTAGATTACTTCACGGTAGGTAGAAATTTAAGAAACCCAAGTCAAAATCGGAGGGAGAGGAGCGAATCTAAAGGCAGATGAACAACGTCCACAGAAGAAATGGCTGGCAACAGCCAACTAGATTGCGATGAGTTCGACAACATTCTTATGAATATCAAAAATGCTATGAAGGGTGAACTTTGCTATGCTGCATAGGGGCCGTGTGATTTCACCGTTCTTTACTTGAAAGACTGATACTCATTACACAAAGACCTGGCTTCTTTCCATGGCGTCTCTGTAAAATAACGGCTGATACCCCAAGTTACTTCACAGAAATAATGAGCAAATGTTCTGTACAACGATATTTTCTCAGTCCGTAATAAGTCCAATATGGAGTTAAAAGCAACAAATAAGAATTCATTGTCCTTATAACAATATCATAAACATTTCCCTTTTCTGCTACTAGCCTATGTCTGACCAAGTTTAACTGTCTTTTATGACATGCGAATATATGTACTGATTTGCGTCCTCACAATATTCTTTGTCTGTACGTAAAGACATATTCTGAACCTCAATTATTTCAAGATCACGAAAACTTGTTATCATCAAAGGAATGAGATCTAAATATTTCTTTCCTCACCCATAATTAAATCTGTGAAAACAACGTCACACAAGGTCTTCCCCAGGGATTTATGTTTATCAAAATCACGAAAATTGTATTAACAGATTGAGACACTCTTTAAGTCAGCCCTAAATGTTTTGGCCGTCATGAAGTACCGATGTGGCCAAGTATTAATGAAACGTTCACTTGCACGTCCTGGAAATAGGTTTTCTTCAGTTTGGGGTTTATCGGCTCAAAAGAAACATGTTGGGCTTTTTAATCGAAAAAAAATACTTTAAAATTGTTAATGACGTGATTTTAGTGCTGAATATGTGTGTGTAATTTTCGAAGCGGCAGTGTTTGGTCATACAAATGACGCATTTTAATCATGAGAGAATCATGCATCATGAATACTCTTGGTCAAGCCAGACCATCAAAACGGAGTACTCCTTTTTGATGGTGTGGCCTGATATTTTGCTGTGTTTGGCGGACACAGTTGGTTTAAAAAAAGGCCGGCACTGAGTGAGAATGGCGAGTGGCACCTTTACCGTGACAACTCGCCTGCCATGATTCTTAACTTGTGCCGTATTCGCTAATCACCGCATTCCATTGGTCCGGCAGCCGCCCTACTCGCCAATACTCGCTTTCTGCGACATCTTTCGCTTCCCGAAAATCAAATTCTTCCTGAAAGGAACAAGATTTGAAGATGTTCAGGAGACACAACAGAATGCGACGGAGCAGCTGTTTGCTATTTCTGAACATGATTTCAAAAATTTAATGCTCCGCGTAGTGGAAACAGCACTGAGCTACGTGCGTAGCTTTGGAATGGGGCTACTTTGAAGGAAAGATTAAATTTCAAGTCTGTAAGTCTCGTATTACAGAATTCATATTATACATCGAGTTTTGATACTTTCTGATCACATCTTGCACACTGTTTCTAAAAACGTTGAACACTAAAACTGGCTCTTTCGTCGCAGTGGCAAATAATATTTGTTTCGCTTTTTTATCTATCTGATTAATAATTGAGTATATTTCACCGATAATGTACATAATTTAAATAGCTGTTAGATGCAGACTGATTTTAATAGACATTAAACATACTACGTATTTGAATGCATTTGACATTTATGTACTGTTTTTTTAGGCATGCAGCATGCAATGTTTGTTGTCATTCGTAACTCAAAGCACATTTTTGTATGGAAAAATCTTTATGGGAATTTTTTCATATTACCTTATATGTAAACATGACAACAGCAGTATGGAATGGCTGTTTTATCGCTGCAGGATAGGGACAAATCATTAAAAAATTCCCGAACCGAGAATGAGCACCGAGAGTATGCGAATCCGTTAAAGTTTTTGCCATTTGGCAACGGAAAGCAAGTGGGAAAAACTAAAACTGAAAGCATTTTCCTTCTTAACTTGTCTACACTTCAGTCACCTTTTAATTCACAGTACTAAACATGCCAGACTACGTTTACAGCTGATGAAAAATTGAGAGGGAACGGATAATAATTTGGAGTAAATTAAAATTACTGTACACATTTTTAGAATTGAATAAATGTATCTCGAAATGTAATTATAACTTTATAAAAATGAATATGAATGTACCTGACTCAGGATATTTCATGGAAGAAAAATACATATCAACAATCTTCATATCGTGAACATAAGCAGTAGCATCATTTTGGTATTACATATTGAAGGCGTAATCGCATAACTTCTTTTATTCCGGCACTGCTGTTCATAAGCAGTAAAAAAATGCTATGAACCAAAGGAAAAATTGTTAATATAAAAAGAAAGAGTACCAAAGATCATTCACGAATTAGGATATTCTCTTCCAGTAGTCTTAGGGTCTAACATAGGTTACTTGCTCCTAATGTCAATATAGAGTAGTGGCCAAAATTGTGGAAAACTTTTAGAAATGGTGTATTTTTGAGTTTTGATGGCTCATAACACTACTTTTTTTTAGTTATACCATAAAATTATATAACAGTGGAATAACAATTTCATCCAGAATGTAATGCAATAACTTTTATGAAGGCTTTTGTATTAGAACAGCAGTTATACAGAAGAAAAGTGAAACACATAGAAAAATGAGATATACAAAAATTCTCACAATGTCAATTAATACTTAGTTGGTAACCTTTAGCTATAATTACGGCCCTACAACGCCTTCCCAAGGAGTTTTTTCAGTTCTGCAGCTGTTATAATGTGAAACCAAGACTGAATTATTGCTTCTATTAATTGGGTTTTATTGCTGGGTTGCTTCTGACTACCGAATTTATTTAGTCGGCACCATTGATTTTCGATGGGGTTAAGGTCTGGGCTATTCCCAGGCCATTCCAGCAGTGGAATATGATTATCTTGAAACCACTTTTTGCACACATCAGCAACATGACATTGAGATGAATTCTGTTGACATATAAATGTTTCATTATCTTGGAAAAGATCACGTGTGGAATGCTTTAGTTTGGGCTCAAGTATTTCAATAATGTATGTTTGGCCATTTATATTCCCATTAATCCTCCAAATTCTGCCTACACCTTTTAATGTCATGCAACCCCAAATCATAACACTAACTGGGTGTTTCACGGAACATGTAATGTAATCAGGATGCAAATCTTCTCCGATTCTTCTCCTTGCGTATTTTATGCCGCGACTAACAAATAAGATCATTTTGGTGTCATCACTCAAAATTGCACTGCCCCATTGTTCCGCTGTCCAGTTAATGTTTTTTTAGCCCGGTATAATCTTTTCAATCTTGGTTTGAGAGATAAAAATGGCTTTTTTTCGTGGAATTCTAGTTTTTTTCTTTTTGGTGTCATCACTCAAAATTGCACTGCAACATTGTTCCGCTGTCCAGTTAATGTTTTTTTTAGCCCGATATAATCTTTTCAATCTTGGTTTGAGAGATAAAAATGGCTTCTTTTTTTCGTGGAATTCTAGTTTTTTCCTGCACTCTGCGCTGAACAGTCTCACTCATCTACAAATTGCATTGCGCCATTTCATCTTGTATACACCCTGATGATTTTTTCTGTCACCACTTGCTGTTGTACACCTTTTCCTGCCTTTACTTGTCTGGTTTTGTAGTGACCAAGTCTCTTTATACCTTTTCAAAAATTCAGAAATGCCACTTTTGGTTTAGTTTCCACCAATTTTTCTTCCAATTTCTTCATAACTGAAGCCTTCTTCACTTAATTGTACTATTTTACATCGCTTTCTGGGTGACCAGTCAACTCTTTGCGCAATTTCTATAATTTTATTACGATTTTCAAGCTTACTAAATGAAAGAACACAAAAAAACCAACCAACTTGATTGCAATCACAGAACACACTGACAAATGTCCTCCTTTCAGCTCCAATGCATGACATCAATAGCTGAATCTTTCTGCTACCTGTATAGCTCATTGCCCAAACAAGATGACACTTGAATGGCTCTCTAAACACTCATGCTCGTGGGCTACATTCAAATGAAGGAAAGCTACTTCATAACAACCTAAGCAAGTTGTGCTTCCTTTTTCTGGATATTTGGTTGTAACTTTTCATAGAATACAGATCATTGAACACACTTTATTGTATTACATTCTTGATGACATTATGCTTGTCATCAAGAATGTAACACAATATAATTTTATGGTATTACACTAAATAAAGTGGTCTTATGAGCCATCAAACCTCAAAAATATACTTTTTCCAAAAGGTTTCCATATTTTGGCCACTATTGTAATCATACATGATCCCATCCAACACAGAGCGGGCGAAATCTAAAATCACTATTAATGAGATTTATTTTTTTCTTTGCTTTGGGCTTAAAAAATATCATAAGCAAATAATTGTGGTATAAGCTTTTGCCTGTCCTAAACGCAGGATTATTTGTTTCAGGTATGTGACAATATCAGGTCAATTAGGTTATTAATATCTCCAAGTTAAAGGCAATACATTTTAGTATTGTCATATCCATCGTCGTCGATGTATTCAGAAAATTAATGCTGTCCTTGTTTCTCAAAATGTTCATTAAAATGAAACATTTGAAAACTTCTTCTTGAAAAGGCTTTCACGTACATGGAAGACTATCATTTCTATCTATTCCGTAGAGATGGCAAACGCAGATCCCACACAACCTTTTTTAAGCGTTCCTCGATTTTCACTCACACTTGTTATACTGCCGTAATCACGTACCTCCAGAAAAACATATGAATCAACCATCCTTGGTTGAAAGTCCGACTATGCATCATCTCGCCCGACAAATATTGAATGCTCATATTTCCCTGTTTTGTCGCTTCGTTATTATTATTATTTCTAATCAATGATTTATTCAGTACTAATTTTTTCCACTCACAGTTTTTCTCTGTTTTGATATGTACCTTAATCGAAAATTCTGAAGTTCATGTCGGGAAGTCAGACGCGAGGATGACAATTTCATTTTGGTTTTCATGATCGACAAATTTCCTAATTGTCTTCTTTATGCACCGTGGAATACATTTTTGTCCGTCCATCGGGTCAGAATGTATTATTAGACATTTTTCCCAAAACATTTTTGAAATACAAAGTCCACTTCAATACGTAGTTCTGTAGAAATTTCATTTGTATTAGAGATGGTTATGGATAGGCGGATGGTGTAAAAGGATATTTTCATATATCACCTTTATTTTCAAAATTTAAAACTTACATTAGTCACCCTGAATTCCCCTTTAAATTCTTTCAATCTTATTTCCAGTAATTCGTATGATAACTACTGTACAGATAGTAAACAACAAAACATTTTTTGTTAGAACAAAAGAATAAAGGAATTTCCTACGGATATTCCTACCGCTAATCACAGGAGTTACGCATACTTAGGAGCGATTTATCTTGTGCCTGTCACACAACCATCGCATCTCCTATAACATGCAACGAATGTCACCTCATGAGATGACATCATCTCAATCATCTTCTAATATCTGGAACTATTCCCAAACTTCGGATAATAAAAATTATGAAAATTGCAGTCTGTGTTCTGCAAAGATATCCAAAGGAAAAGGGTCGCATACTATTTCAACAATGTGGAAACGTTTAAAAGCCAAACATTCATCCAAACTTCAAGAACTGAAAGACAGTAGTTCACCATCCCCATTACTGACTCCAGCTTCACCCTTAAGCCCTTTGACTGTCAGAGTTGACTTCCGATTGGAAGACAATAATGACCCAGATGATCCAGCTGTCACTGGGAGTCTTGCATCAGTTCAACTGCTAGTACAGGTTCAGTAACTTATTCTTAAGCAGAATAAAGCCCTTTCGAAGAAAGAATGTAGCTTATTCTTATATGAATAAAGCCCCAATAGAACGCAAAGCAGTATATTTTAACAAACCGACTCCGAAAGCATTTATTGACAAAATGCAAAGTTTTGAGCCTGGAAACAAAAAAGCTAAAACAATTACCAGATGAGTCGCCGAAATGATCTGCAAAGATAACGAACCATTGTCCACAGTAGAAGATAAAGGTTTTAAAAAGTTGGTAAATCACCTTTAGCCAAGATATATCATCCAAAGCAGGAAACACTTTGCCAAACATGTAATTCCAGAGATGTATGAAGAAGAGAAAATAGAAGTTGATAATCTTTTAGATAAAATCGTGTTTATCGGAGTCACAACAGACATGTGGACATCGACATCTCCTGACGATTACCTCAGTTTCACAGTTCACTTCATTAATAAAAACTTTGAGTATCATCACTTGTGCTTAGAATGTATTCCCTTAGCAGAAGTTTGAATTACAGCACCTACAATAGAAACTTTCTTTACCAACAACATGAAAAAATGGAGTATCTTAGAAAATATTGTCTTTAATGAGAGACAATATGCCTAAAATTGTTGGAGCTTTAGAACGCAGTACATTTGACCACTTGCCATGCCTTGCTCATACATTTCGATTAGTCCTCAAAGATGGTTTGCTGAACAAGGGTGAAATTAAGAAAATAATGCCAACCTGTCTGAGTACTGTGGGACATTTCAACCACTCTTCTAAAGCCATGAAAGTCTAACGAGCTTCTGAAGCTAAGCTAAGTTTTAAACCCCATCGTCTGATACAAGACGAACCGACTAGATGGAATTCTCATTTCCACGTGCCCATTCGTCTCATGAAACAAAAGCAAGCTGTTTTATTATCTGCTTTAGATTTAAATTTCCAGGTAGATCTTAGGGCTTGACAGTGGAAAACTATAAAAACAGTGATACGGATCCCAGATGTGTTCGATAAAGTTACATTTGTGGCCAGTTGCAGCGAAGTGACAATTTCAGAAATAATTTCTTTAGTGAATGGCACCATTAGTATTCTACAAAACTTCAAATCTACCTTAGGTTCCGTACAGGATTTTCGAAATGACTTGCTTACATCTGTAAAAAGGCCCTATTAGTCTGTTGAGACCAAAAGGTTGTATTCTCTTGGAACTATACTTAATCCCCGAATCAAAGGAATTGTATTTTTGAGCAAAAAAACCTTCACCAAGTTAAATAAACGCTTGCCATTGAAATTTCTGATATTAGTATTTTGCAAGCAGATGACAGTGATCTGCAGTCATCAAAACAAAGTCAAGGAAATACCGTTCAAAAATCGTTAACTCGAGTAAAAGTTCATAGCGTGTGGAGTGTTGCTATACTCAATTGATGACACCATCTGCTAGCAGTGAGCAGATTTCGAGTTTGTCTGCTGAAGAAGAAATACATGTCTATTTAGCAGAAACAACTGCTTCCAGCATCTGCGGGCACCTTTATATACTGGAAGAACATCAAAATTTGAGGAAATTCTCTAAAACGTTTTTGATCGCACCACCATCGAATGTAACGTCAGAATGTCTATTCAGCATGTCAGGTGTCACAGCTGATAAAAAATCGAAGTAGGCTAGACGCAGAGCGAGTTCTCGAATGCTTGTGTTTTTAAATAAAAGTCTCCATTAAAGGTTTCTGATTTTTTTACATTACCCTGAAAGAGTTCAGTGTTTAGTGTTTTTATTAACTCTTAAAACGAACATATTTTTGATATTTCTAAATTTTCTGGAAAGAATCTACTCAATTTAGTGTTCCATGTCTAGTGTTTATCTACATTAACTCTTGAAATAATACTCCTCACATCTACACTTACTTTGATTTAAAAAGGTTTTGGAACTTTCGTTATAAAAGAAAAATGTCAAAAACGTGAATTGTTATTCAAATATTTTTTGTCAAATTATGTTCAAAAAACAGAAATGAACCTCAAGATTCAAGAGTTAAGTACTTCATTTAGTAAAAGTAAATTATAAATTTCTTCTGTATCTTCTTAATAACTGTGGATATATTTTTGAAAACTGTATTCCTTAATTCTTTTTTCATTAAACACATATTTCATATTTTGCATTAATTAAAATTTTTTAATTTTAAGTAGAAGTCTTTCCTTTCCCTTTTTTCTTATAATTATTCTTACATGAAGGATTCGAGAGATGAGAGATTCGAGAGTTTCGAGAACATTGTAGGATCTCTACTCAAGAACAAGAACATCTGATTTCAAGGAGGCAAAAAATCTAAAAGGATGTTAAAAAAAAATTAGGCCATGAGCAAAGAGAGACAAGTTCCCTCTTTTAAGGATGTCATGCGGAAACCAAGGCTTCCGATTGGTTTTTAACGCTCTCCTGTACAACGTCACGTAGATCAAGGACGTATCAGGCTGTGTAACATAGGCGTGATGTCACAAACCGAGGGAGCTCATCTCTCCAATGTCATGGCCTTGTATTTACTAGACGGAGCATGCATGCAGAGATGATACACAGAGACTTGAATATGCATATAATATATCTCTCTTTGCTTTTGTTTCCTTGGGAGACATTTTGACACCTCGCCGTGACTACTTCTATTTTTAGAAAAAAGATATATAGAGAAGCCTCTACTTACTAAATTGCAATCATGTGAAAGAACACTCACATATTCGGCAGAGTTATCAAAAATTGTTAATTTCAGTAATATAGTTGTAAAAAAATTTACATATAAAAATATTTCTTTTGTAGTCAGGAGAAAGTTAAATGAAAGGGCAGCAAGTTATGCCAAAGCATAAAATTTAGCATTTTATATTAAGTATTGCTTCAATGGTTAAAAGCTACAAGAAGCGGAACTGCGCACCGAATAATTAGTATTCAGAAAAATTTCGTAACTCAAACCAGGGTAAATGAGACGAGGCAGTAAAACTATTTTGGTGAGGCACACTATCTTTTCCATTCAGACAATCCAAATTCAAAGTTTCATTTTCAAAGTAAATAACACTGGACAACAAATTTTTACAAAAAGCTTGACCTAATGATTCAATTAAATATTTCTCATAGATATCGAGCTGCTGAACATGAATGTTTGTAGGCAATCCTGATAAATTAAACAATTTTAAACGATTTCATCAGGAAAATGTTTTTACGGCATATGATACTTCATAGGCGAATTCTTAACTAAAGATTAAGCACACTTTGGCTTCATAAAATTTTTCATTTGGAAAACTCTCACAAATAATATATTTTACTACATTCGATTTTTTGAGAAAATGTATACGAAAAAATCAGTGTTGGTAAAGGACTGTGAAGGTATTTCACGTATTTATAACTTGAAAGAGACGAATATTTTTCCCGTCCTGCCCAAAGAGCTATTTTGTGTTCGATGCATTTCCTATTTGATTGAATTTGCCCTTTGCTTTAACATACTGCAGTACACATAAGGTAATTACATAGTTAATACATCATTAATCTGTTACAGTAGTTTTTGATATCGGACAAATTGATACATTTTGAAGGAATATACTTTTAAAAACTCATGCTCCAAAGAATTGTTTCTGTGAGCATAACACAAAAAGAGTACCACAAAGGTTGTTTTAGTTTATTGGAAAATTTGTTCAAATACAATTTTTAAAATTTTAATGAAACGTGAAATTACTGAATTATCAAGTTCTATTAAACTTCTTTCACGAGCGTTAGGTCAAACTCAGTTTTAAAGCAATGCCTTTGCAAATTTAGACAATCCTGTAGCAAAGGCTGGCAGGATGTATGAATCACTTACGGACTTTTGTGGCGGAATGCCTTATTCCGTCTTATGAGATCTTTTTGTCCTTCACGCGAAAGTCATTCATGAATGGTCATTAAATTAATCACAATTATCCTTCCGTTGCCGATTGTCTTAACAAAATCACTGAGCAAATCATGCTTTCCTTATAGGGTATCCAGGTCTGGGCAAAGAATATAAACGCTTCGCATGAAGAAGGTCAGCTTTCGTAGAGATAATGTAAGACAGGCGACAGCAGCGCCACCGTACCATCAAGGAAGACACGCTCTGCGGGAAAGTTAACATTCATTCGCAAAAACCGCAGGAGACGACAGGACGCGAAGCCTATTGTTTGACAGAAAAGAAGCGAAGCTTTGATCCGTGATCATTTCCTTGGGTTTGAGAATAAAGCAGTTCTTTTTTTTTTTTTCATGAGTATCCATCCTGTCCCTTCTTTTGGTGAAACAAATATATACAATAGCAATTAATATTATTTTAACGAAATATTAGCAGTTTTATTCTCACTCTAAGCACCAACTTTTTCAGACTTAATATTGAATACGTAGGTACCTAAATTCCTCAAAATTAATGCCATGGGAAAATAAAATTGCTTTCAACTTTTAAATTCTCTCAAATGTTAAATTCTACTGGAAGTTGTTTTAAACAAAAACAAATATTGTATTTTTGCGAAAAACGAGAAATCATACTAACTCTAAAAAAATGAAATAACACGAACTTCATGTAAACATGCTAAACGAAATGTAGCTGCAGCTTAACATTTTAACGAAAAAAATTTGTAACAAAGTGAAGCATAAAACGCGCCCTGTCCGAACGATTTAAAATAAAAAATCCACTTTTTTGGGAAGATTTTTATTTCTTAAGCTGCAAACAACTTTTTACTTATCAAAAATGATTTAAAACAGACTTCAAAAATACAACTTGAGGCTCCAATGCTGTCATGCGGTTTTAATTTCATCCGGTACCCAGTATCTATTTATTCTTCAGATACACCATTAGGCTTTAGATCCCAAAGTAAAATGAAGCAATAACTTACCTTGCATTTCCGATCCTGTTCTGAATGTCTTTCAGTTATTGGTAAAAAAAGAAGTTAAGTCAGAAAAGATGATTGAAAAAAAAGACAATGCTCTTAAATTATTTCTGAAATAAAACAGATACATATTTATTATTAAATAACTTTATTACTGCATTGATCATAGATGTTACATGTGCTGCAATTTTCCACACCAATAATTAATACAGGGCGTCAACAATAAGTGTCGATAATAATAGATACACTGCAAAATGACATTTTTCGAGAATCAGCTGGTGTTAAAATGCATTTTTCAACACAACTAGTATGCAAAACCATGAAATAATTTTATGATTACTCTGACTAAACACTTGTGACACATGCACTTCTTTTTCCCGTACAAATAAAGTATACATATCGTCAATTATAAGTACAGATAATAGATACAACGCAAAATGAAATTCTAAAAAAATCAGCTGCTGGTAGGTAAAGTATGCATTTTTCAACACAACTAGTAATGCAAAACCTTGTAATAATTTTATGATTACTCTGACTTAACACTTGTGACACATGCGCTTCTTTTTCCCGTGCAAATAAAATATACATGGCGTCAATTACAAGTCTAGAAAATACATACATCTCAAAATGATATTTTAAAATAACCAGCTGCTGGTAGGTAATTATGCATTTTTCAACACAACTAGTAATGCAAAACCATGTAATAATTTATGATTACTCTGACTAAACACTTGTGATACATGCACTTCTTTTTCCCGTACAAATAAAGTATACATGGCGTCAATTATAAGTCTAGATAATACATGCTTCTCAAAATGAAATTTAAAATAATCAGCTGCTGGTAGGTATATGATGCATTTTCCAACACATTACTCTGCCATACATGCACTTCTTCATTACACTTGTGATACATGCACTTCTTTTTTCCATACAAATAAAGTATACATATGTTGAATAATAAGTACACACAATAAACACACCACAAAATGAAATTTAAAAAAAAATTAGCTGCAGGTAGGTAAATTATGCATTTTCCAACACATTACTCTGACTAAACACTTATGACACATGCGCTTCTTTTTTCCCATACAAATAAAGTATACATGTGTTCAATAATAAGTACACACTATACATACACCGCAAAATGAAATTAAAAAAAAAAAGCTGCATGTAGGTAAATTATACATTTTCCAACACAATTAGGAACGCAACACAATGAAATAATTATATCATTGCTCTGACTAAACACTTGTGACACATGCGCTTCTTTTTCTCATACAAATAAAGTATACATGTTGTCAATAATAAGTACAGACAATACATACTCTACGGAATGTCACGACATTATGTTGTCCGACGAATCCCGCTTCTGCTTGCAACACCACGATAGTCGGATCCGCGTGTGGTGGCACCGCGGCCAGAGACTCTATGACGCCTGCATTATGCATCGCCATACCGGTCCGTCGCCTGGCGTTATGGTTTAGGGCGCAATTGGATACGACACCCGCACCCCTCTGGTACGCATCGCCGGTACACTCAACAGCCACCGCTACATCTCCGACGTTTAGTAGCCTGTAGTCCTCCCTTACCTGCAGGACCTACAAACGGCCACATTTCAACATGATAATGCGCGCCCGCACGTGGCACGCATCGAGCAACACTTCTTCATCGCCACCAGGTGTCACTGCTGCCGTGGCCCGCCTGTTCGCTCGATATGTCGCCCATCGAACACGTCTGGCCGCTGATCCGTAACCGAATGGCCCGGCAAGCACCACCCGCCGCTACGCCTGATGAACTGCTGCAACGTGTGGAAGCAGTCTGGGCCGACTTTCCCCAAGCCCAAATCCAAAGCCTCTTTCTTTCGATGCCGCGGCGTGTAACGGCCGTTATTGCCAGCCATGGGGGCCACACGAGCTATTGATGTCTGCGTATTCCGCAAGTCGCACGGGCCTGTAATCTCAATCATTTCATCTTTGTATCTGTTGTTATGTGTCCAGTAAATCTGGCTTTGCTATCTCGTGTCCTTCTTGGTGTTGCATTTTAGGTGGCCAGCAGTGTATTTATAAGTAGCAAAATATGAAAACTTGAATTTCTTTTAGTATTTTTTTTTTAAAAAGGCTATTTTAATCGGAAATTTGCTTACAAAAATTTGAAACTCAGGGAAAATTACGATTGAAAATTTCTATCATTTAAATAACAAACCGAAAGAACAATAGAAAACAGAGAAGTTGGTGTCAGTTTAAAAGTTGTGTGCGTGTGGTACAATTCAAAATGATGTAACGAAAAATTACCAGACCTGAAGTTGGCGTCGCTGTTAAAGTTGCATGCTTGTGGAACAATTCAACATGATGTAACGAAAAATCACCAGACCTGGATTTGGACAAATTCCCAAAACTTTGTGAGCCACCGTTATTCGTCATTACATTTTCCATAACTCTGCATTTACGTTACGTTACAGATTTACAAAATCAAAAAGGATACACAATCCGTACTGCATTACTTTGTGAGTTTCTTTGCGGAAAGATATGATAAGGATTCTGTCACATGGGAGCGAATTTTGAGAACAGTTCGCATGCGTAAGGACACAGTCCTTAAATTTGAGGCACTAATATTTATTTCCAGTGTAAACTGCAACATTTGATTATCTCTCTGAAAAGAAAAATTACGTGAAACTCTCTTATTCTTGTTTCTAATAGCAAGTTTTTATGAAGATCCGTTTGCTCTCCCTCAGATAATATTTCGTAAAGGGAACATATTCTTAAGTATGTCAATAACGATTTAAAGGACTGGTTACGCTCTTCTAAGTTATAGAAGAAACAACACGAAATCTGGTACACAAAGGAGCTTTTGTTCCACCTAAGGCAAATTTGCGAAACTTATGAGGAATAACGTGAATACTACAAAAAAACGTCAAAACCTTTTTTTTTTGCCTGCAGAAACTTCTGCGAACAATTTTGCTTTTATTATGGTATCGCGGGCATTGTTTTGCCTTCAAGCTCTTCTTCTTTTGTTCAGTTCAGTTATCTTATTCTTATGTCTTTTCTACATGATACCATGAAAGAAAGAAATCGTGTTATTTTTCCGTGTGACAAAATTAAGTAAACCCCTTACTGCACATTTCAGGTTAATGTGTATTCAAGTTTGAAGATTAAAGTAATATCCTCCTTAAACTGGATAGTTCATTTCAAAAGCTCCAGAGCAGTACGATACAATTTTTACATTTTCAGTTTAAGTTAAATGGGTGTGAACACAAAATATTTTCGTGATCTAAATTGCTTCCAAATCAGCGTAACTGCATAAAGCAGTAAGCACGAAAATAAAAATGCACTGTTTTGTACCATAGTAATAAAAATTATTAATATGACAAAAACCCACATTTTTGTTGTTATTGTAAAAGATTCACACCATTCTTTTTAAAACGTTCATGAGGATAGCACAGAGTACGATTTGTAGCACACACAAAAATGATTTCCGCTGAAGTTACCTGAACGATGTCGTTTT
The DNA here is from genome assembly GCA_039090855.1 of Macrothele yani. NCBI lineage: Eukaryota > Metazoa > Arthropoda > Arachnida > Araneae > Macrothelidae > Macrothele > Macrothele yani. Next base: position 27,406,052 of record CM077018.1, on the reverse strand, counting down.
CGCAATGCTTAACTATTTTGTCTAGCGCAATAAAAACATGCAGAAACATTTAGATTTTTAATGCCGTTGAAAAGTACACTGAACTCTGAAAAAGAGGGTTTTGCACGAGAAAAAACGAATCAAGTAACATTTCTGGAGGTAAGAGGAATAGCAAATGAAATTAAAGAAACCATCAAAGGATTTTTTTCCTTTCCAACTACGTCGTGCGCGGCACGCCGAAAAGTGCTCTGTCTATTGGACAAAATATCCAGGATTATCTATATTTTTAATCTACGATTAAAAGTATACTGAAATCCGAAAGAAAGTGTTCTGTACGAGAAAGAGCAAATCAAGTAATCTTTCAGAACGTAAGACGAATCATAAGTAAACGTAAAAAAACATCAAAGGAAATGGTTTCCCTATCAAAATACGTTGTCCACGAGTACTAAAAATTACCTCACTTGAGTGCAACTTTTATAACCTTTGCAATTGGAAACAAATCAATGTTGGCGATAAAGAAACAGAGACAATCCCAGCAGCTCGTATATCAACACAGACATAAATTTATTTTGAGACAAATGTTTCCACAAAAGAATATACTTATAATTCATTTTAGAAATAATAAAGTGAACCGCGATATAAGAATCGTTTTTTTTTTTTTTTTTGAAAAAATCTACCATTATTTCAATTTATCACAGACGCTCTTTATCCTAACACATCTACAACTCGCTTGTTCTTTCTTTGCAATAAAGTTTGAGGAAAAACAAGTTTGTTCTACAATTACTACTCGGGCATGCATTGTTCTTACACAGTTTTTCTTGAGAAAATTATTCAGAAATGAAATGACTTTATTCAATAAAATCAAAGAATGCAGACCTATAATGTTAACTAGAAGCGTGTCATCTAGCCCTTAGAAGAAATGTTTTGTACAAGAAACTCCAGTTGGTAAACAAGTGCAATTGTTTTAGAGACTTGATGTTTGCTCTCCGAATTAGTAAAAACTACGGCATGGTTCCGTTCTGCCCTAGATGTAGTGTCAACATCAGGTGTGGGTATAATGTTTAAATTCCGGATCAAAGCGTTACGTAGAACAATATTCCATAAATTATCTTCTTACATCAGTTAAATAATTCAGGAATATTTTTCGAATAACATGTTGCCAATATATTCACATGCAAAACAGGGCAGAGATCGATGTGGCATGGATTCAGTGAGGTGCTGATAATGTCTTACAAGTACACAATCGTATCTAAGCAAGTACGCAGTCGTACCTGAATAATATGATCACCTACCTAATAATGGAAATAACCACCCTTGGCGCGGATGACAGCCGCGAGACAGCGTGGCATGGACGCAATGTGGACCAGAAAGGTTGCCCGAGGCACACGTGCCCATACGGACTGCAGCAGATCACGGAGGTCCCGGAGATAAAGTAGTTGTGGGTCGGCACGTCGAACCTGTTGATACAAAGACTTCCACAAGTGCTTTATGGGACTGAGTTCGGGCGACTTCCCTAGCCAAGGGAGAACGGAGACGTCGCTGTCGTGTTCCTGGAACAATTCACACACACTCTTAGCTACGTGGCACGGCGCATTGGTCTGTTAGTAGACACCATCATCACCAGGGTACACCCTGACATGAATGGATGCATGTGGTCAGCGAGGATGGACAGGTAGTCATTCACGTTCAGGGATCCATCCAGTGGTAAACGAGATCTCAGGCAGTGCTGGTAAAACTACTTTTAAAACGTAGTTAGCAACAACTACAGTTACAATTTCAAAAAAGTAGTTCGCTACAAATAAAACTACTTTTCCTGAAACGTAGTTTCGCTACAACTACTTTTTAAAAGTAGTTTAAAAGCATTTGTGAATAAAAACATACATAGATATATTTACGAATCGGAATTTTCAGATGCTGGTCGTGGTAAATAAGTATAGCTATCGCAGTGTGATTAAACGTATTTGGATAAAATACATGAACTTAAAAATTTGCATTTATATAAAAACAAATAAAAATAATGCATCTTCAGTGTGTTCTGATGACTACCTGTTCCAGTCCGAATTAATATAATAAAAATTTCGATGCTCATATTCAGAACTCTTAATAACTGCGGTTCAATTTATCATTGCCAAGATATACCAGTCAAAATTTATTCGACGTGTAGTACTTACATTCACACAATGATGTCAAAAAAAGTCATTAGAGAAAGATGAAAGATAGGGGAAACTTGAAATATTTTCGAGACTGGTGCTAGTGAATGAAAAAAAACGTTTTGAACCTGATACTAGAAATGGATGCAAATAGAATACATTTACTTTTTTTCTTTATGCTGCTTAACTTAAGAGTTATCAAAAGTTAAAAAACTGAAATATTTTGTGCATTATCAGCTGCCCGATAAAAATGCATTTTTTCCAGTCGTTTTTCAGAAATAGAAATATCGGGGTAAACAGAGATGCACATTAATCCCGCAAGCAAGGAAGTTTTTGAAAGATAGCATGGATCATCACTCTTATACTCCAGTTTAAAAACAAATCCGCCCCGGTGGCGCAGTGGTCTAAGCGATGGCTCCTGATCATTGCTCCTAAAGTGGTCCGCGTTCGAATCTTGGTGAGGCATAGATGTTGTGTTTGTCTTATGGCACTGGCTGTCTCTCTACCCTGGAACCAGCGACTCTAAATTGGAGACGAGCGACTGCTTATAGCCCACTGAAATGCTCACGGTGGTCGTTAAACCTCCAATCAAAGGAAAAAAAAGAAAGGAATATTTGGCCTGCTGATTCATTGGAATTGTGCGTGAATGTACCGAAACAAATAAGTAGGCAGGATGAAAAAATCATATTTGTTGCACATCATCTATCGTTTTGTGACATGGGTAGATGAAATTCGAAAGAATGCTGAAGTGACCCAAAAGAAAATGTCTAAGGGCAGAAAGTTCTGCAGTGGACTTGGGAAGACCTTCGCCCAGCAGTGGACTGAAAATGGTTGATGTTGATTATATATATGAACTGTATAATGCATACTTTTATTACATTAACCTTTTTTTTCCTGTTTCAGGATGTTATCTAAAACTGTATTTTGAATTAAATGATTTTTTTAAGTCTAAACTTGGGCTTTATACTGATAAAGTGTTCATGAAGGAAACACGAGGAGCAGAAACATTTGGATGACGCTACATTTTAGCAAGAGTTTTAAGTCTATTTAATTATAGCTATGTTGAAAAGCGCTAATATAAATAGTTTCATGTTTCTAGTAGATACGAAGAATCGTGTTATAAAATTAATAACATCAATTGTAGTAAGTGATGTATCAATGTACAGTGGATGCTGTAATACTTAGTAAACTAGGAACACATAGGTTCCGTTAGTAGTCAATAATGAATGCACAGACATGATTTTTAAGGACTCCAAGTAAATTATTGAACAAAGAAATTAAAAAGAAAAACTCATGCATGCATGAGAATAAATAAAAATTATGTGCATACACATACTAGAAAGAAAAATTGTGAAGCAATGGCTAGCAGATAAAGTTTTAAAGTTCGATGTCATGATTTTGAAGCTGAAAAGCTTTTTGCCTCCTTTACCAGAAGTGGGCACAGTAATGCAGTTTCCTTTTGTTGTTTCGCTTTTTAATTTACAACAAAAAATAAAAACTGCCAAAGAAGTTCTGTTTCAGCATTCATTCTTAGCTAAAGCATCCTGAAATATATAATTTGGGGGTAAACTCGAGAGATGGTAAGCCAAAGAGATTGCACCAACTTTTAAAACTGAGATGCAAATGGAACATTTACGCATTCTCTGAAAGAATGGCCTCACGACAGGGTTGAACATTCACGTATATAGCTTACTGAAGGTTTCCTGGTTCATGACTGTTCCTACCCTTCGGAGATGTCTTTTAGCCTCATTAGGTCATCCCTTTTGATGCTCCACTTTCGACTGAGACCCATGACCTGGCATTGTAAAAGTCCTGCATCATGTTGGACAATATTAGTTCTTTCGAAGGCTAAGCAGAATTCATCAAACGATTCCTTCTGTCAGCAAAATTTGTTCCTCGTAAAAGTAGTGAAAAATGTAGCACGAAATTTTGTTACAATTGCTTGATTTTTGTAGCGCGTTACAGACAAAACTACTTTTTCTATTCTTGTAGCTATGCTACACTACAAACTACAATAAAAGTAGCGCACTACTGTAAAGTCGCTAATAGTAGCGCGCTACTTTCCAGCACTGTAGTAGAGCATATACATGGCTATTCTACTTGACAGTATTCATATATCATTTGATTCTGTAGGTTGTATATATAAAATAATAAAATATTATTAGGATTTACGAATAAAAGAACAAAAAAAAGAACAGGTATAAACATTTCATATAATTTGACAATTATAACATTAAAAATGTTGTATTAGAGTCTGATTTCTCCAAATGGTGTCAAACTACTAAGAACTTATTTACATGTATTAATTACAATCATTACATAATAGGATGGTCAAAATTATAAATAATTTAAGGGAATTAATTTGAATATTGGGGTACCGATTAATTTTTTTAGATATTGAGAAATGATGGCAATATAGATTAGTAGGATTTATATATAAAATATTAAAAGAGAATAGGTATAAACATTTAATTCAGCTGAACTCTGTCGGTCACGACTATCACAAAAGAGACACAAATGCATTTTTATAACCAATGCCTAACAAAGATTTATTGATTATCAGGGATTGATGTTATGGAATCACCTACCTTGTCAAGTAGCACATAATAATAATTATAATTATTTTCTAAAGCAACTGAAAAAATACTTGCTAACAAATTAAGTTATAAAATTTAAAGTGGAATATATTAATCAGGACATATATGCGTAACTTCTATGTTTGCAGAACGTTCGGCTTGGCTACGTACTTTAGGAAAATTGGGATTCACTCAGGATATATGTATATACTGTATATGTATGAAGTGTACATAATAGAAATTCAAAAAACCTCAAAAACCTCAACGAATAACAAAGAACAAATGATAGTACATAAAAAGGTAAATCATGAACTGTCTTCATCAGGAGAGTACCAGTACATGGCGAAGGCAGTTTTTCTTATGTCGATGAATGGTAGGTAAAAAATCAAATACCCACGGACAGTATTCTTTAAGCTGCTAGTTTGCAGCTTAGAGATTACTGTAAGAGAAGTTCTCAGCTTAGAGAGTACTGTCCATGGGTATTTGGTTTTTTACCTACTTTTCATTGACATCAGAAAAGCTTCCCTCGCCATGTACTGGTACTATCCTGATGAAGACAATTCATGGTTTACCGTTTTATGTCCTATCATTGTTCTTTGTCTATCTGTTGAGGTTTTTTGAATTCTCGTTATGTACACTTCATATATTGCTTCACTGTTTGACCAGCTGCTGCACGCTCTACCTTCAGACGTAAACTATTTTATCATTTATTGTGTCATGTTTCTTTGGCCATTATACACTATCTACCAACAAGTAATTGGACACCTGTGATAGCAAAGGAAAACGAAGTTTATTCACCTTCAATAGTTGGTAGAGCCTCCACGAGAGGCGATTACAGCTATGATCCTCCGGGGCATACTCTCAACCAGGCGTTGTAGGACGGCTAGCGATATTTTCTTCCACTCGGCTTGGAGAAGACAGGTCAGTTCCTTCACCGATTTCGGACGGTGGGGGCACCACTTAAGTCGACGCTCCAACTCGTCCCAGAGGTGCTCGATAGGGTTAAGGTCCGGGCTTTGCGCAGACCTGTCCATTCGATTAACACCATTGTCACCATACCAAGCCATGGTGAACCTCGCAACATGACTGGTGGCATTGTCATCCTGAAAGTAACATGGGTCCACCCCGTAAAACTGCCACAACGTAGGAAGCGCACGGTCATCCAAAATGGTGCAGTGGGTCTCGGCGTCGAGTCTACCAGGAATTGCGACCAAGGGTCCCATGCCATACCAGGAGAAATACCTCCATAGCATAATTTTACTGCCGCCGAACTTCACAGTTGGCACAATGCATTCCAGCAGGAGGCGTTCTCCAGGCAGACGCCAAACCCAGAACCTGCCATCCAAACGGTAGAGGGTGAACCTTGATTCGTCGCTCCAGAGAACCTGTTTCCACTGTTCAACGGTCCACTGTTGACGTTCTTTGCACCACGTCAGCCGAGCAGCGCTATTAGACTTGGTGATCAAAGGCTTGTGGGCTGCAGTACGTCCTTAATAACCGAGCAGATGGGCTTCCTTACGGATCGTATTCATCGAAAGAACACTCCCGGATGCATGTTGAAACTCCTCGCGGATGTAGCCCATCGATTTAGTGCGGTTCTTCCGAATTTCTGTGGCCAGCACCCATCGGTCTCTAACTCCCAGTTTTGTGGGTCTGGCGGGTCAAGGTACATTCCGACAGTCACCTCTCATCGTCCACTTGCCAATCACGTAGGCCACTGTCGATTTTGGGTACTTCAACTCGCTCGATATGTCATGTATGGATCGGCCATTTCTGTGATACCCGACGATTACACCTTTCTCGAAATCAGAGAGCTTCGAACTGCGTGGCATCTTGCATGTGACTGGTTGCGTTGTTGTTTCCCACACGATATTTAACGGCGGCGGCCGTGACGTGTATCAGGACCGCAGATATCGTCGATTGCAGGGGTGTCCAATTACTTGTTGGTAGATAGTGTAGATTTAACTCGTTTCTGGCCATTATAGATTTAACCGTTTTTGGCCATTATAGATTTAACTCGTTTCTGGCCATTATAGATTTAACCGTTTTTGGCCATTATAGATTTAACTCGTTTTTGACCATTATAGCTTTAACTCGTTTTTGTGCTATACAGGGTTACAAGGAAAGTCCTTGATGAAGCCAATATCTTACGAAATATGGCAGTTAGCGATTACTTTTTGTGCAGTGTTATAGGAAACCCTCTGTGGCTCAAACAATAACACCACAAGGAATCCCCTCGTCTTTCTGAACCAGACCTAAAACATAAGCATGTACGTTCATACTCCAGAGAAAAGGCTGGCAGATAGAACATTGAAGAAAGAAATAACTGTGTTTAAAACTTTGATTATATTGCTCGAAAATGATTCTGAAAACGTGTAAACAACCTCTGTACACATAAGTTTTCGAAAAGTGTTATAGCAATGCTCGATGTGCTGCGTGTCCCGATCGGCACATTTATATTAATTGTTCTAACAGACAAGGAAGGAAACAAGTGTACTACGTAATGTGTAAAGGAAACCACCCATCAATTTAACGTATGCATAGTAGTTTTTGTAAGTATAGCACTCAATCTAACGTTGTAAAGGTACACTCTTACACTGAAAGGAGTTTGCACACGCAGTGTTAACATAAGAAACTGAAGCTTCCTGCAGTTTAGTATTCCACATGACGCTGATATGCAAGAAATACGATTTCCTATATCAACAAAAAAAATCTCCTAGCCATATTGCTGTTTTCTTATTTGTGAATCCAACATTGCAAAAAACATGTAATGGTAGTTTGACTCAGTCTTTTTTTAAATATCTCGAAACTTTTAGCCAGTGAAGTTACCGTTTAGACATATTTCATTATGTATGCTGCAGCCAACATTTAGCAGATAGACAGATAAAATAATTAGTAAAATAAAAGTGTTCTGTTCATGGCAAAACAAATGTTTTTTTCGTATAACGTTTGTGCTATAGTAGTTTAAAAAAGCATAATTTTGCCGAACCCGACGAATTTTATGAATTAAAAAGAAATTAATTAGCCCTTAGTTTTATTTTTGTAAAAACTTTCCTCTCATTTGAATATTGTTAAACTTGCAATCAATATAATAATAATAATAATAATAATAATATCAATCATCGAAATATTGGTCGGTTGCATAGCAGATCAAGAGCATTTATAACATATAGCACTGCTGTTTCGTTTTCTTGTAAGACTCAATATTTAATTAGTTAATGCCTAATATGAAGAAAGAACGTTATATATGGTATCTAACGACTTAGCTGAAAATTTTGCAATAATAAATATTAGACACCTTTCTCTTTTTTGCCTTGACCAACTGATGATTCAAGACGTTTTACATTGTTAATTAAAAAGTTGTAAGCGGTCTCACGTTTTTTAAAATGTATATGTTATTAATTTTCAACATACATTACTGAAAGTAATATGTAAAAATATGAGAAGGAGTTATAATTGAAATTAAGCAGAAAAGATATAAGTATATACAGTGAATAATTTCTCTTTACTGCGGTGATCGTAAACACATTCGAAATCAAAAGAACATAAAACTTCGAGCTGATTTTAATTGGCTGAAATCAGCTCGAAGGAATATATTCGTTGATAGTGAAATAAATGTGAAAGTCAGATGCATGCAAAATCAATCAAAGAAGTTTGTTCCTTACGTGGCGCGTTTCTTTTGACATGCACTAAGGCAGCAAGTTATTTTGAACACTTAAAAACATTCAGACACATACCACCTATATTTAGGTGCTGAAATATTACTCTGGTATGATTTGATAAACAGCTTGCAGAAAGCATTCAGACAAGCACGTAGCGGAGATAGAGACTATACAGTGAAAGAGTCGTCATTGGTCCTACTTTAAAAGAGGTGTGATTTTTGGATGCATACATTTATTTGACGGGATCTTTGAAAAGTTGTAATTTCACGACTACTGAAGAAAACAATTTACGGGGATATCTATCACCAGATCAACTCGAGTATGATTGCACGAAGTATTACAAAATCACTCTTCCCGTCCAGTACGCGCGCAATACAGAGCGGTAGGAAGCGGATTACTTTAACAGACACAGACTTCCACACATTTGTCCAAATGAACTATAACAGACGACGCCTCGTTCGTGTGCTACTGGTCTCTGCAAGAAAAAAGAACATTTTTTTCCACAGTGCTCAAGAGAGCAGGAAAACTGGATCAATTGGTATTGCAAAGTGACCGCATGGATAGACGAATCACGTTTTCACTTTATATACTTCAATGGATAAGTTACGATATGGAATCAACAACAACAGGAATCTGTAAATGCCAAACACCTATAGTTAACTGTACAAGGTGGTGAAATCTGTGGGATTTTTTCGGGTTTGTTCCCCTGGAAGTATTTTGCTTTCAAAAACATCTATAACGCCATTTGAATGCCATGGTGTGTCTTAACATAATTACGGGTGAGGTACACCCCAGAATATAACTATTGTTTTATGATGTGGAGAGCTACTTGCACCAGAATGATACGCAATGCCTGAAGGCTAGGACCGCCCCATTTTGGATCTAGAAACATGAGTGTAACTTCAACTGCAATTTTTGTGAATAAATGTGTCTTACATTTCATAACTGGAATGCATAAGGACAGCAGTTCAAAAACCATAGTAAAGTGGAACCCTGGGTCTTTTAGCAGTTAAGTAATGTTACTGACTTCAGGGTAGTACTGAGACAATGATTTATACGGTCAAGAATCGACATTGAGCCCAACGATTTTGTAATCTTGATATGCCATATAGAGAGCTACTCTTAGTAATGAGCGGACTCCTGATGAATTTCTTTGTAAGATTACTCCCAATTTGAAATCGAGACTCGCGTACAAAAAAATGCATGTGACAGAAAAACGCTCTACACAATGATTTTAAATCTAGGCAGATTTTCCCTAGGTAGAATCGGTTTTCTTTACAGATTTTTCCTAGGTAGAATCTGTTTTGATAGTTCATTTAAGAAGCAATTAAGCATTGAACAAATGCAATTTTATAACTTGCGTGCGAGATTTCTGATACTTCGTGATTACAACACGCTGTACTCAGAAATTATTAAAATTCCATTTCTTCTTCTCTAATATTTCAGATGCTTCGTGATTACCGCCCTCTTTACTCAGAACTTAGTGAAATTACGTTTCCTCTTCTTTAAAGCTCTTTAAAACATGATACACTCCTAGAAAAAGAGAGGAAAGGTAAAACGAAATTTTAACTGCTGTTTTTGATTCAGATCTTATCTGAGAGGGATATTTGGGTCTCGAGGATATTCACATATTCAAATTATACGAATATTTTTCCATGTTAAAAAAAAGGCTTTTCGCAAATTACAAATGAGATTCAGCTAACGAATAAAATGATTTTTTTTTAACTCAGAAGATAATTTCTTAGATTTTGCTAATTTACGAATTTGAATGGTATAAAGATCAAATGACAGTGTCTAAATAAGTATTCCAGTCTCGATGTCCAAAGTAGGGAATTTCGTAGAACTAAAAAGTTGTATGGAAATCCATATTTGAATTGTCATTAGGAAAGGAAAGAAACACGTAACTAAACTTTAGTACATAGAGTACTAACGAGAACTTTGGAATGTTTCTGTTGTCACAAAGTGTATGCATGTAGTTTCTTGAGCACTAAGTGGATGTATTTCAATAAAACATCAAATTTGCCTTTTGGTGAGAGCTAAACAGAGCAGGATATCTCGAATTTTAATATATAATTAGATGTAGAAAGGGCAAAATAATTTCTTGGCTTCTGCTTTGGTGTAACAATAACTGTGAGAAACTCAACTGGCTGTACGCAGTACCCCGCCCTAATTTAGGGCAACTGGTTCAAGGAAAGGGAGAGAGCTAGTCCTATGAGATAAACAGAGCATACATGTCTCACTGAGTTTCCAACATGGTCAAATATCTGACGAATTTTCAGAATCCGGCACTTATACCACTGCGCCACATTAGCGTCAACAAATGTTGTCTATGAATTTTAATCATCTTTAAAATCAAATCATTTGAATATTGTTTTTTTTAATATATAAATCATTTGAATATTGTTAAACTTGCAATCAAAATAATAATATTAATAATATCAATCATCTAAACATTGGTCGGTTGCATAACTGATCAAGAGCACTTCTAATATCATCGTCAGGAAAAACAATAGTTGCGCCCAGAAGGAAGCAGCCGACAGGAATAAAACTTGGTGGGCAGGTTTGACATCGTGAGATATGCAAATGATTCAGGTATCACGCTTATCCGCGCAGGTGACGCAAGCAAGAAGGGGTCGTAGCGCTGTGTCTGACCAGCTATCCCGTTGCGTGTGCTTGCTATCCTGACTCGTGCTGTTGTGTTGGTTGCATCCTTTGCAAGTGAAGTATACCTCGGAGAAAAGTTCGGAAGCAATGCTAGCAGTTTGAGGAATTCGAGAGTAGCCTCATCGTCGGGCTCCGGGAAGCGGGATGGTCTTATTGCCGTACTGCGCGCCGTACCCGTCGTGGGCATATCATCATCGCCCGCTGTTGGCGGCAGTACATAGAACAAGGAACGCAGCAGCGACAGGAAGTGTCGGGGAGATCTAGACGAACCACGTAGAGAGAAGACCAACGGGTTGTCACACATACTCGGAGTGACCCAACAGGCGCGATTGAGGATATGAATCGAGCAGTGTTGATCTTCAGGCGTCGTCCAATTACTGTCAGGACCATTGGCAGAGGGCTGCACGACGTAGCACTACGGGCACGCAGTCCGTTACGACGACTACACTTAACACCATTGCTTAGTCGCCAAAGACTGCAATGGTGTCGTGCTAGACTGCCAAGGAGCCACTAAGAATTACAGCGGGTGATCTTCAGTGACGAGTCCCGCTTTTGTCTTGGAGGAGACGACTAACGAATCCATGTATGAAGGCACCGTGGTCAGCGTCAAGATGAATGATTCGTTGTCGTGCGTCACATGTACAGAAGAGCTGGTGCCATGTAATCTGGTGCAATTGCCTACAGTGCGAGATCACCTTTAGTGTTCATTACAAGCACTTTGACAGAGCAACGTTACGTTATTGAAGTCCTGCAACCAGTGGTCATATATTTTCGAAACGCTCACTCTGGGCCGATTTTCTAACAGGATAACACCCGTCCGCATACTGCTGTTTTCTCGAGAGCTTGCCTTCAAGTCCCTGACACTTTGCCATGTCCGGACGCATCTCCAAACCTGTCACCGATTGAAAATGTGTGGGATAGTATTGGATGCGTTATTCACACTCCACCCCTACCGCAGAGTCTGGAGGTACTGCCTGAGACGATTCTAGCTGCATGAAACGGTTTATCGCAGCACACCATGAGGAACCTGTACAACTCCATGCGGTGTCTGGGATGTTATTGAGCAAACATGGCGGCCTGAGAGACACTACTTATTGGGGTGCAGCTCAAAAAAATTGCTGATAGTAGTCTCAATGTTTAATCATTTATTGTTCCTTTCAACCTTTACCTTCCTCCTGAATAACATTGCAATCCGGCTTGCTTTCTAGGTGGAACTATTTTTTTGACGATGAGTGTGCATGCATTATAATCATTTTCAAATAAATACTCTATTGCAGCAAATAAAACAATTACCTCGAAATTCATATCGCTGATTTTCTGGGAATGTGGAATCTTTCACATTTTTCTATGAATTAAACGTCGTTCTTTTATTGCTTTGTAAGCAAATACTTTTTGGTGAAATAAAAATTGCTCTTTAACCAATTCTATGGCGGGAAATATAAAAACATATTATATTATCTCCTCAACTGTATTTCACAGCCGTTGCAGTTACAAATGAAGCATTAGTTGATTGTTTGATCTGTAATGGGAACTAATTAACCAAAATCAGATTCACCTGATACTTCTGTGTATTGTCCCTTGTTGACTTCAGTGATGAGGAAGATTTGCAAGCATCATCATCATGCTGTGCAGCACTGTTGGACCCCAAATTGTCGAGTGTTTACCCTTGTGTTCCTGGGGATCTTGTGTTCCAAAAAGTTCTGTTTACTGAAATGAAAACAAAAAATCCACTTTAAGTAAAATAATAAAAGAGATCACTTCTTCACAATGCTTTTATCGTGAAGAACTTGTTTGATAAAATAAATCGAAAATGTTCCGATATTCCTGTGGAGTTACTTAATTTCATGCAGGAATTAGAATACAAATACGCTTGCATTTCAACGACATGAAACCTATGCAGGATGATATAAAAAACATAGCCAAACGATAACAATAGCACATGCCCAGCGTCTAAAATCTTGCAATTGACAGATTTCAAAAATGTGAAAAAATGTTGAGACACCGGAAGCATCTTGCACCTCACGAAAATTGAATCGGCTTTACATGTTGTATGATGTATTTGTAGATATATTTGATAAGTGCCACTACTTAACATAAGTTCAATAAGTAAAATAATTGCAAAACTGGAATAGGTATTTCTACTAGCTATATTTAACAAGTTAGTAAAATCATGCGATGCAATGGTTATAATACGCTTTCCAACATACCAGAAATCATTACTCAAGTTATGAGAATAATGGCTGTGGAATAAATCTCGGTCCTGTGCATTGAGCTTTGATCCCATTTCGATGATATTCAACAGAACCGGTTTGGTATACCTCCGAAATAACATGATAAAATTTTGTCGCAATCAAAGCATTTTTACGTAAGTTATGAAGCATAAGGGCTATGGAATAGATCCTGCTCATGTGTCCTACACTTTGACCCGATTTCGCCCATTTTCAATAGAATTTCTCCCCGGGCAAGACCCTACAACATACTAACATTTCATCCAAATCGAAGCATTTTTACGTAAGTTATGAAGCATAATGGCGATGGAAGTGATTCCGCTTCTATGTCCTGACCTTTGACCCCATTTCTCCCATTTTCAATAAGGTTTGTCGTCAGGTGGTCCCCTACCACATACTAAAATTTCATCAAAATCGAACCATTTTTACGTTAGTTATGACGCATAAAAGCAGTGGAATGAATCCTGTTCCTATGTACTGACCTTTGACCCCTATTTCGTTCACTTTAAATAGGGTTCCTTCCCAGGTGATCCCCTACCAGATACTAAAATTTAATCGAAATCGAACGATTGTTACGCGAGTCATTTTTTTTTTTTTTGATTGGAGGTTTAACGACCACCGTGAGCAACTCAATGGGCTATAAGCAGTCGCCCGTCCTTAATTTAGGGTCACTGGTTCCAGGAAAGGGAGAGAGCCAGTGCCGTAAGACAAACACAGCATCCATGCCTCACCGGGATTCGAACCCGGGCCCCTTACGGACGAATGATCAGAGGCCATCGCTTAGACCACTGCGCCACCGGGACGGCATTACGCGGGTTATCCTGCGGACGGGCGTACGCACACAACGCGTGACGTAATGAGGCAGATGGGAATCGCGACCATCTGCTTGCCGCAAGAATGTGACGTCATAAAACTTTAATAGGATCCGCACACAATGCGTGACGTAATGAGACAGATGGCGTGACCGCGCGCCAACATTCTCAAAGGCGAGATTATGACGTCATAAAGACGTCATAATCTCGCCTTTGAGAATGTGACGTCTAAGCATTTGTAACAATAATGGAACAACGCCATCACTAAAAACATTATAATTCGGGGTGGTTATTTAACCCACTAAACGAATTCTCCTAAAGTCGAGATCAAGCTAAATCGATTTCTAGTACCAGAAAACGGTAGGTTAACGACTTTCACCAACATTCTTAGAGCCGTTTTCAAAATAAAATGTACATACATACATACATACATACATACATACAAGAATTGCTACTTTAAGGTGGACGTCAAGTAATTTTGCTTCCTATACTTCCAATGGAAAAATTTCTGTACACATTTTCTTCACAATTAATGCGTTCCCAAGGATGAAAATTTGAACATCGATTAAAATATCTTCATTTCATAACTTGCAATACTTAATATTTTCTAAAACATAACCATATTTATGCAATTCAACATTTTTTTGTCTACTGACGTCATGAAAATACAGGTCGCGCCATCTTTTTTCTGGACAATTAATGCGTTTACAAGGATAAAAATTTGAACATCGATTAAAATAGCTTCATTTCATAACTTGGAATACTTAATATTTTCTAAACCATAACCGTAATTATGCAAGCCAACATTTTTTTGTCCATTGACGTCATCAAAGTACAGGTCGCGGCATCTTTTCTCTGGTTTCAACACCACCAAAGGAAAAGTGATTGATTTTTAATATAATTATGGTTATGTTTTAGAAAATATTAAGTTTTCCAAGTTATAATATGAAGTTATTTTAATCGATGTTCAAATTTTGATCCTTGGGAACACATTAATTGTGAAGGAAATGTTTACAAAAGTTTTTCCATTGGAAGTATAGGAAGCAAAATTACTTGACGTCCACCTTAATAATATGGGATAAGGGCAATGGAATGGATCGCAATCCTATGTCCTGACCTTTTACCACATTTCGTCCATTTTCAATAGGGTTCGTCCCCAGGTGGTCCCCTACTACATACTGAAATTTCATCGAAATCGAACCATTTTTATGCACGTTATGACGCATATGGGCAATGGAATGCATCCCGATCTTATGTCCTGACCTTTGTCCCCACTTCACCCATTTCGAAAAGGGTTCGTCCTCATGCGGTCTCCTACCACATAGTAAACTTTCATTGAAATCGAACCATATTTACGCAAGTTATGTCGCATAAGGGCAATGGAATGCATCCCGATCTTATGTCCTGACCTTTGATCCCATTTGTCCCATTTTCAATAGGGTTCGTCCCTAGGTGGTCCCCTACCACATAGTAAACTTTCATTGAAATCGAACCATATTTACGCAAGTTATGACACATAACGGCAATGGAATGATTCCGCTCCTACGTCGTCACCTTTGACCCCATTTGTCCCATTTTCAATAGGGTTCGTCCCCCGGAGGTCCCCTATCACATACTAAAATTTCATCGAAATCGAACCATTTTTACGCCAGTTATCGTGCGAACAGACGGACGGACGGACAAAGCTGGAGCATATACGCTTCTTCAACCTACGGTTGGAAAGCGTAAAAAAGTAGAGCATTTTTTAAAAGTGGAAAATTTTGGTGTAATATCTATTATTGGTTATTTACGTTGAATTATTCTACAACTTACTTTTCTACATTTTGAGTCCAACTTAAAATTAATGCTTTGCAAAATTTTATTATTTTTGGTTTTCAAACTCTGACACAGGTCTCGTATTTGTATTGCTTTATGGCCTTTTGTGGATTGAATTTTTTAAAATAATTTGCTGTGGTCTACGAAATCCAGCAGAAGATATGTTTGTAGCAGACAACGTAGTCTTCGTCATTCATATAGCGATCTCTTGTTTTGTCGCTATTAAAACTGATTATTAACTCATGAAATGGAAAGTAAGCGATCGACGATGAGTACGAGGCGATCCTTTATATTTCGTGTCTCCATTTTCTGTAGTTCAAACGCCATCGATTTGAAATGTCTTTTACCCTTTTCCTTGATTTTAACTATGAATAGTAGCACCAAATGTTTCCGCACTGCGCATGTACTGGGAACTACGTGTATCACATACTCACGATGATTATTGCATTTTGCTACGATATTATCCCTCCTCACCGGGAAATTGGTTTCGTTCGTCTTCGAGATTGACGAAAAATGGCGTTTTTTGAGCAGCGCGTTAAGCTTTGAGTTCGCGTAAGCAAAAGTCCAAAAAAACTTACGATATGCTGAAACAAGTTTATGGTGGCAACACCCTGTTGCTGTCACAAACATTCGACTGGCATCGCGACGCATCGGAGAAGGCAGGAAGAAGGTTGAAGACGACAAAGGAAGCGGGTAGCCCGTGACAACTCTCACGGCTGAAAACATTTCGAAGGTTGCGGCCATCGTGCTTGCCAACAGACGGCAGACGATCGAGCGATAACAGACGCTGCTGAGATATCGGGACCCACGTATCAACGGATACTAACACATGATCTGGAGACACACCGGGTGTGTCAATACATCCTCCCAAGCATGTTAACTGAAGACCAGATGGCAATACGGAGGGAAATGGCGGACGATTTAATAACTGCCGCCGACAAGACCCAAAATTTCTAAAAAGAATCATAACGGAGAGAAGTGGGTGGTAAATGGTGATTCTTCTTCGACCCGCAGACTCAGCGGCATCAGCTACGTGGAAATCGCCATTGTCTCCACGTAAGCAGATATTCCGCCGAGAGAGCAGGAAAGGCAAGGCCACGCTAGAAATCTTCTCCGTCATCCAAGGTATTGTTCATCTTGAATTTATACCTGAAGGACGCACTATCAACAAGGGGCTGAATCTGGATATCATGCAACGTGTACCTGAGTCGATCTGAAAGAAGATGCCTCAACTGTGGGGCAATCAATCGTGGGCGCTGTTGCACACAATGTACCTGCACACGTCCGTGAGCTTTTCACCGAATAACCTCGAATTGCACGAGAGTTTCTCGCAAAAGCACATAGCCTCATTCGAGAGTTTCTCGCAAAAGCACATTTCCTCGTTCGAGAGTTTCGTGCCGAAACAATAATTGTTTTCCTCCCATACTCACCGTACCTGACCTCGCTTCCTGCCACTTCTACTTCTTCACTGAGCTGACAGATCGACTTCAGGGTCGTCGGTTTCCGAGCGTGGAAAAAGTGAAAATCGCATCGCTTGTTGCACTGAAGGACATTGCAAAGAATGGGTTGCAGAAGTGTTTCGACAAACTGTACGTCCGCTGGAAGAAGTGTGATTTTGCAAGAGGGTCTTGTTTTGAAGGAGGATGTGCTTCAACTTGATGACTCTGTGTATGGAATTACGTACCATGTCGGGGAACTTCTGGATACTACCTCGTAGTTTGAAATGTCACTTATTTGAAATTCCCCCATTTTACCGTTTTCGTTGGATTCATTGTTTCTCTACGGTGCAATCCGTAACAGCCACTACTTTCGTTGATTTCATTTTTTCTTTACGGTTCAATCCGTAACAGCAACTGCTTTCGCATGGGCTCTTTCTCCTACGAAGAAGTCATTTTTCTAGCTAATGGCAACTCTTGTCCGAAATGCTGCAACCACATCAGACACCTAACGACATTTGTTTAAACTGAATTCCACGAATACAGAGCCGGATCACTTTGAATACCTATTGGTAATTGGGAAGCGCATATGTTGGTGTATTTGTGTTGCATATAGCCAAAGATGACAGAAGGATGTGACGTATCATCTTCTGGAAACTAGAGGAGCTTGGAGTGGGCGTGTAACTGGTGATACTCCATCCCCCTTCACCTACAGTGAGCAACCTATGTTTGACGTTTGTGTGCGGAGAAGCAACAGAGTTAGAATTTCGGTAAATGTGTAGATTAGTGTTCTAAATTATTTCGTCGGAAAAATGTTAGTTCCTGGGGAAAATGCGACGTACACATTGTAGACTATGGAAAATAATGTCAAATGGTGCAGAAATTACATTTTTGAAATGTGCTTTAAAGATTTTTATCGTAATATTTACCTGTAAGTGCGATGCTGTGAAGAGACGCTGAGGTAGATAACGCATCGCTACTGCGACGATGTGAAGCTTTGCTCCGTTAAAAGGAAGGTTCGTTGCTGTATCGAAATGACGGGCGAAAGAATACAAGAGAAAGAGGTTACGTTGTTGGCAGAGAGAGCGATAAATATTGTAGTGATGAGCTACAGAAAATAGGTCCACATTATCCACCCTTTCTTTTCATGTATCATGTACGTCGTAGGCAGGAAAAACCGCAAAACCCTCTTTGATTTACAAAACATACGTATCAGCAAGATAGAAACTGACCTGCGAAGAAAGTATTAACAGGAAAACCAAAAGCGCAGTGGCACAGCAAATCAGCTACGAATGGAAGCCGTTCAAAGCAGAACCGAAAGTTATACTTCCCCAGTTTCCTGTGCATCATAAAAAAGCACATTCGTACTTTCTATTTGGAATGAGGAAATCATGTGTGAAAGAACGAAACATTTCTCAACATCTGCTTTAAAAACAATGACAAAACATGAACGAACTATATTCTGCCTTCTCGTGGTGCATCCTGTTCCCACTAAAGGGGCTCTGACGACCGCAAATAGCGGTATAACTATACCATCGGGATCAGAGGAAATGCTATCCCACACTCACCAACCCGCTTGGCCAGCGTGGTGAGTTATGGCCAAACACCTCCAAAATGACTCTACAACTTAAATCTTGGCCCTCAGTCTCCGGCAGCTGGAATGTACCTGGCCAAGGCAGCGGCCAGTGCGACATGAAGGCAGAGGGTGCTAAGAATCCCCGGAGGACCGGACTAGGCTGCCATTTGATGCTGACCTTGGCTACCTACAACGGACGCTCCCTATCTTCTGATTCAAGGCTTCTTGAATTGGAAGAGGAACTACAAAGGATCAAGTGGGACATCGTCGGGCTAAGTGAGGTAAGGAGAAAAGGAGAAGATCTCATTGAACTGAAAAGTGGACATCTCTTCTATTATCGTGGGACAGATACTGGCAGAACTAGTGGTGTTGGATTTATAATAAACAAGAAACTGAAGGATAAAGTGGTAGAAGTTGAAAGTTCCTCTGACAGAGCTGCACGACTCGTTATCCAACTATCGAGAAGATACCAGGCTCAGATTATTCAAACTTATGCACCCACCACAAGTCATCCTGAAGAAGAAATTGAAGAATTTTATGAGGAAATTCGTCATCTAAATAATAAAGGTAAGCAGCACTTGAAGATAATTATGGGAGATTTCAATGCAAAAATAGGGCACCGGCAACAGAATGAAACTTCAGTAGGTAAATTCGGTCACGGCAACAGAAACCAGCGTGGAAATACTCTCGTTGAGTTTGCAGAGGCAGAAGGATTTTTCATCTTGAATTCCTTTTTCAAGAAAAAGCCACACAGGAAATGGACATGGAGACATCCAATTGGGACGACAAGTGAAATTGATTTTATTATGTGTAACAAAAAATTCGTCATCGAAGACTGCAGTGTGCTGAACAAGTTCAACACAGGTAGTGACCATAGATTGGTGAGATGTAAGATGCACCTCAACACTAAACTGGAACGTGGCAAGCTCATAAGACAAACAAAATGTATTGACATAACCAATCTTAAAAACACCATAATACTTTCAAGTTGGAACTGAAGAACAGATTCTCTGCTTTAGAAGGCCTAACATCGGAAGAAGTGGATATTTCGGAAGTTAACAGAAAAGTAACCAAAGCTCTTATGGAAACAGCAACAAAATTAGCTGGGTCTAAGAACAAGTTGCATGTAAACAAATTATCAGGAAAAACCAAAATGTTGATGCAAAAAAGAAGAGAGATGAGGACAACTAAAGAAGATGTGACTTCCAAAGTGGAATATATAGAGCTATGCAAGACAGCACGAAAAAGTATCACTGAAGACGTAAGGAAATTCAACTGTGAGCTAGTGAGGAAAGCAATTGAAAACAACCAAAGCCTAAAGATAGCAAAGGGACATCTCAGTAAGGGAAGAAAACAGATTATGGCTCTGAGAAAAGAAGATGGTTCTATAACAAGAAATAGAGGCGAAATTTTGACAAGAGTGAAAGATTTCTACTCCAAATTATATGAAAGGGATGATACATGTACTCCAGACATCATGAAAGGTACCAGAGTTCTTCCAGTCCTCCCAGCAGAAGTTGCTCATGCAATCAAGAACATGAAGCGGGGGAAAGCTCCAGGAGAAGATGGAATTACTATAGACATCATACAAGAAGCAAGTGGAGAAATTGAAACAGTACTCGCCCAAATTTTCACTCGATGCCTTAATGAAGGGAAGATTCCTGAGGATTGGAACAATGCTACAATGATCCTGCTACATAAAAAAGGTGACATTGAGGATCTCAGGAACTACAGACCTATCAGCCTCCTATCAGTGGTTTATAAAATCTTCACTAAAGTTCTTTCACACCGCTTGAAGGTAACACTGGACATGGCTCAACCGAGAGAACAAGCTGGATTCAGGAGTGGCTACAGCACAATAGATCATATCCACGTACTGAGAGAACTAATTGAAAGAGCGAGGGAATATGAGCTTCCATTGTGCATGGCTTTTATCGATTATGAAAAAGCCTTTGATTCGGTGAAACCATCAGCAGTTACCACGGCTCTGAAATCCTGCGGTATTGAAGATGCATACATTAATATTATTAATAACATCTATGAAAATGCAAGTGCAAAGATTCGGCTGTTTGAAAATACAACACACATAAAAATTGAAAGGAGTGAGACAAGGTGACACCATATCTCCGAAGCTCTTTAATGCCACATTGGAAAATGTCTTTCAATCACTGAACTGGGAAAACAAAGAGATAAAGATTAATGGAGATTATCTAACCCACCTTCGTTTTGCTGATGACGTAGTCATTTTTGCAACTACCCCATCAGAGCTGCAGAGTATGATCCAGGAACTTGCTGACAAGAGTAAAGAAGTGGGATTAAAAATGAACTTTCAGAAGACAAAAGTGATGTTCAATGCTTTTACAAGAAATGAAGATTTATCGATTGATGGAGAAAAACTGGAGATAACAGATACGTATGTTTATCTTGGACAGCAGATATCAAGTGAGGGTCACATTGATGAAGAAATTAATCGGCGTGCAAAACTTGCCTGGAGAGCTTTTGGAAGAAACAGCATAATTTTCAAGAGCAATATGCCATTATGTCTTAAAAGAAAAGTGTTTGATCAATGCATCCTTCCAGTGCTTACGTATGGTGCAGAGACGTGGACCTTAACTAAAAGAGACATACAAAGGCTGCAGACAACTCAAAGAAGCATGGAGAGGTGCATGCTTGGTATAACCAGGAGAGATAAGAAGAGGAACTCGTGGATCCGAAAATGACGAGAGTGGAAGACATCATGATCAGAGTTAAATCCCTGAAATGGCAATGGGCTGGACATACTGCCAGAAGGACAGACCATAGATGGACAGCCGAAATTTTAGATTGGATTCTGGGACAGGAAAAGACCCAGAAAAAGACCACATGGGAGATGGGTGGATGAAATTCGTAAATATGCGGGAGTGACATGGAGGAGACTGGCACAAGACAGACCGTTGTGGAGGAAACTTGGGGAGACCTTCGTCCAGCAGTGGATTGATAATGGTTGACAATGATGATGATGATGATGATGAGTACATGATGCTTCGCTACCCTGGCAAGAACGTAGGCACTTGTAGTCATCCGCGCGTGAATAACTCGCAGCAGCGAATCTTCCTTTCAACGGAGCAAAGCTTGACATCGGCGCGGTAGCGATGTGTTAGCCCTACCGCAGCGTCTCTTCACATCATCGCAATTACAGGTAAATATTACGACAACAATTTTTACAAGACATTTAAAACCTGAAATTCTGCACCAATTGCTATTAATTTCCATAATCTAAAACCTGTACGTCGCACTTTTCCCAAGTACTAATATTTTTCCAACAAAATAATTTAGGACACTAATCTACACATTTATCAGAATTATTTCTGTGCGTGAATGTTTAAAATGTTAGTTTTAAACGTTGCGGGATTATAGAAAAAAGCTTTCTTTTTATGATTACTGTAAAAATGGATCATCTCTTTTTAGTTATATAAGAAGAATATACCGTGTATATCAATTTTTGTTGCTTGTTAAGAACATAGTTTACAGCCTGTATTGCCATCGTGTACCTTTAGAGAAACACTAATAAACAAATAAGACTATTTTGTAAAACACTTACAGAAAAATAAATTAAAAGTAAAAAAACAGTTGAAATAAGAGCTTACTGAACGAACATGAGCACACGTGTCCTACATCAGGAAGGAAACCTTACGACACACAAATAAAATCACAAGTTTTGAGTTCTAATCATGTAGCGGTAAGAAGCAATTCAAATAAGAAACAGTGAAGTAACGAGAAATTTCTAAAAAAATATATTTAAATCGGTAATGCTGACCAGGATCCAAGTAAAATTTAAACACGCACTCAAACGAAAGGAAACATTTGGTAACTTGAACGCAAAAATTAAGCCTAATGTAAATTCCAAACGATCACATCCGAAAGCTGAATAAAAGAACTTTAAAAGCTTAGAATATTATCAAGTTAAACTACATGAAAACAAGGTATGTAAAGAAATGAATGCCTACCAGATAGATGGAACTGATTGAAACATGACCACGAAATTGGTTCGTTGCCAGGACGAGCTGGGTATTTGAAAACTGATTGTCTTTCAGCATGCCCATAAAGTAGTGCAGTATTCGCCTGCAAAAGTCCTCATTATAGTATAAGAAATCTTTGAAGTGGGTGTGGCTGCGCTTTAAAACTGGCATCGATCTCACGCCCTCAACAGTCGAACTCATATTTGCTTCAATAAGTTGCTTAACGAAAGGCGAAGTACTAACTTTTTTGCCACAGACGATAGATAACACACGAAGCACGAAATTTTAAGAAGTTTTAGGAAGGGAGTGTCTGACCTCAGGTCTAAAACTACCCTTACAAATAGGAAGCTAGAAGATCTGAGTAAGTTGACTCAATAGGAAAGTTAAACAGAAAAATTGAGTGAAAGGAGAGGGTGTTCGATCTTTCAAACTGTGAACCGTGACACCAGTCTAGTGGAAACGGGAGCAAGGGGAACCAAGCCCCGCACAACATCACAGAGAACCACAACACCACACTGCTGCCAACGCACCAGGGTGTGACTGAAACTCAACCAAAACCAAATCCAAATGCCCGAGCAGAATCCATTTTCACTATCTCGATGCCAATCTGAAAAAGGAAGGGGTGGTGGTCGGTCTAACACACCCACCCCCCATTGTTCACATACTTACTCTCTCTGTTGGACCGCGGCTGGCCTAGTGGTCAGCGTTCGTGACTGCCATTGGGATGACCTCAGGTTCGATCCTGGGCAGGTACAAACGTTCGAACCACTAAATACCCGCCGTGCGTCGGATGGGCACGTTAAGCAGTCGGACCCCGGGTACTGGCCCCCGGTAATAAATAAAGGCGTCTTCCTCCCCTTTCTACCTGGCTTCCGTGTCACTTTCCTATCGGGCACTTTAGTCCAAATCTCCTAGCTTCCTATTTCTAAGGGTTGTTCAAGACCTGGGATCAGACACTCCCTTCCTGAAATCCTCTACATATGATCTGATCTGATCTGACTCTCTCTGTCAAGAAAGAACAACGATCACCGCCTTAGTTCTGGGATACCTAATAAATTAGATGGAATTGTAATCAACCGCGCCCCTAACAAGTCCATTAGGGTGAGTTTCCGCTTTCTTGAAGAACTTCTTGATGAGTCTGGTGGAAAACTCATGTACCTTATCGATTCCAAGTCTGTTCCTCAGGTTCCGAAGTGGTGTTCAAGGGGGAGCCCCAGTGATCATTCGAAATGCTCTGCTCTGCACCCTCTCAATTCTCTCTCGCTGATTCCTACTAATGCCAAATCAGATCGAGGAGGCGTAGGTAAGCCCCGACCTGTTGACCGTCTTGCACAGCAGTACTTTGTGCCGTGTTGTAAGGAAGCTTCTTCGGTGGAGTAGTGGAGCCAGCTGCCCAAGGCATTGTTCAGCTTTATTCGTGTGGTAGCTGGTGTACGCCACCCATGAAAGTCGACAATCTAGTTGGAGCCGTAGGTATTTAGTAGAGTTAGCCCATTGGATTGTCTCTTGAAACATAGCGAATTTCGGTACTCCTCGGAAAGATCCAAAAATCAACAGTGCACTGTTCTCAGACGGATTGATCTTGACCGCTAGTCAGGGTAATAGGTTTTCAGCTGAGAGAAAAAGTCCTGGAGGAGATTCACAGCTCTGCCTTTGTTCAGGCATCTGATGACAACAGCTGTATCATTTGCATGCATCATAAACTCTCCTTGTTTGGGTTTGGGTAAGTGGTGCAGATAAATGGAGAACAGCGTTGGACCAAGAAACGAACCGTGAAGAACGCCAGCCTGAATCCTCTTTTCCGAAGAAAATTTACCGTTAATCTTAACAGTGAAACTGCGGCTGTTGAGGTACAAGCCAATCAGCTCAACAAGTGGACGAGGTCGTCGAAGCTCCTGCAACTTGTGTAGGAGTCCATCATGCCAAACGCTGTCAAAAGCCTTGCTGATGTCCAGGAAGACAGCAGTGGAATACTCGCTCTTATCTCGTCCTTCAGAATAGAATTTCGTAAGCCTGACCAATTGGTGGGACGTAGCATGCTACGCCAGGAAACCACCCTGTTCGTCAGGAATCAAACTATAAGCTTCACAGAACTCTAGGAGCCTAGAGAGGATGACCCTCTCCAGGAGTTTACCCAGGACGGGCAACAGACAAATTGGACGTTAGTCTCAGGTAAGGTATGATTGGTTCCAGGTTTGGGCAACACTACTCCCACTGCCTTTTTCCAGTCCCTGGGGAAATACTTTAGCCGGAGAGACCCGTTGAAAATCTCCACCAGTACCAGAATCCAGCTCTCAGGGAGCATAATATATACATCGCTTTTTCCACGTTCCAGAAACACACAGCAACCAAAAATTGTATTTCCCTGTTCCAGAAACACACAGCAACCGAAAAATTGAAATACAATTTTTCGGTTGCTGTGTGTTTCTAGAACGTGGAAAGAGCGATGTATTTATTTATTAACTGTCGCCACGTATTTGGAATATTTTCAGGGAGCAGTTGAACATCTCTTGTCGAAACTCCATCTCTTCCGGGAGCTTTCCTCACCTTGAGTTTTTTGATGTGTCGAGTTACCTAGAGGTAACTAACAGGCAAGGTGACCTTGTCTGTATTATCAAGATCGTATGTAGCTAAAGCCTCCATGACCCTATCCGTGTGACTAGGATTTTGGATGTCATGAGGTGAGAACTGCTCCTCCAGGGCACTAGCAAGGACCCCAGCCTTCTCGTCATCACCGTACACCAAACCCTATGGACCAGTTAGACCCATGGTATAGCAATCTCACTACACCGGATTTTTCGAAGGATGGTTCACACATCATCCTGACGAGGATGACCCGCCTTGAAAAAGTACTTGTTCCATTGGAATTCTCTGGACGCGCGGATTTCTGCTTTGAGGAGATCGCGACACGAGTTATAATGAGCCCTGCCGTCGGCTGATCTCGACCGCTGCCAGATCCTTGGGAACTTGTTCTTCTCACGGATCATCCGGACAATACGTCGAGCAAGTGCATAAGGGTCTTGGGCAGTAGTTGGTGGCTTTCTGCATCGATCCAAGATTGCCTTTAAGCAACGAGTGAGTTTCTCCACCGCACTGTCGACGTTCTAGCGAGCACTAGTGTCCACCCTAGGCGGATCAACATGAACAATAATTTCCTGGAACAACTTCCAAAAAGTATACATCATCGTCTGCCGAATGGTTTCTACTACGTTCAATCTCAGTAGGACTGGGTCAAGATCAGAACCAAGCCCAGAAACCACAGAGGTCTGATGAAAGTGCCTCACAAACTGGAGGACAGCAAAATCAAAGACATCGCCAACCCTGTGTGACGGGGTGCAAGGAGGACGAACTGGACTTGCAACTGTAAGATCCAGCTTGTCAATGTATTGTGATAGGGCCACCCCAGCACTATTAGCTGAACGATAAAACCAGTCAGGATGGTTATCATTCCAGTCACCAACCACTACAGTGGGGTGGGGTCTCCAAAGAGTATATCAAAATCATCGTCAAAAGGTACATTCCCTGGACTGTTATAAACGGAAGCTAAATTTATCAAGCCTGAGCTTGTTTTTAGCTTAACAGTCAGTGCCTCAATATCCTTGAAGGATGCGATGGATGCACCTAAACCATTTCTGACTAAAATGACATTACTTCCTGCTGCGTGCCTGTAGAGGGCCGGATCTCTGTCCTGCTGGAACACCTGGTAGTTCGCAACACTGACTCGCTTGATCCTAGGTGTGAGTTTGGACTCACAGATAAGAGCAACGTCTATGTCATGATCTTTCAGGAACCTTGCAAGTTCAACAAGTTTTTTTCCTGAAGCTGTTCGCATTCTAAAACATTATGTTAAGACTATCCATAATGCGCTAGTAGATACAGGAGCTCAGGCTTAAGCAACCAGACAGGCAACCTGAACCCGTTTGAGGATAGCGGGATCAATGGACTCCACAAGCACTGAGAGCAGCCTTTGATCCGTGACCTCGGTAGTGGCAGGTTGGAGAGCCACTTTTGTTAATACCTGAGGGGCAGGCGTAACTTTTACTGGTTGAGCAGCAGTCTTGTGTTTGTTCTATTTGCCTATCCTTGTCTTCCTCTTGGAGCTTGTATCAAAGGTGAAAGGCATGGAAGCCGCTGGGGGATTCTCCTTTACCAGTTTCAAGTAAACAGCGGTAGGTTTAATAGGGACCATGCTTTTTGACATCTTCTTCTGTTTCGGCTCTGGTTTCTTCGTGTTGTTTTTCAGCAGCTTCTTGGCAAGCTGCTTGTAAATGGGGGAATCATGCCAGCTAGCCCCATGTTCACCACTGCAATTGACACAGAAACGCTGTGTCTTCTTGTCAGCCGAGCACTCCCTGGTGCAATGATCCTTGCCGCAATGTACACATTTTGGCTTCTGTCTGCAGTTGGACATGGCATGACCAAAGCCTTGGCAGTTGAAGCACTGCTGTATCCTGCCCTTAGTTCGGCAGGGTTCAACCGAGATTGAAACTCCAAGGAGAGATACAAACCGGAAGATGTTCTGGCTTTGTTCAGAGTTAACGAGCTGAATCATGAAAGTTGGAAGGTCCTGTTTGCGGGTTTTTTGAAGCCGGCATACCTTTGTGACAGCAAAGAAGACCTGCAACTATTCCCTGATGTTATCGACTGGGAACCCAATCCCAGTCCTCTAATGACAACACGGAGAGGTTTTTCGGTCGGCAGGGTGAAAGTGAAATACTAAACATTGCAGTTTTGAAGGAGAGATGTCAACCGCCGATGATCGGCCATAGACTTCTTTTTTATGGTCGTACGATCCCCCACCATGTTTACAGACGCCGTTTCCTCAAGCTCTTTTTCTATCCTCTCATAGATCAGAGGCCAGTTACTAATTCGTCTGCAAACCACCGTTGACACTGTTTTGGACACGTGAGATGGCAGACATGTCTCGGGGTCTTTATTGACCTGTACCTATTCAGCGATTACGGATACGCTTGAGTTGACCTCTTGCATCTCTGCGCATAGTGGATCAGACTGGTGTTCAATGACGGCCTCGGTTAGGTCAGACATATTCCCATTTTCAATGGGTGAAGGAGACCTTTCCTTCCTTGGCCTCTTGACTCCACCATTTCTTTTAGCAGGAACATCAACAACCTAGGAGATTGTCTCTGTCAAAATTTTGGGCTTTGCTGTATCATTTCTTCCCAGCACCGTCAACCTTCTGGGAGGTTTTTCGGATGCTTTGGGTTGGGAAAGGGTGTTTAGATGTAGCTTCAGCATACGGTGGTCTATGCTCTGGATCAGAGACTTCACTGCCAGACGGCTCTTCCGCAGGATTACGGGAGACATCCTCTCCTGAGTCGTCACTGCCACTTGCAGGATCATTCGATTCTAGAGACTCCTCGGACTCACTTGGTCTCCCAGTTGTCCGAGCATTCTCACGAACAGGGTGTTCCGAGCTAACGGCTGAATTCCATAGTAGGTCCTCTTCGCTCATGGCATGCGCCATCTTGCCCTTCTCCTGAACCCCTTCTGCTAGGAGTCCAATAGCACAGCAGAGGGAAGCCAGAATGGTGCTCATCATACCACGGCAGTCCGAGCATTCATCCAAGAAGGAAAGGAGGTCATTAGCTTCATTCACGATAGCAAGGGCACTAGCTGCTCTCTGGCTGCAGACAGCTGAGATTCGCTCAAGTGAGGTCATCATCTCTGAGTTATGTTGGGAAGCAGCCATATGTGAGCAAAGTACAAAAGAAATCACAATTCAGAAAATAATTCTAAAATACAGCTAGGCCCTAACAAAAGCTAAAATCTTTTAAACATACCTAACTCTAAACTAAAAGTTTGAACACTACTCTAGAACCTAGTATTTGAAAACTAGCGCTAAGCCCTAACGCTAAACAAAAAATACACTACTGCATATAATGAACTACGACAAGATACACTACTGCATATAATGAACTACGACAAGATACACTACTGCATATAATGAACTACGACAAGATACACTACTGCATATAATGAACTACGACAAGATACACTACTGCCTAATCCTATCTGATTGATGTAGAGAAGAACTGCACTGAGCACTAGTCCCTAACGCTACAATCACAACCTAACTCCCAGATCGAAATAGATAACCATTTAGAGAAGATCCTGACAAACTGCCTATCAAACACTGATTCCTATCACTATATGAAAAACAGTCTAACTCCCAACTACCTCCTAAACACAAAATCAGCAGACATAAACGTTTTTCAAAAAGCTTACCTTGCTATCGTTTTCTTCTTGACTTGCGACGAAAAACACAAATTAAATGAAGAAAAGACAACAGAATTTGGCTGGAGCGAGTCACAGTTCAAATAATCTCGAAAACACAAAAAAATTCTGAAACGAATCACAGGCCAAATAAACACGCACTAAATGATTTCACACACTAACTTGGAAGCACGGCGCACTCAAGCACAAAACACACTACACAGGCACAAACTGCACAAATCGTCGAGTCGATGCACACCGAAAAATTGAAGAAGCACCGGAATTATACACACAAAGACCTTGGATCGCGAAAAACTCACAAAACACACAAGAACCACCACACGAGGCGCACGCTTCACGAAGATTTGAAGAAGCACCAGAAATAAGCACACGGATTAAGGGAGTGACTCCACAGAATCCGATAACCGGGAGCCACGGGTGGCATAGTGGTCAACGTTCGTGACAGCCACGGAAAGGACCTCAGGTTCGATCCGAAGCAGGTACGAAAGCGCGATCCACTGAATATCCGCAGTGCGTCGGATGGGCACGTTAAGCCGTTGGACCCCGGGTACTGTCCCCCAGGTAATAAATGAGGGCGTATTTCTCTTTCTACTTCTCTTCCGTGTCACTTTCCTATCAGGCACTCGAGCCTAAATCTCCTAGCTTCCTATTTCTAAGGTTGTTTAAGACCTGGGGTCAGACACTCCCTTCCTAAAATCCTCTAAATAAGATCTGATCTGAAATCCGATAACCGCTGACCTTGCCTGCGGGAACGTCATGGGAAGCACACGGCTTGACCTTAAGACTAGCACAAGCAGATTAACACATGTCTGTT
This sequence comes from Macrothele yani, assembly GCA_039090855.1. NCBI lineage: Eukaryota > Metazoa > Arthropoda > Arachnida > Araneae > Macrothelidae > Macrothele > Macrothele yani. The sequence continues at coordinate 27,376,087 of CM077018.1, read as the reverse complement.
CACTACCAAAGCAGGAAGTAGACTGATGTTTTCATGTTTTGGTGTTTTGATGATAGTTAACACATGTGATCATATGTAGAGGATTTTAGACAGGGAGTGTCTGACCTCAGGTCTTAAACAACCCTTAGAAATAGGAAGCTACTAGATTTGGGCTAGAGTGCCCGATAGGAAAGTGACAAGGAAGCGAAGTAGAAAAGGGGAGGAAGACGCCCTTATTTATTACTGGGGGGGCCAGTACCCGGATTCTGGAGGCTTAACGTGTCCATCCAACGTACGGCGGATATTTAGTGCATGGAGCTTTCGTATCTGCTGGGATTGAACCTGAGGTCTTTTCCGTGGCATTCACGAACGTTGCCCACTAGGTCACCCGCGGCACAAGATATCTATGCGGTTAATGCGATGTTCACTCAGAGTTTCAGTTGAATACTAAATGTTCAGAAAAAACGATGAGAAAATGCTAGTGAAATCCGGAATTGAGTGTTTATCTTTGTTGTTTACACTCCGAAGAAATAAACATGAACAGCAACAACACTTACATTACAAAAAAAGGAATTCGTGATACAAGGAATTGTGAGAATGTTAGAGTTTGGAGCTGATGTTAATTCATTAGATTAAAGGGTTGTACTCTGGAGAATCTGACTGGCGCACCCTGTAACGATGAGCTATATTTGGAACTATATATTGTACAAGAAAGATTTGAATTTCAATCTGTGAGTAATGTATCTTGGTATATGTCGCCAACATATTTTAGCAAAACGATATTAATATGTTTCAGTTTACTGTTAGTTAAATCAAATACAGATACTGTGGAATAGAAAAAGATCGGTAACACAATTTCTATTCCACAGTATCTATATATGATTTTACTAACAATAAACTGTAATATAGTAATATCGTTTTGCTAAAATATGTTGGTGACATAAACCAGGATACCACACTCACAGATTGAAATTGAAATCTGTTTGGTACAATATATAATTCCAAATATAGCTCATCGTTGCAGGGTGCGCCAGTCAGATTCTCCAGCGTACGTTCCTTTAATCTAATCAAATAACATCAGCTCCAAACTCTAATATTCCCACAATTTCTTGGATTACGAATTCATTTTTTTGTAAAGTAAGTGTTGTTTCAGTTCATCTTTATTTCTTCGGAGTGTAAACAACAAAGATAAACACTCGATTCTGGATTTCACTAACATTTCCTCATCGGTTTTTCTGAACTTTAAGTGTTCAACTGAAACTCTGAGTGAACATCGCATTAACCGCACAGATAGATGTCTTGTGCCATCAGGAAGCAATTTACTCTGAAAATACTTTATGGTTTATATTAACCTCGTCACGAATTTCGGAAAGCAATAACTCACACTAAAGTTTTATTCTTTTTTTTTTTTTTTTTTTTTTTCCGAATCCTACCTGAGAAAACTGTGTTTCTCTGCTGGGTTATCAAGAAGCATGCCATCTATCCGCTGAAACACAAACCACAATAAGATACAGAAGTGAATAGGTTGACAGTGAAATGTCCTCTTAAGAATGATCAGAATAAAGAGTTGTCAGCAAGCAACAGTCAACTGTCTGTTAACAATTAAAATTGCTTCGACTTTGCTACCAAGTTGTGATTCCAGGTAAGCCTCGAGTTTACACTGCTATGAGTATATCATTAACAGCTTGACAACTGGATTCTCAGTATGCAAATACCATCTATGCTGTGACGCCTACTGATTACACAGCGGACAGAAGAAATTGAATGTAGAAGCATTTTGCTTGTAATGAAATGGTTCGCATTTTATTTTTGTGTTCCTAAAATTTATTTCCCGGTGACTTCGTAGTGGTAGTGAACGAGCATTTAAGTTTTGAGTGTTCATTATAGTTTCAGCCGTGGTCTATCCGAATGAACAAAATTTAGTTTCATCGGCCTAAAATCAATTTTTTTACTCATATCTAGGGGAAATTCCAGAGTAAAAACCCATACTCTGCAGCTTTCAATGAAATCCAGAATTCAATCTTTCAACCAGTAGGTTTCAGTGGTTATGTTATTTTGAATGATATTAGGTGTTCCGCAGGGTTTTTTTTTTAAATAACGTAAAACTGAGTGTGACTGCAGTACACGTAATTCACCGTATACAGATCACTGCGACGACGTCACCCGCCTTGCAAAATATGAAAAGGGGTGCAGTATGATGTCACTTATCATGCAGCAGTGCCACAGTCACAGGTAAAACAGCTGCTGCGGAGTAATTTTCGCCAATGTCAGTTCTTAGTGACCTCAAATAAGGCATGATCATTGGTACGCGTCTTGCAAGACAAGAGGAACTGTACCGAAGACTATGACTACCTATTAAAAATGGCACGGCGTTGCTTTCAAACGTGCAAGTTGTCAAGTCCACATGAAGATGTGAGATGGAGATAGGCGAAAGTTGGTGCTGATTGTGCGGTGGAAACGCAAGGCCATGGCACAACATATAGGGGCACAGATGAACACTAGTAGGAGTGATCCCGTTTCCTTCATAACAATTCGTTGGAAATCCTATTATGTCAGTATTTATGATCGTGCAGCAATCCAAAATATCTGATTACCAATATCAATTAAAAAAAAACACGTGAGGTAGTGCAAAGCACATAAAAACTAGTATGCTAAACAGTATCAGTGTGTTATATGTTCTGAAGAATCCTTCTTCATAATGTTTCCCACACTGGATGATAGTATGTCTGTCAGAAACCTGCAGATGCGTACCACCTTGACTATCTGGTTCTAATTGTGATCCCTAATGTTGCGTAATGCCATATCACGGCATTCCTTGGGGCCATTCATTACTCTGCAGGTTCGTGTCCTGTTTGTAAGGTACGAATCCATTCTTGGGGTCAAATTGCACGCAGTGTTGTAGGCATTCTTCCCGAATGACCGCCCGTGGTTTCAAATCGATATTTTGCCAGTGCACTGAGAGAAACTTGTTAAATGTCGTTTTGCAGAGGATGAGGTACAACAGCTTACCAATCCACCTCAATCTCCTGACCTGAATGCTATTAACCATTTGTAGGAATATTTGGAGCATTAAGTAAGATCCCACTTTTCATCTCCAACATCAATGGCTCAATATTAATGGATCAATATCCGACCTAGTGTACAGGAAGAATCGTCCATCATTCCATTGTCGTGTGTGCATGACTTTTATAAATCTATTCCAAGTCAAGTTACTACAGTTATGAAAGCACGAGGTTAGGTTAAAACTTACTACTAGAAATTCTGCACCGACGGTATATTCCAATTATGTTGCGAAACCTCTGTATTTGATAATTATTAAAATATCTTTAAAATATGGATCGACAACTGTCCAGTCATATAATACAGGAAGTTTCTCTATCTAGTGATTGTGGTAAAATGCTTAAAATATCAATTTAGCAAACGAAAATAATTTTGGCTGATATGTTGTTTTCCCCGGTTTCCCTAAATAATGTGACATTCGAAAATTAAAAAAACAATGTTTTAAATACTTGGTTGGTTGGTTGGTTGATGGGTTTTATTGGCGCAAGGGCCAAGTATGGCCAAAGAGCGCCAGACATGAGACCAACAAAACAAAGACGTTTTAAATACTTGAGTGAAAGCTTTCTGTATGATAAATTCCTTTCAAAAATAATTATTTCTTACTACATGACCAAGCCGTACAACTGCCTCCACCAGCTCGCACTGTGGAGACCATGCAGGATGGATCGAGTGTCTCATGTCGTTTACCCTAAATACGTGACCATCAACGCAGTGGAGAAAAAAACACGGCCCACCATACCAGCACTCTTTCGTTTCCAGTCATCCAACGGCTGACTACGTGACTTCGCACCAGGCTAGCCTTTTGCTTCGATGAACCGTGTTTAGGAGAGGATGTTGTCGGAGTCGTCTGTTGTTACAGCCCGTACGTGGAAGCGTGCCACGCATGGTCATGACAGATACTATTCTGGGTTGACCTCTGTTGCACTGGGTAGTCAACTGTTGAAGGGGGCTGATTCTGTTGGCCTGTAGGAATCGCCGGACCCGGCGCTCACCTCTCCCATCTACCTTTCACTGCCCTATGCAATTTTGCTACCGGTCGTTGTTTGACTCTTTTTACGCCAATAATGATATATTTTAACTGCGACTACTCGCGAACAGCCCACCAATTCAGCCCTTTGGAAAAGAAAATCACCAGCTCTCCGAGCATCCACAATCTGTCCTTTCTCAAAGTCCAATAAATTCTTCCGTTTACCCTTCAAGCTCAGAATTTTACTACCTACTGTTCCAATCACACTTTATATATGCTACGTCGGTAGACAAATCTCGCCCTCTCGGAAATCACGTGGTCAACAGGACGCATCCACTTTTGTTAGGGATGTTCATTATTCAGCGTTCACGTAGTGTATATCTTCTAAATAACTGTAATCTGAAAACAAATGTTAATTAAAAATCTCAGAAAGAAAGGCTCAATGATCACTGTGAAGCTGGCCCTCGAAAATGCGTATACACTAAATATTATACATAGCACTGGTTGTTTCTTAAACTGATGCCATGATCCAGAAGTAACGAAATAAAGCGGCATGCAGACTGAAAATAAAAACAGAGGATAAAGATCAGCGTTAATATTATTTTTATATAGGTAATTTTAGTTTACCAGTATCCTTTGCATGAGCCACTAGTTAGTGGAGGGACTTACTGCTAAGAGAATTTTTTGTAATTTAATTTTTCACTTTGACACATTAATTACAGGAAGTCTATAATTTGTATTATTTCTTTATTCATTTATTTTTACAATATCTCGGTCATTTATCATATAAACAAATTTTTTAATATATACAAATATTGTAAAATATCAAACAGATTTACAAAATTCTACAATGATTGGCATAGCTTTCTGAGTTTAGATTAGTAAATTTGCAGCTGAGTCCGGTGTTCGAAATCTATTCGCCTGCCTTGGACTTCGGGAAGAACATGACTTTCCACTTCCTTTGGGACATCACATCCGCAAATTCACAAAAACTTGGTTTAGATTTCCCTTCTCAAAGTAAGAACCAAAATTGCAAAATACTTCAGTCTAGCGTGATTGGTTGTTTATAAGAGTACAAGGAGATTTGAATGATCAAATTATTATTTTTTGTTCGAAGTCTATAATTTGTATTATTTCTATGCCAATCATTGTAAAATTTTGGAAATCTGATATTTTACAAACTCTTTTAATTCAAAAGAAAGTGTATTTAAACTGGACATGAACGTTTCAAAGCACTTGTTATTTTCTTTGAAAAATAAATTTAAATAAAATTTTGCCCATCGACCAAGTTTTACTTCTCCCCGGAAAATAGTGTCATTCGTTGCTGCTACCCCGTGGCTATGACAACCGTTTGAAATACGACGAGGACTGCACGTAATTCTTGCAATTGCTGTAATTTGCTGTAATTGTGAAGTCCATGGAGAACCTGTTCGTTTTTGTTTGTCAATTGTGTTTTTGCGGAGAGAGCCTGGCAGGGGATGGCGTTATGGGCATGATTCGCTTTCCCAAGCGCTTCATAAGTCATTTTTATGAACCCTATTCCTCAGGCCAAAGATATGTTTGTATATATTGGGTATATAAATACGTTTTGAGGGATTTAAGGTGAACAAAACACGTTGTTGGAGAACAGAAACAATATTTTGATAATAATCGAAGTATGCTCCCTCTGAAGCTACAACTTTACCCCATCTTTCGGGCAGTGAACGTATGCCCCGAAGGAAGAATTCCGGTTCCTTGGAAGAGATCCAGTTGTCCAGCCAATTTTTGGTATCTTGATAAGAACTAAACCGTTCTCCAGAAAGTGCTGACTGCGTCGACCGCAACAAATGGTAATCCGATGACGCAATATCTGGCGAATATGGCGGGTGGGGTAGAACTTCCCAGTTGGATTCTTCTAAGTACTTTTTCACAGGTCGAGAAACATGTGGTCTTGCGTTGTCAAGCTGTAAGATGACTTTGTTGTGTCTATTCTCCCATTCAGGCCGTTTTTGCGTGACAGCTCGTTTTAAACGCATTAATTGGGTTCGATACCGATCACCAGTAATAGTTTCTGATGGTTTCAGCAGTTCATAGTGGCTCACACCCTTCTGGTCCCACCAGATACTCAGCATTACCTTTGAACCATGGATATTGCGTTTTGGCGTTGAAGGACCTGGTTCACCTAGCTTTACCCATGCTTTCTGCCGTTTAGGGTTATCGAACCCATATCCATTTCTCATCGGCCGTAATAATAAGATGCAAAAAAGTTTCTTTTTTGCCTTTGAAGCAGCAATTCGCAAATGGTTTTTTGACGTTCAATGTCTCTTTCCCGCAAAGCATGTGGAGCCCAATTCCCTTCTTTTTGCACCATTCCCATGGCAACTAAACGTTGTGAAATGCATGGTTGACTAAGATTTAATAATGCTGCTAGTTCTTTTTAGGTATGGCATGGATCCTCGTCGAGTAAAGCTTCCAATGCGGTATCAGCAATTTTTTTGGGTGGTCCAGAACGTTCTTTATCACTGACATCGAAATCGTTCTTATTGAATCCTCTAAACCAATACTCACATGTTTTTATGGATGGGGAATGTTCACCATAGATTTCTGACATTAAGCAATAGCTATCGGCAGCACTTTTCTTGACAATAAAGTAATGCACTCACACTTCCCGCAAATGCTGTTTTGTCGGGACGAAAGTAGCCATTTTCCATCGAGTAAAACAAATACGTCTTCGCACCTCAATCGAACGTCGTATACTGACTCTGACAGCTGGCTCTCGTACTGCGATATCGCAGTGTTGCCACCTTAAAATACATGCTAGCAGTAATAAGTACCATACCGAACGGAAATCCCTCAAAATTTATTTATATGTAATTATATCATAAGACAATAAGATATAAAAATTACGTAATTCTATGCAATTTCAAAATAGATGGCTAATTTGGCCCAAAATTGTAAGAGGATCCCAAGACTATTTCGGTATTGAATGGTCCTGAAATATGTGACATAGGTACTTCATAGTATTAAAACTGGAGCCTTACATTTCATTTGTTTGATATAAAACATAATTCCGGTATCAAGTATCAGCAAAATAGTGATACAAAAGTGCCTTAAAGATATTCTTAAAGAAATTAGGTTTGTTGTGAACAATGTATTTTAATAATTTTTTTATGAAATTCCAGCGAAATGATGTTATGTGTAAATATCTTATTGGAATAGTTTATTTAAGTGTCTATCACAGGGTTTCTAATAATTTTCTTAGTAGTTTCCAGTGGAAATTCAAGCGAAAATGGGAATAAGAAGCTGAAGGGTTTCGATAATAGTGATTTCTTTAAGAATATGCCTGGAACCATTTCGGCCCAGCATAAAGTGAAAAGCATGAGAAGAAATGGCAATGAGAGAAACATCATTTTTCTTGCATCTTTAAAGATACATTTTTCGGCCTCGTATAAAAGTAGTAGTGATATCATATTTGTGTGTAGTTATAATGTTGAAAAGTGAAAATGAGTGGGATAGGGGTGTTACACAATGGGTTCTGACGCGCGTGCCCCAGTATGTTTTCTATAAATGGGTGTCAGATTCTTGAAATCTCTCCAGTTTGCTGAAAGGTTGAGACAATTCTGATTAAAGTACTAAGTACTGTACATGATCACTAGAAGGCACTAGTTTCGGTCAGTGTGGGACAAGTGCTTATCAGATCACTACGGGTCTATTGTGTAGTGCATCCAGGGTGTGCCTTATCTTAGATGACAAAGGCAGTCACTATTGCGTGTCAATTCATTTTGGCAAAGAACACGAATCTACAGATGTTCGAAAGTACTTTCAAAATTGTACGCAATTTCGTATCTGCTAATAATTACACTTACGGACAATCAAATTTGCGCACCAAGAAGGAAACATCGAATTGAACTGAAATTTTATGGACGTAATGATACAGATGAATGATACACATGATGGCAAAAACAGAACTTCAGGACATTTACAGAGGGATCTGTGGCACACAGTCCGACCATCTTCAATAGCACGTTGCACAGCCTCGTGCGACGATACATTCTGCAATACGGTCCGGCATAGAGGCGAACAGAAGCCTGAAGTTGTCCTGCGGCAGACTGGTCCAGACGTGTTGGACGGTGTGCTCCAAATCATGTATAGGGCGGCACGGCGGGGGCGGCGTTTCAACTGGTCCCACACAGGCTCGATAGGGGACATCTCCGAGGAGCGGGCATGCCATGGAAGTGTCTGGACATGACGTAGACAGTCCTGGGCAAACAGAGCCGTGTGCAGACGAGCATTATCCTGCTGGTATAGCGCTCCTGGAGTCCCGGCCAGGAATGGGAGCACATGGGGCCGTAGGATCTCATTCGCATTACGTTGGCCAGTCAATGTTCACAGTACAACTACTAGAGCTGATCGACTCTCGTAGACTATGGCACCCCAGACCATAATGCCTGCAGCGTAGGAGGCGTGGCGCTCGATATCGAGGTTTAGATTGAGCCGTTGACCCGGGGACTTCCACACCCGGACACGATGACCTTCTCTCTCCAAAACGAAGCGGCGCTCATTGCTAAACACCACACGTCGCCAGTCTGTGGCATTGTACATCGCTCTGGCTTGGCACCACTGCAAACAGAGCCGGCGATGTTGCGGTGTTAATAGCAGAACACGTAAGGGCCGCTGGGATCGTAGATTGGCTTCCGCGAGGCGTCGGGAAATGGTTAATGGCTCATGGGCACACAGGAGCCGTTATATCTGCTTGTATAGTGGACCGGCTCCCCTTCGGATCCGTTCGTGCCTGGCACACGATCCGTCGATCCTCTCTACCGGTGGTCCTCCTGGTCCGTCCGGACCCGCTCCGCCGTGCAGCAGTACCGTTTCGTGTCAACTTCTCCCAACATAGTCGGACGGTACTGTCAGAACGATCCACGAGGCGGGCTATGTGGCGCGCCGACCACTCTGCTGTTTTTAGCCCGATGATCAGGCCTCCCACAAAGTCCGTAAGTTGCGTAAATCGACGTTCTGGCGTCTTCCCGGCATTCTTGTCATTCTAAACTCTTGCTTGCGTCAGCCGTGCTGTTCGCTTTCTTGGGGCATCGACTACACGCCGGTTTATAAGGCTGCCGGTTCGTGCTTGAAGCGCCACCACAGGGTGTGCGGTAATGTGCAATCGCACCAAACGTGGATAATTTGCACACCAGCACGGACTCTAGCTATTTGCAAAGTTTCGCGGTTGTAGTATATTTTCTTCTAGTTGCGCAAATTTCAATGTCCGTGAGGGTATTTGGACACATTTCTGAAGTATGTGACATGTACTCTAACATAACTATCCTTCTTAGTTCCTGTATCTGTATAAAATTTGTTTCCCTCTCCTTTAAGCAGTTCAAACTTAGCGCCACATATCTCTCTCGAATGAATAACTTGTGGCAATCTGAACTGAGGTCATAGTAGCATGACGTATGAACTGAGGTCAGCAGTAGCATGACGTTTGAACTGAGGTCAGTAGTAGCATGACGTATGAACTGAGGTCAGTAGTAGCATGACGTATGAACTGAGGTCAATAGTAGGATGACGTATAAAAATATAAATAAGAAAGATGTTGAATATGTATGTTCGTTATGTTTCGAGCTGAGTGGCGTTCTAGTTGACTTTGGTCATACATTTTCTAGTTGATTTCCGTCAAAGAACCGTTTAATACTATATGACTTTGAGTTCCTTGTCAGATGCTTTGAATCTTTCAATTTGAGGCTCGAGTTTGTTAATAGTTGCTTGCTAAATTGCTTCATGTTTGCAGTATTAATCTGTTATCAAATTTGGTGCACTTGAATAGAGTTACATGCTTTGAATGATATGACTCCTGATGCTAATCGTTAAAATAACCCAGTTTTTAATAAAATAAAGACGTTGAAGCTACAGCTAGTAGACTTGTTAATTACAGGCTATTCAAGATAATCAGTGTTCAATTAAAAGATATTGTGTTTTACCTATGCGGAGTAAACGCAACGGAATGTTTCAGCGAAAGTTGTTCTTATTCACGTAATAAAAGGTTCTAGGAAGACTGATTTTTTTTCACACATAGTTAAACATAACTAACTAAGAATATTATACAGAAAAATAAATATTTTCAATACTGGGTATCTTCCAGTACAAACTACAAAAAATTCCTAATAGTTGCAAGAGAAGCTATCGAATTCCACGAAACAGCAAAACCCTATTGTGGTGTGCTTTAGTTTACTTATTGCACATTGTATTTCATTTGAGCTCATATACCACTTCTTTAACATAAACGTAAAGCTTTCGTAAAACCTTCATTTCTCACACCCCCGAGAGGCCAACATACATATTTTGTGGCTGCTACTGCGGTTTCTGCAGAAAATAAGACACAAAATGTAAAAGTATGACCTCAAGTGTTGGTAGGTATTACTAATATCACACGGGATACATCTTTTCCAAGTAAAATAAACAAGAAAGATGACACCGAATTTTCGGGTGTAATAAGCACGTCTTTTGAACCGTATTGACGCAAATTAAATTTATCAAAGCTATTCAAAGTCAATGGAACCGGTATAGAAAACAATAGTATCTGACGGAAGAAAGAAGTTTTTCATTCGGGATTTTAATCCCTCAGATATTGCTGTAAACAGAATCGTGAGCTTACGCCCTCTGGTTGCAGACTTGTGCGTTAAGAAAAACATGAATTTATATGAAAAACATTTCGCACCGGAAACGCTCTTCAACACAGAAAGAATTTTCCAATCGGAGTCTTAGAAACAGAGATATCGGCAAAAATACGATGTGACTTTGCGTCCCCTGGTGGGAAAACAATGCATTATTTAGGATGAAAGTATTCTCAAAAGGTTTTTCCATATGAGCGGTATCGGTTCAAGAAACAAAAAATTTAGTCGAGTTTTCAGGAACCCAGATTTTGTTACAAATACATCAGAAGCAGAAATTAACATTTACGCCCTCTGGTGGCCAAACCATTCTTTACCAAACATTAGAAATTATGTGAAAAATATTTTCCACCAGGTTTTCTATGCGATACAGGAAGAATTTTTCAAATCGAAGTTTTAGAAGCAGAAATAACTCAGAAAACGCAATTTACCTTTGTGCCCCCTAGCGAAAAGTCTATGATTTACTTGAAAATTTAGAATTTATAGAAAAAACATTTCGCATCGGGAACACTCTCCAACAAAGAAAGAATTTTTCAAATCGGACTCCTAGAAGTAGAAATATTGACAAAAATAAGATATGCATCTGCACCCCCTAGCGTAGAAACCATGCATTATTTTAAGAACAAAATGTTTTTAAAAGGTTTGTCTACATCAGAAGTATCGGTCTACAAACGACGTTTTTTTTCAATCCTGAATTTATTTATTTTTTATTGGAGGTTTAACGACCACCGTGAGCAACTCAATGGGCTATAAGCAGTCGCCCGTCCCTAATTTAGGGTCACTGGTTCCAGGGAAGGGAGAGACTAGTGCCGTAAGACAAACACAACATCCATGCCTCACCGGGATTCGAACCCGGACCCCTTCTGGACGAATGATCAGAGGCCATCGCTTAGACTACTGCGCCACCGGGGCAGCAATCCAGAATCCAGAATTTAGAAGCTCATATTTTGCTGCAAATATTTCAGAAGCGGAAATTAAGATTTACGCCCCCTGGTGGCCAAATCATTTTTTTTACAAAAAATAGAAATTATGTGCAAACGATTTCTTATCAGGAGCTGTATCCGGTGCAGAAGAGATTATTCAAATCGGAGATTTAGAAGCAGAGATACAGGGGGAAACGCAATCTATCTCTACGCCCCCTAGCGGAAAGACTATTATTTGATAATTTTGAAATTATATGAAAAACCTGTCACACTGAAAACACTATCCAATAAAGAGGGAATTTTTCAGATCGTACTCCTAGAAATACAGATATTGACAAAAATAAGGTATACATCTACGCCTCCTGGCTGAGAAATTGTGGAATATTTTCAGAAGAAAATATTCCTGAAAGGTTTACCGATGCAATTGGCATCAGTCCAAGAAAGAATTTTTTTCCATCGATATTTCAGAAGCACAGATTTTAAGGCAAATACATCAGAAGCTAAAATTAACACTTACGCCCCTTGGTGGCCAAAGTATTCTTTACCAAAAATTTGAAATTATGTGCAAAAACGTTTCCATCAGGAGGTGCATTCGCTGTAGAAAAAAAATTTCAAATCGGAGTTTTAGAAGAGGAGTTATCAGGAAAAATGTAATTTACCCTTAGCGGAAAATTTATGCGTAATTTGAAAAAGTAACTATATTTAAAATACTCTTCGACATAAATGGAATCGAAAAATTAAACAATTTTTTCCAATCGGATGTTTAAAGCAAATATTTGGAATGAACCGTATTTTTGAATTCGGCCTCATCTGCGTTTACTCCCTCTAGCGGCGAAATTGTCCATCGTAAAAAAAAACGAAATGAGGGGTCATCATTCGTATATTTCAAGCTTCCCAATGCAAAAAGAGTTTTTCAAATTGGACTAATAGTTGCAGAGATATCGTATGTACAGACCGACGGACGGACAAACCGGTAATATAAGCGCGATCTTTTTTTACAAAAGACGTGCTAAAAACGTCTCCATAAAAACAGTAAATATAAAGAAAAGTTCTGCCATAAAGGATACCCAGAGGTAAATATCCAAAATAGGATATTGGAAAACGGTTGGTCCTAAAATTTACGATACAACAGTGTGCCAGTCGACAAATATAGAACAAATGCGTCGTTATTGTACTCGGAAACGTCTAGCTTTTTCACGTATTAAACTTTTACTGTATCTGCTTAATTTGTGACGAGCAAGTTTACTCCGTCGATTTATTTTTGGATCAGAAAACCCAATGTTCTTGCTATAATAAATGTATCATGCAAAAACGTATAGTCGTTATAATAGGCTTTCCGGTTTTTCCTGGTGCGGGGGTGGGGGATTCTGATGTTCTATATCTAAAGAGTAATCTCGATATAGCTTCGCGTATTGTACCCAATTTAAATTCTTCTAGAAAAGAAACCCAGAAAAAGTTGTTTATCTGATTTACCGCTTAAACAATTTCGGAACTGCAACTAAAAATTTTTGAATTTCCTTTAAAATACGAGCAAATGTATAGAGATGTCCGAAGTTTTCTCCATAAATCAGTTTTTCAATATTTGCGTGAACGACTTAGAAAAGAAATTCGGACAAAAGAGAATGTAGAACCTTAATATTACAGACATTATCATCAGAAATTTCTTGGGATAATAACATATATTTAAAATATTGTGAATACATTGTTATTTACAAATGTGACGTAAGTGTTTAAAGCGTTTACGGCAGCCGTTATGCGGTTTCGTTGAGCATGGCTGCCAGATTTCTAATAAATCGTATTGTTTCATCGTCTTCCAACATCATAAATTTCTCACGCAGCTAAATGGAAACAAATAGAAATTTGAAAATCACCATTTAAGCTTTACAGTGTCCTTCTACTGAAAGATTGAAAGGCTACAAAACTTAAAAGTTTTATTTAATTCTTTGAGAATAGTTTACGCACATTCTTCTTATATAGTCATAAATTTGGTTTTTCGGAACAGAAAAAATACGGGAAGGAAATGATCGTGTGATTTTTATTTTAAGACGAGAACGTAACGAAATGTATATCTATAAACGCGGTTTCGCTTCTTGATTCAAAATATTTGAAGTTAAATGAAACGAACCCCTTTTATCAACTCAAAATAACCGAGTCTTATAAAAGTATTGCAACTAAAATCCTGTCTCAGAGAGTCCTTAAGCATAATATTGTTTTCTTCAGATCTTAGTTCAGTTAAACGATGATGTGAATTTTAAAGCTCAAAGCGGAAATATGCATCTGATCAAATGTTATAATATTCGGAATAGCTATATCACACCTATCTTGGGTGGGACGCCTTACGGCGCAGTGGTCTATGCCTTGGCTTCTGACCACTCGACCGAAACGGGACCAGGTTCAAATACCGTGCACAGGCATGGATGTTGTGACTTTCTTATGGCACTGGCTTAACCCCTTTCCTTGAAACCCTCCTAAGTTGAAGACAGATGACTGCTTAGAGCCAATCTATTTGCTCACGGCGGTCGTAAAACCCCCCAAAAAACTTAAAATATTGGTTGGTGCATATATGATGTTTTGACAACTTTCCACAAAGATCTCGTACAGGTGCTGTATGAAAAAAAAACTAAATAAAAGATGAAGAGGAAAAAAATCAGAGGCAATGAATACTGAAAAACTAAAGTTAAGCTTAATGTAAATGCACCATGTGATTATACTGTAGTATAACCTCGGTTAAACTTTTTGCAAAGAGATGACCTTAAAAACGTATAAAGGTAAAAAAAGGAATGAAAGAAATTTCAGAAATGTTGAATACCTTTGCGAAACTTTTGGATGCCTTCAAAAAGAAAAAAACAAAGTCAAAATTTCATATTACGCTGATTTGTAACGTAAGACAGATACATACATGAATATTTTATTTGCTACTAAGCCTATGTATGTCTATTTTGACATTTGCATTGATTTTTTATTATGATTTCATTGTAAAATCTAGGCTAAGGAATTCTGTTCGATTTCATATTTTCAATATATGAAAAAAAAACACCCTTCTGAAATAATACGTAGTAAATCCGAATATGATTTTCTATTATATTCAATACCCTTAACATCGTTTACTTTTTAACCCTTTAACGTCCAAAACGCCCGTATATGCAAACGACCATAGCCACCCGAAACACTTCTCCAGAGTGAGTGAGATTTCCTATCTTTACGTTGCACGACCTATGAGGGATCATTAGGAGTCACATTCGGTCATCATTATTGTTACTAAACAAAGAAGTGAACCAACAGACAGTTTTGGGCATTATGGTGTTTAGAGTGATACACAAGTTTAGGGTCATGGTCGTTAAAGGGTTAAAGCACTTTGTCCACTAGCTCGTTTATCACAGGTGCCGAGTAAGATATTTACTAACCTTCGCCTGTTTCAACTTTCTCGAATTGAGAGATAAAACAGAGCTGTGAACGTTTTTAAGTAAAATTTTAGTTGCACGAAGTATTTCATGGCTGCAAGAAAGAAAACAAGCCGTCTGGATTCTCTTAACATACTGGATTACGTATAAAAGATCAAAGAACCCTGTATTTCGGGTAATATGAAATTGAGAATTTAACATATAATTCCACAAAGCTAATAAGCTAATTATCCATAATCGAATAAAAAAAAGGTAGAATTTACTATAAAATATCGTGACTAGCGCAGAATTACCTATGAAAGTGAAAAACGTCCACTGTGTTTATCTTTCGGAGTTTTATTCAAAGGAAATGTTTCACTATTAAAGAGTGCTGTGGCTAATAAAAGAATACAAACACGAAAATAAAAGCGGTACGCAAACTTTACATTTAAAATTTAAAGAGAGTTCAATTGAAACATTTTTTTCTTGTCGTTAAAGATTTTTTTTTTTTTAATTGGAGGTTTAACGATCACCGTGAGCAACTCAATGGGCTATAAGCAGTCGCCCGTCCCTAATTTAGGGTCACTGGTTCCAGGGAAGGGAGAGAGCCAGTGCCGTAAGACAAACACAACATCCATGCCTCACCGGGATTCAAATCCGGACCCCGTTCCGACGAATGATCAGAGGCCATCGCTTAGACCACTGCGCCACCGGGGCGGCTCGTTAAAGATTACTAAAATAATTTGTAACGGTACTGTTAAAATCATGTATATCTACTTAAAAGAACGTTCTTTTCCATTTGCCGCGAAAATTGCAACAGGATTTGAATAAATACTGTTCCATTAAACCTATAATTCGTGAATAATTCTGTTTTGCTGTTCTAATAAGTTCTATTAAGTTTTTGCTGTTCTATAAGGGGCAAACGAAACGAAAAAAACATGGCAAAACTTTCATCAGTATTAAATGGACCAATTCTAAACAATTCAAAGAGCATCCTGTTGATGATATCTCTCCTTTACACTGTCTAAGACAATAATTTTTTGATATAGCGAAGTTAAAAAATCTATTGTACGAGGTACAAGGGAAATCAGTACGCGTTCTTCATAACAATTTTTTTTTATTTTGGCCTATATATCACAAAAAGTCAAAATTCATCTCGTTTGATTTTTCAATGATGCAAGGAAGCCATACAGGCTGACCTAATTCTGCAAAGTACAATCCGTCTTTTTTTTACAGTGTTTCTCCAACGTTTCACTAGTCACGATCCAACAGAGTTACTACTCGGCAGGTATTAAACACTGACTCTCTGATGCCAGCGTCCACATCCACTTCTAAAACGAAGTATCGTATTCGTAGGAAATGAGCCATGACATGAAACAGGTGGTAGTCGGACGGATTCTGACTGTACGTATATCAGGGTACGATTTCAACCGGTTCCAGTTCCTGTAGTTTTCGTCGGAGCATTCCGAAGGTGTGACGTAGGTCATTACCCACTTGTAGCAGGGCCCGATTCCTATTGATGAGCGCTGGGTAGCTGTGACGCAGAGGATTACAGGCCTGCTGCTGTTTTTCGGCATAGAAGTTCCCCACAGCGTGATCATATGAAAGGAATTCTCCGTGCACAGGGCCCTCACAATTCAACAAAATGCATAGATTGACTTTCCTCTCCAGCCATCCATTTTGCACCAGTATCTGTGCTTCCTCACATGGCATCAGCCACCAGTTCCCAGTGGTAGGATAATGTAGAAATATACACTTTCAATCAATTGCGACAACACAACGCCAAAACCTATCGCCCTATGTATTTCACTGAAATCTGTGAAAAAGACCGACACGGTGTTCCACCTGCTGGGGCGGTAATGCCCAGGGAACCATTGAATTGCGCCTGGATAAGAAATCGAGCTTGTGCAGGTGATGAACTATGGGGGACAGGGAAGTCCCCACATCAGCCACCAATTATCATGCGCTAATACTGGGTTCACTATGACAGCTTCCACCATGGTGTCAGTGGTGGTGGCGTTCGGACTCCCTAACTACGATTGCCTCTGAGACTGCTGTCGCAGATTGATTGTGGTCTTTCCCCAAGGATTCGTCGCATGCATGCGTCTCTGATGATAACATTGATGACTATTCGCTTCGAAATCTGGTTTCCAAATAATATCTCACTTCCAATAAGGCAGCTTCGGATTTCAAAGAAAAAAATACTTGACGTTTTGGCACACCCAGAAAAATTTACGTTACCAAAGCATGCACTCTTTCCTTAGGTTTACCGACAAAACTTAAATTTAAAATGGCTTCATAATTCTGAGGCTGTAATGTTGGACTACCTCCTACTTTCGGAAATAGTCTTTGGGTAGGTATGAGATGCAGCGGAGAAGCATGCTAGATAAACTTGATAGGAAAGCAGGGAGACATAACGAATTCAGTAGGCAGAACGAAAAGGCGATTAATAACTTCATGACGTTAGGTTCATTGCGACAGAACTCGTCGAAACCATCAAATTAACGCCCAATACGACCTGTATCGTAGTATTTCTATTTCTCAACTCAAAGGTGCCGTGTGTGATCCAGTCATTATAGAGGCGATGGAATAAAATAATAAAGTAATTGATGTCACATATATTTAAGAAAGAATAGGGTAACTTCAGTTGCAGATGCGCACATCCATTTCTACAAAACGAAAAGGTTAAGCTTATTTTTGCATTATGCACCAGAGGGATGTACGTTTCTGTAAAGGATTGCAGAATCCAGCCGGTTTCTTTCGGTCCAGGAACGATATTAACGTATCAAAATAATTTACAAAAGCGTTAAACTTTTATCTTTTTGTTTGATTCACGTGCATCTACACTTCCCCTTAGAAACCCTATAAAAATAAGCTTTCTGTGAAATAATTTCCATGCTCTCATTACTGAAGATTATAGGAAGTTCTACCGGCACCGCTAAGGTTTCAAGATCTTTTTATGTACAGGTTGCACAATGTTCCATGAAACGTACAAGATTTGAAGAAAACAATAAATTAATTTCCATCGGAATGATCTGGATTTTTCCTCATCCGGCTGGACGATAAATAAACACATAATTTTTTTAAGTAATTGAATTTTCATAACGAAAATAATAAGATTGTGGTTCAAAACCAGATCATCTGATATTTTTATTTAAAATGGAATTAAGAATTTGCATGAAATTTATTATTAAAAATTGCATGAAATTAATTGCACAATGACCCATAACACGTAGAAATGTTTTATTCTTCACAACATGCACAATGTACATTGCCCTTCGAGTTCAATTGGACCAGACTGAGAAAAAGGAGAATTCCTTGAGTTTTATCTCTAGCCAATGTCTTATACATTTCTGTGAAGCTGAACTGTAGGAAGACCGCTGAAATAATTTACATTAGCCGAATTTCTAACAGCGCCTCTTATAGTTTACACTTTTGTCAACTTGGGTAAACCGAAGCCTCCCACAGCTATCATGATAAAAATATGAAAGACCAACTTGAAGTGAAAAAATGAAACTTTTAGTTCAAGTATCGTATTTTTCCAATAATACAATAATAATAATGTGTTCACAATTATTATCGGTAAATGTAATAGGAGATGATCATCTTAATTGCAACTGGGAACTTACCGGGGCCTACATATTAACGTGTTCTCCGTGGCAGTTAGGCAGCTACTATAACCACAGGGATAACTGCGGCCATCAGACAATAATTGCTGATGATTACCAGTTATACATCCATTTGTATGAATAATTAACACTCAGTGATCACTGTATTATGACCACCTAACAAATATTTCGTTGGTCCTCCTTTCGCCCTCAGTACTGCAGCTAACCGACGTGGTAACGATTTAATAAGATGTGGGAAGCAGTGTGGAATGCGGCCTTCATTGCTGGTGTTGAGGTGATGGGTGTATCCAGATGCACCAATCACCTCAACACCAGCAATGAAGGCCGCAATGTATGCCGATCCACAGTGTACCACAAGTGCCCTATGTGATTGATATCACGGGTGTTAAGAGGACAATCGATATTCCGGAAATCTGAACTGTGTTTCTCAAACTATTCCGGCACGGCATTACACCTGTGGCTTGATACATTGTCATCTTGGAAGACACCGTCGCCATTTGGGGAAAGTGCAATAATGCTGGGAGTACCTAGTCATCAAGCAATTCACGATAGTGGACACAAGTCATACGTTGCTCCACATGCAGCAGGAATTCAAGTTCCTGCCAGCGTATGCGCCATACCATAAAACCGCCTCCACCAGCTTGCGATGTGGAGACCATGCGCAACGTATCGAGGGGCACATGTTGTTTGCGTCGTATACGTACAAGACCATCCACGGAGTGAAGTAAAGAACGCGACTCCTTAGACCAGCACACTTTTTCCAGTCGTCCGTCACCCAGTTTGCATGACCTTTGCACCAAGCGAACCTTTTGCGCCGACGAACCATGTTTTTTCATCTTAAACAATTTCAAGTGTACGTTCTGAGAAATACTCTTTAGAGTTGCATATATTCAATTCCAAGTGATTGCTTACAGGAAAGGCGTTGGCCAAGTGCTCAATTGTGTTTACCTGAAAATGAAAGTAAACGACCAACAAAAATATTAGTCAGTAGTGAATGAATTGATAAACGTTACATCAAAATCGTTGCTTAAGAGGAGCACGTATTCATTTTCATCAGCAAATGAGAATTGTGGTTCATTCTGAACGGAAATGAAGCAATTGTTTTTTCATGGTACAGCTGGCCGCAGTAATTAAATGACTCAGGATTTTCGGTGTTTGACGGTATCACGTCTCGTTATTCAGTTGTTGAATGCAACTGCGCAATCGCTTCCTCAAGGCCACCAATGACAATTTTACTCTCTGTACATCATTCACTACAATGTGAAGCACATGTCTGTGCTTGAAAGCCACAATATTTATTAATGCTTCAAGTGTCACGTCACTTAACTTTTTAAAGCGCACAGTTCGCGTTTGTTTTGCGTATACAATCATTGGGAAACACACTTTTCTCTCCTCAAGCAGATTTCTTAACTTCTGCGTGTGCGACATTTAAGAAATACATTAATATGCTCTACTGAAGTAAGATTCGAATCATACTTGTTGAAAACATCATAAAATTTCGAACAAATTTCTAGATTATACAATGAGATGACATATTTCTGATTATTTATTTTCTCTTTCTCACTCTCACTCAAATCTTGCAAAAGGCCAAGGATTTGACACATACCTTTTTGTTGCGGTTTACATCATTTTTGACAACACTTTCTTGATACGATTTTATGGTTTGACGTCAATTTTCTTATGTTTTATTCCTTCCAGAACTAGTTTGACCTTTCCACAGAAAAGGTCATTATAACGCAGTTCTTGTTTCAAATAATGAATTAGATTTCTTATGTTAGGATGTGGCTTACTTACGAATCCGTTAAGTTTTGTGTTGCAGCCATCGACTGCAGTTTTAGTTCTACGTAGTTTGTTTTGGAACTTAAGATATCTGACGTATTAAGTGCCCCTTCGATTCTCAGATGAAAATAAATATTCGTAAATTTGCTGCAGCTTTGGATGTCTTTTTGCTTTTTAGTGTTCAAAGTATGTGTGGTATCACATTTTAAAGTATGTGTGGTATCGAATAAGCCAGTTACCACTGAGCACTCTTTGGTATAAGAGTACGTCTTTTAAATATTTTTGACGAGACATTTTACAGTAGACAGTCATGATACAGCAGCTGTGGTCAATACAATATCAGAGAAAATTAAATGATATATACATACACTAATGAATTAGCGCTGCCGTTTTAAACTTCATACCAAGAAACGAAAAGTCGAATTTATTTCCTAATAAAACCAAAAAAATTTACTGAATGCAAAGTGATTACTACTGTCATTGAAATCATTAAATCTAACACCAAATTCAAATTCCGGATTTATGTAAAAAAATTTGCAAAAGTCGAATTTTGTATTCGTGCTTCTCAGTTACAAATTTTCAATGATTTGGACGGGTGACCTCAAGCGCTGAATTGTGTTGTTTTGATATTTGAACTCGCTTGTGGCGCAGTTAGTACTGGATAATATATGATTAACTGATTTTTTTTCTTTTTTCTGTTTTTTTGCATCTTCGGTAAAGGTCTGAAATCCGGGGTGATATGTTCCCTGCTTCTATTAGTAGAGCAATGCGTAGAGCTTCTAAAAATATTTATGTTTATCACTGATTTCACCAGATGTCTTTCTATCCAATCACAGCCATTTCTTTCTTTCATTTTCTTAATTGCCGCAAAGTCTCATGTACCATGCGTCGTACCTAAATCTTTCCTTCGAGTTAGCTGCCTCAGACACTAGCGGCATCAAATAAATAATGAACTAATGAAACATATCTGTTCTCACTTTTTCTTTAGTTTCCTTTCATACAACTTAATTTTAAACGCAGTGCATAACTCTCAAACCGAAACCTCATCTGTTACAATTGTTCTATCACAGAAACGGATTTGGATATAGTTAGGGAATTATATAAAACTGTGATAACGTCTATTTGAAAAATTCTGAGTGAAACATTTTAATATAAGACATATTTGAGACGCATTTATCAAAATTCATAAACATTTCCTAAGCACAAAATGACACGAAATATAGGCTAATTTATTTGAAGTTTTATTTTGCTTTGACTAAGGCATCTTTAACAAAGTGAAAAACAGCCTTGTCGAAGGCTGAACGTCAAACAAAAACATCAAACTATACCATGAAGGTGCCTTTTTTATTCACGCCTTTCAAGTACCTTTGAGGAATCCAATAGCAAATGTAGTAAGAGTCGAGACGTTCTAGCACTTTTCGCTGAAAATACAATCAGAAAAGAAAAGAACTCTTTTCAACAGGAGAGCAAAAAACCAAGCAACCAGAACTTTGGTTGTTCTAGAAGTTTAAATCTGATGCTCATTCTCCAGATAATTATCGGACTCACAGCCTCACGCTAGCTGCGACAAACGAAGCGGAGACTTCCCGCTGCAGCCTTCACAGGACACAAGTAGGGTTACGTTATCTGTGCGCATGCGCAGAAAGCAAAACTTTCCCTTCCGTTTATCTACTTTGGCAATACTGCCAAATGACGACAGCTAAGGTGCGGAGCCAAGCCGATTTCACGCTCGATAGGAAACGATCATTTGTTTACAAAAGAAGAGAGGTGATTTGGGAACTACTAAAATTTGCTGAACAAAAAATTTAATGCAAAATTAGTAGCTAAATTTGTTCACCGTCAGGTCTGATTTTCTCGCAGGAATTCATTTCTATAAAGATCCTGGTCCCACAGTTAAAACACCAACAAACATAAAAAAATATCAGAAACACTGGTTCCTGACAAGAACAAAACATACCTATATACAACTACGAAAATATGAATAATTCCTACTTAAGCAGTGTACAGGAGCATCCCATTTTATTGAATATGAACTTCGGGCATTTGCGACATGTTCTGGGCTGGCCGAGGTTCTGCATTCGCATTTTGCTGCTACAGAGACGTCGTGTGGAATCGTGAATAAGCCAGTTACCACTGAGCATACTTAATTCTGACTCCTGCTCTAAGAAACATTAACGGCTGCCTATTCTAGCGAAACCGCAGAACAGCAGACTTCAAGAGTCTAGGTAAACTTTACTTTGCATTAGCTACTACAAGCGTTCTATTAAATAAATATTTTATTTTTCTTATTAATTACCGAATACTAACAAGTACAATTAATTAACATCTATCGTTTCGCGAAAAAATTATCTAGGTATGAAGGCTTCCAAAAATCCGTTACTGAAGAATTGATTATTTCATTGAGATTGTTGCTAAACGTTTAGCGGAACTCAGAAAACGAGAAGTAAGAAAACGAAACTATTGGGCAAAAACCAAACAACAACCCACTGACCAATAAAAAAAGACAGCTCTGTTTTTTTTGTTGTTTTTTTTCGTTTGAGATGTTAACAACCCGTTATGAGTAATATTATTCAAAATTTAAAGCAAATGGTTCCTGTGAAGGAAAAGGGTAAATCCCAGAGGACTGTAAAAAACACCGATGCCATGCACCAGATTCAAACCCAGACAAAAAAGTATGCACACTGTTTATTATAACACGACGTGTAAGCGACAAACATTGTGATGAGCGAACTTACTTCAAAACTGATGCGTTGAAATATTTTCAGTTTACGAGATGCTCACTTTTTTGTAGATATCATAATACACTGGAATTATGATGTTCCACACCGACATAACCGACTCCAGCTGGTAAGAACCAAGTCTTCAGAGAACGCAGGTCCCCTAATGCATTTCGCTTCAGAGAAAATATAAGGTGCCTATCCTCCACTTGTTGTATAGTTTCTTTTTTACTTATGTTGGTGATGATTTTATGCTCCAAACAGTGAAAGTACATAATAATAAGTCGTTGATGTAATGGAATAACTACTGAGGCAATGCAAAATAAAAAATAAAACGAACATAATACGAATTTTGTAATCCAAACCATAAAAAAACAAGAATGCGGGAACAAATAATACCTTATCCGAAGAAATGTATTGTAACGCTTCTACGTGTATTTGTCCTCCGTTCATCCAGCTATATTAGTCGTGGCCAAGTAGCAGTGAAGAGCAGATATTCGAGGTAATAAAAAATAATAAGAATAATTTCCTGTATTTTTTAAAAGGAACTCAGAAGCATAGCAATTGAAATAACAATATTAAGAGGGTTCATCAAAAATTGACATGTGTGGTGCCGTGAGCCATCAATATATTTTTTCCATTATACGTTTTTGAACAGGAGACAAACATACCAAGTTTGGTACTACAGGATAACTATTTGAGACCAGCTGCGTAAAGTTTATTCATGTATGATAAGGCAACATACTGATGTAAAGCCGTTAATTGAGTTCTAAGTTCTGGAATATTAAACTCTGAGTTGCTCAAGTATTATCGCTTTTAGTATGACTGGCTTGGCTATCTGAAATTAATAATTACACAGCAGAGATTATCACCAATTGAAGAAACGACGTTCGTATATTAATATTAAGGATCAGAACGGACTGCAAATACGAAACTGATGATCTCTAAACTCCAATGGATACCTCCACAATTTAGTGAACAGTTTTATAGCTTAAAAGAACTGATGGTTTAGATTTTAAATGCAGAAACTTAGAAAACTGATATGTTAAACTTAGTGAGCGGATTGAACCCAAAGCGAATGATTAGAAAGTTGAAAGTTCAATTATAAACTTCTATCCCAAAGGCAACCATGTCAAGCACGAACCACGCCGGACGTAGTTTAACTTTCTCGAAGCCACTTTTAACGGTCGACGTACCTATAATGTGCATTACAACAGTTATGCTTCAAGTGTTTTTCCACCATGCAAGTTAGGTGGCTGCAGGTCTTACGTTGTCCTCGTACGCTTTCTTGGTTACCCCGTATCTTCACGTTGTGACTATCTATTGTCATGAAAAACGCCATCTGTTGTGTTCAAACAAAGCCAAAGGTCCGAGAATTTTTTTATCTTTCCTTTTTTTGTACTTCCCTCTGTTTCTTCTCTTTCTTATTGTATTTCTCTTACCCTATCTTAATTTTCTTTTCGTTTACATGTAGCTAATCCAAAATTTTCAGGGCTCATTTAAGTACTGTGTGCTACACTAGCTAGAATTAGATGTTTTTCAGTACAAGCTGTTTTTCTAACTTTTTTTTTTTTAGTTCTTTACACGTTGCCATTATTGCTATGTCCTCCTAATCAAGTTATGATATATTATTTATGAAATGTTGTATCACATATATTCTTGAAGTCAATTTGGGTTGTACTTGCAACTCGGACCAGCTCTTCGGGAATTATTGTACTTTAAAGTGATTACATATCGGCCGACAGATGGTAGCTCGTCAGGTCTTTTGTTGGCGCGCGCTTTCTTGCTTAGAAGCTGTAGTTCTTGTGTATTCTATGAGCGTATGCTTTGTTGCGGGAGTTAGTGTATTCTTTTTTTTTTTTTGTCGTTGTTCCAGGCTGCAATTTTTAATGGGCTGTAAGATGTGGAATTGAAATAGATTTTTCGATGAAATCGGTAACGATGAGGGTACGTGCATTTCGTGGTGTGAATGTCAAGGATTGCTTTCAACTTCAAAATGTTCACGGGGTCACCCAATGGTTCTCAGGTTAAATATATTTCATCATTTTGGGCAATTCAAGTGTCAAAAGAAGCAGGTTTTAGGGAAATATACATTATAGTCCGGTACACTTGGGACGTGGTTTCATATTGCTCATATTCCACTTGATACTGTAATGATTCTGGGGTATTATTTCGCTACAGTATTGTTTAACGATAAAGAAATTGAGAAATGGCCACAGAATAATGTTACCACATCCACTGGGACATTAGGCTTTGTACCACTACTGCAGAGAATTAGTCTCACAGTTCATGGGAGCCTCCCAGTGTGACAAAGGAAGGCTTGTTGGCGAACGGGTCATTAGACATTTCTTCAATCTCACGTAATCAATTAATTTTTCAGTGTATTTTAGTAATATTTATTCACGTAATCATTTAGTTTATTCTGCCCGATTGACACCTTCCCATTTACGAGAAAACAAAGCCTCTCTGTCATAATAAATGTTTCGGAGCAGACACCAAATCAGCATTCAAAAGGCCAGATAGCTTATCACGAAACAGGATCTTTAAACATAAAAAAAATATCAGAAACATTGCTTCCTGACTAGAACCAAACAAGCTTGTACAAAACTACGAAAGTATAAATAATTCCTCCTGCAGAATATGAACAATCCTCCCATTTTATTGAATAAGAACAATCCTCCCATTTTATTGAATAAGAACAATCCTCCCATTTTATTGAATATGAACAATCGGACATTTGCGACATGTTCTGGGCCGGCCGAAGTGCTACATTGGCATTTTGCTGCTATAATGACGTCGTGAGCAAATCGTGAATAAGGCAGTTACCACTCAGCGTAGTTAATTGCGACCCCCTGCTCCAAACGGCTGTACTTCGAATTGCGGCCCTCGTCGTCTGCTAGGAGAGATGCAGTAATACCCAGCAAAAACAGTCTTTGCTGGACCAGCACTATGTTGCCGCTGCCGAACCGTCAATAAAATATCCGGGCGGCCAACAGAAGGGCCAGCAGTTCAGGCCAACAGCTGGCCAACAGTTGGCACCCCATCAGTTGTCATATGCCACAACAGGGCCATCAGTTGTCCATCACAGGCAGTAGCTGCCACAAGTGGCCCTTCAGCGGCCCTGCAAGAACGTGCCACAAATGATGGCTAGCCTAATGTGGTCCGTTAGTTTGCCGGAAGTGACAGCCATCAACGACGTGAAGTGACTGGTGGATTCCCGAATCTTGTCCGCCAATTTTCCCGTAGTAGCCATAAAAATAATCAAAGATAACCGCAGTTTTCCAAAGCTACAACTTTTTTCTGCCCTTAAGAACCTTGTGAATTATAGCACTGCGCTGGGGAAATTTTCTCAACAGACCAGAAAAACGTCCGTTTGGATCTGGGTGAATACGAACCAGGGCCATCGGCGTGGAAGCTGAGCTCTCTACCAACCGGACTAATTAGCTACGCACGTGCGTGTGCTTGGAGCTGTCTGTTTCGTGCGGAGTGTGTAATCGAATGGTTCCCTCTTTCATTTTACAATATTGAGAGGTATTTTTCCTAAAAGTCAGTTTTTTTTTTTTTGATTGGAGGTTTAACGACCACCGTGAGCAACTCAATGGGCTATAAGCAGTCGCCCGTCCCTAATTTAGGGTCACTGGTTCCAGGGAAGGGAGAGAGCCAGTGCCGTAAGACAAACACAACATCCATGCCTGAGCGGGATTCGAACCCGTACCCCTTACGGACGAATGATCAGAGGCCAGCGCCTTAGACCACTGCGCCACCGGGGCGGCTAAAAGTCAGTTTCATATAATTCAATAAATTTATTTTTCCAACGTAACGATAGTTTGTTTTTACCTTAAGGGAAATTTACATACTTAGAGTCGCTTTCCAAAGTTTTGTGCTGTCCTTGTCGTCTTGAAAGGAGATTGTTGAATTAATATATATTTAACCGGGTTCATGTCACGTTCTGTTACATTTTTAACGATGTTTCTTTCCTTTCCGTTGCCCGAAGCTACATTTGTTTTTAAGAGGAAATATATTTTATTTTACTTCTCGTTATTTTTAGAAGCGAATTCCTCCCAGTCTTGTGTATTCAACCCATGGATGAGTACATTATATCCACATAGGGTTGCTTTTTTTACTTTCAAATAATTAATAAATTTTGTACGCGTATAATTCTTTTTTTTTCTTTAATTGTTTTCCATGGCATTGGTTTCAAGCGGTTTCAAATTTTTTTGTTATGCACTCACTCCATTCCATGAACTGTTTGTTATTCATGGGAATAGAGTGGGTGTATTTCATGGCTGTAATCGAGTATTTCATGGCTTAATCTGATTTCTTCGTTGAGATGGAATTTAATTAGGAAATTAATTCCCCTCTCTACATATGGATTTGTTTTCTTAATATTCACTAAAATAACACGATGGTGATAGCGTCGTCTTCAACTAATTGGTACTATGAGAGGCACAGCAAGTGTTACTTCTGCGCATGCGCAGTCCCGATGCTTTCACCTGCTGTTGGGGTAGCATTGGTTGCTAGCAACGGCCTACTAGTGGCACTTGCTTGAAGGCCCACAAATCACGGCGATGCTGCAGAGCCAACAATGGCTCGCCAACTCATAGCGCTGCCACCAACGTCCCGCAACCGAGCCGTGAGCGGCAGACTTCAGCCACCAGTGACCGATCACTGCCAGATGGTGGCCAGCAGTTTCCCAGCACTTCTGTTTTTGCTGGGTAGAAGCGTTCTGACGTCTATCATGCGATATGAAATACGTGGCGTGGGTTATTTTTTTAACGAATGTGTTTCTGCAGTGTTTTGGCTGGCACTTAAAAGGGCTTTTATTGAATCTTAATTGTGTACCTAGCCTGAAACATTTACTGTGACGAAAAAGATGTGTTTCCACCAGAATGAAAACCTGTATTTCTGGAACAATAATTAAATTACATTTATTACGCACCAGTAAAGAACTGTTGGGTGATGAGTATCATCACCTCAAAGCACTGTTCTGTAGAAAGACGACAATTCCGTCGGAATTAATATTCCAGAATGTGGTTTGCCAAATGACTTTTTGTGAGACTTATCTGAAAGTCGGCGTTTCAGGAGCCTCCAGTTACTGTCTACACTTTGAATATGACCACCAGCACAAGGATACACGAAATTGAGGTACTGATTTTTGGACCGTCGTAATTCGCAACTTCCTCGAAAAAACGCTTTTAACAACAGAGACATGGCAAACCAAGTCAGACGCACTGAGCGAACAGCGAAGACGTAACGGTGACAGAAGCGGAAGCGTCACCTATCGGGAAAAGTGTGATTTCCCGTGATTCCACGTTACTCCATTCCAGCAGCGGCGGCCACAAACCGAAGTGCATCCCTCCTAAAAAACATGCTCGGCTGCAAATTCTAAGGAAACAGAAGTACAGCAGCCTTCAAGAATCTAGGAAAATTTTCTTTTGCATTAACTTCTACAAGAGTTCTATATATAAATATTTTATTTTTCTTATTAATTACCAAATACTAACAAGTACAATTACTTAATATCTATCGTTTAGGGAAGAAGCTATCTAGGTATGAAGGCTTTCAAAAATAAGTTATTGAAGAATTTTTTATTTCATTGAGATTGTTGATAAAGGTTTAGCGGAATTCTGAAAACAAGAAGTAATAAAACGAAATTATTGTTCAAAAACCAAACAATAACCTGCTGACCAATAGAAAAAGGTCAGCTCCGTTTGTTTTTTTTTAGTTTCAGATGTTAACGACCCTTTATGAGTAATATTATTCAAAATTAAAAGCAAATGGTTTCTGTGAAGGAAAAGAATAACTCCCAGAGGACTGTAAAAAAAGACCGATACCTTGCAGCAGGTTCAAACCCAGACAAAAAAGTATACACACTGTTTATTATAACACGACGTATAAACGACAAACGTTGTGATGAGCGAACTTACTTCAAAACGGTAGCGTTGATATATTTTAAGTTTACGAGATGCTCACATTTTGTAGATATCATAATACACTGGAATTATGATGTTCCACACTGAAATAACCGACTCCGGATGGTAAGAACCAAGTCCTCAGAGAACGCAGGTCCCCTAACACATTTCGCCTCAGAGAAAATATAAGGTGCCTATCCTCCACTTGTTGTATAGTTTTTTTTACTTATGTTGGTGATGATTTTATGCTCCAAACAGCGAAAGTACATAATAATAAGTCGTTGGTGTATATGAATAACCGCTGAGGCAATGCAAAATAAAAACTAAAACGAACATAATACGAATTTTGTAATCCAAACCATAAAAAAACAAGAATGCGGGAACAAATAATACTTTATCCGAATAAATGTATTGTAACGCTTCTACGTGTATTTGTCCTCCGTTCATCCAGCTATATTAGTCGTGGCAAAGTATCAGTGAAGAGCAAATATTCGAGGTAATAAAAAATAATAAGAATAATTTCCTGTATTTTTTAAAAGGAACTCAGAAGCATAGCAATTGAAATAACAATATTAAGAGGGTTCATCAAAAATCGACACATGTGGTGCCATGAGCTATCAGTATGTTTTTTTACATGATAAGTTTTTGAACAAGAGGCAAACATACCAAGTTTAGTGCTACGCGATAACTTTTTGAGACAAGCTGCGTAAATTTTATTCATAGATGACAAGGCAACATACTGAAATACTGCCGTTAATTGAGTTCTAAGTTCTGGAATATTAAACGCTGATTTGATCATGTATTACCGCTTATGGTAAGACTGGCTTGGTTATTTAAAATTAATAATTGCAGAGTTGAGACTATCACCAATTGAAGAAACGACGTTCGTTAATAAATATTAAGGAGCAGAACCGACTACAAATACGAAACTGACGATCTCTAATCGCCAGTGGAGACCTGCATAATTAAATGCTCAGTTTTATAGCATAAAAGAACTCATGGTTTGGATTGTAAAAGCAGAAACTAAAAGCTGATATGTTAAACTTAATGAGCGGATGAAACCCAGACCGAATGACCAGAAAGTTGAAAGTTCAATTATAAACTTCTGTCCGAAAGCCAACAGAGTCAAACATGAACCTCACCGGATGTATTTCACCTCTCTCTAAGCCATTTTTAACAGTCGTACTTACCTATAACATCTTTTACGATAGTCATGCTTCAAGTGTTTTCCCACCATGCTTTGCAAGGTGGCTTCAGGTCTTTCGTTGTCCTCGTTGGCTTTCTTGGTTACCCAGTATCTCCAGGTTGTGACTATCAGTTGAGTATCATGGAAAACGGCATGTGTTGTGTTCAAACCAAACCAAAGGTCTGATAACTTTTTTATCGTTATATATTTTTTAAACTTCCCCCTGTTTCTTCTCTTTCTTGTTTTATTTCTCTTCCCCTAAATTAATTCTTTATCTGTTTATATGTAGCTTATCCAAATTTTTCAGGGCTCAGTTAAGTACTAAGTGCTGCAATAGTTAAGATTTGTTGTTTTTCAATACAAACTGTTTTCTTCACCTGTTTTTTTTAGATCTTTATAAGTTGTCATTATCGCTATGTTATGTCCTCCTAGCTAGGTTGTGATATAATATTCATAAAATGTTGTATAACATATGTTTTTGAAATCATTTTGGGCTGTACTTTCTTTCAACTCTGACCAGCTCTGCGGGAATTACTGCATTTTATGAGGATTACAGATCGGCCGATAGATGGCAGCTCGTCAGGTTTTTGTTGGCGCGTGCTTTATCTCTTAGTACTGCAGTTCTTGTGTATTCTATGAGCGTGTGCTTTGTAGCTGGATCCTGTAAAAAAATTTTTTGTCGTTGTCGTTTTTCCTGGCACCTTTTTTTAATTGGCTGTAAGATGTGGAATTGGAAGAGATTTTTCGATCAAATCGATAAGGAAGAGGGTAAGTGCATTTCGTGGTGTGAATGTCAAGGATTGCTTTTAACTTCAAGATGCTCACGGGGTCACCGAATGGTTCTCAGGGTAAATATATTTCATCATTTTGGGTAATTCAAGTGTCAAAAGAAGCAGGTTTCAGGGAAATATGCGTTATATTCTCGTACACTTGGGACGTGGTTTCGTAATGCTCATATTCCTCTTGATATCGTAATGATTATGTTGTATTATTTTGCCACAGGGTTGTTCAACGATGATGAACTTGAGGAATCCCCACAGGGTGATGTTATCACATTCACTGGGGCATACGTATAGCCTTGTACCACTATTGCAGAGAACTAGTCTCAGTGTTCATGGGAGCCTCCCGGTGGGACAAAGGAATTCTTGTTTGTGAACGGGTCATTAGACACTTCTTCAATCTAATGTAATCAATTAATTTTTCGGTGTATTTTAGTAATATTATTTCACGTAACCAATTGATTTATTCTGCCCGATATACACCTTCCCATTTACGAGGAATTAAAGCTTCTCCGTTATAATAAATATTTAGAAGCAGAGATTCAATTAGCATTCCGATGGCCAGATACCTTAGTCACGAATCAGGATTTTTATATAGTTTTCGCAACCATCGTTTACAGCTGGCGATAGATGGAGTCACGTCAACCCGAAAGGTGTGGCTTCGCCTGTTGTTTACGCCTCTGTATATTTACCGCTGGTGTGCCATGGTAAAACACTGTGGTGTTCGTAAAGTATCGTTCGGTGCAAAGTTCGATGTACGTGCAGTTAGTTTACCTATATTTTCTTCCATGGTAAGCATAAAAACACTGGAATATTTGTGATTTATCTTTGTTGTGGGATTCATAATGCGAGGAATTCATATATTCAATATGTTGCATGTTCTTTATCATATGTGCATAGTAAGGAACAGCAACTCTCCGTTAAGTGAGCAAAATTTCTGTTTAGATTGATGCTATTCTAGAAATCAACACTATTTTCACATTGAAAAATTTCAATCTCCAATCAACAGATAAGTCGATGTGCCGTATAAGTCGAGGCTTCCTCTAGAAAAAAAAACCTTGTCTTATTATCCGAAAAATGCAGTATCTTTAACGTAACCTCTAACATCATATGTCAGATGCTTCGATTCCAATCCAACCCTAACAGTACGTTAATTAAAAACCAAAAAAATTATAATATAATCACTAAATGCTATCTATGAGGCGAATTCTTTCGAAAACATGCAAATTTACAAGGAATTGCAAGAGATTCCATGAGCTTATATTTTGTTATGTCAATCTATATGTGTAAAAGTGAAAGTTTGTATATTTGTTTGTTTGTTCGTTTGTATGTTTGTATGTTTGTCCGCTATAAAAATCTACAGTTTTCAATCTCGAACCACCAAATTTGGTGTATTATCTCATGGTACTTTAACTTAGACCGTAGAAAGATTTGGAAGAGATCGGAGACCGGGGGGGGGGGGGGTTAGGTCAAGGGGGCCAATATAAAAATTTCCGTTATTTTAGTTAAAATTTCTACAGTTTTCTATTCAGAACCACCAAATTTGGTATAGTATCTCATGGTACTCTGACTTAGACCGTAGACGGTTTTGGGAAGGGGTCGGAGCCGGGAAGGGGGTTTCAATAGCTTCCATACAAAATTTTGGTAAAAAGTTCTATAGTTTTAAATTTAAAACAATCAAATTTGGTTTATTATCTCTTGGTACTCTAACTTAGACCGTACACGGTTTTTGGAAGGGTTCGGAGCCTTGGTAAGTCAAGGGGTCCCAATACAAAATGTTTGAGAAAATTTCTGCAGTTTTCGATTTAGAAACACCAAAATCAGGATACTATATCATGGTACCTTAATGTAGACCGTAGATGGTTTTTAGAAGGCGTCGAGCCCGGGGTCAAGGGGTCCCCACACAAAATTTTTGTAAAATCTATAGTTTTCATTTTAAAACCACCAAATTTAGCGTACTATGTCATGGTATTTTGATCGTGGACGGTTTTCGGAAGGGGTCGGAGCCCGGAGTCAAGGGGCCCCGATACAAAATTTTCATAAAAAGTTCCATTTTTTAGTTTTACGCTAGCTTTTACCCCCAACAAGCTTCTCCATCAGGCAGAAATATAATGTTATGTAATAAGAGAGTTCCAGTTATTCAAAATTCAAAACGATAAG
Source organism: Macrothele yani (assembly GCA_039090855.1). NCBI lineage: Eukaryota > Metazoa > Arthropoda > Arachnida > Araneae > Macrothelidae > Macrothele > Macrothele yani. Next base: position 27,342,969 of record CM077018.1, on the reverse strand, counting down.
CAAAGGGATGATCAATGCCAATGTCCAGTGGCATGCACGTGACATGACATATGTACTTTGCATTTCAGTGACGCGGGATTCTCAGCAGCGCACGCCAGACGTACGGCAATTCTATAGATGTCTACTCGAAGGTTAGCATTTTCATTTCTGTTCCTTTCTTATTTGTTTCGTTAAAGTAAATTACCTAAATCGAATTTTTCTTATTCAACATTTAATATGTTTTTTTTTTTTTTTTTGTGTGTGGTGGGCAGAAATATTACTGCATCATAACATTCTGCGTCGGCAGTGACGGTTAGTTGTTTTACATTCCATTTTGTTTTATTTATTTTTAGAACAAAAATTAAATTAACGGATTCATAAATGTGTTGTTTTTTTAATATTTCAGATTATGCCTCCTAAAGGAAAAAGTTCGATTGGAAAAATTTCCACTGATGGGAAAAGAAAAAGCACCGTGAAGGAAAATGAGACTTGCACAAATGCAAACGCAGGTAAGACTTGCCGTAGTCAGAATAAGGGCATCCACCTCCAGGGTTAATGAGACGCCTGATTAAATCCAAGAAAGACTTGCCGGTGTTCGTATAAGGGCCTCTACATCTAGGGATAATGAGACTCTTGAGCAAACCCAAGAAAAACTTGCCCGTGTTCGCATAAGGGCTTCTGCTTATAGGGCTAATGAGACGCCTGAGCACACCCCAGTAAGATTTGCCGGTGTTCGCATAAGGACCTCCACATTCAGGGCTAATGAGGCGCCTGAGGAAACCCAAGAAACACTTGCCGGTGTTTACATAAGGACTTCCACTTCCAGGGTTAATGAGAGGCCTCAGCAAATCCAAGAAAGAGTTGCCTGTCATCGCACAAGGGCTTCTATCTCCAGGGCTAATGAGACGCGTGTGCAAAGCCAAGAAAGAAATGTCGGTGTTCGAACAAGGGCCCCTGCCTGCAGAGGTTTTGCTTTTCAGCAAGATGTAAAACGCGCAGCATTTGCCTATAATCCAAATAAGAAATACTACGAACACTCGAAAGTGGAGATTTGTGAAATGGGGATTGTTTGTGCTCATTGTCAAGCATACAAATGGAAAGGGGAGACGCCAGGAATGTGCTGTTCAAACGGCATGGTCACACTGTTATTGATTACTTCACCACCTGAGCCTCTAGAAGCATTAATGACTGGAACTACGCCAGTTACAAAACACTTTATGGCCAAAATAAGAAAGTACAACTCATGCCTTCAAATGACTTCTTTTGGCGCAACTTGGGAAATCGGAACACCAGGATTTATGCACACTTTCAAAGTGCAGGGCCAACTTTACCACCACTCAGATTCATTGCTCCCACCGTTCAATGAACAGCCGAAGTTCCTGCAGATTTTCTTCATGGGAGATGAAACCGCACAGGCCCAACAGAGATGTTCCAAAATTTCAGATACTCGACAAAATATTGTTCTGGACTTGGAATAATTACTCCACCACCACAATTCCTACGTGAATCTGTTCAAAACAGCTTTGGAACGAATGCCAACAGATGATTACCAAATTGTGATCAAAACTGACAAAACTCCAAGAGCTGAGCATGAAAGGAGATTTATACACCCACAATTGATGAAGTTGCAATTGTCATTGTGGGAAATGAGTTTGACCGCCGCGATATTGTTCTCCAGAAAAGAAACAATAGACTCCAGAGAGTAGCAGAAACTCATAGATCCTACGATGCCCTCCAATACCCGATTATCTTCTGGCAAGGTCATGACGGATATTACTTTCGGATTCCTCAGATTGATGCAAACACACCCAACCCGCTTCCTAGAAAAAAGGTCTCTGCCATGACTATGTTCATCCCAGTGATGCCGTAACCAATGATGTCAATCCCAATGATTTGGAGAGAATGGTAATTCTACCAGCAAACTACATTGGCGGCCGAAGACACGTGCACGATTACACGCAAGATGCAATGACCTATATCAGAAATTACGGACGCCCTGATGTTTTCATGACCTTCACATGCAATCCTCTTTGGCCAGAAATCCAAGAGAATCTTCTGTCTGGTCAGAAGGCAGTTGAGAGGCACGATCTGAATGCGAGGGTTTTCTACCTAGAACTAAAAAAACTGATGGACGTCATAACAAAAGGCCATATTTTTGGTGTAACACGATGCTGGATGTACTCAATCGAATGGCAAAAGAGAGGCCTTCCGCATGCCCACATCCTCATCTGGCTGCGAAACAAAATCCGACCAACTGAAATTTACACGGTAATATCAGCAGAATTGCCAGATTCCTACCAAGACTCTTTGCTATTCGGAGTCATCACAAAAAACATGCTCCTCGGCCCATGTGGTGCACTCAACATGAAAGCTCCTTGCATGGTGGATGGCAAATACTCCAAGAAATATCCTCGGGAACTGCACCAGGAAACTAAAACAGGCCAAGATGGGCATCCTTTGCACAGGAGAAGAAAGCCTGGAGATGTTGGATTCTCAACAAAAATCAAAATGCACATTATCCAAACCACCAGGAGTTGGACATAGACAACAGATGGGTGGTTCCACAATCTCCACTGTTGTGCAAAATGTTCCAGGCGCACATAAATGTTGAATATTTCCAGTCTGTCAAAGCCATCAAATACATCTGCAAGTATATAAACAAAGGAAGTGACCAAGCAGTTTTTGGGCTGGAATAACGAACAGAAACTCTTGATGAAGTTGAGAGTTTTCTATTGGGAAGATACATCAGCAGCAACGAGGCAGTTTGGCGAATACTAAGTTTCCCAATTCATGAACGCTATCCGACTGTTGTTCATCTCAGTGTTCACCTTGAAAATGGTCAAAGAGTGTACTTCAATCCAAACAACATTCAGCAGCAGCAACTTCAAGGACCACCAAACACAACACTGACAGTTTTCTTTGAATTTTGCAAGCTTGATCCTTTTGCTAAAATTCCAGCTGAGCCAGAAACTGGACTGATTACATTCCCAAAAGGATTTTGCAATGTTTTAAAAAGTTTCGAAGAAACTGCAGGAAAGGTTTTTCGAAACATTAAACTCAATTAACCGAATCATGAGTGACTGTGTAAAAGAGCAATTCTAGCTCCAATGCTCACATTCAAAATTTACTTCCTGGAGCCACCGCATCCTACAAATCAATTGACACTGTCACAGAAGCAGCACAGGCAGTACTCTACTCGACAGAGTTCCTCAACTCACTAGAGCCACTAAGTATGTCTACCCACAATTTGATTATCAAAAAGGGGGCGCCAATCATGCTGCTGCGGAAAGTAAACCTACCAGGACTTTGCAATGGAACCAGGCTTTGCATCAAGAATTTGTTCACGCACATCATCGAAGCAACTATTCTGACTGGCTATGAAAGAGGGGAAGATGTCTCCATTCCGAGGATTCCACTGATTCCCACAGATATGCCATTTGACTTCAAGCGTAAAAACGCAAGGCCAGTCACTGGCAGTAGCTGATATTAATTTGGAGGAACACTGCTTTTCACGCTGACAACCTTATGTGACCTGCTCATAATGTGAAATATTTAATATTTCACATTGACTTTACAAAGTGTAAAAAATCAATGCAAATCAACGCTGAAATTCATCTACATATTTGTTTTACGGTACAGCATCACTCCATTTTTCTTATGTTTTATACACATAATCAGTTTCTTATTTGTTGGCATTTATTTAAGTATTATTTACTTTTTAATATCACCTTCCATAAAAAATGGGATGAAAGGAAGTTTTTTTGGTAACGTTGGGATAACGGAACATGATGGGGCGCAAATCAAAAACAAATCCTGTTTACATCCCTGTATTAAGTCCTGGTTTCTCCTTCATTCCCTACTTTGCATAATATTTTCTTTTTTAAAGGATACATGACCAAAAGCGTGGAGTTATCTAAATCCCATATCACGACAACATGTGTATAGAGCTCTTGGTTCTTAATTTTTGAACTGTGTAGGGCGATTCCATTAAACCTTCCACTCATTAGTTGCTTTATCGTTGGCTTGATTTGCATTTTAACTTTTAAAAGTTCGGGACACGGGCTCCTCCCGCGTATCAACCCAACGGCACGCCTGTGCATAATTGGAATGGCCAACGCGAACCGTAGGCTGTGGGTTGATTCCCGACAGAAACGTAGTTATCAAAACTAAGAGACCGGTTTTCGACTCAAGCAGTGGGTGTAGATATGAAATTTAAATTTTAAAAGCAGACTCTGTATCTTTCCGTCTCTCCATTGGATATTTACTACGACACAGCTCCGCATCCTTGCCACAAAATCTTATAAACTACTGTATTAAAATAAATTGTGTCCATTTACAGCAAACTTTATGTTAAACACACTGGCATATGTTGAAAATGCAACACCAAGAAAGATCTGAGATATTGAAGGGCAATTTATAGGGTAGACTACTTATAATACGAGACGTAAGTGATCAAGAGTACAGAAGAGATTCTTCGCAGTAGTGTTTGAACAGATGTGAACCAGCTTTGCCAACTCACAAACGCAGATGTTTCCAGGAAAAGGGTATGCTGTGTGTCCAGCGGAATTATGAAGGTGTAATGCACATTGAGCTAATTCCCAGTGGTTGGTCTGTCAATAGCGAACTGTATTCTCATCAGGTGGACACGATGTACGATAAACTTCAGTGGAAGTATCCTGCCTTAATCAACCGAATGCGAGCACTGCTGTAACAAGGCTATGCATAACCTGATACCGCTAATCGAAACCAAGTTAAACTTCAAAGTCTACATGAAATGGAGTTACTGCTTCATGCGGCATACAGCCCCAACCTTGTCCCTTGAGACTTCTACATGTTTCCGGTGATATCGCATTTTCTTCCTGGCAAGCAGTTGACTACTTTGGACGTTGTCGAACGTGAGTGCAAAGAGTTCTTTGCCTCTAAACCGAAAGCTTGCTGCCGTGCAGAAATTTAACAACTGACAAACGGACAAATTCAAATTAATGAACATGATCACATGTATTGTACTTTGATATTTAACTTGGATTTTTCCGGGGTCCTGGCTAAGAGACAATGTTGTACCAAAACCAACATTTTTTCTGGACGCCCCAATAAACGATATGCCATTTATTTGTTATCACTGGCCAAATTTTGGGCAACGTATTCATGAGCTACTTTTCACGCTTTTTTAATTGTACGTAGTTTTGTCTTCAGAGATCAAAGAACTCCCCTTTTAACACACTCAGAATGTGCCCCGATGGGGATCTCTGAAGTCCCTGTATCCCTCTCCACGGAAGGTGAGAGGGCCACAGAGATTAATACACAGAAAACACATTAAAACCCTCTCCGCCGTTCAACACATTGTGCGGCTTTGAGGGTCTACTTTGAAAAACCCCTTCATTCATCTACTTTTCCGCATTATTTTTTACCTCTTTTATACTACACACAATCATTCATTCTCGTTCATTTTCTCGCATTCAAAACAACTTTTAATTCATCCTTTAGGTAGCTCCGAAAGCAAGCAAGCACTTCAGTGTAGGAACCTGCATCGAGAACAGCTCCATAATGGGTCCAGAAAATACACATGAAACGAAATTTAAAAACAAATATGGAGGTATGGGGAAGACCCCATCCTCAAATAAAGTGAGTTTAGGTATCTCTTATAAAACTCTTAAGCTCTTAAATACTGACTTAGAACTCATATGTCGCATTTTTTAGATTTAAGGCGGGAACTTAATTTCCGTGTTATAATCAAATGCTTAACATTACTTTGACTGTACTATTTATGTTAGCCTATGAGCTATAGTCGCATTTATTTAAATATTAACACTTCAGTAAAGGTTTACTTATGGAAAACAATTTTATATGTAGTTTAATAAAAACGTTTTATAAATTATTCCATATTTCAGATATAAATTCAACAATATATCTCTCAGGCGGCATAATGTTACAAGTATCTCTATGTCTTTAAGAAAAACTCTAAACTAAGTAGGGTAGACCACAGTATTCCACTTATTTAAACCAACAAATTGTGATTAAAATTTAAAACTATTTATTATCTCACTATAACAGTACATCAATGGTGTAGCACACCATTGTTACTAAATTAATTCACTTAATTTAATTCCAATGAAATGTGGGATAATTTTGTGTTCCAGAAATTATATTCCTCCGACACGCCCAATTCTTGGAAAATTGTTTCTCTGTCAGTTTCCTCTTCTCTATCAGTATTCTATTATACATAATTATCTTTATCTTCCAACTACCCTTTTCTCTCGCTGGGTATTATTTGATTTCTCTCCAGTCAGAATCTGTTCAAATGGAAATTGTTTTATAATCTGTGAAGTTATTGGGAGGGCAAAGTCGACCCACGGTGACACACCTTTCCGAACACTCTTTGCAAATTCACAATTAACAAATAGGTGAAGCCTATCTTCAATATTGTCACAGTGCCAACAATGATAGCTGGATTTGCCGTCATAACGGTTAGTTCTTTGTCTTGTCGGTAAAACATTATGGGTAAGCTTAAAAACAAAGTCTTTTCTCGTTGGGTAAAGATATCTGCTTGTTATACACTCCCATGAATTCTCGTTATTCTAATCTTCTGCTAAATGAAACTCGTGGGTCTCTATCTTCCTCTTAGGAATATTCGCAAAGTAAATTTCTCTCGATGTTATGTCTTGTACCGAGCTGTAGTTATTGCCCAAAGTGAGTTAATCTTAATAGTACTTAGGAATTTTATACATACATGATATCTCGTGGTTCGTATATCTTTTTGTTTGGAACCCGATCAAATATTTCAAAAAGTTGTTATTTGGGAAAATGTCTTCATTTATCCATTTCTTTAGATATAAATAACGCACTGCCGCAAACCACATTCTCAAGTTCTTAACTGCAAGACCTCCATTTGATATTTTCTGATGCATAGTAATTCTTCCTATATTTTCCTTCACCTTTCCATTCCATAAAAATCTGAACATGCAGCGAGTCATTTTAAATAAGGTCAATTTGGGGGATCTGAGAGAACCCCTGCATATGAACATTTGGGCACCAGCAAAGTATTCACGAGTTTAGCTCTATTCGATAGTGAAGTTTTGTGTATCTTCCATTCCTCAATGGTTTTCTCCATCTCAACTATAACTTTTTCCCAAGTGGTGTGGCTTATTTCATAATGTGTATAGTATATTCCAAGTATTTTTATTTCAGCATAACTTGTGATACCAGCTTGCATTGTCCACTTATTCCAAATAAGAGCTTTAGATTTATCTATATTAAGTTTAGCACCCGTTATTACTCCGTATTTCTTAAAGATTTTCATCGCTTCTGCAATTGATTTTTCATTTTCTAGGTACAGTACAACATCATCTGCATAAGCTGTATATCTTATGAAATCTTTATCTTTTCCCGGAACTGGAAAACCTCGTATTTTGTAATGTTCTTGGATTTTCTTTAGAAATAACTCTATTGTCATTATAAAATTGTCGGTGACAGGGGAGAACCTTGTTTAATTCCACTGTCAATTGTAATTTTCTCTTCGATTTCTTCCCATTAATTATCACGTTTGCATATGAATCTGAATACATGATACTTATATATTTTACAAAAGTTTCAGTCATGCCATGTAGTTTCAAAATTTCCAATAATGCTTCTTGATTAACTGAATAAAAGGATTTAGTCTGATCCAGAGAAAATATGTTAAATTTTATTTTTCTTTCGTTTATAAGATAAATTATGTCTCGGGTCAAAAACATAGTCTGGTATATATTTTTATTGGATATTGCACAATATTCTTGTAGCCCAACTAGTTTATTAGTAACTGATTTTAATCCATTATTCAATATTGTTGCCAAAATTTTGTAATCGACGTTTGCGAGCGTAATTGGTCTAATTATCAAAATCTACACTTTCGTTATCTGCCTTTTTATTTAGCTTAATATAACATTCTTTAAACTTTTTTGGTATCTTTAAGTGTATCATTTCATTAAACATGTCTGTTAAAAAACTTTGAAATTTTATTCATGTATCGTTTATAGAATTCTGCTATCACACCATCTGGTCCAGGGTACCTCTCATTCCTTTGTTTCTTAATAGCGTTTTTAACCTCCTCATTTGTTATATCTGCACGAAAGATTTCATTGTCCAGCTCATCGAGTTGGGGGAGCAGTACGAAATTGTCTGAGTCTCTCAGGTGAACTTCCAGTCTGCCACACCGGTTGCGCAGTAGTCTAAGTGATGACCTCTGATCATTCGTCCAAAAGGGGTCTGGGTTCGAATCCCGGTGAGGCAGAAATGTTGTGCTTGTCTTACAGCATTTGCTCTCTCCCTTCCCTGGAACCAGTGACCTTAAACTAGGGACGGGCGACTGCTTATAGCCCACTGGGGTCCCATTTCAGTCCACGTAATCAGTCCCCAGATGAGAGTGCAAACCCCATCAGCTTGAAGAGTACCCTGCTTGCAAGAAGGATGCGTCGCTTTATGTGGTTTGCACCGTACTCGTATCCTGCCATCCGCATGTACCAACGTGAATCTGGACTCATTAGTCCAGGCATCATTTTTCCACATGTCTAGGGTCCAGTGGCGATGTTCCTGCGCCCATGCTAATCTTTGCACCCTGTGATGTGCGGTCAGCAGAGGTACCCTCGTGGGACGATGGCTTCTGTACCCCATAGCGAGGAGATGGTTCTGGATGGTGTGGCTGCTTACACGTGCACCAGCGTTAAATTGCCGAGTGATCTGTTGCACTGTGGCCCGTCTATCCGCTGTTACAATGCGATCTAACCGACGATGACCGCGCTCATCCACACGCTGTTGTCCAAGGCAGTTGGCCCTTGCAGGGATGGTGTTACCGGATTCGATATACTCACGGTGCACCCGTGACAGAGTGGTTCGTGAAAATCCCAGTGCCTGCACGACTTCCGAGATGGAGTGACCAATTTGTCGGGCTCCGACAATTTGCCCGCGATCAAATGCGTTTAGAAGCTTCGTGTTACCCATGCTGCGTCCCACTCTTACTGATTTCCGTCGCATCACTCCTTATATTGTCAGATCGCTCCATACGTGATGTCGTTTCCGTTTACAGGGCCGCCCACAGCGCTACATTTGCATAACGCCAGCTATCTCTAATTCAATTGCTCTTCAGTGTATATGTTGCATAAGGATCTCGGGATTACTCGTGACAGTGGGGAGCCCATAGGAGATCCACCCCTTGTCTGTATATTACACCATTAAACTTGATATAAGTTCGCTTCTGAATCTACTTAAGTGCTTACAGGATAGCTGCGATTTCACTCTCGTCTACATTTTGGGCACGAAGTCTGGTTTCAATGATAAAGTGAACTTGATTTTTTCCAAGCATAACCCTGGATCGCGCTGAAGTGCCGGAGACCAATTAGAAAATGAATTGGCATGTTCAGTTGAAATGCATGTCGAACGTCTGATGATGAAAATGAAAGAGTAGATATTAGTTCCAAGGTGTAAGAATGTCGCGCAGCTTCAACATTAAATTTCATACCATCTAATAGAGATAGCTGACGAGATATATTCTTGTGATACTAAAATGTTTAAATTGAAGTACGGTAAGTTTAATACGAGTTACTGTAACTTTAATACGAGTTACTGTAACTTTAATACATGTTCATTCACATGTTTTTAGTCGAAGCAACTTTCAAAGCTTAAACCTTGGTTTACTGTTTAAGCCCATGATTATGATATATCTTTTTAGTTTGCAATAAAAAATGCCATTACTGTTCCTTCAGAGCTGCATAAGATAAAATGAAAAAATATTTCGCTGTAAAATAATGAAGAAAAGTTCAAAAGAAATGAGACTGTCTTGATTCTTTTGATTCCTTTTCTACAATGTGAAAACAACTATTTAAATCTGGATTTAATACACATCACAAGAATTTTGAGAGGTGGAGGTGCTCAAATCGCTAAGCACTTGAATGGCAACCATTGCTGACCTGTTAAACTACAATTTATGACGGGGTTAAGACAGCTTGCCAAATTTTATAACCATGATTGGAGACAGCATTCTGAATTTTTATCACCGACTTAATAATACAGGGTATGCCTCATAAGCTGCCACTACTGGTGGTGACCCATGAATTTTCATTATTCTTTGGATTGCTTTACACGACTAAGGTCACCAATGCTCATACACTGAAATGCCAGAAAAAGTGGCACTTCTGCCAACAAGTAAAGCCAACAGATCAAGCGTCACAGATCCGTGGAAGTCGATATACATTGAAGTGCCAGAAAAACTGGTACACCAGTCTAATACTTGGTAGGTCCCCCACGGCAGCGCAGAACTGCAGAAATACGACGGGGCATGGACTCAACTATCTTCTGGAAATATGCTGTAGGCAATGAATACCATACGTCGTGCAGAGCGTTCCACAATTCGGGTGTATTCCGAGGTCTCGGATTCCTGTGTTTGATAGATAGCGCTTTGCATGGCATCCCAAATGTGTTATATCACGTTCATATCTAAAGACTTGGGTGTGAATAGCAACACCCCAAACTCAGATGAATGCTCCTCTAACCATAATGTGGCGTTCCGACACTTATGTAGAGGTTCATTGTCCTGTTGGAACAGGCCCAACACATCAGCATGAATGCAAGACATGAACGGGTGTACCTTGTCAGAAAGGATGCGCACATAGCGTTGGTCGGTCACACACGTTTGTAGACGTACCAGAGGTACCAGCGAAGGTCAGCTAAACACACCCCATACCATTACCGACCCCCACCAGCCGGCACAGTTCCCTGTTGACAGGCGGGATCCATGGCTTCATGAGGTTTGCGGCACACACGAATCCTTCCATCTCCCCGATACTGTTGGAAACGCGACTCGTCAGATCAGGCTACTTGTTTCTAGTCAACAAGTGTCCAGTGGCGGTGTTGCCGTGCCCAAGCAAGGCGCATAGCTCTGTGTCGTGCACCCATCAAGGGGACTCGAGTTGGGCGCTGGCTCCCAAAGCCCGTATCGTGCAGGGTACGTTGCACAGTCCGGACGCTGATGGTTGTTGAGGCTCCAGCATTGAATTCTGATGATACCTCCGAGAATGTTGCACGCCTATCGCGTAAAACGATTCTTGACAGTCGACGATGGTGACGTTCACCCAATGTCTTTTTACGGCCACGCTGGTATCGTAGGTTGGAGATTTTGCCGGAATTCTTGTAGTCACGGTACACCCTTGCAATGGTCGTCCGTAAAAATTTGAACTTCGTTTCTACCTCCGGAATACTATGGCCCATCTCACGAATGCCAACTATGACACCACGTTGAAAATCGCTTAAATCGTTATTACTTCTCATTCTCATGCCGAAAACAGCTCTGACAGCTGGCAAGGATGTCTATCGCTTTATAAACACACTGGCGGACGCAACCGAGTACGCGCATAGGTGGCGTTGCTATGTATTTTGCATAAGCTCGCCTGTACCAGTTTTTCTGGCACTTCAGTGTATATTTGTAACAGCCCTTTGAGAGGTAAATTCAGTCTTATCTAGCTACATATTTTTTTGACGGTATTACATAAATTTATCCCAAAGTAATGGTTTATGTAATAAATCATTTTCCTATGTAGTTCCATCCCTGCATCTGGTTAACTAAATACCTGGGTTACTCAGATCGGATATACTGATCATGCTGATGTTAATTCCTAATTCGAAAGTTACATTTGTATATTCTTATCTTCAGAAAGTCAAATATATCACCTGTCTCTGCACTACAGTTTTTCCACAACTGCGAGAATAAGCAGCTTTTACTTGTCTGCATATAACACTATTACGTAGAAGTAACTGAAACTGTGGTTATGCTTCCAACTCTAGACCTTTGTACGAGATTTAAGAGACGGCGTTGACCTGCTTCCATCTATTGGCCGCTTTGAAAGAGATTATTTTGTCTGGCCAATTAAAAGGACCTTTAGGAATGCTTATCGTATCCGTACTCGAAAACGTTTATTATAACAGAAAAGCTTTTTTCTTCATGAGTGGGAAAGTGTCTGTTTAGCAGAATAAATCAGTTGATTTTGTGACTATAAGATCAATTGATTACGCGACATAGAAGAACTGTCTGACGACTACTTCGTTTGAAGTAGCCATGCCAAAAACCCTCCCAAAAGTCCCCGCCGAATACCTTACCTAGCTATAAAAGAGGATGGTTTTTCAACTGAGACCCCGCGACATCTTCATCCACACACACACTAATATCTTCTAACATCTCTGCTACAACTGATTCTACAAGCATTTCGAACTTGTTTATGTTCATCTGTTATCTAATTGGCCTCCGCCACTTCAGCGCGACCCAATGAGCTACCGAATAGAGGCTCCCGAGGTTTTATTCGAGACACTAGTCTAGCGCCGAACACGAAATTCATTATCGGAAAAAAGGTGAATATGCTGTAATGTCTTTGTTTGTCACCCTGCCCTCTTTGACCTATTTAGATCAAACGATGACGTAATGAAGTCTCTTTTTCCACAGCATTGCACTTGGCTCAGCATTTAAGGCGGTCTGAGTAATAAAGGAGCATAGATAAAAGAGATTAAACAAAGTTATTATAGAGGAATGAAAAAATTTCAGTGCACCCCAAAAGATGCATTATTATTAAAAAATTGTCGTTTACTACGACGAACTCACCTTGAAACGAAATCTCGTAAGTCAGGTCATATGGTATAGTGCGTTCTGCTTTGAAGTTGGACTAAGACACGGGCATGAGGGAGTCATCGGCGCTGGGTATGCAGTTTAAATTTTTAACAAATTCTTACGTCTTTTTAGTAAAGAAATTCTCATGCCGAAACGTTGTCAGCACTTTTTGCAAATTTTTTACAACTGTTTATTGATTGAAGCACTTACGCTCAAACGGGGTTTGTAACACTTGTTCCATCACAGAAATCGATTCGGGCATTATTCACGAAATCATTTTAAATGAGCAAATCATGAGTAAGATACTTTAGAGATGAAACCTTTCTCCCCAAGAAACAATCTTAATACAGAAACAATAGAGGTGAATTTTGTGGAACGGTGAGGCTTTCGCCCTCCTAATGCTAATTTTTTCATCGTCTAATATACCTCAGGTTGTTAATCGCTACCTTTACATTTCTTTGTGTTCTAATTTTCACATTTTTGCTTTCCTTTTCTTTTGGCAATTGACATTTTGCTGTGAATTTTAAAATAACATGTGCAGTTGATTTATTCGCAGGGAAAGAAAAGAAAAGTTAGTATGTGTTCTTTTCTGAAGACCTTAGATTCTTGTACCTGAATGACATACAAGGTGATTCAAAAAGAATTTTAAAACTTTTAAAGCGTACAGAAATTTATTCAGAATACTTGGAAAGTTTTCGGAGGCGTTAATCTGGGAAAAAACACATCACGTTTTACCTGACGTAGTGCCATAGCAACGAATTCCGTAACCGCAACTTCCAGCGGCGTGTATTTCAAGATGGCTGCTTTCACAGGTGTGGAGCGTGCTTGCTGTTCGTTTTGGTTAGAAGAATCGAAATCCGCGATAACTGTTCAACGGATATTTCGTACGCAGTATCGTAAAGATCCTCCCACAAGACATACAATTTACTCTTGGCATAAAACGTTTGTTGTGACTGGTTGTGATGTTCGCCCTGAGAAATCCCCTGGTAGCCCGAGTGTTTCTGCTGCTGTGCTGGAACAAGTGAGGGGGAGCTTCGTTCGTAGTCTCACGAAATCAATGCGATGTGAGTCTCGTGAAATAAGCATTTCACAACCGACATTTTGGTGAGCGTTACGAAAACGATTGCAGTTAAAAGTTAAAATCATACATATTTACCATTATTTAAGAAGTTGGTAGCGCAGATTGCGTGGCCCGTCAGGAATTTCTTTGCGGAAATGTTGCATCGGATAGATTAAGACGGGACATTACTGGACTACGTAATCTTCAGTGATGAATCTTACCACTGACATTTCATGTCAGTGGTAAGGTAACTGTGAAAATCCACGCGAATCTCTGGAACATGTTCGTGACAGCCCTAAGTTGAATGTGTTTTGTGCACTTTGCAAACATAAGGTTTACATAGGCCCCATAGGCCCATGTAATGGCCCCTTTTTTCATGAGAAAATCATCAACAATATCGTGTATCTGGATGTGGTTGAAAGGTACCTCATTTCACAGTTGGAAGATGATCACTTAGAAGGAAGCATTGAACTTCATCAAGAACGTGCACCCCTTCACTACTGAACAGATGTCCAGAATTTTCTCAATAAACGTTTCCCAGGCCGGTGGATTGATAGGACAGGGCCGATAGATAGCATGGCCACCTCTTTCTCCAGACTTGATACCTCTCGATTTCTTCCTGTGGGGTTTCAGTAAAGACTGAGTGTTAGTTTCAAGATTACCTATAAATTTCGCTGAACTCAAAACTCAAATAACCGCCGCTGTTGAAGGAATGACAACAGATACGCTACTTCGAGTTTGGGAAGAAACTGACGTCAGGTGCGATGTCTTCCGTATCACCAGCGGCAGTCACATCGTACCAAGATGATTATGTAGGATAAAGCTTGATGTGTTTTCCTACATAATAAAGCCTCCAAAAATCCTGTAAGTATGCTGAATAAATTTATATACGTTTTCAAAATCGCAAAGTTCTTTTTGAATCACCCTCTATTTTATTTTAACAAGTCTATTCTTGGAAGGCAAATATATTTTTCTATTGTACTAATTTCAGTTTGGGGCATATACAAAAAGAATATATTTATTATAATCCATCAGATTACTGTGATCAACATCGAGGATAACATGATGTAACGCAAGATTTCTTCGCACTTCGTCATGAACGTAGTGTTTCTCCTCGTCCCTTCCCGTTGTTGACCGTTTTACGCTTACTTATGATGCAGGTGTTCCTTGATAGTAAAAACACTTTTTACTAGCTGTTTTCGTGAACTTGATGCAAAGATATTGTGTGAACTCAGTCAGTTAAAAAATAATTTCACTGCATTATACCGACTTCGGTAATTTTTGGCAAACATTCTTATGAGCTGGTAGCTTTAAAAAAACAGTTAGGCACGGCATTGGCCGAAGCGTATAAATTGGAATTGCTTATTATAACTGCTGCAAGTACATCAACTGTTGAAAGATTGTTTTCAGCTCAGAATAAAGTATCACTTAAGAAGCACGCCAAGTCAAGAACGACTTTCAGTCCTCGCATTACTGAACACTTAGAAAGATGTTCTGCATAAGCTAATAAAATACCTGCGTTTTAAAGTATTGTGTCATCACATAATTCATAAAACAAGAAAGAAGAATGCGGTTTGTATTTAAGTACACCCAAATCGTATAAGTAAGGCAGAGTTCGTGCGCCTCCTGTTATTAAACTTTCATTTGCCAAGGCAATGGAAAACTGGAATTATTGCAATTCTTTTAATGCTGAACTAGTTTGGTTGGAAGATTGAGTCGCTAATACCTACCTCACTGTGTGGCCACAATGAAGTAGGTATTGCGTTTCTGTAAAAAGCGCCAGTCAGGTGTTATTACAGTAAGATGTGCAACATGACGACACAACACGTGACACCAGATGTGCACTTCGCTCTCTCGTTCCCTGACCTCAAGTGCGTGGAAAGAGAGCAAAGAAGAGCACTGCACATCGATTGATCACCGCGAAAACATGGCTGCTTTAGAAACGGTAGGTTTCTAAAGCAGCCATGTTTTCGAAAACTACACGTCAAAGGAGAAAGCAGAGGGAGGAATACTTCTACACCAGTGGAGTATATATGATGCTGGTATGGGGAGGATTTAATGAAGAAGAACAAAAAAAGATGTCTTCCCAGAAATAGTGTTGAAGGCAATTTTTCTGAAGGCACGAAAAATCAACCGATTAACCGACTAACGAATTTTGATAAATCTGTTCAAATTCTTAGTCAATTCACACCCCAACAATGTACGGTACAACAAATATTAAATGTTAAAAATAAACAAGTGGTAAAAACTCTAGGTTTCGTGAGGGTAACCGTATCAAGGGTGTATCGAGACCATGCCATCGAGGGATGTACCAGTGCCCAGAGAGCAAGCGGTGGCCGCTACACACCACTGATGACCGAGGTCGACGTACACTATACAGGATACAGGTTCGTGCAGACCAAAGCTTGGCAACGCCGACGCAAATATTATCCGGGTTAAAGGTCAGAGGTACAAGCAGCGTCAGCGAGCGAACAGTAGGGCGCACGTTACATACCATGGGCTACGGAAACCAACGCCCTACTCGTGTGCCACTGTTAACTACTCGTCATAGCCAATTACGCTTCGCCTGGTGTGGGAAACCTCAAAAGTACCTCCTATGAGTGGCGCCGCGACGTATGGTCAGATGAATGCAGTTTACAGATGTACTGAGCTGACGAGAGAGTGCAGTTTGTGAAGTCGACAGTATTAGACCATGCATGGCCCCATCGTACAATGTCGGCTCTGTTTGAGGCGATGGTGGTTCTGTGATGGTTTGGGGATGTTTCTCATGGGGTACATTGGATCATCTACTATGTCTGGAGAGGTCCTTAACCGCTGCGCGGTACCAGCATGCACTGGCTAATCATCTACACGTTTTCATCGCCTTCGCGCATCCTGCGATGATCTGAATGATCTATTTCAACAGAACATTGCGGCACCATCCGGGCCGCAGCAACCGAGGCATGGCTCGAGAAACACTCATCTGAGATTGGAGCCATTCTGTGGCCCCAAGCTTCCCTGATTTAAATCTAGTTGAAGCCCTTTGTGGTGTAGTGAAGCGGGGCATTAGATCCATGGAACCTGGACGGACGTCTCGGGCGGAACTGTGGATCATACTGCCACAGGCATGGCTGGCATTTTCTCCGGAAACGCTTAGGAGTCGTTGCCTCGGCGTGAACAGGCTGTTATTGGCATTAGATGAGAACCAATGCGCTATTAGGTAGGCGTCTTTAATGTTTTGTCAATTTAATGTTTATATTATATTATATTATATTATATGCGTGTGCGGTTTTGCAGAAGCGCCCTCTGAATTGTCCGGTCTTGGGTATGAATAGCTGGCTCAAACGAGATGTTACAATCAGTGAAGAGCCGACATTGACTCAAAAGGGTGTTTCTTGTGTTTCACTATTTTCCGTCGCCGAAGAAGTTTGCATTATGATCATCTGACGGACTTTGAACGACAAAAGATTGCTGAGATGAAGGAAGCTGGATTTCCTTTCGTTAAATTGCCACTCGTACGGGACGAAATGCTGGAACAGTGATGCGACCGTGGCATCAATGGACAGATGAGCATCAGACACACAGAAATCCGGAAAATGGACCGAAAATTGCACAGCTGCATGATATAACAGACGCACCTGCCATATGGCAGTGACCGATCGCACTGCGATATCCACAGTGTTGGAGCAGCAGTAGAGCACTCTCACAGATAAGGCTTTGTCCTCCAGCACAACAGTTTGATGTCGTCTTCTTAACAGAGAACTAATCTTTAACCCGTGTTTTCTCACGAGTCACGGTTCAACTTGATGGACTATGTTTGTCGCGTACGTGCTCGACGACATCGTGCTGAACTGCGTTTTGTAGCGTCCTACCGGCCCAACACCAAGCGTCATGTTTTCGGGCGCCATTGGGTTCAATTCGCGATCTCGCTTGATAGGATTTGATAGAATCCTCAACAGTCAGCGATACATCAGGGATGTTTTATAGACAGAGGTAATACCTTTCTTACGGAGTTGTACTGGCGTTATATTCCAGCAGGGCAATGCTCGGCCACATGTGGCCTAGAATGTCCAAGACATCTTCCAAGAACGGAAGGTATCGTTTTTTCCTGGGCCTGCAGGTTCGTCCCCGACCGAAGACGTCTAGGAAATGACAGCTAAGCGACTGGTCCGTTAAGCGCCTCTGCCAGTCACCATAAATGAACTCTGGCCTAACATAAGATCAGCCTGGCATGTTATTCCTCAGAACGATATCAAAAACATCTTCCAATAATTCCCACGCCGTGTAGAGGCTGTGATTGTTGCTCGAGGTGGATTCACACAATGCTGAGTTTTTGAAACGAAAAAATATTGTACAGCTGTACAAATGTAATCAGTTATCTCCTGTAACATGAGAAAACTGTGATATAAATATTGTTACCAAAATTATTGGCTGAAGATGTATTTTCGGGGCTATGTTCGTAAAAATGTTTAGGGACCGCAAGAAATCGTATTCAACGAACGAAGTTCCCATTTTTCGCCTCTTGACGAAGACAAAAATGTGTCTGGAATACGGTCTGAGCTTCGGAGACCGCACGTGATGAGGCCATATAGTTAAAATCTCAAGAGGTGTGTTACTGACAAGCAAAAGACACGGGGACAGGAAGAAGACGCGTTTGTTACTTGCGTGCCCAGCATCGAACCAAAACGACGCGAGGAAATCGGGGATACGCTCCTTAAGAGAATCGAAACTCGAAAGCCAGGGCTCTATGTAGATACAAAGCTCCCAGAAATTAACTGGGGCTTGTTCAGGATTAGCCTTAAAGAAAATGGTTTTCGGAGAGAGAAATTCGTAGACCCTGAGAACCACAGCTCCAGTCCACTGCAGTTTTACAGAAGCTAGCGCTAACCTACAGTTCAACCCAAGCGACGGGAAGGAAATGAACCTTTCCTAATAGCAACCGCGACTGCTGACTGTCCAAAAGAAGAGATTGTGCGGTACACCGCTGATCCAAGCCGGCCGGGAAGCCAACGGAGCCAACAGAACTTCGAGGAGGGAGAAAAGCAGCCTCTCTCCAAAATCTCAAAGGCGACGCTGCCTTGCAACCAACCAGCGTTAGTGATGTGTATGTGTTTTTGTGCTACCGTCCGAAGGGAAGGGAACGCTCCGCCGAAAGGTGAAATCCTTCGGAGCGCGAGACCACGTGATTGCACCATCATCTATTCATTGTGTGGATTAAAAAGCCTCAGCCACTGTAAGTGAATTTTTATATCTGATTTTTATCTACTTGAGAGGTGCAGCCTCAAATCAAACATCAGAACTATACTGATGCGAACTGAGATAATGCTCGTGCTCTCTGCGTATCAACTCTTGTCGCTAGAGGCTCACGCAGTAATCCCTGCGGTTTTAGTGCCCCTAGCGAAGCTTAACAAATATTGCTCTGCATGTGTAACTTGACTCTAATTATTAAAAAGTGTCTGTTACTTACTGCGTATCTGAATTTCTACAGTGTACGAGCTCTGATTGCTTAGGTACCTTTGGATTCAGCCTTCGAATCCGTTCTCCAGAAGTTCATCCGGTGGTCTGGGGCCCACGCCCCCATTTTTGTGTTCCGAGGTGGGAATAATACCCACATCTATTGTCTGGGACCCGTTACGATATCATTTGAATAGCGCAGTTCTTTCTTGGTGTTGCAATTTGCACAAAAATTAGGGTATATGACTGTGCAAAGGGCTCCAAATCCTCAGGTGTAGCTGCTTTTCCGTCATCTAGTTTTTATAAACTATAAACGCGAAAAGGATTTCTAAATATTTCACTTATTCGTTCAAAGAAAAACCAAGAATGTATTTTAATATTTCATTAAAACCTGTCAGATATTCCTGGCTATGTCTTTATCCAGTTTCCTAGAAAGCTTCCGCAAATATTTTTGTAAAGTCTCTCTGCTGCTGCCAGAGGACCTCTTAGTAGTGATCCCCCTCCCCCCTTTCAATGCGAGGGTGGCGGGGCCCATCAGTTTAATCATGTGTGTACACAAGCTGATCTCCTCTGTCAATTATTATACCTTAGAGACCTTGATATTTTACCAATTTGCTTCATTTAGCAGTCACAATAGTCCCTCGTTACAGGTTTGCTTTTCATTTTCCCTCCTCGATGCGTGGTTGCCATGCGCTGTGGCCGGTCTCTATTAAGTTATTGGTCGTTATTTTTTAATCATTTGCATTTTTGGCTCAGGGGTACTTGCATGAGGAGTTTCATCAGGATCGAAAGACTTTCTCGAGGTGCTTCGCTTTATTTTTTTTTCAAAGTGGATAATTGTTAATGATTGTGTTTTTAACTTGTATCGCTTTTGTTTGTAAATAAAATCTGAACTACACAGACTGGTCCTCCAAGTAGTTCGGAAATCGTCTTTTGCATCGTTATGTGCCCGTTCGCTGAACGATTTCCTTCCAGTGCAACTCTGCTTGGGTAAAACTTTTGACGCCATATTAACCCGCATAGACCAGACACAGGCAAGTATCCAAGATTTCTGTTTGAGTTGGGGAAGTGGGGGGGGGTCCAGAAAATATCATATGTGTTGTAGTCATGTGTATGTACGTGTGTGTGCAAATGTTGTCTTTTTAATTCCACGAACACAGAAAAAAGAAAGAAAAGGAGCTATTTCTTTACACATTTTAAGAGTTGTCTAACATTTTACAAAACGACTTTTTGCTTTGATAGTAGTTAATGATTACGTATAAATTTTGTGCACTACTGATCTACTTACAGATAATTCGATTAATGTTAATAGTTTTATACATGACAGTTTTTACGAAAACCAAAATCTCTATGAAGTTCAGAAAAATATGTCGCTTGCCACATAATTTTAGAGTATAGATATATAAAACGGAAATGATTCCTTGGACACTAAATCAGGGGTTTCCTAAGGCAGTCCCTCACCAAAAAAGTATCGCTTCCCCATTTCCTATCACCCCTGGAGTTTCTATGAGGAAGTCTCCCTGTTCATGAATGTCTTCTCTTGTCACAAAATGTAGAACACGTAACATGTGCACCGCTAATTGCTCACACAGATCACTAACTGGTCTGTAACATCGCGCTAGTGGAGGTACTGAAAATATACTCGGACATTGAAGGAATAAGACAGAACCATAATGAGATTTTAAAAAAGAACTGTTAGGGAACGATTTTTAGCATAACATAGGTAAAACTGATGTGGCCCGTTAAACTACTTTTCATTTTCCACCCGGTTCATTAAGCTTCACTTTCTTCCTAATTGAACCCACCCCGATCAGTGCTGACCTCAACATCTAACTATAAATGTTTACATGCATTCAATAATTTGCCAAAGCTCATGTTTAAACGCATAGGTTTTGTAATTATTCAAAAGTAATATTTATGCTACTGCAAAAAAAAACTATACATCTATAAGATGCGTGGGCTCCTCAATAGGGGGCATTTGCCCTCCCCTAGAAATTGAACCATGACCACTCTCTCCTTGAAAGGTACAACAGAGATGTTTGCAATAACACTCATTCTGATTGCTATTGCATCTGTAGAACTTCTGGATGTAGGCGCGGACTGAGCAGCCAAGACACCAAGAGAATTCCCGATTAGCCGCCGTACTCTGAGCCGGTAAGCTCCATGATAATTAAAAAAAATATCATATACACATTGTACTTCACTATGCTTATGATGCTTATGGAAGAAAATTATGTTTGGCCGAAAAGACTCAATTTGTTTACCGCTTTAAAGGCTTCGAAAAAAAAAAGGAAAAATATCTACGTGCCAAATGGTCTGTAACCTAAACACGTTTTTTTGTTTTTTTGTGCACACATTCCCCTCACTTTTAAGTTCTGTCCATTTCAACACTAACGGGCAAATTTGGCCAGATAGCGATTATGAACACCGTGGACGACAATAAGAAACTCGAAAATTTTTATCTCCGATTTTCTCTCTAAATTCTTGGATTACACAAATACAAAAGGATGGCCGATTACCAGTTATTCCGTACGATCTCAAGAAAGCAGCCAAATTGCCACCAGGTCCTCAGATCCCAAAGCTCTTTGGAAGACATCAGCACGACAAGCCCGGCAATCCATTGAGACCCATCGTATCCAGGAAATATGCACCAACATGCCATTTATATAGCGCTATCCAGATTCCTGCGTAATTATCTCCCTAAATCGGACATTGTAATAATATTCACTCTGAGCAACTCATTGTCCTAACAAGTGACATTATCGGCAGCTTCGACGTGGATTCCCTTTACCTTTCAATCCCATTCCCGAAAGCCATCTGAACATTAAAGAAGTTTATACCTAATTCCCCATTTTATACGCAGGAGTCATGCCTCAGTATCTTCAAGTAAATATTCTTGTCTAAAATACTATCTTCTACAGTTTTCAAGGACAAGTCTGTAAACATACTGATGGCATTCCGATTGGATCATCGTTTTCAGCTCTCCTATGGGAAGCAATATACTTCGTCCAATCAAGCAGAATATATTCTTCAGGATCACTCCGCAGCCAATAACCTGGCTACGGTACGCGGCCGACGTATTTTTCGTATGACCTCACGGAAAGGAGACTTTCTCGATTTTCCTCGATAAAATCAATAATGTACATCTTACGATAAATGTTTCTATGGAGCTTGAACATAACAGTGCTTTACCTTTTCCAGATGTTTCACGGAGAAAATCGTCTGAAAACTGCCTTTGTGCACAAGTCAAATATAAGCCCACGTCCGTTCCAAACCTGGTGCTCCGCAGCTAGTTCTGTCCCGAAGAACACAAAATAGCTATCTTCCGTTCTCAATTTAGAAAAGCCTTTGCCGTCTCCTTCGAAGCCCATTCTAGACAACAAGAAATTAAAGGCGTCATCGAATTGGGCGCTGATGCAGGATACACATTGAACTAGACACATAATTTTATCTAAAAGGCCAAATTAAAACGTTCTAATCTTCCCATGTCGCAGCTTCGCTACCTGGGTTCAATTCCTTACCTAACAAAAGTGCAGAGCCCAATTAAGAGGGGGGAGGGGGCTGCAGCCCTGGGCACCGCATTTTCGAGGGACCCCACAATTACACTGGTGTGCAAAAATTAAGGAAAAAGAGGAGAAATTACCATAACTACGGGACGAGCAGGCAGAAAGGACCAATAGAACACTCAGGAGATAGACTAGGGTCCGGTACGGTAGAGCATGCGCATATATGCAGCATGACGTTGGGGGGGGGGGGAGTGTCGGAAGAGTATAAAGCACACGGGAGGTGTACGCTTAGCAATTCGGTGAACCTATTGCACGGTGTACATCGGTTTGAACGACGTCGAGTTGCGGCCCCCGTGTGATATGGCCAACAGGCAATCCAGTAGACGACATCAGGTCGTGTCATTGGGAAGTTGGAAGAAGGTCGTAGTGTGCCTAGTGTGGCGAAGGAGTTCTGGATCGCTCACAGCATCGTTTCACGAGCTTGGAGAGCATTTCAAACGAGAGGAACAGCTGTTCGAGAGTTTAGCAGTGGTCATCCACGAGCAACCACGATGGCGGACGGCCGGTATATTGTCCTACAGGCGAGAAGAGACATACGACAGACAGCGGGAGAAATCGCAAGGCTCTTGCAACAGACAATTGGACGTCCGTTATCGCGTTTTACCGTGGCCAGGAGGCTGCACAAAGGTGTTATATTTGCACGACGACCAGTACGGTGTGTGCCATTAACGCCTGCTCATCGAAGACGGCGGTTTCTGTGGTGCCAGGAACACAAGAACTTGACACATCAGCAATGGGGTCGAGTTCTCTTTACAGATGAGAGCCGATTTAGTCTGACGAGTGATTCTGGACGTATACACATCTGGAGAGAGCAGGGAACACGCAATCACACCTCTAACATCATCAAAAGGGACCGGTTTGGAGGTGGAGGAGTTCTCGTTTGGGGCGGTATCATGCTTGGTAGCCGTACTGACCCCCACATCTTCCAAGGAGGTTCAGTCACTGGTGTCCGCTATTGTACCGAGGTTCTCCTGCCTCACGTGCGTCTGTTTAGAGGTACTGTGTGTCCTGAGTTCCTCTTCATGGACGACAACGCTACACCTCATCATACAGTGGCTGTCGCAGAGCTGTTGGAGAGTGAAGATATTCAACGCATGGATTGGCCCGGAAAGTCCCCGGACCTAAATCCAATCGAACACGTGTGGGACCTTCTCGGGAGACGCTTGGCAGCACGTCACCAGCCGCCAGCTGCGATTGGCGCTACAAGAGGAATGGGTCGCGATGCCTCAACAGTTCCTTGACAACCTCGTCCTCAGCATGGACAGACGTTGTAAATCCTGCAACGCAGTCAGGGGTGATCATATCCCCTACTAAAGACTGGATTTTTTTTTGGCAGCCGCCTGTCACATGTATGTTTCTGTCTTCTGTCCAGTTATGCTCGAAGCTACCTTTTCAATAAAATGCCTTTGTATCATTTGGATTCTTTGTTTGGACGTGTTTGCTCACTTGTTCCATATTCTTACATCTTGGGGATCTTATGATTTGAGTCGATGTGGAGCACTTCTGCGCGACATTACATTCGAAAAACCGTCTCGTCCTTAAATTTTGCACGCCAGTGTATGATGGATGCTTGAAGAATTGAGAGTACTACAATTTCTTGGGGATTTATTTCAGGTAGCACAGTGTAAACTATAAGAAACTGCCTTTAATTTTTTTTATCTATTTCTATCCCCTGTTTTAGAAGTTCGCAAAAGGTATGGTTGCTCCCCAGTCAATCCTGAAAGCTTTTGAAAGCAGTGTAATTGAGGGAAATTTTCATACGTTAAGAGTTCGTTTGAATCATCATATTTGGGTCATACTATTTTGTCCACTACTTAGATATAATTTGAAAAAGCTGAACTGGGGGGGGGAGGGGTTAAAGAGGAACTGGACTGGCATCCATTTTCCAGCCGTACATTTTTACATTTTCTTGCTAACACTGATTCGTCTATGTACCATGGGATTCACACTTCAATACGACGGGGATATTTTTATGGCTTCCTCATCATATATTGGGAATGTTTTCTCCTAGGTACTTTTATTTGGCCATCCAGAATGAAATCCCAGTGTGCTACAATCCTGGGACCCCAAAATACTGTCCAGCCCCTGTCTCCTTAAATGTGCTTTGCAAAAATGTCTTACAAACTTAAGAACGCTCTCCAGCAGATGGACTTCGGTTGTCGGCACATGTCTCCTGCATCTTTATATACCATGCTTACGAGAAATACTGACAAACACTCTCCTTCCAGAAAGGCAGGTGTTTATGCTATCCCTCTACATTAATATCCTGAGGGTTCCAGATGATACCAAGTTGGAATACTAAGCGTTCCTGTGGAATCAGAATCAACGAGCATAAAAGGGACACAAAAGACGGTAAAGTTACCACGGCACTATTCAGACGAGTCGCATTCATGTCCTTTATAACTATGTGCGATGTTATGAAACAAATTAGCTACATACTCCACCTCGAAATCTACAGCCATTCGAGAAACGTTGGAAATCATTACCAACAGTGACGCTTGCAATGATAGTGTCTCTCTAGACTTGACACGAATTTACAACCAACTCTTCAGAAAATGCCCTTTTCCTGATAGGATACCGCGTGCCCAATCAACGTAACACCTCGTGTTTTTGATTGAGAATTACATGGTATCTTTCGGTTTATTGTCAAGTCAAGTTACCTCGTTCAAATTGTTGAATCTTTCTATTTTACAAACTGAAGTTTCTGCCTATCTTCCTTTAAAAAGCTATCCGGTTGATGTGTGCGAAAGCTTGGAAACATTTTTTTCTGGTTTTACGACAATAAATCGGATTTCTAGCATCGTTTTACAACCTTAACACTAACGCTATAGTAATTCGTAGACTTGTGCTGAAAAGATGTTTAAACACAAAGCGACGATGGTGATATGTCGTTAATTTTAGAATTTGGGTTCCTTGAAAGTTCTTCACCCAACAGTGGCCGCAAAATACCGCTTCCAAGGTCGTCTATGGATTTCCAGTCCGCCACTATCTTGATGTGTTTGTATGCCGTAAAACTAGGAAAAGCGTTTTGAATTTCCAGTAACAAAAGCAAAAATTCATAGCGGAAAGTAATGATGAAGTTTCCCATTGCATGTTGGAGAAAAGCGTAAATACGTACAGTATAGAAAAGTATGAACGGAGAAGAAATTGAAATTATATCATCTGATATAATTTCAATTTCTTCTCCGTTCATACTAGATCTCTGGAAATGTAAACAGACGATGTCGTCGTTCTGTCCACGTTATTTTATAAACAACGCATAGCAACTAAAAAATTGTTCATCCGGCACCGTTGGGATCGAAGCCCAGTCTCTCGATAACTAGCCGAGTGCGTTCGCTTACGCTACGGTGCCAACAATTCACAGCGGTTTGTGTGGTTGAATGAATATTTATTCAAGTGAAAGAGCTGGATGGAGCGCGTAAATCTCAATTTCTGAATTTATCAAAAATTTTCAAGTCACGTCACTGGCAGAAATGAAAATAACCGAAGCTATTTTTTGATATCTAATATACACTCAGTACACAAAATGTTAGAGATCGGAATGATGGGCAGTTCACAGAGCATCCCCAGCGTAGATTGGGACATACCCAAACCGCAAGCAGCCGATAAATAGGTAGAGCGGGGATTCCCAAAAGTGTATCGCAATCGACGAACATGGGTAAACGTCGTGATCTGAGCGACTTTGATCATGAGCGCATTATCGGCGCAAGACAGATGGGTCATTTTATCGCCCAAGTGATAAGAATCTTAGAGTTCTCGAGGGCAACTGTATCAAGAGTGTACCGTGATTATACCATCGACGGACGTACCAGCGTCCAGACAGCAAGCGGTTGGCGGATCACGCCCCCATGATGATCGGGGTCGACGTATATTATCCAGGGTAGACGCAGACAGACCTCTGGTCAACAGTGGCTCAAATCACATCCAGGGTAAACGCTGGAGGCCTAAGCAACGTCAGAGACCGAACGGCATGACGCACACTGCATATCCTGGGCTACGGGAGCCGGCGATCTACTTGTGTGTCACTGCTGGCTGCTCATTCTCGGAAATTACGCTTCGCCTGGTGTCGTGAACATCAAAACTGGATCACTACATAGTGGCGCCGCGTCGTGTGGTCAGATGAACCCTGTTTTCCGCTGTACCTAGCTGACGGAAAGGTGCGGATGTAGCGTGGACAGCATGTGGCCATGGCCCCGTCGTGGCAGGTCGGCTCTGTTGAAGACAGTGGGATGGTTTGAGAAACCTTTCATGGGACACATTAGGTCCCTTAGTGTCTGGAGAGGTCCTTAACCGCTGCATTTGACCAGCATGCGCTGGCTTATCCCCTACACGCTTTCATGGCCTTTGAGCATCCTGCGGCCGATGTACTGTTTCAACAAACAATGCTCCGCTCACCGGGCCGCAACTATCAAGACATGGCTCGAGAAATCTCATCAGAGATTCGAACCATCCAGTGGCCCCAAAGTCCCTGGATTTAAACATTGCAGATGCGCTCTGGGATGCAGCGGAACGGAATATCACCTCACCGGATTCTGGACCAACTTTTCGGAAGGAGTTGTGGATGGCTGGAAACTATCCGGCATCTAATGGAGTCGATGTCTCGGAGCGTACAGGCTGTGATTCGCGATGTATCAGGTTCAACACGCTATTAGATAGGTATCTCTAACGTTTAGTCCATTTAGTGTATTTTTTATCAATTCTTTTAAAAACTAGAAATACATTACGCCCCATTTTTTTGTTTACGTAATGTTCTCATTTTCAAGATCAATTCTACGTCGCAAAGCGGTTTATATCATTTTCGTGCACTTTATTCGTTTCTGCGTCTGTTGATGGCACTTTTCCCGAGGCACAGTTGCTCTGAGAGTAACGCATCTAGCATACGAATACATGGCAGTGAAAGAGACCTATTTCGTAACTACTTGGCGTGCCAGTCTGCCGATAATGAGCATTTTTTTTTCATTTTTTTTTATTGGAGGTTTAATGACCACCGTGAGCAACTCAATGGCTATAAGCAGTCGCCCGTCCCTAATTTAGGGTCACTGATTCCAGGGTGGGGAGAGAACCAGTGCCGTAAGACAAACACAACATCCATGCCTCACCGGGTTTCGAACCCGGACCCCGTTCGGACGAATGATCAGAGGCCATCGCTTAGACCACTGCGCCACCGGGGCGGCGAGCATTTTTTTTACTACCTAACTTAAATTTCCGTTCTTTCAAATCTTCCTACTTTTCGTCATTAAATAGCCTGTCTCTCCAGGATGTTTTCAACATTCTTTTACAATTTTTCAGTCATCCGAAATTAGATTAAAATTGTTAATTAGGCCTACATTCCCAATAATTTCAGATAAGATGACATAAAACAAATCAACGATGACATCGCCCTGTCCACGTTATTACAACCAGCGCATAGCAACTGAAAAATTGTTCATCTGACACCGCTGGGATCGAACCCCAGAGCTCTCGACAACCAGCCGAGTGTGTTCTTTACACCACAGTGCCAACAATTCACAGCGCTAATAACGTGGACAGAGCAATGTCGTCGTCTATTTGCATTGTCTCCACGTCTTTCTAATATTTTCATGACATAAAACTTTCATTTTTACAGAATATTCTAATCAGGCAATTTCGAAAAAATGATTAGCATTTCGGTGTCATATGTGCATGCGTACCGCGTTTAGTCAAATCAGATCGCGCAACGTAACAAACTGGAAACCAGCCGTTTTTCTGTTATAAGCGCCGATTAGTTCGGTCGGCATGTCCATACTTGGTCAGCAGTGGTTAGATGTGCCTTGTCGTTGTGTTAAGCCGTCGTTCAGCCACATCAGTGCGTTCGACAGATATTGCATTATCGGCGTGAGAGACTGCAATTTTTCCCTGCCGGAGATTCCCGATCGTATAGGGAGCAGGGTGTACGTCGTGGCAAGAGGGTGAAGGGAATGGTACAAAGCAGGGCGTAGGACACGAAGAGAAGGTTCTGAGCGTCATACACGGGAAACTTCGAGGAATAACCATGATCTCTTGACGATGTGTTTGAGTGACCGTCCTGCATCAACAACGCGGTTAACGGAGCTGTGGCAAACTATGACGCGGGTGCCGCCCCGGTGGCGCAGTGGTCTAAGGCGCTGGCCTCTGATCATTCGTCCGTAAGGGGTTCGGGTTCGAATCCCGGTGAGGCATGGATGTTGTGTTTGTTTTTCGGCACTGGCTCTCTCCCTTCCCTGGAACCAGTGACTCTAAATTAGGGACGGGCGACTGCTTATAGCCCATTGAGTTGCTCACGGTGGTCGTTAAATCTCCAATCAAAAAAAAAAACAAAAAAACTATGACGCATTCTTCGATGTCAGTTGTAGCTCTACGTCGCTGTTTATTACTGTTAGGACTTCAGGCTCTTCGGCCCTCCTCAGGCTGACTTTGACACCGCGATAACGGGCTGTCAGGCTGCAATGGTGCACCGAACGAAGGAAGCTGCGTGACGAATGGCACAATAACGTGTTTTCGGGCAAAACACGCTTTTGTTTAGGCAAAAATGATGGCCTCATGTCCACCGACGATAGAGGCGAGACGTCGGAAAAAGTGTATTCGCATCAGGCATAAATCACCAATACGAGTTATTATGGCCTAGGGTGCTATAGGGTACGAAGGCAGGTCACCTTTCGTGAGAGTGCGTACCACCGTAACAAGTGCCCTTTTCTTCAATGACATTCTCCTGGTGGTCTCGCGTCCGTACCAGCAGAACATCCCTGGGGACATATTTGAGAAGGATAATGCCACACCGCATGTTGCAGCGACAACACGCGCCTTGTGACGTACTACAGAGATAAAGCACATGTCAAGACGACAAATCTGCAGCGATACATTCCGTCCGCGTAGCTTAGTTGAGAAAGCAAATTATTCCAGAGAGAGCGGCCTCTGATTCGATCTGCGTCATGGACAAACTTGTGCTTTCACATTGGCACCCGAGCATAAAAACGATGTACTGGCCTTTGGGTTCTTTGAGTATTGTGTGATGTTTGGTCCACACATCGTCTGGAATTAATAAAAGTTTGTTCTTCGCTTACAAAAAAAAATAAAGAGGGAGATGATGTGACATACTATAGAGGTAAAGCACGTGTCAAGATGACACATCTGAATCGATACATTACGTCCGGGTAGTTTAGTTGGGACAGCAACTCACTCCGGAGTGAGGGGGCGCATACAAACTTGTGTTTTCCACAGCTTTATTCAAGGAAAACAGCGTTCTACTTCAGCCGTGGCCGGCTGTATCACCGGATTTATCACCATTAAAGAATATGTGGGATATGCTGAAACTACAGATGCTGCGGTACTACCGTCCGCCAGCAAATCTTGATGAACATTGGACACGGGTCAATACAGCCTGGATGAATTTTCCACAGAACCCCATTTACTCGTTATTTTATTCGATACCTCAACGCCTACAGCAGGTGATACAAGCCAGAAGTGACCACACCGATTATTAGCTACATCGACGCACGTGGTACGTATGACACCGAGATGCTAATGAATTGTTCTCTATTGCCTAATGAACATATCCTGTAAAAATCGAAGTCTTAGGTCCACTCCATTCAGGTGTTCTGACTTACGTGAACATGAGTGTATTTTTCAATTTGCAGTGAAACCTCGGCTAAACGATTTTCTAAAGGATGGACTAAAAAACGCATAAATGCTAAAAACGTATAAAAAATATCAAAATGCTAAATACTGTTGTAAAATTTAGTATGCCAGCAAAAAGGAAATGAACGCGTAATTTTACTTTACGGTAATTTATACTTTAAGACAGATGAATATTTTGTAAGCACCGCGTTTTTCGTACTTCCCTATCACTAATGGCGTAAGTTTTTCGGCAAAAAAAGTACACAGGAAATCAGTTAAAAACACTGTAAAACAGTCAGCCTTTCCTTGGTTAATTTACCACCGTGGCATGGATCAAATTTAAATGTCTCTGATGGCAATAAAGAACTCAAAAAGAAAAGGGCGGGGGGGGGTGCAGTTTCATGAGCGTTGAGAATATTTTTTGAGTTCAATTATTGATTTATTTCCTTTGACGTACTGTTCTTCCATTCTTCTACTGTTTCGGAATTTGCAGTGCCAAATTCAATGCAAACAATTTTACCAACGATGTGATGACGAACTTTAAATATTTGGAGCAAAATGAAATCGAGTTTTCTTCGATGAATATTGAAGCTACATCGACGTTTCATTTCGTTGTGTTTATTACCTTGAACACGAAATTTTTTTGAAGCTGATAGCCAGCAAGCAAGGGCGTTTTCCTGGTTTTCCGTTTGTATGTGATGTTTATGGAGCATAGAAGCCGCCATTCCAGGTGCGAATTTAGAGGGGAGCACAAGGAGTCATGCTCTCACCCAAAGTGTTTCTTTTTTTTTTTATGTTTTTGGTTGAAATGCTACTTACATTCAAAAAAATGCTTTAACTTAATAAAATTGCATCAATATTTTTATCTATTTTTCAACTTTTATTTTGTTTTGGTGGATTCCAAAAACATCCATTTTTCGCCGCTGCCACACCGAAAAAACTCTATATTCGCCCCTGCCATTCCCAATCTTTTTGCCAGGTCGACCTTCCTCATTTTCGGATTGGCATCATATTTCATATTCTTTAAGAACATTTAATTTTTCTTTAAAAGATAGATATTTTCTTTTTCGAGACGCCGTCGTTGAGTTTCAAAATGCAAAGAGTGTGAAAATTTTTACAGCTTGAATTGTAGATAAGGTAAAAATACCGTTAGACAGGCAAGTTCTTTTCCCGTGCCCTTTTTACAAAGTAGGTGAAGTTACACCCTGTGCGATACCACTGAATACAGATTTCACCAACGTCATTTCCGGTTGGAGAGTGTAGGTGAAACTCAAGGTCCTTTCCTACCGTCACTTCTTTACGCGGAGAGTGGAATGCGAAACCGATTTTTTGTCCAAACCGAAAGTAAACAATTTACCATTCCGAGGTTCAACTTTGGTCGAGTCGCTGTCTATATTCTCTAAAAGTTGCAACACAGCGTGTTACGTGTCCACGTCGTCTGGATTCTCTCAAAATTTTAGCATAGCGTGTTACATATAATAGAATTAAAGAACCGTGTACTTTTGATAACACTGGTCAACAAATTTAAATGGTACAGAGACCAAATTTCGTTTTTTTTTTTTTTTGTTTTTTTTTGTTAATGCTGCTGTACTGAATTTGGAAAAAGATATAAAACTGCTGAGCTAGCTATGGATGTCAAGATAATTGTATCACTATTTATGTGTACATATAGTAATAAAATTGATAAATACCAGTGCAATTTTCTCCCTAACCAATTGGAACTGGAAAACGCTACTCTGCCAGTTCCTTTCATTCGGAATAGCTGTTTTACTTTTTGAGAAAATTGCGCGACTTTAGTTACATTTCGCAATTTTGGCGTAAAAGCAGCGCAGCTTCCAAAAGTTACCATCGCAATCATCTCCTTAGCGAATGGGACCTGGAAAACAATACTTAGCCACTTTGTGTAGTTTGTAAAACTGTACAAGACTATGCTTTATAATTCCGTATATCTGTTTTAGGTTTTGAGAAAATTGCCCTGGTATAGCTTTAGCAAAATTTTCTGACGTAACAATTGCGATATAAAAAAATACATTCGGAGGGGAAACCAGAATTAGTCTTTGCCCTCCCCTACATTTCATTAATGCGGCTCCCAATTATGGTTCTTGACAAGACCCAGTGTAAGCTAAATGCTACTCCTTGACTGCTGAAAAACGGGGACGTCAATCGTATTGAATTTCTTACCATACCCATTAAAAGGGTTGCTACTGGTGAGCCGACTGAAACTTTTTATTACCACATTTGGTTTCAACGTCCATGAAAAAAATCAAAAATCGGCTGCTTCGATTTCTGTACTTTTTGACTGCTGACCAGAGTCATCGCAAAAAAGTATAAAAACATTTCGTATAACCGAACTGAAAAAGCAAAAGCAGCTACAGTAAAATATCGCGACTAACCTAGAATTACGTATAACCGAGGTCAGTGGCGTGCTCAGAATTTTTTTCGGGAGGGAAGGGGGGGGCTACGAAGTATTTTCCATGCATCTAAACGCGTTATGAGTGCATTTTTAAAATGTATGCGACAACCTCCCAAATATATTAAAATTATTATTGCTGGAAATTACTATTCCAATTACCTGTATTCTTATTACTTAAGCACCGATGAGCCATTACATTATTACTACCGCCAGCCTAGGGAAATGAGCGCACGTGGAAACCGAACGGTGGTACAGGTGAAGTTCACAGTGCAGTACAGCAGTATATATACAACTGGAGGACCAGCATTCGGTTAGCAGAGTGTTCCTAGTCAGAATGGGAAAAGCTGCCGATTTATTGGAGCTTGATAAAGGACAAATTGTGATGTCACGGTGCCTCGGAAGTACGATCTCGGAAACGGCGGGAGTTGTGGGTTGTTTACGTACCGTTGTAGTGAGTACGTAACAAAAGGGGTACAAAGATGGGCAAACGACGAACTGTCGTCCAGCCATGTGTCGTCCGCAGCTCATTGATGCCAGAAGGGAGCGGCGACTATCGCGCATTGTTCACAAAGACCGCAGGGCCAAAATGCGAGCAATCACCTGCAGCTGCAAAGGTGGTGATCAGGGTAATGTGTCACAGCACACAGTTCATCACAGCCTTCTGCACATGGGTCTGCGTAGCCGAAGACCCCGCTGGGTCCCCATGCTCACTGCACGTCATCGCCAACAACGCATGAAATGGGCCCAATATCATCGAGATTGGACCATGGATGATTGGAAGAGAGTGGCCTGGTCTGACGAAACAAGATTAATGGTTCATCAGCTAGAGGGCCGAGCGCGGACATACCGATTACCAATGGAGGCTATGGCATCTGGATTCACAGTTGGGCGGGAAAAGGCCGGCGACGGCGGTGTTTTGCTGTGGGCGATGTTTTCTTGGGACACTTTAGCTTCTATTATCCCAATTGCCCAGTCTATGACAGCTGTCAGGTATTTGAACATCGTTACGAACAAAGTTCACTCATTCACGGCAATTGTTTTCCCTACTGGTGATGGCCATTACCAACAGGATAATACGCCATGCCACGCTGCCTTAATCGTCAAGGAGTGGTTCGAGGAACATGCTGGTGACTTTCTGTTAAAGCCCTGGTCTCCAATTCACCTGACATGAACACAATCGAACATTTTTGGTCCGACTTGAAAAAGAATGTTCGATTTAAATCCCCACTACCCCGAAATGTACGGGAACTGGAGTACATACTGTTGACATTATGATACCTAAATACCCCATGATACGTTACTTCATCGAATCAATGCACCGCCGAGTGGCCGCCGTTTTGTGGGCTAAAAGAGAGTCCTACAGATTATTAGGTAGGTTGCCCTAATATAATGACTCATGGGTGCATTTGCTATTTAACTGTGCAGAAAAGAAGTTGGGAAAAATGACTGGAATCCTTATAAGACAGATTTATGCGCGGGAAATCTACACTGGCGGAAAGTAAAAAAAGAACACCAAGAAGAAGACGTCTGATACCAACGAAATTCACACAGCATAATAACGGAATACAGAGGATAACGTGATCAAAACATTATGGCAAAATACAGCTGGTAAACTGAAAAATAACATTTCCATGTAACATGGTTATTACGAGGTTGAACCGCCATGAACTGCGTCACAATGTGCAATTCTGGCATGGAGTCTGTCGTACAGATGTTGGATGTAAGTTTGGGGTATTGAATTCCAAGCATCCTCAACCTGGACGCGTAAATCGGGGATGGTCGTGGCTGGCCGTGGAGACCGGATAATTCATTGTCCAATAAAACCCCACACGTGCTCAATGGGGGACATATCCGGTGAACGTGCAGGCCATGGAAGTTGTCACACACCCTGAAGTGCATGTTCCGTTGCACGTGCCGTGTGTGGGCATGCGTTATCTTGCTGGAAAACACCGATGGACCGACCTTAAAAATGGCACAACAACGGGCTGAATGATATTGTTGATGTAGGAGGTGCTGTTTAACGTACCCGGTAGAAACACTAGTTGTGTACGGGAGCGATAGCTAATTGCTACCCACACCAGGAGACCAGGTGTAGGCCCTGTGTGTCGCTGGTGGATGCAAGAAGAGAAGAGACGCTCCCTTGTGCGTCTGTGAACACGCATACGGCCATCGGAGGCTCCCAAGCAGAATCTGCTTTGATCGCTGAACACGACAGATCGCCATTGCGTTCTCCAGTGCAGACGTTGGCGACACCACTGCAGCCGTTCCTGACGGTGGGCTGGAGTCAGAGGAACACATGCCAGAGGCACACGTGCACGTAGTCCTGCATTCAGTAGACGGTTGCAGATTGTTCGCACAGTCACCTCAGGTGCAACGGCAGCTCGGATTTGCGTCGCAGTGGATGTTCTGCTTGACAACGCCGCTCTTCTTATGCGTCGGTTGGTCCGCTCATCAATCCGTCTGTGACTCCCGGTTCCACGTCTTCTCGTGTGGGAATGTTCCTCGGACCATCTACGCCACCATCGTACCACCACCGATACTTCCAGTCCAATTCGCTCTGCAATACGACGATACGACCACCCGGTCTCGCGGAGTCCGACTAGACGACCTCTCTCAAAATACGATAACTGCTGAAATTGTACAGGTCTTCCATGTCTAGGCATTGCAGCTTCTTCAGGGTTTTTTCAGATAATCATGGGGGCAAAAAACATTGAAATTGATCCTTTAAATTATATTCCTTGTATGCAGCGCTACAGCCTAATGTGCATTTTCGAAAGTTTTACTTCGGTATGATTTTCACAGTTTTCACTGGCTAATGTTCTGTACATAAATCAGAAATTTGCAAAATTGTGGTCGATCATTCTCAAAAGGGACGAAAAAGCGGACTCATAAATTTCCCTAGAAAACCATCAAAACTAAGCAATCACGGAAATGAACTCCTTATCTTAATTGCTCTGTTATGTTTTAAAATAAGTATAAGACAATTTTAATTGTTTTTCAGGCGAAATGAATATCTATAAAAAATAATAATGTAGAATATTTGTTCCTGTGGCAGTCATTATCAAAGACTTTGTTGAATAGACAGGCATAGGGCATGCTACATAGCTTGTCCCTAAACAATTGAGAATGGTTTTATAAAGAATGAGCAATACTGCGTTGAGCCGTGGCACGAGTCTCGAAAATACGGTAGTCTTTGTATTAAACATAGCAACACGCCACACCTGTTTATCACGTATGCGTCGTCGATAGTGCGTGGTTTCATAAGCTTCCCACCAAAAACACAAGTGTTGAAAAACTGCAGGCTAAAATCTGCCGCTCACGGCCCGGTAGCGGTCCGTTGGTGGCAGCGCCATCAGTTGACAGTCATTGATTGCCCTGCAGCATCGCCGTGAATTGCGGGCCTCCAAGCAAGTGCCAATAGTATCCCGTAGCTGGCAACCGATACAACCCCGACACCAGGTGGAACCCAGGTACTGCGCATGCGCAGAAGATACGCGTGCTGTCTTTCGTGGTACCAGTTAGTTGAAGACGATGCTATCGCCATCCTGTTATTTCAGTGTATGCTAAGAAAAAAAACATATATAGAGAGGCGAATTAATTTCCTAATGAAATGCCACGTCAACGAAGATATCAGATTAAAACATGAAATACTAGATTGCAACCATGAAATACAATCACTCCATTCCCATGAATAACAAGAAATAATTTCTGTGTAATCTTTCGTTTTAAAATATAGTAAACCGCTTGAAACAACAGTCCTGGAAAAACATTAAAAAAAAATTTGTTGAAAAAAAAAAAGAATTATACGCGTACAAAATTTATGAATTATTTGAAAAAAAAGAAAAGAAAAGAAAAGGCAACGCAATGTGAATATAATGTACTCATCCATGGGTTGAATACACAAGACTGTAGGAATTCGCTTCTAAAAATAACGAGAAGTAAAATAAAATATATTTGCTTTTTAAAACAAATGTAGCTTCGGACAGCGGAAAGGAAAGATGCAACGTTAAAAATGTAATAGAATGTGACATGAACAGGTAAATATATTACTTCAACAAACGCCTTTCAAGACGACAAGGACAGCACAAAACTTTGAAAAGCGCCTTTAAGTTGGTTCACTCCTTAAAAATGAGTGAATTTCCTTTTAGGTAAAAAAACCTATCGTAACGTTCAAAAAATAAATTTATGAATTATATGAAACTGACCTTTATTAAAAATACCTCGCTATATTGTAAAATGAAAGACATTAGATTACACATTCCGCAGGAAAGAGACTCAGTTTCAAGCAGCGCTCGGTTGTGTCATATCAGTCCAGTTGGTAGAGCGCGCGCTTCACACGCAGATCGTCCTTGTTTCGTTTCCAACTAAATCCAAACCGGCGTTTTTCCGGACCTGTTGAAAAAATTTCCCCAATAGAGTGCTATTATTCAGAAGTTTCGTAAGAAAATAAAATAGTTTTGGCTTTGGGAAACTGCGGTTTTCCTTTAATTTTTTTATGGCTACTACTGGGGAACTGGCGGACAAAATTCGGCAAGCCATCAGTTACGTCACGTGATTGCCAGCTGCCACTGCCGGGAAACTAGCGGACCACATTAGGCTAGCCATCATTTATGGCACATGTTTTCAGGGCCACGGAAAGGCCACTTGTGGCAGCTACTGCCTGTGATGGATAACTGATGGCCCTGTTGTGGCATATGACAACTGATGGGGGTGTCAACTCTTGGCCAGCTGCTGGCCTGAACTGCTGGCGCTTCTGTTGGCCGCCCGGACATTTTACTGACGTTACGGCCGCGGCAACATAGTGCTGGCCATTGCTGGCAGTGCTGGCTCAGCAAGACTGTTTTTGCTGGGTTTGTTTCATGAATTCCTAAGAACTGTCTTCGCGCTGTGACTTTTCCAAAACAATGGATGTGAAAGAGGAACAAAGATGCGCCGTAAAATTTTGCTGTCGACTTAAGAAGTCTGTCTGAGAAACTTTCCGTCTTATGAAAGAGGCTTATAAAGATGAATGTCTAGGAAAATCAACAATTTACAGATGGCATAAAGAATTTATGGATGGTCGTGAGTCGAATGCTTTAATCGCGCATAGAGGATGATTTTAACGAATATTACAGATGTAAATATCAATAAAATAAGTGTTATAAAACGGGAAGACATACACCTATCAATTAGAAGTGTTATTAAACGGGAAGACAGACACCTATCAATTAGAAATGTTATTAAACGGGAAGACAGGCACCTATCAATTAGAGATATCGAAGATATGGTTCACATTTGCAAATCATCAATTCACAGAATTTTAACCGAGCATTTGGGCATGAAACGAGTTTGTTCAACTTGGGTTCCCCATTTCTTCTCATGTGTGGCCGAATGCAAGGCCGCACATTGTCAGTTCTGACATTTCTTATTTGGAGAAAATGAATATTAAATTGATGCCCCAATCTGCATGCAGTCCAGACTTGTCACCATGTGACTTCTCGTTGTTCTCCATATTAAAAGTGACATTACCGGGAAGACAATTTCGGGCTGATCAAAAATTTGTTAAAGCTATGCAGGAGTGCTTCAATGGCATTTCAGAAGAAGAATTCGAGAAGACAAATGAAAAGTGGTAGGAACGTTGGACACTTGTATTAGATGCAATGCATAGTATTTCAAAAAAGATGACAACTTCCTTGATATTGAAGGTGCGCATATTTCTTCTTTTTATAAAAACATTCTCAGTTGTTTTGGGACAACCTTTGCGCTTCCGGCATACAAAGCAAGGCGCCACTGCATGGAGTAACTTGTGTATTGACGTATTTGCACGAGTATTTCAGTTCTAACTTTGTAAGAGTTATGTGACACGAAATTTTCCTGTTTAGTAGTTTTCTTTCCTTTTTTTATTTTCTGCTCTGTGTACATGGCCAGCCGCGATATAGCCTCGTATTTTCCTGCTTACTGGATTAGTTTGTTTTTCTCGGATATGAGCAGTTGGTAATCACAATTTGGTCTATTAATAGAAAGTTCTGGGGTCGTACTCGAACATTCTTTTCTATGTAATTTATGCAGTGCATTATAAATTGAATCAAACATTCTCGCTTTCCAGTAAGCATCTGTTAACTGCCAGCTCTCCCTATTCATACTTGACACTGTACGTTCAATGGGTGTCAGTCGTTTGCCAGTCCATGCTACTGCAATGTCTTTGGCCATTACTCATCGGGAAATCGTGACAGATGCTACAAAATTTATTA
Source organism: Macrothele yani (assembly GCA_039090855.1). NCBI lineage: Eukaryota > Metazoa > Arthropoda > Arachnida > Araneae > Macrothelidae > Macrothele > Macrothele yani. The sequence continues at coordinate 27,304,055 of CM077018.1, read as the reverse complement.
GTTTGTTTTGCATTGTTGCCTAGCTGCAGCGGACGATTTCGAATTGAAATCCCAACAGGGGAGGCTTGCACGAATAAAAAATATTTACAATGTTATGCTATTTCTACCGAAATCAGAGGGAGAAAGCTGAAAACATGTATGTGACCTTGAACGTGCTTGCGTGCTCTTCCGTTGACGCTTAAAAATGCTTCTGTCACTTGTTTTTTCAAAAACAAAAACAACAACTTACGTGTCTGGGAGTTGCTGGTTTACACAATAGCTGTTCGCAGCTTCTCCAGTATCCGTGAGTTGGGCCGGTACATATGGTCTTTAAGATAACCCAATCAGAAATAGTCGGACGGATTGAGGTCCGGAGAATAGAGTGTCCAATCTCTTCCTTTGCCATAGTGTTTGCGATAGTTCAAGGCAATGACATGATCTTTGAAATCCTCGTGGAACAGTGCAAATACCGTTGCTGTACGATACGGACGTACACCGTCTTGAATGAAAAAGTGACCTTGCAGGTCACCACTAGTAAAATCCTGCAGACATGGAATGAAAGCGGTTTCCAACACTGTCTGATATCTCGCGGATGTTACAGTTTCATTGATGAAGATACGTTGCTCTGTGTGGTATATGTTGTCATTTTCTTGACTCTTGCAGAGAAACAGAAACACCGGTGTACTACAAATTCCAATTATATCTAAGTACAATGTTAACATTTCTTTACCATCTCTGCAGCTGTTGTGGTGTTATCTCCGTTTAAACTTGGTAGGTAACTTTTGGGACATCCAGTACTGTCATTCTGATTATTTAGCGCAGCAGTCGAGTCGCCTTCAATTTCTTCGTCAACTTAAACAAAAGATGATTCTTATTTAAAATTTGGAGAATCCTGACACTCAGACGATGGCCCGTGTTCGTTATCACATCTGCTTTTAAATGATCCAGCTAGTTGTAAAAATTTATCAAGGTTTTTTGCAGCTTTCTGTTCTTGTGCTTTTTGTTTTCTGCTTCGCTCTTCCGATTTTGTGCACTTATTAACTTTTTTGGGCTCATTCTTTCAAGTTGCAATTCCAGATATTAGACTTAAAATGCGTAAGATTTCTGCATTAGGCAAATATAAAGAACAATAATACAGGGTGATCTGTTTGCCTCGCGATAATTTAAAAATGCTGTGGAATGGTTTGTAACAGATATAATAAATCAATATCTGGCAGAAATTACCTTTATCAATGAGTGTTTGTCTGGTCATATACATGACCCACTTTGCGGACCCGCAGAGTTCATACCGTGTGCTCAATTCTTTCCACGTGTTTTCTAACATCTAAGGAGTGATTTGTGTGAACGCTGCAGAAAGTTTCACTTTCAAGTCACCCAAGCTTTGAGGACGTTTTGCGTAGACGATGTTCTTCACAAACCCCCACACGAAGAAATCGGGGGCCAAACCATTTGTTATTGAATATATTGTTGAGGAAGTTCCTGACTTCCCGTGATCAATGGGATGGGACTCTGTCATGCTGCAAAATTGCATTGCTATCCAGTTGCGGTACCAAGAAAATCTGCAGGATATCCAGGTATGGGACTAATCGTACAGTCTCTTCAGAGAAGAAAAAATGACCCTGCAACTGGTGACGACTCACGCCGCACCACACATTTGCTTTAGGGATTGCTCTCTCCATTTCGTTGAAAGCATGGGAATTCTCAGTACCCAAAATAATAGCGTTAAGCGATTTCACTCTTCCGCTCACATGAAATTTAACCTTGTCTGTGAATAGCCATCGATCCAAAAATGTGGTGCCAGCTTCCATGCGGTCGCACTTGAGACAGGAAAACTCGAAACGGCTTACGTGGGCACGCTCCCGTAGTTCTTTCACCCACTGTAAGCGATGAGGACACATTTTCAGGTAACGTCGCACAATGCATTTACATGCTGTGTACGGTACTATCAGCTCCAAGGATAAGCGTAATGTACTTTTTGCGGGTTACGCGCCGAAACAGCGGAAACAAGGGTTTATTTATCATGCACACGCTTACGGCCACCGTAGTTTAGCTTCATGATGGACCCCGTTTTTTCAAATGTGCGATACTAACGCATAATGTTCTCGTTCTTAGGCGCCTTCCAGACACCATAAAAACGACGAAACTTTCGTTGAACAGCCGTAATACTCTCAAACTTTGCATACCACAGGACACGCTTTGCGAGTTGTTAAACGGCCGCTGCCATTTTCACTTTTGACATGATGCTGCGAAGGCGGGTACGCACTGACTACAGTGCCAGAAACTCCCATCTTTCTACGCCGTTCGAGCAGAATTTTACCTCCGTACTACAGCGTTCGCATAAAACACTCCGCATATGCTAAAAATACGTGGCAGTAATTGAGCACCTGGTATGAACTCTGCCGAGTCCGCAAACGGGGTCATATAGAGGCTTACACAAACTTCCATCCAAAAAGGTAATTTCTCACAAGTATTGACTTATTATATCTGTTGAAAACCATACCACAGCATTTTCAAGTGATTCCTATCCAAGCGGATCACACGGTAATATTTGAAAAATAGCATCAGCAGCCTGGCACAGAATTTTTCAAATTGTCAATTTATAAAAAATGCGAAGTGTCAAGATGGCTCACGACCTGTCTCCACCAACCTGCAGGCACTCAGAAATGTCTCGTACGGTTTACACTTACAGGGAAGCTTCGAACGCGACTGTCCATCTGCCATAGGACTTTTGTGCTGCGTATCAGAAAAAAAGTCACATTAAGTAGATCCTGCAGTCTCAGATACGACAGGTGGTGTACGGCTCAGAGAAGTAGGAATGCTAGATTTAAAGAACTAGTCGGCATAGGTGGGAGTGCTAGACTTTGACGTCACAACGAGAACTTTCAGGGAAGGAGTAAAGGTTAAGGAGAAGGATTTGACAGCCTTATTTGCAGCGAGGGGTCAATACCGCGGGACATGCTACATGGTGTGGCAATACGACGCACAGCGAATGGTCAGTGGTTCAAGGCAGTTCAGCCCAACAGGATTGATTCGACAGCTATTTTGCCGCAGACGGTTGCTCTGAACACTAGACCACTCGTGGCCCTCTACTCTCGTTAAAGGTTGGGCCGCGAGTGGCCTAGTGGGCAACGTTCGTGACTGCCGAGGAGAGGACCTCAGGTTCGATCCCAGGCAGGTACGAACGCTCGACCCACTAAATATCCGCCGTGCGTCGGATGGGCACGTTAAGCCGTCGGACCCCGGTTACTGGACCCACGGCGAAAAGTAAGGGCGTCTTCCTCCCCCTTTCTACTTCGCTTCCGTGTCACTTTCCTATCGGGCACTCCAACCCAAATCTCCTAGCTTCCTATTTCTAGGGGTTGTTTAAGACCTGGGGTCAGACACTCTCTTCCTAAAAATCCTCTACATATGATCATCATGATCTCGTTAAAGGACCTCTGTTAGAGACTCTTGATTTTCGTAGAATTTTCGAGAACCACCGCATACATGCCAGTTTCTGGAGCAGTAACTAAAACGGGAGAGGCTACGCGTTGATCCAAAGCTCAACGACAAAACAACACTTTTTTTTGCCCTCAATTGTAACAATACTGTATTGTGATTATTTGTGTTGTTTGAGCAAAACTAAGACCTTTCATTGCCTTCAATCATCATCACTCATCGTCTCCAATTACAGTTCGCGCGGGGTACCGTACTCTTTTTTAAACACTTTGCCATTTTACCAAGAAAAAAATATCATTTCGGCGCCCATTTGAGCTTGGCGATATGTGCGGCAGCAAAGCTCGCGCGGCCCCAAAGTCGTTCCTGAGCTGATGGTACTGTGATATAATCTCTGCATTTCCTCTGATCAGGGACGTATTTAGAGGGAACCCAGGTGGTTTTGGCCTCCCGAACGTTTTTCATTTTTTAAATGGGATTTGTATTACGAAACAATGGTAGCCCCGGTGGCGCAATGGTCTGAGAGCTGGCTTCTGATCATTTGTCCGAGAAGGGTCCGGGTTCCAATCCCGGTGAAGCATGGACCTAGTGTATTGTCTTATGGCACTAGCGCTTGCCTTTCCCTGGAAACAGTGCCACTAAATTAGGGACGGGCAACTTTTAATAGCCCATTGAGTTGCTCACGATGGTCGTTAAACCTTCAACAAAAAAATGCTTTGATTTAATAAAAGTTAGAAAATAGTGAGTTGATTTCTTCTTCTATTTTTCCTTAACTTTTATTATGTCCTGTACAGGAACGTCGCCAAGGAGATGCGAGGGTGGGCTTGAGTCCACTCTGAAAATTCTCTTGCCCACCCTGCCGCCCACCCAGTTCAAGATGGGCCATTTTTCTGTATATTTCACTTAAAATATAATCTGGATTTTACCGAGTAATACGTCTTGTGTTTTATAGTAAATACTCAGTTGACGTGGACCAGAAACATCAAATAGAAGTCATCGCTCTTTCCACGTTTATAAGTGAGTCACGGAAAAATTCTCATCTGCCGCCACCGGGTTTCGAACGTTGGGTCATCCAGTTACGCGCTGGATATGCATCCACTGCAACACAGCGGCCTAGAAATTCTCCAGACTTAAAAACGATAAACTGCCAAACCACATGACAGGGTTGCTTCTTTAGAGCCCCGCACAATGCTGGGGATTCACCACAGATGAACGGCAGCAACTGAACAAATAACTAGAAGGCGAATGAATGATAAATATTCAGTTGACGTGGACCAGGAACATTTCGAGAATTTTTCCGTGACTCCCTTATAAACGTGGAAAGAGCGATGACTTCTATTTGATGTTCCTGGTCCATGACAACTGAGTATTTATCATTAATTCGCCTTCTAGTTATTTGTTCAGTTGCTGCTGTTCATCTGTGGTGAATCCCCAGCATTGTGCGGGGCTCCAAAGAAGCAACCCTGCCATGTAGTTTGGCAGTTTACCGTTTGTGAGTCTGGAGAATTTCGAGGCCGCTGTGTTGCAGTGGATACATATCCGGCGCGTAACTGGAAGACCCAAGGTTCGATTCCCGGTGGCGGCCGAAGAGAATTTATTCGTGACTCACTTATAAACGAGGAAAGAGCGATGACTTCTATTTGATCTTGCGTTTTATTTCATTTAGCCTTACGTATTTCCCCCTTGGAACTGCGTTTTTTACGTCTCCAAAAAAGTTATTAAAATGGTACCCACAGGGCTTTGAAAATTTATTTGTTCTCCACTCTTTCAATTCCGTAGTTTAAGCCCCTTTTCCATGTTTGTATGGCCAGGGGGCTAGTGAGGATGGTGGATAGGAATTCATTGAGGGGTCTAGCCGTAGTTTAAACTTCTTTTCCATGTTTGTATGGCCACTGGGGTAATGAAGATGGTGGATAGGAATCCACTGGTGGGTGTAGCCGTAGTTTAAGCCTCTTTTCCATGTTTGTATAGCCATTGGGCTAATGTGGATGGTGGATAGGAATTCTCTGTTTGTTTTCTTTACAAAATAGGAAATTCCAAGGAGTCTAAAGCTACACTAGCTCTCTTAGTACTGTCCTCGGACAATGAAAGTGCACAAAATGACTGACGACTGCTTTGCAGGAGAAGAGTGCAAGGCAAAGTCGCTGGCTTGAAGGAATGGTGTTAACGAGTGGGAGGTATTGTGTCTGCGTGGCGCAACGTTAAAATTTAATTTGGATAAACAAAAACGACATTTTCTTTTAAATACATTGTTCAAGTACAGTACTATTTTCGTAAGCGATAATGCAAAATTTTGAAAAGCAGTTTAAGATAATGCGTTCAGAGCAAGTACAAAGTCGAAGGCGACATTCTACCAGCACTTGTGCCTTACATCAGTGGCATAACTAGTCAAATCCGGGTATGTATGTGTGTCCAGGTGGACAGAGAGCGTTGGAATTGCACGAATTCCTTTGTGGCTGGCAGTGAAAAGCGTTAAAGCTTCCGCATTGGCGCAGGGGTTTAAGCGCTGTCTTACGATCGTTCGTCCGAGAAGGGTCTGGGCTCGAATCCCGGTGAAACAGGAATGATGTGTTCGTCTTTCAGCACTGGCTCTCAATGTGTTACTTGATCATGATACTGTATACCATGCTCGCGATTTACATTGTTGATGTAAAAATGAATATACTGTCTATGTCTGCCTGACTGCTATACAACAATGTCTATTTATCCTGCCACTGCATCTGTACCACCAGGTCAAAGAAATTTTTTTAAACCTTCAATAAATAAAAAAGCTTGAAAGATTCGTTCTTTCAGTGTTTCATAAGAAAAAAGTTGCTATCAAGCTTGCCCCACCAAACATAATGCGTGCTCATCCGTCGTCCATTTTGATTTCGAAGTCCAGCGACGTCCCAGTCCTGGTAGAGTTCAAAAACTTCCTTTCTTGTAGCCGTCCCCCCAAAACAATTTCATATACGCCCCTGAAATTGACGTAAGCCATATGTCTAGCACACGTTTTCAACGGGCTCCAACGTGTGCGATTGTTCTAAGTGATGAAAAGGCTTTAAAACTCAAGCTAAAGTATTCTGCTGTTACTCTAAAAACAGCGCAGTCAAAAACCAGTTTACCAAACTCTGCTGGATTGTTTCAGGGAGAGAGAGGGATCATTGCATCTGGCCAGAAGATTAGTGGGACAGCCATGAAGATGTCTGAGCCGGTTCCTTTGCTGATTTCGTCCACTGGTTCAGCGGATGCCGACGGAGTTTCTTGTCAACATCCCTCTAGTGAATCTTTAGATCCTACCGATTCTGTCGTCTCGACAATCCCACCACATTGTAGTGTACTGAAATGTGCTTCAAATGATAATGAAATCCAGTACACAACTGGAAGTTATAATTGTCCGATGGGAGTGCCAAAGAACCAAGCGTTTGTTAACATCCTGCCCTTTTGTTTACCAGTGGCGTGAAGTCGTTGTATGTAATGCCTGAATTGCATAATTGCGTACAAAATTTACTCTCTGAGAAGAAAAAAATTATCAGAAGAAAGGTTTGTGCTGCAGCTTTTTACGGGAAAATTTGAACTGTTTGTTTTATAAGAGTTTTGTTTTATTTAAAATCAAATTCACATAACTGTGTGCATTTTTAGTCGGAAATGAATGCGAAAATGCAAACCTAACTTCGTATGCCCATACTCATGTGAGACTGTGCCGTTGGATTGAGAGTATCCTGGCCAGGTAAGTACGATCGGCAATGAAGAAATCCACTGCATGTGCGATTTCTGTTGTATTCAGGGATTGGGCAGTCAACCAATCAGAGAGCCTGGGTCCGTTCGCTCTGTCATGTTTATTCCCACTTGGGTTGAGGCATTCGTTATTTGCCTGGTTGAAATGCGAAACAGCGAGTTATATCAATCAATGGAAAACTCACATGCAAATCATGACTACAAAACTTGTCATGTTCAGATAGAATTAAAATAGCAACGTTTCTGACAATTAAATGTTTATTATACAGTCGTTTTGATTTCGTTAGGTTAAAAAGTGAAGTGTGTTTTACTCTTCCTCCTGGAAGCACTGAAACAAACTAGAAATTGTTTAAAGCTTTGCATGAACTTAGTTTGGACAAATGCTTGAGGGAAATAATAGTACCTTGGGTCATTAATTGTGCAAATAAAAACCTATTCACGCAATATACGCAAGGGCAAGATATAGTTTCTAAAAAAAAATTAATGACAATTGAAAAAGTTGTACTGAATATTATTGAAAGATTATACAGATACATTGAGCATAGACACTGCTGGCCACCCAAAATGCAACACTAAGAAGGAAGCATCCGATTGGCCTGGAATTCGCAGCATGCGTCGCTCACGAGAGGACATGCAAACGATCAGCAATGCAGGGCATATGCAAATCATATGCGCCCGGCACGCCACCGAGAAGCATTATAAGAAGGATGCACATAAGGCGGGGTGTAAGTAATGGAAGTGTGTTGTACTGAAATACCTGTGCGTGGAAAGCTTTATGATGCCTCGTCGCAGAATACGGCACTCATTCCAGCACGTTTCGGAGTTCGACAGAGGACGAATAGTGGCTTACCGCGACAGCGGTTTATCGTACCGAGACATCGGTGCCCGTGTCTGACGACATCCAGCCACAGTGAGGCGAGTATGGATTCAGTGGGTGCAGGAGGGACGGACGGACCGACGTGAGCGATTGCCGCAGCCACAACACACCACCGAACGAGAGGACCGGCATCTTGTGCGGCGGGCGTTGACGGCTAGCACCGCCACATCAGGAACGTTAGCGCAGGAATTAGGGTGTGTTGCGCAAAAACCTGTGTCAGCAGGTATCGTTTCACGTCATCTGCAGGAGCGGAGACTTGACGCACGGCTCCCCTTGCTCCGATTACCATTGACGTTACACCACCAGCGAGTGCGGCGGCAGTGGGCCGTTCAACGCCGCATCTGGACTACGGAATGGCAAGACATTGTCCTTTCCGACGAATACCGCTTCTGACTGCAACACCACGATGGTAGGATCCGTGTGTGGTGGCACCGCGGAGAAAGACCGTGTGACGCCTGAATTATGCATCGCCATACCGGTCCGTCGCCGGGCGTTGTGGTTTGGGGCGCAACTGGATATGATACTCGCAACCCTTTGGTACGCATCGCCGGTACACTAAACAGCCACCGTTACATCTCCGACGTTTTGGAGCCTGTGGTCCTCCCTCACCTGCAGGACCTGCCAGCGGCCACGTTTCAACAGGACAATGCGCGCCCACACGCGGCACGCATCGTGCAACAATTATTCACGGCCCACCAGGTATCACTGCTGCCGTGGCTCGCCTGTTCTTCCGATATGTCGCCCATCGAACACGTCTGGTCGCTGTTCGGCAACCGAGTGGCCCTGCAAGCATCATCCTACGCCTGATGAACTGGGGCAACGTGTGGAAGCAGCCTGCACCAACATACCCCAAGCCTACATCCAAAGCCTCTTTCGTTCGATGCCGCGCCATGTAGCGGTCGTTATTGCCAGCCATGGGGGCCACACGAACTGTTGATGTCTGCGTGTTCCGCAAGTCGCACGGGCCTTTAAGCTCAATCGTTTCATCTTTGTATCTGTTGCTTATGTGTGCAGTAAATCTGGCTTTGCTATCTCGTGTACTTCTTGGTGTTGCATTTTGGGTGGTCAGCAGTGTACGTACTGGACTTTGTTGACTGATATATACAGTATAGACATATCGTGTCTCAACGTCGGCAATGTTTTTTTTTTATTGGAGGTTTAACGACCACCGTGAGCAACTCAATGCGCCATAAGCAGTCGCCCGTCCCTAATTTAGGGTCACTGGTTTCAGGGAAACGAGAGAACCAGTGCCGTAAGACAATCACAACATCCATGCCTCACCGGGATTCGAACCCGAACCCTTTTCGGGCGAATGATCACAGGCCATCGCTTAGGCCACTGCGTCACCGCGGCGGCATCGGCAATGTTCATAGGTGAACAAGGGACTCAGCGAATAAACCCTCAAAAGACAAACACTAACAACCATGCCTTACACGCGATTCGAACCCAGACCTCTCCTTTGGGCGAATGATCAGAAAGCTGCATAATATTGAATCTCTAAGTCATTGTGACAACTTAATGTACTTATTATGTGTCCTACGCGTTTTTGTTATGTTCCTATTAATCAGTTTATGTGAATGTTTCTTTTAATTTTTGAAGATTAGATTTTATGTATTAAGTATGCTACTTAATACTCGGCCACAGGCACGATACGTTGACAGCAAATTATAGCAAATCGAATACGTATCTAATCAGGGAAATAATCCCCGTCGTGTTGGATACATTTGAATCATCGGCCAGGGAGCTGCCGAATGCCAATTCGGAAAAAAAGGGATATTTCGAGTTGATAAAATCATCAATACTTGTATGGACCTCCTCGACAGAAGTGAAGTGCGTATCTCTCAGGCGACCTAGCAGGGAGCGAAAGAGGTGATAATCCGACGGGGCGAAGTCTGGAGAATACGCCGGGTGGATCAAAATCTCCCATCCCAGGTCGGTGATCGTGTTTAAATTCGTTTTCGCGGTGTGAGGACGCGCGTTATCCTGAAGCAACAGGACCGACCTTCTGCTCTTGCCTGTGTATGGCCTTTTCGCCTCCATTCCGTCACTCACACGAATGAGTTGCTGACAATAACGCTCAGCATTGACTGTTTCTCTAGTTTTGAGCAACTTATAGCATACGATACAGCGCTGATCCCCCCGTAGGCACAGCAACAACTTGTTGGCACGAATATTCGGTTTGACGGTACTGCTGGTAGGCTGACCTAAATAAACCCACGATTTGCGCAGCTTAGGATTATCGTAGAGGATCCGCTTCTCATCACAGGTCAAAATTTTGTGGAGGAAATCTTCTTCTTGAATCTGGAGAGCAAGAGCACAGCAACATCGTAGCGCCTAGACTTGTTCGCAGCTGTGAGTTGGTGGGGCACCCAACGGCCCTCCTTGTGAATCCGCCCAAGTTCGTGCAGGCGCTTTGCAAGGACTTACCGTGTTACTCCGAGTTCATGGCCGAGCTCTGACTGTGTGCGACAGAGATTTCCGTCCAACAGTTGTTCCAGTTCCTCATCGTCAACTTTCTGTGGCTTTTCCGGACGTTCTGTATCACGGAGATCGAAATGCGGTTTAAGCAGGGGCTTAAACCGCTGGAACAGCTTCTTACACGTACTGTAGGACACAACAGCCTGATCCAAAGCAGCACAGATTATTTTCTGAACTTCCACGGCACTGTTTTTCAGCTGAAACGCAAACAGGAGGCAGTGCCTCAAATGTTTCTTCTCAAACGACATTGCTTTCCCCGTAAACTTTCGTCCCTTCTGTCACTACAGCTGTGAGCGGTTAAGGGTTGTCTGGAAAGCTGTTGGATGGCGCTGCAATCAGCCATTATCGCACACAGCCATTTGTATTTGCCGACATTCTATGATCGCTTGCGGTTAGGGGCCGAGAATTAAGTTGCACAGCTAATGGTTATGTTGAATATTGTAATTTTTTTTTACTGTTAATTACTTTGCTTTGTTTATCAAAAACGAGGCATATGCCTGCAGTTTTCAATCACGGGAGTAAGAGTTCAGCTTTGCAAATTCGTCCATGATCAACAAGAATTAATTTTAGACGGATTTATCGCAAAAGTTGGTCAACAGATGGTAGCACCAGCTTGACACGTTGGTTTTTCCGACGCAAGCTTGTGCTGCCATCAATTGCTAAACAATGTAACCCTTTGAATTCATTAATATGATTAGTTAGTGGCATTTAATAGCTACCGCCTACAGTTGAATTCAGCGAATGAGAGCTATTGCCGAGCTACAGCTGAGACCAATACGCAGAATTGTTTACTTGGAAGGAGTTTATCACTAGAGAAATTCAAGAAAGTGCGTACCTACACACATGCTCATTTAAACAAGTATACGTGATTGTTCTTGAACTCTGAATAAGTGTGGTAAATTCTAGGCGATAATAGGATTACCGTGTTACTCCGAGAAAGCTAGAACAATTTCCGTTATATGTATATTTCTTTTCTTATACTATATATACGTCTTCCTTCAATCATCTTTTGGTTCCCTTGATGGTACCAAAAGAGGACGTAACCTCGGGATTTTAAAAATCTTCTTTAGAATGAAGTGACACAAAAATTATTTAACCGATGCAGACGAAGTTTCATATTTCCAAGCTTTGTTTTGAAAAAAATGTTTATAACCGATATTGTTGAAATGGGACTTTTAAAAGTATGCGATACCATGGTTCGGTTTTCCTAGGTTAGGCGATTTTAAAAAAAATCGTCCAAATGTTTATAAGAACTTCAAAGGGAAATCTTTCAAAAAACCCCCAATGTTTTACCTACTGATTAATTTTTATACGATGAATAGTTAATTAACTATAAGTTTAAATCAGTGGCGTAACTAGTATAACAACGAGCCACCCCCTCCTTGCAAGATTTTCTTCAGTACCCCTAGACACCAGGGCCCGATTAAGGCCTTAGCCGGCCCCTAGGCTAAGATATTTGAGTGAACCCCAAGGCTAAGGCATCTGAGTTGGCCCACCAAAGAACTTAAGACGGGGAATCACTCCGTTAAAACACGAAACTGCAACTGCTAAATTATCTGCAGAGTTTCCATAATAAGTCACTGTATTTTTCTTCGTCCTCACAAGAACACGAGTTAAAAACTTAAGGCTCTTAAATTTGGTCTTTCATTTTTTAATGATTTAGCAATGCGCACTTTACTGGGTGCATGTTTTTTTGTTACGCAATGTAAAGCCACAAGGGATATTGTCCATTAACCATTTTAAGTGCAAATTAGAAGGTGTGGGTAGATGGTAGTGAACAAGCTGAAATTGCATGGCCGACCCTGCTCTACCCAGCAACATGATAGCCCCCTTGGTGAGTCACTGCCTTGAAATATTTTCGTCTTCCAGCCTCTGTTTTTCACCAAGTGAAAATCATACGAGACAAAAGTAAAACTATTTTATAAACCCCTCTCTAACTGTCTATACATAATCCATATTTCGATCTTAGCGGAGATTGTTATGCAGGCCCTTGAAAATAAGGTCTTCACCCAATGTGTCTCACGGCCCTTGTTTTGTATAGGATACATAGACAATATACTTCTTTTTACGCCGAGCTCTATCGAGGACTTGCACCAATTTACCAATGTTATGTCAACCTAATTTGATTGTATTAAATTTACTGTCGAACTTGAATGAAACCTCCCACTTTCTACCATTCTGGGATATCTAGATTCAACGTCATCCTTACCCAGGACTTAAAGTTCTCAGTATACCGGAAACCTTCTCACGTTGCTTTAATATCTATGTGCTCAGTATATCCGATGAATTACAAGTACGCTGTTTTATATCACTTAATACGAAGTGCTTATACACATTTTTCTAGGGTTAGAGCACGCAGAATTGAATTACAGAAAATATCAGTCATCGCTTAAGAACATGGTCTCTTAAAGAACTGCGTATTAAAAGTCCACCGAGATGTGAGACGTTTGACCAGCACAACCTTAGTACGTAAAATTAAGGAAGACCGGTTTGTTGGATCTATTCAGTACCTATCACAAATCCCCAACATTCTGAGAAATGCGTGTCGTAAGTGTAACCTAGCTTTTCGCGAAGTGACGAATAACTTATTCTTCATTGTCAAAAAGGATCGAGATCCAATTCCCACCTTACATAAACACGGTGTCTACTGAATTCCTTTAAGATGTAATGAATCTGACTCCGAAACCCAAATGTATATCGGATCCACACTGCGGACACTGCGAGTCCGTCTGTCGGAACGCAAGTACAACAATAAAATGCCACTCCTCTACCACCGCACTTTCTCGGCTAGTGGGAAGTGGAAAATGTACCCCAATTTGGGAAGATGTTTACGTGCTATTGACTTTGAGGACTAACAGGTCAACGCACCTAGCTGAAAACTTCATCATTTCCCGATTTGGAGACAAGTGTTGCAACAAAGATCTGCCCACTTACCTACCTCAGCCATGGAAACAATTTGTGATGGATTTCAGATACAGACCGCCTGACAATTTTACATAATTTATGTCATAATTTTGGTAAGTGAACTATTCTGAGCCTTTTTTCTGAGTCCGTGAGCATGCGTCTTACTTGCTTGCTTACATCACATATTGCTTCGTCTCCATGTATACGCATGTACAGTATCCCGATGTCTTGCGTCCGTTTGCAGTGTTAAACCTGATGACGGGTTGGGGCCGCCCACCCGAAAGATCTAGATTTATTTTTACCATGTGTATATTTTAATGTATACTAATATTTTAATTTACAGTGTGTGAGCATGTTTTTTAATCGTGCAGTGACAGCGTCGTTTCTACAGATTAGATTGTCTATACATAATTTGCGCAGGCATACCACTTGGGCCTTTGGTCATGAATGGCCCCAAGCATACAGCCCTATACATCCCCTTTATTCCGGCCTTGCTATGCACAGTAATTTTTACAGGATTTCGAACACGAGGGAGGATGCGTTTTTCGCGGTGTCTTTGTGAAGTGGAGGCAGCTGTATGTGGGGGGATGGTGTCAGGTAGCCAGGGAGAATGTCTGGGAAAGTAAGGGGGTACCTAGAGCTCTGTAGTTTTACCTTTTTAAGTATTATTTGGAACAGAAGTATTGAATACAAGGTCATCAATCAGAACTAACACGGTACGCGTACCGATGCATTAACATGAATATAAATTTTACCGAAAGAAACGAATTCGGTGAAATATATTTAAATGCAGTAGCGTACGGTGACCTAAATTTTATTGGGGATAATTTTTTTTTTAAATTGCTCGCAACCTTCTTTCGCAATATAAAATATGATTTCAATAGATTGTGACGTTTCCAAACGTCACCTTCATGACATTTTGATATGCTGCAGCGCCGCAGCAGCATATCAGAATGAGTTCTTTTTTTATTGTAGCTTTAACGACCACCCTGAGTAACTGAATGGGCTATAAGCAGTCACGCGTCCCTAATTTAGGGTCACTGGCTCTAGCGTAGAGAGAGAGTCACCCCGTGAGACAAACACAACATCCGTGCCTCACTGGCAATCCAATCCGGACCCATTTCTAACGAATGATCAATAGCCATCGCTCAGACCACTGCGCAACCGGAGCGGCTTAAAATGGGTTCCATAATAGCATCACATGCATTTAAATAGTCACTTATATGCATTGATACACATGAAAAAATTGAGATTAAAACCCTAGTATAAAGGGAAGTACAAAAGTAAAATGAAATGTTATATGAGATACATTCAAAAAAATTAATTAACTCTCCAAGAACTCCTAGTGAGAAAGTAGCAATGCCAGTTAAACTAGACTGTTCTCAGCATAACACCAGTGTATGGGTGACCTTTCGAAACAGGAAACCGGTTTGTGATAGACAAAAGCACCCTGTGTGTTCCCTAGGTCACCGAATCGCATGGTGAATCAATTTGGAAGAAACTAAATGACAGAACAAATGGACTGAAGATAAAATGTAGAGAAATATTAAGCAGTAAATAAAAAAACCAAAGAGCCAAAAAAATCAAAACAGTTCAACCTGCAGTCACGCAGTATCCGAAAGGGTGCAATCCAACAGACGCAAGAGCAGCAGGTCCCCCATAACCCTAACCACTCAGACTAAAAGTACTAAATACGTAAACCTACAAGATGACGCACAGGATGATTGTTTACGGTTAAAATAACAGTAAGTGTAGAATTTACAAAGTATTAATTAGAAGTCTTTGGCCACATGTGACCCACCATGTGGCACTTGAGAAAAGGAACATAGTTTAATACTGTAAGATCATTGGTTAGTGATGTGCCAAATATTTATTGCTGAAGATTTGTCAAAAATCGCCTAGATTCTTCACTATTTAACAATTGACAAAACACCTTTAGCAGAAACCTTGGTAGGTAGTTATTGGACAGAAATGTCTTAAATAGGCTTCTCAAATTTGTTAACAGAACCTCTGAATTGTTACATATTTAAATACTTCTACAAAACGCAGAGATTATAAATTTCTCAGTACATTTTTTGATATATTTGAGTTCCAGTGGATTTAATAGTTGACGTTAAAGTTATAGTTTCGTCTTTCGTTATATATTGATATAACTAGTGACTCTTCGGCGTATCGTATATCCAAATCCGAAAGATGCAACCCGTTTTCGTTAGCGTTCGTTTTCTCGAGGGTAAGACATTGTGGGTATGTTTGCAGTGCCTGGGATTCAAAATCAGCGTTGTTGAAGGTGATTTTATCATCAATGTATCTGAACATTCTTTGTTTTGAGTTCACCAGGGAGGTTCCAAAGTTTGTTTTGTATGTGTACAGGTATACATTGGCGAGAAGCCTAGAAAACCAAGTGCCCATAGCTATACCTCGAACTTGAAAAACAAGTGTTTGCCCGTTCCCAGATAGTTGTTTAAAACACACAGGGCTGTTCAGTTTGTCCAATAGTTCTTCACAATCACCAAAAGATTCCCAAAATCTCGAAAACGTGAGTCACATTAATTTTCAGTATCTTTCAAATCTATGGACGTAAATAAGTTTTTGAAGTCATATGTCCGAATAAGCAATTTTCAATGTACTCGAGACTTCTCCAGGAATTCCAACACATGTGTATTGCTGTTTTTAATCCATGACATAGTAATATTTTGCAATATAATTTTTAACAGTTTTTTACATTTTGTTCCTGCATATCTGCCATAACAGTTTGTAGGTGAAGTAATGTATCTAAACCCCACCGGGGTTTTATGGAATTTTAGGACTATATACAGAAAGGGTAACTTTACATTAATGTTCGAAATCTTTAGTCGTTTTTGTAAGGCAATGATTTTTTTACTGATGGTGGTAGTATTATATGCAGCCCTGGAATAAGTTGTTTTAGTTGCTAATTCCTTCTGTAAGAGTTGAAAGTGAAAGACTTTACATATGATTGCAAATTTGTTTTTACCCTTGAATCTGCTCAAAAAGCTTTTAGTCTTTATGTTGTCCTCCTGTAGCCTTGAGTTTCCTCCATTGTCTATACAACCCTTCATGGACTGGTTATCTCTCCAAACCAGTCCATGAAGGCTTGCATAATGACTTCAAACCGACCTATAATTTTAAAAATGAACCTGTCCAGGTCTGATTTAATCACTTTCATAATGTCTTGAGTCTGGAGACTTTTATTATTTAATCTAAAATTTGCACCTCTCAACATTACCTCACGAAGTGTCTGATGTTTAACAATGTTCATGGCTCCATTAACTACACTGAAGAGCAATTGAATTAGAGATACCTGTCTAGTAACGTGTAGCACCATCTTTCGCCTTGATGTCGGCGGCGATTCGTCTCGGCATGGACTCGACAAGACACCGGAAGCGTTGGGAAGCCATACGGATCCACGACCCCTGAACAAGCTTCCACAGTTCACGAAGATTTGATGAAGGAGGGTCACAGCTTCGAACATCTCTCTCGATGGCATCCAAGATGTACTCGATGGGATTGAGGTCAGGTGACCTAGCTGGCCAAGGAAGCGAGGTCACGACGGTAGAGTGTTCATCCAACCATTCGGATACCATCCAGGAGCGATGGTACGGTGCATTGTCTTGTTGCAGGATGAGGTCCCCAGTTGGATGTTGAAGACGCACAAACGGGAGCAAATGGTCGTCCAGGATATCCCCGTAACGTTGACCTGTGAAAGACGATGTCACACATACCAGGGGTCATAATTCAGTCCACGTAAACAGTCCCCAGACGAAAATGCCACCCCACCAGCTTGAAGAGTACCCTGCTAGCAAGAAGGATCTATCGCTCCATGTCGTTTTCGCTGTACTCGTATCCTGCCATTCAGATGCACCAACGTGAATCTCAACACATCAGTCCAGGCTACATTTTCCCACATGTCGAGGGTCCATTGGCGATGTTCTCGCGCCCATGCTAATCTTTGCACCCTGTGATGTGCGGTCAGCAGCGTTACCCTCGTGTGACGATTGCTTCTGTACCCCATAGCGAGGAGATGGTTCTGGATGGTGTGGCTGCTTACACGTTTTTGTGCACCAGCGTTAAATGGCCGAGTGATTTCTTGCACTGTGGCCCGTCTATCCGCTGTTACAATGCGAGCTAGCCGACGATGACCCCGCTGACATGTACTTACGGTGCACCCGTGACACAGTGGCTCGTGAAACTCCCAGTGCCTGCATGACTTCCGAGATGGAATGACCCATTCGTCGGGCCCCGACAATTTGCCCACGATCAAATGCGCTTAGATCCTTCGTCTTACCCATACTGCGTTCAACTCTTACTGATTCCCGTCGCATCACTCCTTATATTGTCGGATCTCTGCATACGTCATGTCGTGTCCGTTTACAGGGCCGCCCACAGCGCCACATTTGCATAACGCCAGCTATCTCTAATTCAATTGCTCTTCAGAGTATATGTTCATGTATTGGATCTATGTAGCGAGCATATTTTACATCGCCCCGAAAGCACTTTAAATTAGCATTTGATTTCTCCTCTCCATAATAGCCTGTAATGTCATTGTAGCTGAATAGCAATCGGCCAATAGTTGGCGCTCTTATAGATGCTCACGTTTTAATCTCTTTTTGAAGCTCTTATAGATGCTCACGTTTTTAATGGGAAGAAGTTGTCTGCACTCCCCAACCATTCTACTGAAATTGACAAATTTAATAGGTTGAATGTCGTGAGTTTTTCGAAATTTGCCAATTCTAAATATGATAAGGTCGTTTACAACACTCTGTACAGTGGAGTTATGGTAATCAAAATTGCTGATGTATAGTTGAAATCACTCTTACTCTGCGGTGGTTTAACGAAATGATTGCCTTCTTGTAGAGTGAAACCCAATTATATTGACAATTATCAAGGACATGCAATATTTTCACAAGGTCAGTGAAGATTTTAGTTCGGGGACCTCTTACCCACACTGTAAAAAATTGAATGGTCAAATTACGGTAGATACACCGGCAGCTGAGTGGCCGGTCAATAAACCGTAATTTCACCGTACCATACCATAATGTTCATTAACGGTCTAATGACCGGGAAATAAAAAACGGTCAAACTACCTGAAAATGTGGCCTAACACTGTAGATCAACCGTAAATTTAACACGGTAGATAAACCGTATTCTTAATAAAAAACATGGCAAAGCCTGTTAAATAAATACGGTGCAAAGACCATTTTTTTACAAAAATGTTAAACCACAGTTTTTTAGATTTGGTTTAATGACCGTTTATTAATCATTGTTTAATAATTAATTTTTTGGTCTAATTAGGGCTTCACACGCCCAATTTGTCTGGGTTTAAGCCCTCTCTCAATCAAAATAAGCTAACCTGCATATTATGCATATAGAAACAGTACACTCTTTCAACTACTCACTCAAAGCTGTTCAGTTATATTTTTTCCCTCTTATTTTTCCAAAATTGCATGTGTTAATGTTTTCCCTTATCTATAATGTACATTTGTTATTTGAGTTTTTTGTGTTCATAATTTGTACAAACTCGATAAAATACAATGTAATATATACACCGATCAGCCAAAACATTAAAATCACCTACCTAATATAACGTATGTCTTCCTCTCACCTGATGAGACAAACTCAACGAGATGTTGACAGGTCTCTTTTGGTATCAT
Organism: Macrothele yani; assembly: GCA_039090855.1. Lineage (NCBI taxonomy): Eukaryota > Metazoa > Arthropoda > Arachnida > Araneae > Macrothelidae > Macrothele > Macrothele yani. The sequence goes on along the minus strand of CM077018.1, from coordinate 27,284,996 downwards.
GACTGCAACAGAAGATCCCAGTTCTCGTAAATTGCGGTTGAGGTGATGCTGCTCGTACTCTTTCCTCCAACTGAAACCATAACTGTTCAATAGGATTGGGGGCCATGGCAAGCATAGCGAATTCCTCGTTGATTCATATCTGGCAAATTTGGGGGCCGTGGCTGTAAAGAGAATTCCTCGTTATGTTCTTGGAACCATTCCAGGACTTTCTACGCAGTGTGGCATGGAGCAGTCTTGTTGAAAGGCACCATCTCCGCCAGGGAATACAGTTGCCATAAGGTAATTTTAATGTTGTGGCTGATCGATGTACATTTATATAAAGATTTCGAATACGGTCATCACTAGGATGCAACTCAGTCTAACGAAATGGTCAAAATACAAATACCACTGAACTTGCTTATAGATGAGTAAGAAGTATATTATCCCATACTGTCAATTCATTGTCACCTGAGAAACAATTATGCATTATGTACTATGTAGCAGTGACGTAACCACGTTTTAAAATCTGGGTGAGTACGATCACACATACACACATTATATATGTATACATATGAGGATCCCCGACTCTGAAAATATGGGGCGGGTCTGACCCCCCAGTGGTTATGCCTATGCTATGTAGTTTTACTGACATTGGCAGCGCTGTAACACGTAAATTACCCAAAAAACAACAGAAAAAAAAAGACCCATAATTACAAATTTTACGCATCTTTTGGGACCCCACATTTAATTTGTATTTTTTTAACATGCCATTTGGCAAAAGTCAAATTCATGAGGATTAGGGAAAGAACGAAAACAGCCAGAAAGGCACCATTCCTCAAGATCAGTGTTAGAATTAGAACTAGATCTTCTACTGGCCCAGCGGACCACTAGAATTTGCAAATCCCTGGTCCACCAAAATGGCTACTGGTCCGTAAAAAATAAAATAAAAATAAAAACACTTACAATTTATGTAGAAAATAACGTATCATTTCAATGGAATTTTATCCAATATTTGTTTTTAAACCTATCATTAGTTTGCAGCCTAAAAAGAAAACCACACAGCAAGGTAAAAGAAAAATTCATTTTTTAACTTGAGAAAAAAAAAACTTATTGGCCATCTGGTCCAGTAAAGTCAATAAAATAAGTTCAATGGAAGTTTTACTGGCCAATGGCCAGCGGACCACTGGGTAATTCAAACGTTGCTCAAGATTATGTAAGTATATAAGATTAAATGTAAATATACAAATGTCCTGATTAATTTATTAAATCTTTCAGCTCACTTAATATTGGAATAGCTGAAATTTAAAATATGAAAAACAAACAAATTTACATTTAATGAGAACACTGAACGATTATACTTTACTAAAAGTTGTACGTCTAGTTCAATGATTGTTTGTTAAAAGTCAGAACTGTTCAAGAGTAGTCACCATACAGTTACTGTGTTTTGAATAATAGAAGTCGCTCTGGTGTTCTGAGCTGACTTAAAATGAGTCTTTGGGTAGTTGTTCCATTATAATAAAATTTAGTAATTTAGTTGAAAATGATAAGCATTCTAGTGATAGCCCAAAGTTCACCATAACTTGAAAAATATTTTACACTGAACTTGAATTCTTTTACTAACACTTAAATCCAAACTTAGGCAACTCAGGAAAGCTATTAAACATACATGCACTTCACAAACCTATGACATACCGCCAAATTCACAGACACATCCAAACCAGGTACTAAAAGACACACAATTTTAAATAAACTCTAAAAACCTATTTACATTATGTATATCAAACCTGCTATCATTGTTATTTATGTCATTCTATCTCATTCGTACATCTCGCCTCAACTCAATGCTCACAACATGTGCTGGCTAATCCCTTTACCACACCTCTGCTTTTCCCCAACAGAGTGCCTCAAGCACTTTCTGCAATCTATATGGCCATCCTCTGGAAGCATTAGCGATGTTGGTCCATCTGCTGCCACAGAGTGAGTGAGCATTAAGTCCTGTGCAAAATAATAAAACCATTCGTGTCACTGAAAATCAAGAACAAATTATGCTTTAGCTTCCTTGGAGTTTTCCAAAGGTCAACTAAAACAGTTAATTACTGCATGACAACACAATGTGAACCACATTTTTAGTTGTTTTTTTTTTGTCCCTACAAAATACACAACGTCTTGTGCGAGAATCGCAGTTTATTTTGGGTAAGTTGCAAAACCAAAGTGCAAGTTGTTCGCAAGTATAACAAATGGATGTCAGAACTACAGAGATAATGGTGTATAGTAGTTGGTTTGAAGACAATGATGAATTATTAGTATTTTTTAAAATTAATGCATATGCTGAGAACTAGAAAAAATTTACCACCACATATTTTTCCATGTGCTCGGACAAAAAAAGTAACATATCTGCTTCTTAAGATTTAGAACTACCGTTACGAAAATAACCGATACATAATTGAAACTTAAATATGTAGGAAAAAGTACTAAATCAAAGGGATTTCATTCTTTATTTTTTCAAAAAACAAAACAAAACACAATTGATTGGGTGAAGTAAATTTTTCCAACTATTATATGGATCAACTTATTTCATAGCCAATGTTATTTATAAATATACACATAGTGACAATGTTTTGTTTTTTTTCTCTAATTATGTGTCACTTATTGCCTTACATCCTTCAAGCAACTGTTGTGCTCTTTCACTGTTACATAGCTTCATAATTTTTGGGTTCACTTCAGCATAGTTTCCTCCCTTTTCTTCCTTAGATTGACACAAAGGATTTATTCCCACAAAGTACCTGCAATTAAAGTGAGATATTGCCACAATAAAATACATCATAAAAATTCTGGCTTCTAAAAAAATGAAACAAAATACACACACACACACACACACAAGAATAACACGTATCTTCATGAACACTGTACGGAAGACTCGGGTGTGGTGAAGTTCATTAAGACTGAGAAACTGATATCACAGTGTGCAAAATAATCTGCAGGGCAGTCACAGGGCAAAGCAACCATGATATAAGAAACTAGGTAACAACCCTTGGGAAACAGGAGAAATTTTCTCAGGCCACTGTCTTTCCGCCTTAACATGCGAACTGTAAAAATAGTCAGCAGGTAAAAAATAGGGAAACCTAACAAGTTTTAGCTCCAACCCCTTTATGGAAATGTACTGCTTGCCTGTCATGGCATTCTTGTTTCGCAGCTTAGAAAGAAGCCCAATTAAAGATGACAGCTAATTAAAATTCACCAGGAAATATTGATCTGTCATGGTAACAAGTATGAGTCACCACACTACAAGTGGTGACCAGATGTGGCTTCTTCATTTTTGTAATGCAGTCACCCATGACAAGTAGAATTTTTTTCTGAATTTTGTATAGTTATTGACAGATTAGGAAGAAAAGACCGTAACAAAGGTTGAGAGCATAGCAAAATTTGCACTAAGCTAATTTATGCCAAAATAAGCACTTCCAACAACTTATGAAGAGAACAAGTTTGTAGGCAAAAGAAATTATCTGAGCACCAGTGGAGTAACGCAAAATATCTGCCCCCCTGGAATTTTCCTAACGGGCCCTACAACATGGTAAATTTGAGAGTAAATGTTTAACTTTGCTGTAGTAAAAATACAGATTTTTTTCTTGATTGGAGGTTTAATGACCAACTCATTGGTTCCAGGGAAGGGAGAGAGTCAGTGCCATAAGAAAAACACAACATCCACGCCTCACCGGAATTTGAACTTGGACCCTTTTTGGACGAATGATCAGAGGTCACCGCTTAGACCACTGAGCCACCGGGGCAGCATAGATATTGATTCCATGATCTCTTTAGTATTCCTTTTAATTATGTGATTACTTATTCCGGTAAGTATCCTCGATAAGCTTAGTACTCAGGGGAAAAAGTGCAAAATCTTTAAATGGCAAATGCTCATGATATCAAATGAAGTAAAAACAAATACTGATCTTCGAGTGTATGGTTTCGAACTTCCTTAAAAGCTGTTTAATTCTTTAATACAATAACTTTGAGAAAGAGGAAAAACAAGTGTTTGCATTTTTCTAGTTTTAAATATTTCAGCGATATTTTTTCTTTTTATTGTCATATCTTTTAAATTCAAGAAGCAAGCATACTTCACAAAATGAAAAAAACTTAAATTACTAAAATCTGGATTCCCGTTCTAACGTTCTTTTTAGCGAATATTTCAATCAGTTCTTTAAGTCTAGTTTACTGGCTCGGTCATTCTCAATGCTTATCATCGCAAGTCGATCAAGTCTACTTTAAGTGTGCGATGACCGAAGTTAGTTTTTGATTAACTTCAACTTCGAGAACGACCGTTCTGCTGTACGCACAGTCGCTGGGATTGTCAAAAAATATTTTCAACGCTGTTGCAAGGTCCAGAACACTGGGTAATATTGTACTGCTTTTTAAATATATGTGCTCCATAAGGTCTTTTACAGAGCCACCAGATATATTTTTTAACTGGTTGCTCATAGCATTTCTAAACGAAAGTACTTGTGACGAAAAATCGCTAGATAAATCATCTCTGTACTGCAACCTTAAGCTCAGCTGACTGGAATAATTCCTTATATTTTCATTTAACAATTCAGATGACTGCAAGAAAGGAAATTTCTTTGCTACTGAACTCAGTCCTTCAAAATGGAATTTCATTTGAGAAATGGGGATTTCTATAGTTGCAAAAAAAGACAATTTTGAATTTCTCTTCGGGGTTGTGTAACCTACTGTCTTTATTTATTTAATCAAATAACTTTTTTGAGTGATGCGATCGTGTTTCGTTAAATTTATCTTCAACACTCTATGTGTTGGTAAGAATAGATGAAGTGTTTTTAATATCTTTGAATTCTCCTCTTAAATTCAGAGTTTTTCACTCGCTGATTGTAGCACGTCAGCTGCTTTCAATAATTCTGCGTCCCTTGACTGCAGAAGTTTTGACACATTGCTAACTATTTCCAATATTTTGTGTTCCAGGAGAACAATCACAACAATATCAAAAAGGTCTCCAAACATTTTTAAAATCTCATAGCTGCGAAGAGACGGCCGAAGTCCTCTCTTCGCAGCTATGAAATTTTAGTATGATTTAGGTCAAAACTTTTATTAAAATGTAGTTATACTTGAAACTAATGGCACGTAGGGCATCGTGTCGGGAGGCCCATAGTATCAAGCACAACTTTTTCACAGTTAGGTTACACTACGATTTTCCTAATAATTCCCATCTTTTTTCTAATTCTTTTGAACAGAATAGTGTCCATTCACGTTGCTCCATCATAAGCTTGTCCATTACAATTTTCAAGAAACAGTTCATTTTTGTTTATCATCTTTAATTTTACCTCTGTCAGTCCCACTGTTCTTTGACATTTCAAAAACCTAAAAATCTTTCGTTAATTTTAATTTCCACTGGAGTTCCATTTTCGTTGTATTATGACTGTGATGTATCTAAATATTTGGCTCATTTGTTCATCTTTTCTTATGTCTTGCGTTGTATCTAGAATGGTAGAGTAGAACCGTGCCTCTTTAATTTCCTTCTTAATTTCAGTAGTATCGTTTTGTATCGTTGAACTCAAATATTTCATTTTCTTTTCCATCAACTGATTAAGAATTGGGTCATATTTGCTGAGAAGCTTAATTATAGATGGAAAACGTTCCGCATTATTATCGTCTAATACTTCCCGATGGCCACGGAAAGCCATATTGCAAGTAGCTAAGGTTATAGTAACGTCAATCATTCGTTTCAATAATACTTGTCCCAAAACAGACCTGTGCTGAATATTCTGAGTCCATCCGTTCATCAACGTTTTATCATTTTTATACATATCGTACGCGATACAAGTGGACAAATGTGAAACAGAGTTTTCGTGAACTTTAATTTTTTTTTAGAAATTCCGTGCCAGTTTTTATACCATTAATCCAGGCTTTCTGATGCGAGATGCATTTGGGATAACTGAAAAGCCAACAGTAGCTAAGGTTATAGTATATAACCTTAGAGGTTATAGTATATAACCTTAGGTTATAGTATATAACCTTAGATACTCTTGGCTTTTAGGCACTGTCCTATGTAGGAGAATAGCACTAGTGTTCTAACTAAATATTTTTTACATGCCAGGCGGCAAGAAATTTCAGCTTTTTTCAGCCATTTAACGACCCCTTCTCCAATCAGGGAGAAAAAATGTTAACTTAACATTATTATACTTATTAAACATCTTTAGCAGTGTGGTAGGCATTAATGTAACATAACATGATAAACAGTTAGAAAATTGTACAAAAATGATCAAAAAATGAGTATTTACTAACAAATTATATTCGACACAATTTTTTTTTTCTTTATTGAAGGTTTAACGACCACCGTAAGCAACTCAATAGGCTATAAGCAGTCTCTTGTCCCTAATTTAGGGCCACTGGTTCCAGGGAAGGGAGAGAGCCAGTGCCATAAGGCAAACAACATCCATGCCTCACCGGGATTTGAACCTGGACCCTTCTTGGAAGAATGGCCATAAGCCAGCGCTTAGACCTTCTGCACCACCAGGGCGCGGTGACACAGATTTCAGTCAGTTTTCATCAACACTGATGGTGTATGTGGGAATAAGTTTTCCATTCTTACTATTATGTTCAATTTGAAAACATTCATTAAAGGGCTGCCCCGGTGGCGCAGTGGTCTAAGCGCTGACTTCTGATCATTCGTCGGAGATGGGTTCGGGTTCGAATCCTGATGAGGCATGGATATTGTTTGTTTCACGGCACTGGATCTCTTCTTTCCCTGGAACCAGTGACCCTAAATTAAGGACAGGCGACTGCTTATAGCCCGCAGAGTTGTTCACGGTGGTCATTGACCACCAAACTAAAAAAAATCATTAAAGGAAATATAGCCGGGTGGCAGACAAAATTAAGTAGGCAGGCCGCCCTGTAAAAAGGCTCTAGGGAAAACACTAAGCACAGCCAGTTGTGAGATACCCTTTTCTCGGTATTTGTGCATGCATAATTACCAGTACTCTTCCGAAAAATACCTGTTTTTCATGTCCCGAGGGAAAGGTCCTTTAGGTTGGCAAGGTCCATTACTTATTACATTTGTTCTGACATCATTAAACAAAGCCCTATCTGTTGAAAAACTGGCACAACTACCTGAATCCAATAAAATCTGCACAATGGTTAAGCAAGGCACAGACTGCTGGACGGCATCCTAAGGTACCCCACACACCAAGACAATGATGCTCCTTATCTTGTGGCCCACAGCCGGGATAATTCATCGGAGCTTCTTGGCAAGAGGTCAAACCATCACTGCAATATGGTATCGTGCTAAGTTACACCAGATGCACTACACAAATTGCTGCAGTAACAACCGGCTTTGGTCAACAGACGTGTTGTTCTGCTCCAGGACGCCTGCCCTCATGTCGCATAACGAATGATGTTGGCACTAAGTGCCTTGGGCTACGAGTCACTGGCGCATCCTGCCTATTACCCGGACTTGTCTCAGACAGACTATCATCTGTTTCGTCACCTGGATCACTTTTTGTCCGGGAAACAGTTCATCACAGACAACAAGGTTCAACGGGCAGTTGACTTCTTCGGGTCCCAGCCACAAGACTTTTTTCGTTCCGTGATCATGGTTTTGCCAGACAGATGGCAATTATGTGTCGATGCTGAAGGGGATTATTTAGCCTGGGTAAGGGTACGTTTGTGCTGCAGCGTCGCTGCTGGCACATCGCCGAGCTATGCACATGGACCCACTTTCCCCAACAGAGTGTGAAAGTACGCAGTCGTCTCTCTCGTATCTTTAAAAACCGTGTTGTGTTTTTATAGAAGCAAGCTTTATTTGTGGAGTTTTCCTGTGATTTGAACTTTTTTTTTTTTTGAACTTCTCCTAGGACTGATCAAGTTTTCCTAGCATAAGGCTTCATCACCTATGAACACATAGGGGGCTTGGATGTCAGTACTTAGTAGGAAGTTATCTTCAGGAATTTTAAAAGCACACCCTTTGTCATTCTGTCATACAAGGCAGACTTTCTAAAAGTGCCCTCATCACTTTGTTTTTCATAGGCTCCGACCTCAATGAAAATAAATTTACAGTGTGCATCACTGACGGCCTGCAGAACTATTGAAAAGTAGCTTTTATAATTAAAGAACATAGAGCCTGACCATTGAGGGCGAAGTATTCGGATGTGCTTTCCATCGATAGAACCTAGACAGTTGGGGAATCCCAATTTCTTGTAAAACATATCAGCGATTTCTTTGAATTCATCTTTAGTTGGTGGCTTTATATGCAGTGGTTGTAAAACTTGCCGTAACACTGGTAAAGTCTGTTTGACAATAACAGATACAGCCATGATTCCTATAATAATAAAAGCGATATGAACAGCTGCAGGGTAAATGCTTCACGGCGAACATCGCAGCTACATACATTTCATTCGCACCAATTCAATACAAACATTCCTGATCGCAATGCAGGGGAGGGGGAGTTTTCTCTTGGCTGGAAGTAGCATTACAGCAATTTATAGCACATCAGGTCAGTTAAGAATTCGCCTTAAAATATGAAAAGCATGGGAAGTGCAAATACTTTTGTCACCTACCACTAAAACCAAAGCTAAATTATTTTCAAAATAAGTACATCGATAAGAACTCGAAAATTCAGAGTAGCAGTAACAGCAAGAAAAAATACATGTTACTAATATCAGAAAGCAAAATATCAATTAACAATTCAAAGTGGTGGCTTTAAGGATGGATTTGTTTGTCTGTGAAAACCATATTGAAACTGGAAATACAATTATACGCTTTCGGGGACACTCAAGCTCTGGAGACCCAGGCGCACGCCTAGTTGGAAACCCGCCCCTGTACATTAGTATGAGAAAGTACTGTATTATAATAATAAAAAATTCAACTTTGAGATGTCAAAGAAAATACAAGTTGTGATGAACTTTGCACAAAAATGTCTAGTCGTGACTACTTTCTATTTTTAAATAAGTCTGATAGATGTATCTCCTATTTCTCTTTTCAAAAAAAAAAAAAAAAAAAATTTTCATTTCTAGGAACTTTTGCCTTCTGCCTCATTTATTTAGCACTGATGGAGGGTGGGTACAGCATAATACTTCACTGGTGATGTGACTTCACTGCCAATATTCAATCAGAATGGCAACATGGCAAATTTTGGCCTGAATGGTACATTCAGGTTAAAATTTTCACTGATTCACCCTTTCATGATGCATGTCCTATGGGATTTATTTTAATTCATTAATAGTGACAAACTGACAACATGGGACAGTTGAGATATACCAAATATGGCATCAGCCATCTTGATTTGACATTGAAGTCCAAGGTAAAATAAGGTTTTGAAATTACCCAATGCTTATTATTATGTATACATATTTGGCGTTTTTATTAACACGCTGCAAAAGTAATTAGATTGTCTTCTTTTTAATGCTGAAAGGGGGAAAAAGAAAGGGGGAAAACAGGACAACTCAACAATTACATAGTTCCACCTAGTTGGCTTTACATTGATTATGTATATAGGAACAATTCAATGTTATATTAGGGCCTTATTGCTCCTGATTCCAATTTTCACTAGCCTGCTAAAATAGATAAATTCATAGCTTGCATTTCACTTACCATAACCAGTTAACCACTCACCATCTCTTAAGGCAAAGGGTCATGGTGGCCCAATGTTAGTGTGCTTAACTTGAGACTTGGCACAAACGCTGGTTTAAGTCCGGCTGACCACTAAAGATCAGTCGTGGCTCAGATGTCATGCTAAACAGATGGACCCGGGTTAGAAACTCCTTGTTATAAACCGGGCCGGACACCCACCCCCCTTTGCTACTCATTATTTTTCTTTTATATATTGATATTTTGTTAGCAATTTTTCGATGATTCAAAAATCAAATATTTTGGTATTTTATTTTGATAAAATCTTTAAAAAGTGCCTTTATTTTTATTATTGTTTATTATTTATGAAATTTTAAAACGAATGTAATCATGACAGAGGTGGCATCTTATGTTCAAACCAGAACTTGTATCTTTGCCCCCCCCCCTCCACTCACAGTATTGGAATTTTGTTAGCAATGGAAAGGAAACAAACTACAAGTGTTCGGCTGAGGTGACAAGCTACAGCATTTCTCAAATAAACATCAGGAAATATCAAACTGCATACCACAGGACATCTCAATTTTTGGTTATAAATACAGTACTGCAGCCGCCCCGGTGGCGCAGTGGTCTAAAGCGCTGGCCTCTGTTCATTTGTCCGTAAGGGGTCCGGGTTCGAATCCCGGTCAGGCATGGATGTTGTGTTTGTCTTACGGCACTGGCTGTCTCCCTTCCCTGGAACCAGTGACCCTAAATTAGGGACGGGCGACTGCTTATAGCCCATTGAGTTGCTCACGGTGGTCATTAAACCTCCAAAAAAAAAAATAGTACTGCAAAATAATAATGTATTTTGATGTCATATAATTGCACAGATCAGTGGGAAAATTCACCTCTGGCTGTAGCCTGTTCCCCCTCCCCCATCCAAATACGGCCCTGGTTACAAACATGTCTAACCCCTATTGCTAGAGGCTTAAATCTGGCATATTTAGCTCTTTGTGTAGCATAAGTAGTGCCTGACAGGGATTACAAAACACCCAATCATTAAGTTAAGATATTTGTTCTTGGCAGCAAGAGAATGTGCTATGACAAATTACAGTAACAACAGAATTCCTGAAACTTGCACGATTGACAATGGAACAGGGGAAAAAATATGCAGTATCGCTTCAAGCTTTGCGATGCAAAAATAGCAGTTAGCGATGCAAGGTTATATGTCATTTTTTATGTACATTTTACAATTCCATCTTCTCATATATCAAACTCATATTTGAATTACAAAACCTTGATTTAAAGTTTAATATGGAAATTTCCATTAATATCTCTATTCAAAAAAAAAAAAAAAAAAGTAGGGTATGGCAAAACGCTATTGTCTGTAATGCTAAACTGCAGCCTATGCATATTTCTGGGCCTATCTCCAACGCTCTTTTTTGGCATATTTTATTCAGTGCATCATTTGCTACACGCTGGGGATATTTTCATACTGATTGCTGCCATTTTTAATGTATATATTTTAAAATTCCATCTTCATGGATTTGAACAGTATACCTTGTATCAAGTTTAGCATTGTGGTACTCTTTAAGTTCAGTTTTTCACAGGGATGGTCACAGTGCAGCCCCAAGTATCTACAAAAAACTTAGGCCTAAAAAGACATAAAAATGTTCAACCTGTGATCTTTTCCTCCTGATTGCAAGGTACTTTCCTTTTCCTTACTGGGATTTTTTCACGTAGCAAACACATGTTATTGACCCTGTTAAGAAGTTGTGGAAGGGAATCATACCCAGATCCCACAATCAGTACGTGGATTTTGTCCACTAATGAGTCATTGTATACGATTTAGCTTACGCATTAAAAATAAAATTCTATTCATAACTTAATCGTGTATGCTTTCAGCTAGAAAAAGCTTCCTCGTGTAGCCGCACTTAGCAGTGATGATGTGGTCACATCAGACAGCAATCTATGATTTTCCATATCTACTAAAATATTTTTAGATTTTACTTTGTGTTACTGATTACAGTATTATCGATAGATATTGAAAGATGAGCTAGTAATTTTTTATAATAAATTATTGATTTAAATAAAAGTAAGTTGGAAAAGTGCTCCTCAATTGCTCTGCAACGCTAAATCTGAGGAGAAAAATTGCTCCCCCCAAAATTAGTTAGTTCTCTCTCTGCATGGGAAGATTGAGTATTTTTATATGTATACACTGAGTGGCCACTTTATTATGACCACCTGACAGTTTTAAGCAAATGAGCTATGGCTGCACGCTATTGCCACCAGAGGACGAGGCTAGTATAAAAAGAGAAAGCTCAGTGCTCGCGACAGTAGTAGACGTGATTTTTGGGTGACGAGATGGGTAAAAAATGCGATTTGACGGACTTTCAACATGGGATGATTGTAGGAGCTCGGAGCCATGGAGTGAGTATCACCGAAACCGCCGCATTCGTGAAATGTTCCAGAGCAGCTGTTGTTAAAGTGTTTAAAGATTGGACTGTCAGCCAAAAAACTGGGTCTCTAAGTGCAACGTGTGGTCGTCATCGACTAGTGACTGCTCGGGCGAAACGGAGAATATCCAGACTGGTAACAGACAACAGGAGGGCAACAGTGCAGCAAATTACAGACCATCTTAATCAAGGATCCCCTCAAATGATCTCTGCATGCACTGTTCGCCGTACACTGCATTGGATTGGATATGGCAGCCGAAGGCTTGTTCGAACACCTTTGCTGTCTGCAGTTAACAAGAGAAACGTCTCCAGTTCGCACAAGGATTGGATAGTCGATAATTGGAAACAAATTATGTGGTCCGATGAATCACGTTTTCAGTTGCACCATGCCGATGACCGGGTGAGAATTTGGCGGAAACAGCACGAAAGCATGGACCCCAAATGCATTGCTACAACCCTTTAAGTTGGTGGAGGCAACGTTATGGTTTGGGGAAAGTTTCCCTGGCATGCTTTGTGCCCTTTAATTCGTGTTGATCAACGTCTGGCTGGCACATCATACCTAAACATCGTTGCGGACCAAGTGCATCCTGTCATGTGGATGGTTTATCTCAATGGTGATGGCTACTTTCAACAAGATAATGTGTCCTGCCATAGTGCGCCTATTGTACAGGATTGGTTTCAGGAACATGCCGGTGAGTTTACTTTGCTTAGGTGGCCCCCACAATCTCCAGATCTCAACCCCATTGAGAATTTGTGGGATGAAGTTGAATGAGCCATCAGACAGCTGGATCCACAGCCCTGCAATCTCACACTCCTGGAAAGTGCTATTCATCAAGCATGGTCTCAGATTCCACAAACCACCTATCAACATCTCGTGGAGTCCATGCCACGAAGAATTGATGCAGTATTAAATGCAAAAGGTGGCCCAACGAAGTACTGAGGGGTGGTCATAATTAAGTGGCCACTCAGTGTATTTATTAAGCAAACAGGGTTAAGGGGAGCCACAATTATGTTTAGCATCGGTGCTAATGCGGAGTTTGACTAAGGGATTTCTTAAATTTAAGCTTGGAACACTATAGCAACTCCGCCTGAAAAAGGGAGATGTGCCAGGCAATTATTTGATAGCTATTGGCTGGAGAACAATGACTCCAATCCTGAGTAACAGCTGCTATATGTTTTTACAGAAATAAAATTAAAATTTGACCACCTATAGAAATCAGTGTTCGAAGTTGGGCGAGATGGCATCCCAGCAGGTTAATATTATTTACCATCCCAGCATGTAATAAAATTTAAGCCCGTCACACACTATGTAAAAAAATTAGGATGAAAACACATATTTTAACACAAAAATCAGGAAATAAAATTTTTAATGGATTGCATTGGTAAATGATAGCAGCTGGGACAGAAAAGATCAGAGACAGATTAAAAGGGGAGGGGCTAAAGGCCACTGTCAGTTCAGGTGCCTGGATTTTTCGGAAGTTTTTGGTCCCCAACAAAATGAGTGTGCCGACACCCATTTTACTGAGGGCTGAAAACTTCATGTGGGTAAAAAAGTTCCAAAAAGCGTAAATCGAAGAAATAATTTCAGTTATTCATATTAAATTTGCAGCTTCCATTGTCTGGAGGGCCCAAATCTTTTTTTTTCCTACCTACAGACATTGCTGTTTTTTTGTCTCAAGTTCCCCTCATAAATGGGCCATATTTTCTAGCAATTTGAACCAAACTATGAATAATAAATTATTTCACTTAAAAAGCTTAGAGTAAGACTAGATGGTATGGTCATTATTAATGAGTAAGAGCACTGTTCACCGACTATGACAATATTTTGAGTGCCCCAGATAGTGTATCTGAGAATTTAATAAAAAAAACCTCTGAACCTTGGCAGAAAGCAAAATCCTTACAAAAAAGTTTATGAAATTCGAATCTGTTCTCATGTGTGTTCTTTGGCATGATATTTAGGAAAGATGCGATAAAGTTAGTACTAAATTACAAAAGCCTTCACTAGATTTGTTAATTGGATGTAACCTTCTTCAGTCACTATTCCATTTCATTGGCAATGAAAGAAATAATTTTGAAAAATATGAAGAAATAGTTAAAACATTAAGTAAAAATCTCCTGGAAGTTTTGTCAAATCACGATCAAATAAAAATATGCAGATGACAATAGCCGTAATGAAACAATTTGAAGTAGAAACATTTAATGTGATTATTGATGAGTTATTGATATATATAATAATTTGATTGTTTTCCTAAATTTATTCACTATATTGAAACTATATTTGGTAATACAGTAAAACCTCTGAATAGCAGACACCTCTGGACCAGATAATCTGTCCGCTATTGGGAGGTACACGCCCGTCTACTAAAGTCATCGCGCAATATGAACTTTGTGGCTGGTATTGTTTTTCTTCTTTTGCTGTTAAAAATAAGGATACATCTATAAATATACCAGGGGTGATTGTGAGGTGACACAAGAAACCCTGAAACTCTCAGCTCAGTGCCAATATACATATAATGTATAATATGCACATATAAACTAGCTACACAATAAATAGGCCTTAATGCTTGTGCAGTTAAACTTCGCATCTTTTCTTGTACCCAATTTTCTTTCACTGTGCAAAATCCTTCAGGAATTGCATCTTTAAAATCAAATTTTGCACTTCATATTATATGTTAATTGAGCAGTCTATGTAGACCAGTTTTACTTGAACTTGAAGCCTACAGTGGATTCCATTCAGTTTCTAAAAGTAGTTAGAAAAAATAATCAAATTATTTGAACTTTCAAAATAATGAAAAAAGCCTTCCTTTCAGCAGGCTGTTATCTTGAGAGCTTGTTTGATAACAAAAGAAACGCACAAGGTGTCACAAATCGTTTACATTCACCATTCGCACGGACATGCAGTGTTTTTAATCAATCACTGTAATTCCCAAAGAAAATGGAACCTGAAGTTTAGTTACCATTTTGTAGCATTTTTAGAAATGAAATGTCCAAAGCATCTCAAATTCTTCTAAAACTTAAAAACCCGGAATTCCGGGCCACACCCGGATTACAAACAGGTCTGATATATATTTACATATTTATGTAGTAATAAATTCCGAAAACGCATTAGTAATACTGGACACGAAGTTAAATATATGTACGTATTTATAGTAACTTAAATATTTTTGAGTTTTTCAAAGATGAGGGAAAATGCAATTTGCGTACATATGCAGGGCACAAAATTTCCGGTCACCAGCTCACCATTGGCGAATGAAGAATTGTCGTTGGCGAGTAAAACTTTTCTCATTGAATTACCGCAATTTCGTTGTTAACAGCTGCAGCTATTATCATGATGAAAGTTTTTTTGTTTTTTCTAAAATGCGTGGCACGTATGTGGTGCTGCTGATATGCTGAATTTGTTTTATGTAATGACTTTTTTTCCCCCTTTCCATAAACTGCTAGGTTCTCGGTTCTTGTTTTAAGTCTGTAAAGATCACTCTGCAGGCTTGTTTATAAAAAATAAAAACGTGCACTATTTTAATCGTATTTTTAAAAACTGGGAAGAGCAGTGTTTTTTCTTTGCGAAAACAATTTTTGTAAGTATTTTACTGTTAAAAAAAAGTGTTAATCACTGTCAACGGTTGATCGGAGGATTTTCACCGTCATCGTTAAATTCATGAAATGTTTACCTAATAGAAAAAAATATTTGGAAGACGTGAATGAACAATAAAAAATTATAGTAGGATAAAAATGTGATTTTAAACACAGTATTTCTATCCTATTAAACAAATGGTTTAACTTTAGGGATTGGCTCATAAAACGACCGTTTTCTACGCGTCCCCAGTTTAATAGGGCTACAGCTGTTAACTCGTGTGCGGCACATATGGCAACGTTTGCTCTCAAGATGACTAAATTAATACTTCGGTAAAACCTTAAAATTTTACTGTGGGCTTGGGGCTTGGCATCGCAATAAAATTTCGCATACCTCTCCCTTTTCAGTGAACGCATTTTCAGCTTTTAAGACTGAAATCGCTGTCCGCTATTCAGAGGTAAAAACACAGAACCGCCTATACTTTGGGTATTACAAAACTGTCCGTTAAATGGAGGTGTCTGCTATTTGGGAGTGTCCGTTAAGAAGGTTTTACTGTACCAACAACCAACTATCAAGCAGAGCGTTCTTTTCAAAAATGGCCTTGGTAAAAAATAACTTGCGATAGACAGTGCTTCAACAAAAACTTAATGGTCTGGCTATCATGTCATTAGTACATGATATTGCCAAGCAGTTATCGTTCGACGATGTTGTGCACTCCTTCGCAAACATTAATGCAAGGAAAAAGACATTTTAAAGATGAACTTAAACTCCTGAACTATGTGTAAACTTTTGTTTTTGTGCATTCATTTCTAATTTCTTGTTGTCTATACTTGATTCAATGTTTGTGTTCCTTTAGTATAAAATTTTTGTAAAATATGTTGACGTTTGAAAAGATTTTGGGGCACTTTTGGGGTATACTAGCAAAGTTTATATTCTACACAGAGTACAGTTGAGATTTTTGAGGGGATTTTTTTAGCTCACTTAGCAGTTCTAATGAAATTACTGCCTTGCGTGACAAATTTGTAAAACTTTCTACAGAACTGGGTTTACACTGAAAGACATTGTTTTGGGTACTCATTTTATAAATAAAGCAAACATATTGCTACTGCTATTAAGAGCATTGGTAGTTTACCTGACATGTCTCGAGTTATGTGTCGGGTGATATTTCTGTCATTTGTTTGTAATTTTACAAAAAACACTGGCAGTTAAACAAGTATTACTACACAAAGACCTGTGTGCTGATACATTATAAATTTTTAAGAAATTGAATGGCTCCGATAAATTTCCATCTTACCACAATGGAGCATACACACAGAAATGTCTCGAGTTATGAGTTGAGTGATTTCTGTCATATTTTTATAATTTTACAAAAAACACTGGCAGTTATTACTACACAAACACCTGTGTATTGATATATTTCAACTAATTTTTAAGAAATTGAATGGTTCTGATAAATTTCCATCTTACCACAGATGAGGTATACACACTGCTCACACGAGATTTCTTCAATGTGTTGGTTTGCAGAAAAAAATGTTTCAACATCTTTAAACAGACATTTTAAAGACAAACTCCTGAACTATGTGTGAACTTCTGTTTTTGTGCATTCATTTAAATTTTTTGTTATCTATACTTCATTCAATGTTTGCATTTCTTTAGGAATAAATAATAAAAATCATACATCTCCTTATGTCTGCAAACACATAAGATGTACAAATTTTGAAGATGACAATCCGATTTTTGGCGTAAATGTGACAAGGATGGTAAGTCAGATAATATGCGAAAACTTGAAAATTTTCATCGTCCTGGAGCGGGACTCGAACCCGCGTCTCCCAGAAAACGCCTAGGTATGCTAACCACTACACCACCCAGAACGACCAAGTCTCAAGTTTCCGATCAATTTGAATTTAACCATCACAGGATTCGCTAGTCGAAGCAACCGGCATTCATGTTTAGCGAATCTGGAGGTTAACAATCCTATCCCGTGATTGCCCGGAGAAGCAGATAAATCATGAAAAGAAATACGGGATTACGCCATATAATACAAATTTTGAAGATGACAATCCGATTTTTGGCGTAATCTTCAAAATTTGTATTATATGGCGTAATCCCGTATTTCTTTCATGACATAAGATGTATTTTACAAAGCCTTAACATACATATATAAAGGAAATAGGTATCCAACATATGTATAAGACATATCTATCATATAGTCTATAGGACATTCGTATTTTACAAGTACTTGTGACCAGAATAAGGGGCCACAAAATCTTCAGTAGCCCAGATTCCAAAAAAGCTGTCTGGCACTGAAAAAGATGTAGGAAGCAGGAGCATGGTGTTAGAATTTTCAGCACCTACGATTGTGAGTGCTAAATAAAAATTTCCTGGCCCCAACGTGGTCTAGGTGAAATTGACCATTATGCAATTTGTACCTCGTTCCCTAGTCACAGGACTAGCGAAGAAAATGAGTTAGCAACTGCATTCGTTTACTTAACTTGTTCGGCCAAACAAATAATTTGAACGAAATACATGAAATAAAATCAAACTTGTTTCAATTCTTATGCCTGCCAGATGTTACCAAAACCACTTAATACTAACATTCTCATCATAATGCACTGTGACTTACACAAAACAAAAAAATACTTACAGAAAATAAATGCTGCGGTGCTTCTAAAAATCGGTAACAGAATCCTTACTTTGAGACGTCCACGCTTCGTACCAACATGGCGTCCGCCGCCAGTATTCTTTGAGTCTGTTGCCATTCGACAGCACGTAAAAAAACAGGTATTATACCGTAACGGTTAAAACAGTTTAAACACCGTGAACATGTAGTTTATCTACCGAAAATTTACGGTTCATCGCCTGTTGGCGTGCTTAGGTCCGTAAACCGTTTTAATACGGTTGAAACACCGAGAATTCACGGAAATTTTTTACAGTGCAGCAAATCCGCTTCCTAACTCCTTCCTCTATGAAAGACTTGAATTTGAATAACTGATAGACAGTATCGCCCTCTCGTTCAGTGCTACATGAATATCTCCGGCCATTAAATAGCTAATTTAAACCGGAAGGATATATGGTTCAATTTTGTAGCATAATTGCCTTTTCAAGTTCCAATGTCTTTGACAACGAATCCTTTATAGCGAGGATTTTAACTGAAATGGAGTTAAAGTCATATTTCTGGAAATGTATAATTTCGACATACTTTGCGTTTTTGTTGGAACGAATGTCTGACCGGTGTCCATTAAGCCTAACATTGAGCTGGTTGGAAGTCTGTCCATTATATCTTAGTTCAATTACAGTACAAGTAATTAGGTAGACAACATTTGTCATTTTACAAAACTTGGGGCAAGAGGAACCCTTGTCAGTGCTATGTGACTTCTGCATAACTGGACAGGTCTTACACCTTTTGTCTGAACATTTGGTGAACTTTAAATCTCTACTATAATTTGAAACAAACTAAAAAGAACTATTTTTGGATTTGTTATGTTAATTTCAGGCAATCCAACAGAACACTGAATTGGAGACCGTAGTTTTGTCAAGGACTCCCTCCCACTGCCTCAGATTTACATCCCGGGGACAGTAGCTTATTTTTCGAAACGACCCCCTGTCTCCCGGGGTCGAAAGTGGATCTTGAAACACTCGACGTCCGATGCATTATTTCAATTTCTGCAGAAAAACTTGTCATTTAATGTAAGTCTATCATAACTTCATATCAGAAGACAAAAATGGGCACTATAAGCAAAAAAGGAAAATGTAAACAAAGAATGAAAATATAAACAAGCATTAAAGACCAAGAATGAAAAATACAGATATAGCTTCCAAATCGTCGGTGCGCAACTGCATCAACTACCAGAAGGTGTTAAATATGAATAGTAATATTATTTAAAAACAGAATCACCATAATATCAATTAATGAGAGTGTACAGAAGTACTATAAGGCAGCGCCACAGCAGCATGTGAAAATGGGTTCCATAATAAACAAAGACATCGCTCTTTCCACGTTTTAGCAACACACAACAACGAAAAATTGTTATTCGGTCACCGCTGGGGAACCCCAGATTTCTCGATATCTAGCCGAGCGCGTTAGCCTTACACCACGGTGGCCAACAATCCACGGCGGTATGTGCGTTTTTCTGTCCGCATCTGACAGTATAAATCCGTAAGATGGGCTCAGCTACTGAGACGTCTTCATCTGGTGGACATTAACGGCGCTGGCTATATATTAATTATAGCAGTTAAATCCAAACGGCGAGATCCGAAGTGATAATCCTCCAAATACGTGGCGTCAGTGAATAAACAAAGACATCGCTCTTTCCACGTTTAGCAACGAACAGCAACCAAAAAATTGTTATTAGGCCGCCGCCGGGGAATTTAATTCCATATCTCTCGATATCTAGCCCAGCGCGTTAGCCTTACACCACGGTGGCCAACAATCCACGACGCTATGTGTGTTTTTCTGTCAGCTTCGGACATCATAAATCCGTAAGATGGGCTCAGCTACTGAGACATCTTCACCTTAATAGCCCCTATGACGTCAAACGTAATAGACCTATGTGTTTTAACAGCTATCTGGGAATGGGTAAACGCTTGTTTCTTCAAGTTCGAGGTATACCTATGGGTACCTCGTTTTCTAGTCTTCTCGCCAATGTATACCTGTACACATACGAAACAAACTTTGGAACCTCCCTGGTGAACTCAAAACAAATAATGTTCAGATACATTTATGATATCATCACCTTCAACTACGCTGATTTTGAAGCCCAGGCACTGCAAACATACCCACAATGTCTTACCCTTCAGAAAACGAACGCTAACGAAAACGGGCTGCAGGTTTTCGATTTGGATATATGATACGCCGAAGAGTCACTGCTTGTATCAATATATGACAAAAGACGTAACTACAACATTAATGTCAACTATTAAATCCACTGGAACTCAAATATATCAAAAAATGTGCTGAGAAATTTAATAATCTCTGCGTTTTGTAGAAGTATTTAAATATGTAACAATTCAGAGGTTCTGTTAACAAATTTGAGAAGCCTATTTAAGACATTTCTGTCCAATAACTACCTACCAAGGTTTCTGCTAAAGGTGTTTTGTCAATTGTTAAATAGTGAAGAATCTAGGCGATTTTTGACAAATTTTCAGCAATAAATATTTGGCACATCACTAACCAACGACCTTAGTGTATTAAAGTATCTTCCTTTTCTCAAGTACCACATGGTGGGACACATGTGGCCAAAGACTTCTAATTGATACTTTGTTTATTCTACACTTACCGTTACTTTAACCGTAAACAATAATCCTGTGAGTTATTTTGTGGGTTTACGTATTTAGTACTTTTAGTCTGAGTGGTTAGTGTGTTAAGGGGGACCTGCTGCTCTTGCGTCCTGTTCGATTGCTACCTTTCGGATACTGCGTGACTGCTAAAAGGTTAGCAGGTTGAACTATTTTGATTTCTTTGGCTCAGTGGTTTTTTTTATTTACTGCTTAATATTTCTGTACATTTCATCTTCAGTCCATTTTTTCTGTCATTGAGTTTCTTTCAAGTTGATTCACCATGTAATTCCGTGACCTAGGGAACACACAGGGTGTTTTGTCTATCACAAACCGGTTTCCTGTTTCGAAAGGTCACCCATACACTGGTGTTATGCTGAGAACAGTCTAGTTTAACTGGCATTGCTACTTTCTTACTAGGAGTTCTTGGAGGGTTAAATAATTTTTTTGAATGTATCTCATATAACATTTCATTTTACTTTTGTGCTTCCCTTTATACTAGGGTTTTAATCTCAATTTTTTATGCGTATCAATGTGTATAAGTAACTATTTAAATGCAAGTGATGTTATATACATACATATATATATATATATATATATATATATACAGTGCTGTATAACATAAAAACAAAGTAGAAACAAAATAGCAGTAAACATTAGAAACAAGAGAAAGTATGTCTGTTTTCCCTTGCGTTAACTAGGATATTTTGCTAGAACTCCTCATTAAAATTTCCTGACTGATGTTTCGCACGGAACAAATACAGTATTAGTCGATGTAGGCCAGGTCAGTAACGGCTTTTTCTTTTTTTTTTTTTTGTCCTTTAATAAACTAAAAGGATGTTCTAATAAAAAGTCCCTTTGTTCATTTTACTTATTTACTTACAAGAGCGAACCTTACAGCCGAACTCCACAAACGAAAACCGCTGTTCACAGTCAAACAACGCGGAAGCAAAATTGCTACTCTTAAACAGAAAGGCGACGCGCCCCGAAAGACAGTTTTACGCACGCACAGTTCAGCGCGTATCTGATTATTCATTTCTGTTCTCCGAAACTTCGTCAAGGTGAAGAGTTGACTGGTGTAGCCTCTAGCACCACGCGCTATTCGTGGCTCTTTAGTAAACGGATATGGCAGGCTGCAATGTGTTACCCAGTTACTGAACTATTGTAGTAGGCATTCGGAAAGTTTTGGAGCAATTTACTAACACGGATTTTTTTCGGTATTTTTCTAATTGAAAGAAAACATTTTTTTTTAATTAGAAAAATTCCCGGATGCCCATAATGACCGGTCACCACTGTTTAAGTGATTTGGTAATAAACAAATGGTTAGTGTATATTTGGTCACTATTTAAATGGTTGGTCTATAAGACTATAGTGATCGTTACTGGATATGGCTACATGCTAATAGATACATGTAATTCAGTTCTACACCGTAACATTGTAATATGGACTTACGTAGCTACAGGTATTTATTTGCATGTACTGAAAAATTTCAGCAATGCATACCAGGAAAAAATGGTGGTTGTGGTAACACAATATGCATGTATGTGGTGTGTACAAGTATATCAGGTCTTTCGGAAAACAATGGCCAATTTTCTGAGGTGCCACATTCAATTGGCCCACAGTGTTTGAAGACCAACCCGCTCGCAAAGATATTCGTACGAGTTGAAAGGCAACTCAGACATCACATACACGCCATAATCGGTTGAGCTGCAGTCGTTGCTACTCGTGCGAGAGTGGTCTGTACAACATGTCAGGAAGGAGTGAGTTGCGGGTGATTCTGTTTCATGAGTTCAAATTCGGTCGTAATGCAGCACAAACCTACTGTAATGTGGTTGAGGCGTGGTGCGAGGAGGCAACATCTGAAAGTACAGTTCGTCGGTGGTTGGAAAAGTTTAGTTCCGGTGACACGAGCCTACAGAATGAGGAGGGCATATGACAACGTTCTGTCATTGATAACGACGCTCTGTAGGCAAATGTGGAGGCAAATCCTAGCGTAACAGTCAGAGAACTCTCCAAACAGTACAGCGTGTGGGTATCAACCATTTCCGAATATCTCCACAAAACTGGTAAGGTGAAGAAGATAGGTACTTGGGTACCACACAAAGTAATGGAGCATTAGGATCCACAACGTTTTCAGATGTGCAATAACCTGCTTCGCAAAGAAAAGATTGCATTGTAATCTGTGATGAAAAGTGGGTGCTAAACGACAACCGAAAGCGATCTGGACAGTGCTAAACCATGGTGACAGACCGAAGCAACATTCTAAACCAAGGTTGACGCCAAAGAAGGTTTTATTGAGAGTGTGTTGGACTGTTTGCGGTGTCACACACTACAGGTTTTTGAATGCTGGTGAAAGCATCACCTCAATCACATACTGTGAAGAAATTGGCCGAATGCACCAGACATTGTGTTCTAAACAGCCACCTTTGGTGAACAGGAAGAGTCCTATCCTGCTCTATGATAACACGAGACCACACGTGTCACAAATAACGAAACGGAAACTACTCGAACTGAAGTTCGAAACTCTCCCAAATCCAGCCGACTCGACTGACTTGACACCTACCGATTTTCACCTGTTCACGCATTTTAGAAATCATCCCAAGGACAAGGCCTTCAGAAACGGAGGGGAGACCAAATCTTTACTCCAGGATTTTCCTGCATCCAGGGAGCCAGATTTCTTCCGGACAGACATGGAAGCACTTGTCACTTGCTGGCAGAGGTATTTAGTTGCTAAAGTTGCATGTTTTGAATAAAACAAAGTTGTGGGCTATGAGGCATGTATCTTTCATTCTTACTCCCCAAAGCGGCCGTTATTTTCCGATAGACCTGGTACTATACAATATAACTACTAGATATGAATATGATATAATGAAAAAAATAATTACATATTTACAATACAAATAAACAAATATTATTTTATACAAGAAGCAGAAATTTTCATGTTTTTAGACCTAAGTTCTTAATAGACCTAAGTATTCCTTTTTAGCCTTCATTTCGGCGAACTCATCAAGCACAGCATCGGGGTTCATTCTCTTGGAATTTGTTGGGATTTTATTGGGTTGGAAACAAAGTACTGTCCGATGACGAGGTATCCGAAGTCGAAGCCCCGGCCATAGCGCACATTGGCCATTGTGATTACGCAGTACACCGGCATGACATGAGCAGGTAGGTGGCTTAAGCCAGTGACATTTATTCTCGTCACTCACAACCACACCGAGCCACAGGTTCAGTACGTACTAAGTGGAATTAAATCATAACGATGAACAATACCGGTTATTAATACCTGACATTGAGCTGTACTTAGGTGGTGGATTAATGAATGTTATTTTAGTAACACCAGTGAAATAACATATGTGAATCATAATAATATATGCTTACAACACTATGGCGGCGGCAATAGTCAGTAATTCGACTGTTTAGTTTTTCAAAAACAATATTTATTATTATTATTATTATTATTACTATTATTTTAGGATTATAGATATCCCACCTTTTCCTGAGATCTTTCTTCTCTCCCTTCTGGGACGGGTACGACGTACCAAGTCTGGGAAGTGGTATTTCTTTCTCTCAGTTGTCCAGGAGCTTCCTTACTATCCTACAGGTGTTCAGTATAGCTGCCTTCTGTAGTTCCACGTAGGTGTTAGGTTGAAGGTCTAGTGTCTGTACAGAGCTGTGAATAGTCTTAGGTAAAACTCCTGTTAGGTATTACTATGGGGAGGGTGGTGACGTTCTCCGTATGCCACATTTCCTTGACTTCGTATCTTAGGTCGTTATATTTTGAGAGCTTCTCTCCGTGCGTCTTCTGGATTATGCACGTGTTAGGCACGGCTATGTTAATGAAGTATGTTGACTACTTCTCCTTGTCAGCCAGAACAATGTCAGGCCTATTGTAAGGGATGGTCTTATATGTTCTGATCGATCTGTACCAGTACTTCTTGTGGGTGTTGTTCTCCAGAGGCGTTGTTTGCTCATGCTTGTAGTAGGGGACAGGCTCAGTTGTAATGAGGTGGTGCTTTCTTGCCAATTTCTGATAGACAATCGTTGCAACTTGATTGTGCCTATTCGTGTACTCTGTTTGTGTGAGGACTCTGCACCCTGCTGTGATATGTTGGATTGTTTCTGGTGCTTGATGGAATTGCCAACATGTGTCGCTTTCCACTGACGTGTCCTTCAGGATATGCTTCCGGTAGTTTCTGTTGTTTACAACTTGATGTTGTATAGCCACCAGGAACCCTTCGGTCTCGGGGAAGAGTGATCCGCTTGTTAGCCATACATTGGAGGCAGTCTTATCCACATGGTCCGATTGCAGATCATTGTAGTGCCTTCCGGATAGGACGTTCTTGCCCCAAGCTTCTTCTCTCGGCTCCATCATTCCAATTTCGATGTTCTGAGTAGAGAGGACTAGGGCTGTGTACTTCTTTTACTCTGGTTTATCGCTTGATGAAGGGGTCCTTTGCCCTGATGGAAGTATTTTCTAAGGCTGTTGATTTATTTGTCTCGGTGTCAAAGGAGATCAATCATTCCCGTTCTTCCTTTTGCACGTCCAATGGTCAGCCTTTCTATTGCTGACTTCGGGTGCTGCTGGCAATGTTTAGAGAGGATTGTGCTTGTATTGCGCATTATTTTCTCAAGCTCTGTTGGGGTCCACTTGATGATTCCGAAGGAGTACGTGAGGACTGGAACTGCGTATGTGTTGATAGCCCGAGTGATGTTGCGAGCGTTGAGTTTGGTCTTTATTAGTCTCCTCAGCATTAGGTTGTATTTGATGGCTAGATTGTTTCTGATTTCTTTGTGTTCTAGGCGTTGTGCTTGAAGCATACCAAGGTACTTATAGACTTCTCCTTCTTCCAAAGCTGCGATCTGTTCTCCTGTTTTCATTTGGTAGCTACGTGCATTATGCCGTCCTTGGTTCATATCTTGTGTCTTGCATTTCCGTAGTGCGAATTCCATCCCGATGTCACTGCTGAAGCCATCGGTGATCCAGAGTAGTTGATGGAGTTGGTTCTGCGACGATGCGTACAGCTTTATGTCATCCATGTACATCAGGTGGGAGAGTTTGTACTTGTTGTTTTTGTTGCATTTGATGATAAACCCATACTTTCTTTCGTTGAGCATGATTGATAGCGGGTTAAGTGCTAGACAGAACCATAATCTCCCTGGAAGATGCCTCTCCTTATGTGGATGGGTTTGGTCGTTATGTTCTCGACTTTGATTGTAGTCTACCATCCAGTCATGGCTGCTTTAAGGAAGTTGATGATTACAGGACTTACTCTGTAGATCTCAAGGACCTGTATCAACCAGCTGTGGGGTACGGAATTCTAGGCTTTACGGTAATCGATGTATGCTGCGTACATTTTGCGGTGCATCTTGAAAGCTTGCTCCATTACAACAGCGCCGATGATGAGCTGTTCTTTGCAACCTCTGCAGTCCAGTGGTAATCCTTTTGCTGTTCTGCCATAACTGCTTGTACTTCTATGTGCCTCATTATCTGATTGGCGATGCACGCTGTTAGGATCTTATACAGCGTAGGTAGACACGCTATTGGTCGATAGTTGGCTGGATTTCTTGTGTCTTCATCTTTAGCCTTTAGTATTGTTACTCCCTGGATGAGGAAATCCGGGATTAGCGCTGACTTTTGGATCATTATTATTGCTATTAATATTATCATTACTATTATTATTAATATATACACTGGTCAACAAAAAGTTAGGGTATTGCATTTTCGAAGGGAAAACGTGGTGATATGCAAATTTAGAGAGTACTGGAGATCGGTTATCAGGGTGGATAGCTACGTAATACGTAAATTAGCGTGTCATGACAACACAGCAAGTGGCATGCGAATTCCGATAAAAGTTTCCTGCGAACGTGGAAAATGAGTCGCTTCACCGGTTGGTCTAGAAGTTTGCTGACTTTATTGTCTTGAATGTGACATTAACCTGATATGATGTCCAGACGTTGTTTAAGCATTGACAGCAGAAATAGGGTTGTTGGAATGTTACAAGCATGTGTGTAGCTTTTGCTTTAAGAGTTTTATAAAAAATTAGTAAGTCGGCCACACACAAGATTTCTATGGCATGTAAATGTTGCAGATCTACTCGGAGTGGTCGCCCAAGAATAACCACTAGGAGGCAAGATCGCTATCTGACAGTAAGTGCTCGAAAAAGGCCTAGTATCCCCAGCAGCCAAATTCGGGAATCACTTCGAACTGCTTCTAGTGTCACAGTATGTACTCAAAAGGTACGAAACCATCTTCAGAACAAGGATGCCGCTGAGATGTATAGCATTGACATCAGCTCACCGTCATCAAAGATGTGCTTTGGTCCAACAGTACATGTCATGGAATACAGAGTGGCAACATGTAATTTTCACAGACGAATCTCATTTCGCTCTTTATCCTGATTCTCGATAAGGACAACTGTGGAGGAGATCCAACACATGAATGTAACTACACTATAAGCAGCCCGTCCACCCTTATCAGCGGCGATCAGATCTGATATGGGCAAAATGTGTTTTAATGGCCTTACTTCCAGGTATGTTTGTTAAGGCAACATGAAATGGTCAGTGTACCGAAACGAGATCGTGGTGCCTATTATGACTATGTTTCACGTTACTAATGGACATGCATTCCGTTTTCTCGATGACAATGCATTCAGCCAAAGTCCTGAAGGTGCTTCAGGAGCTGGAAAATCTTGTGATTGAATCGTTACATCTGCTTCCGAGTAATCCCGAACTTAAACGTCTGGATAACCACGTTCCATGTCCCAGTACTCTGGCAGACCTCCGTGACGTGTTGCCTGCAATATGGGACGAGCTGCCCAGATACCATTTAAAATGTCATTGCAAGTATGTCTCGTAGGTTTCAAAGCATTCTTGGGCACAGAGGTGTGTTACCAGTTACTGAAATCCAGAGCTATGGATATTCTCCGAATTTCAAACCGCTTTGTCTATATGAGGGTCATAACAAAAGTTCTGCATATGTTAATCTAAAATGGAAGCGGATGATGCCACTGGGGCATTAATTGCGTCCTGTCCACGTCAGACTGTCAGCCACGCAGTGGTGTCTGAACGATGCGCTATCATTTGCTGTGTGAACGTAGGAGGGCTTGGAAATTGAAGCCTGCAGCTCCTCAGGTCGAGTCACAGCGTTAGACCAGCGCTGGCACGTGAAAATAGAAACTCTGCGGGGAAAAACTCCGACACAGATCCACACTGCCTTGCAAGAACTTTGCGGAGGAAGAAACTCTTGATCGAAGTACAATTTGATTTCTGAGGACATAGTTGAGACCAAAAATTCGTCAAAATTGCCCCAACTTGTTGGAAGGAGAAGCGAATTTGCTGCAAACAACGCATCGTGTCATGGTGCAGTATCGGCACGGGGACTTTTGTTGAAATATGGCTGGGAAATTTTATCTCACCCACCGTACAGCCCTGATCTCAGTCCACCCGACTCTGATCTTTTCCCAAAGATAAAAAAACTGCCATTTTTTTACCTTTGGGAAAAGATCAAAGTCGAATTTTTTGCCAATTTTTTTGTGGCATCTGCTACGAATCGCTGGACAAACTGCCATTGGACGTGACCCGAGTAATACGACAGCTGAACAAAAATAGCCTACTACGGGGCATCCAGGACCAACCTCACCGCTGGCAAGCTGTCATTAGCAGCGGAGGGGAGTATATGTTGAACAGCAATAAGGTAAGTTTTCTCCGTTAAATCACACTTTTCTCAAAAACGGACAGGGTGCAGAACTTTTCTTATAACCCCCGTATTGCAGTGCTATTTTGTTGTGTGCAGGAATTGCATCATAAATTGTTTTTGTAAACGCACTCTTTATCGTTTGTGCTACGTTGACTCATTGATGTTATTTCAATGCGTATTACTCGAGTCAGATGCACACATCCTTCATTTCAAGCAATATCGCTAACTTTTGATAACCAGTATGTTACTCAGATTTAGACAAACGTAAGAAAAGAGCCTGACCCCGATGAAATGTGATGGGGCTACGAAAGTCTATTTGCGCATGCGCAAGCTGAAATCTGACAGCAAGATCAAGATAAAATCTGATTCGCAAGTGTGTTAAGAAGGAGGATTGGTATCTTTCTTCTAGGATGTCTACAGATTACATCCCGCCGCTTTATACACCATTTCAAAGCTCTCGTCAAAAGCAGGTAAGGTCAAGAGGAAGCCAAATTTGGTTACGACGCACCGTTTTCTTAGCATCAAAATTGCATTTCGCAATGGCTTTTATCACGTTTAGCATCAGGTTATCATAATTTACGAAGATTAAAATGAAATATTGTTACATTTACGTAACGCGTGATAAAATAGCGTTTAGAGATAGTTTAGTAAAATGAGTAACAATGAAATTAACTATTGCTGCGTCTTTTCATGAGACCGCATTCGAAACATAGATTTCAATAATAGTTTGACTACTTCCGATACACAGTTTTGTTACGTCGAAATTTTATGCATGGTAATATTGTGGGAAAACATATACGTGCTTGTTTGTATGATTCATACGCTCTCCTTCTTGCGCTTATTCATAATACTGCCGACAGATGCCGCTCCAGTAATTTTTTTTTCTTTTTTGTTGGAGGTTTAACGACCACCGTGAGCAACTCAATGGGCTATAAGCAGTCGCCCGTCCCTAATTTAGGGTCACTGGTTCCAGGGAAGGGAGAGAGCCAGTGCCGTAAGACAAACACAACATACATGACTCACCGGGATTCGAACCCGGACCCCGTTCGGACGAATGATCAGAGGCCATCGTCTAGACCACTGCGCCACCGGGGCGGCCAGTAATTTTCCATTCTTGCAGTAAAATACGTGCGAGCTTGTAAAAATCATGTAAGTACTTCTTTTTTTTTTTTTTTTGTTTGGAGGTTTAACGACCACCGTGAGCAACTCAATGGGCTATAAGCAGTCGCCCGTCCCTAATTTAGGGTCACAGGTTCCAGGTAAGGGAGAGAGCCAGTGCCGTAAGACAAACACAACATCCATGCCTGACCGGGATTCGAACCCGGACCCCTTACGGACGAATGATCAGAGGCCAACGCCTTAGACCACTGCGCCACCGGGGCGGCAAGTACTTCTTTGAGTGAGACATACGAACTCCATGTATTCATTTGTAAACCGGCCAACAGAAAGTCCCTCAGACCATCTACCCACTACACGACCACGTCGCTTAATTCCTTTAAGCACCCCGCCCAATATCTTGACGGCCGAATCGGTAGCGCACGTGACTATCGCGTAAAAATCCAGGGTTCGAAACTAGTTTCTTCCAGGCAGTATCGCTGCTTTTTCGAAAATAAATACACTCGATATTTCCAAAAAAAAGGCTTGGAAAAAAAAATTATCTCAGAATTAAAAGTTGCTTTATCAGAATCGACGAGAACCACGTGAGAGGTGACGTAACAAAAAACTGGTGGACACTGAGGGCCGTTTGCCAGCAAAGTTTCTTCGCGAACGCCAAGGGGAAAACCGTGGCCAACGAGATTCTGAAGGCCCGTGCAGCTTTTTGTGACGTCAGCAGAGCCGTCCCTCGTTACACAGAGCACTGCGATTTTTCGGAAGATTATTACTTCTCTGCGCTAAAAGTTTGGCTCATGGATCAACAGGAAAACAAATGTGTAAACATAGACTTTTTAAGTTAACAGATGAAACTGATAATGTCGCTAAATCTGTTCAGTCCTGCAAGGTTTACATGATTACTTTTACGTTCGAAATTCGAAGAATCTCGATTAGCTCTAACTACAACCAAACACGTAAACTAAAGTGATACACACGACAAAGCACATATTTATGTGAAATCAATATATATATATATATATACCTAATTACTTAAAGTAGCAAATAAATATTTTTTATCAAAATATATAGCAATTAAACTAAATCTCTTTAAAATAACTTTTTTGGAAGTTTAATAGGTCTCTGAAAATTTAAATAACTTATGGTCTCTTGGCGTATGATCAAAACAAACTTTTTGGAGCTCTAAATATTCTGACCTTTGTTCCAAAAAGACATGGTTTCAATAACAAGAAAGTTATTTTTGAATTTCCATTTTACAGTTGAATTACTGGCACTAAAATCTTTTCACTTTTATTTCACCAGAAGCATTAAATTTGTGGTCAGCTAAAACTTTAGTGTAATTGTTCAAGCATATGTTTGCAAATATTCTAAAAATTTTGATTAAAAAATAAGAAAATCCCCTTTCACACTGAATGCCTTTGCTACAAAAAGAGATGTCTTTACTTTTCTCCAAAAACATTTTAGTTAGCTGTAGAACTATGGAATGCTGAGCATTGGATTTCAAAAAGCAAATCTTCATACTTTTTGGAGAGAAGTTTCTGGAAGATCACGTATGCTACTGAAATAGTATTAACTGCTTCAGGCGACGGATATTTCAAGCCACCTCGGTTAAGCAAGTTATATACTTCATCATTTGTTAATGTTTCTTTACGTCATCACCAGTGATTTGGATATTTTCTTCCTTGGGTAAGGAAAAAACCGATCTGCATTCAGGACATCTAATATCGAGTTTATGAATGCAGTAACCTGCTATGTAAATCAAAACGGCTGAGTCATCTCTGCAAATCATATGAACATGAATTTCTTCCAGTATATTGAAAAACGGTGTTGTATCTATTTCCGTTTCACATGGTCCTGAAACAGATGAAAACAAAACTTTTACAGGAATATTTCCTAAACTGTTTGAGCTCAGTCGGAGAATACTTTTTATTCGCAGTTTCCTCTCCGATTCTAAAATTCGCTGTACAGAGATGATAATTTCCGCCGCTCATTTGACGGCACTGCCCAAATCCAGTTTGAAACTTTGCAGTAAGTACATATTTAGCTCCCTGTTCCCGTAAATATTTCGTCATCTTAACCATCGTACGTGAAGTATATTTTAAGGCGAAAAATGTTTTTTCACTTAGTGTTCCTGACTTGGTTTCTGTTTCAAACCTGCCATTTTTCTAACCACTGTACGAAATTTTCTAAAAAAACAAGACGTTCATCATCAGAAGATTCGAAAGGAGAGCTGTTGCTGTTTCTAGTAAATATACCTTTACAACGGTGACTTACATTTATAATGTCCCACCATTTTTAGCACGTCTTTTGTAAAAAAAGATCGTGCTTATGTTATCGGTTTGTCCGTCCGCCTGTACCCACGATATCTCTGGGACTATTAGTCCAATTTAAAAATTCTTTTTGCATTGGGAAGCTTGAAATATGAGAATGATGATCCTTTATTTCGTTTTTTTACGATGTACAATTTCGCCGCTAGAGGGCGTAAATGCAGATCATGTCGAATTCAAAATTGCGTTTTATTCAACATATTTGCATCTAAACATCCGATTGAAAAAATTATTTTATCTTTCGATTCCATTTATGTCGAAGAGTATTTTAGATATAGTTAATTTTTCAAATTGCGCATAGATTTTCCGCTAGGGGGCGTAAAAGTAACTTACATTTTCCCCGATAACTCTTCTTCTAAAACTTCGATTTGAAAAATTTTGTCTTCAGCGGATACACTTCCTGGCGGAAACTCTTTTGCATATAATTTCTAATTTTTGGAAATAAATACTTTGGCCACCAGGGGGCGTAAGAGTTAAATTTTGCTTCTGAAGTATTTGTCATAAAATCTGAGCTTCTAAAATATCGATTGAAAAAATTCTTTCGTGGACTAATGCCACTCACATCGATAAACGTTTTCGGAATATTTTCTTCTGAAAATATTCCACAGAGTCGCGGCCAGGGGGCGTAAATATATTTCTTATTTTTGTCAATAGCTGTACTTCTAGGAGTCCGATTTAAAAAAATCCTTCTTTGTTGGATAATGTTTTCATTGTGACATGTTTTTCATATAATTTCAAAATTTTCAAGTAATTCATAGACTTTCCGCTAGAGGGCGTAGAGGTAAATTGCGTTCCCCCTATATCTCTGCTTCTAAATCTCCGATTTGAAAAATTCTTTCAGCACAGGATACAGCTCCTGATGGGAAATCGTTTGCATATAATTTCTATTTTTTGTAAAAAAAAGTGCTTTGGCCATCAGGGGGCTTAAATCTTAATTTCCGCTTCTAATGTATTTGCAGCAAAATATGAGCTTCTAAATTCTCGATTGAAAAAAACGTCATTTGTAGACTGATACTACTCACGTCGACAAACCTTTTAGAAACATTTTCTTCTTAAAATAATGCATGGCTTCTACGCCAGGGGGCGTAGATGTATATCTTATTTTTGTCAATATCTCTACTTCGAGGTGTCCGATTTGGAAAAGTCCTTCTTTGTTGGATAGTGTTTCCAGTGTGACATATTTTTCATATAATTTCAAAATTTTCAAGTAATTCATAGACTTTCCTCTAGGGACCGTTAAGGTAAATTGCTTTCCTTCTACATCTCTGTTTCTAAATCTCCGATATGAAAAATTCTTTCTGCACCGGATACAGCTCCTGATGGGTAATTCTTTGCACATAATTTCTAATTTTCGTAAACAATGGTTTGGCCACCAGGTGGCGTAAGTCTCAATTTCCGCTTCTGATGTATTTGCAGCAACCTATGAGTTTTTAAAATCTCGATTGAAAAAATGTCGTTCGTTGATCGATACTACTCATGTCGACAAACCTTTTAGGAACATTTTCGTCTTGAAATAATGCATGGTTTCTACGCCAGGGAGCGTATATGTATATTTTGTTTTTGTCAATATCTCTATTTCTAAGAGTCCGATTTGAAAAGTTCTTTCTTTGTTGGATAGTGTTTCCGATGCAAAATGGTTTTCCTATAAATTCAAAATTTTCAAATCATAGACTTTCCGCTAGGGGGCACAAAGGTAAATTGCGTTTCCTGCGTTATTTTTGCTCTTAAAACTCTGATTTGAAAAATTCTTCCTGAATCGCATACAAGACCGGATGGAAAATATTTTTCACATAAGTTCTAATGTTTGGTAAAGGACAGTTTGGCCACCAGGGGGCATAAGTATTAATATCTGCTTCTGATGTATTTGTAGCAAAATCTGTGTTCCTGAAAATTCGACTAAATTTTTTTTCTTGGACCGATACAGCTCATATGGATAAACCTTTTGAGAATACTTTCTTCCTAATATAATTCATGGTTTTCCCAACAAGGGACGTAAAGTCACATCTTTTTTCTTGTCGATATCTCTGTTTCTAAGAGTCCGATTTGAAAAATTCTTTCTGTGTTGGAGAGCATTTCCTGTGCGAAATGTTTCTCATATAAATTCATGTTTTTCTTAACGCACAAGTCTGCAACCAGAGGGCGTAAGCTCACGATTCCGTTTACAGCAATATCTGAGGGATTAAAAACCCGACTGAAAAACTTCTTTCTTCCGTCAGATAATATTTTTTACCATACCGGTTCCATTGACTTTGAATAGCTTTGATAAATATAATTTACGTCAGAACGGATTCAAAAGACATGCTAATTACACCCGAAAATTCGGTGTCATCTTTCTTGTTTAACAACAGTCAAGAATGCTGCTGTGCCTTCCCAGTTCGTGTAAGCTGAATGTTGGTTGCAACATATTTCTAAAGCTGCAGCGTTCGTTTCGTGAAATATATTTAAAGCTAGATTAACATTCTGGCGCTAAATGTTGCTGAGGTACAAGGCTTTAAATGTCAGACAATGGGAAAATTTCACCGCAGATACTTTTTCCAAATTGAAAAGCTTTCTGAGTAGGCTAAAGTGAACTTTCACGACTTCATGAAGTTTAAAAATATGTAGAGAAGGGCACTCAAAGGTTTTTTCTACATTTGTTTGTTTTAACCAGTTGTTTCTTATTGATTTAATAAGATGAACAGAATCAAAAAGTAAAAAAATATTTTTGGTTGAGTTCACTGAATTTTTAATGCGGCCCTTACACTCATCGCTTTCAGAAAGCTTCGCAAACATTTTCCTATTGACCCTATCATTATCGGAAATAATGCACGATACTGTAATCCAGCATCTTCGAGTACCTGCAGAGCCTTTTTAGTTAAACTATACAAATCTTCTGCGGTCACACAGGCACTAAACCAACTACACCTTTGAAATTTGAAAATAATGAAGATACCACGAACGTCTGAACGGTTGTTGCCTTCACGTTAGCCTTAGTTTGAGCAAATCCTGTTAAAGATCGCCCTTTAAAGGTCACCTTGATTTTAACATGAATTTGATTTTAAAATTTCTGTGTATCGGTGGTGCATCATCCAAATCTAAAAATAAATAAAACACTTCTGTTTCCATTTTATGCAAGAGTACTCCTGCATTTAAACTACAAGCATGAGACTTTATTGATATTTCCTTTAGAAAATCTGTGAAAGAGTAAATCTTATCCATTTACATCATCATGACTTGGGCCTGTAGTATGTTTTTTCCTTTGACTTGGGCCTGTAGTATGTTTTCTTCTTTGACTTAGTCCTGTAGTATGTTTTCTTCTTTGCTCGTTCGTTCTTTGGGTAGCTTCACAGTGAAGTAATACGGACAACCAGGAAAAATGCTCGGATATGCTCCATCCTTTAATCTAGGAAATCTTCTCTTAATTAGTACTACACTGCCATCTTTATCTGGCAGTTCGTCATATCTTATAATCATTGATTCTTCAAAATGTTTCTCGCACACAACAGCGCGTTTCCCTGCAACGTAATCCTTTCCAGGAATATTTCTCACCCAT
Source organism: Macrothele yani (assembly GCA_039090855.1). Lineage (NCBI taxonomy): Eukaryota > Metazoa > Arthropoda > Arachnida > Araneae > Macrothelidae > Macrothele > Macrothele yani. The sequence goes on along the minus strand of CM077018.1, from coordinate 27,249,505 downwards.
AAGGCATGTTGATCAGCACATTTCGGAAACCGGAAAACAGATGCATATTCTTTTGCCTTTTTATAATTGGATCGGCAAGCTGGGACACAACACCGATCAGGCATTTTTCAATGACTACAAAGCTTTCAACAAATGTAAAATAATAATAAAACAACCATGAGCTACGCCGAATAACAAGTTCTGTGGAAAAACAGGAAACAATGAACTTTTTCACCGTGAGCAACTCATTGGGCTATAAGCAGTCGCCGTCCATAATTTAGGGCCACTGGTTCCAAAGATGAGAGAGAGTGGGCGCCGTAAGACCAATACAACATCCGTGCCTCACCGGAATTCGAACCCAAATTCCATCAAGGACGAATTATCAGTAGCCATCGCTTAGACCACTGTGCCACCGGGGTGGCAAACAATGCACTTCCGCGACTTTAAGCAGACTGAAGAATGCGCCGAAGATAAGACTAAAGCGATTAGAAGGGACGGTGGTCGCGACGTACCAGCTCTCCCCAAACCAGCTGTCCTAGCCTTCATTTATCTCGTTGGCCACAAAGAAACGCATCTATGACGCTACTGTCTAAACACCAATCATGCGCCGGAGAGTCTGCATCCACATAAAAATTGCTACCTTCCGTAGGAACAGGTATAAAACGCTTACGCAGTCGGCTGTCGATCAAGGGTCAGCGCCATGTATTTGAGACGACCACGCTATTGGTCAACTCCTGACGCTCAATTAAATACGAACTAGGTAGATTCATTGCCTGTCACGTGACACAAGTGCTTCCGTTAACCATTTCCGTAACACTGAAATATTTTGCATGGGATTTTCTTTAGTGCAGTGGGGAAACTACATAGCATTAAACGTTTTACGAAATTCAAGACTTATAATTTGGAGTATGAGAAAAAATAAAACATTTCACGAAGTATCAGCATTATTAAAAGACAGATATACTGTTATTCTTGAAAGGTATTGTGTTTTTATAAGGAAACGAACGTTTCCCTTTGTATTTAAATACACTGCTGGCCACCCAAATTACAACACCAAGAAGGAAGCATCCGATTGGCCTGAAATTCGCAGCATGCGTCACCCGCGAGAGGACATGCAAATGATTAGCATTGCAGTTCATATGCAAATCATGTGCGCCCGGCACGCCACCGAGAAGCACTATAATAAGGGTGCACAGAAGGCAAGGTTTAAGTAGTGGAAGTGTGTTGTGCTGCTGGACCTGTGCGTGGGAAGCTTCATGATGCCTCGTCACAGAAGAAGGCAGTCATTACAGCACGTTTCGAGTTCGACACAGGACGAATAGTGGCTTATTGCGACAGCGGTTTATCGTACCGAGACATCGGCGACCATGTGGGACGACATCCAGCCACAGTGAGGCGAGTATGGATTCGGTGGGTGCAGGAGGGACGGTCGGACCAACGTGAGCGATTACCGCAGCCGCGGCACATCACCGAACGAGAGGACCGGCATGTTTTGCAGTGGGCCTTGACGGCTCACACCGCCACATCACGAAAGTTAGCGCAAGAATTAGAGTGTGCTGCGCACCAACCTGTGTCAGCACGTACCGTTCAACGTCGTCTGCAGGAGCGGGGACTTGTCGCACGGCACCCATTGCTCCGATTACCATTGACGTTACACCACCGGCGAGTGCGGCGGCAGTGGGCCATTGAACGCCTTACCTGGACTACGGAATGGCACGACATTGTCTTCTCCGACGAATCCCGCTTCGGCCAGCAACACCACGATGGTCGGATCCGCGTGTGGCGGTACCGCGGCGAGAGTATCGCCATACCGGTTGGTCGCCTGGCGTTATGGTTTGGGGCGCAATTGGATATGACACCCGGACCCCTCTTGTAGGCATCGCCGGTACACTCAACAGCCACCGCTACATCTCCGACGTTTTGGAGCCTGTAGTCTTCCCTTACCTGAAGGACCTGCCAGCGGCCACGTTTCAACAGGACAATGCGTGCCCGCAGGTGACACGCATAGTGCAACAATTCTTCACGGCCCACCAGGTGTCACTGCTGCCGTGGCCCGCCTGTTCTCCCGATTTGTCGCCCATCGAACACGTCTGGTCACTGATAGGCAACCGAGTGGCCGGGCAAGCACCACCCGCGGCTAAGCGTGATGAACTGTGGCAACGTGTGAAAGCAGCCTGGACTGACATACCCCAAGCCTACATCCATAGCCTCTTTCGTTCGATGCCGCGGCGTGTAGCAGCCGTTATTGCCAGCCATGGGGGCCACACGAACTATTGATGTCTGCGTGTTCCGCAAGTCGCACGAGCCTGTAAGCTCAATCGTTTCATCTTTGTATCTGTTGTTATGTGTCCAGTAAATCTGGCTTTTCTATCTCGTGTCCTTCTTGGTGTTGCATTTTGGGTGGCCAGCAGTGTATAATAAAATCAGTGTTTTTGTGAAGAAAGAAAAAAATATTGAAGGGGAACAAAAACTACGGTTTTTGAGGACATATTAACGTGGAGGTGTCCAGATCAATACAATGTAACATATGATATGAGTAAAATGTCCGCTATCGATGTACAAATAATTATATTGATGCATGTACATCGGATGTGTTGAATTAGAAACGGCTTCTGAATGGTATTTCCCATTTATATGATATCAGGATGCACCAACTCTGGATTAGCGGGACAGGAACAGTTTAAAGGATTTCGTCTTACATTTTAGCATTAAGTGAGGGCTACTTCATACATCAATTTCCAGTACACACTGGCCCCATTTATAAATATCATTAGGTATGTAACATACGTTACAAGTAAGGTTTGGCGAAAATCACGCCATCGAAATGAATTCCCCCTGGAAGTAGAGAATTACATTGCTGTTAGTAGCGCACGGTGGTCTTAGTCGCAGACTGTGCGGTGCAAAACTGTTGCAAGATTTTATTACACCCATTTTCTCCACTGAAATTTCTACGCAGAAACGTGTCTTGTAACAGTTGTACCACACAAATGGATCCTGCCATTATGATTTTGAAATTATGTAGAAACAAGCAAACATAAAAAAAGAATCTGCGTAAAACGTTACACTTTTCTGAGTGTATAACGAAGTAAATTTCTCCGTCATTTTTGTCCACGCCGGGGCTCGAACCCGGGTCCCGTCATTCCGGAATAAGTGGCCTTGGGTTCGAATCCCGGCGTAGACCAAAAATGACGGAGAAATTTACTTCGTTATAATGGCGCCCGAACTATCCGGATGACCCGGCCGTTCAAAATCTCGCATTGGTGTGATGTTATTTCCACACCGCGAGACAGGAAAAATCAGAGAATTCCTTCTCCAGCGCTTCGAAAAATAAAAATGTGTGATGTTGTATTCCACACAGCAGATTGACTGGGAGTTCTCAAGTGCACGTTCTACAGTGGATGGCTGCCTGCAACGATTCATGGTCACGGCTGACCCGTGGGCCATGCCCCCGGCCCTCTTTCGGGGGGGAGATGTGACGTACCTGCCAGTAGGACGCACACGACATAAAGGCAGATAGCAATCAGAATAAATGTCTGCGTAGCTCAGTTGGTAGAGCGACTTGTTCTGGAATAAGCGGCCTCGGGTTCGAATCCCGGCGTAGACCAAAAGTGACGGAGAAATTTACTTCGTTATAAGTGTCATTAGTAAATATACATAAATACCATGTAGACTAGCAGAAGATGCAAAAAGGTTTTCTTTTCTCAAACTGAAAAACGGCGGTAATGAAAATGCCTGGCATTAACACCCAAGAAAATTATTAAAATACAGATTTACTGTTTTGTTCGCACAAATTAAACAGTGAATTACTTTCGTACAAAAATGAATTCAATAATTTCGCGTCAGTTCTTACATCTTCCTCTGAAAAAAGATAGCCGGCCCGATGGCGCCGTGGTCTACGCGATGGCTTCTGATCATTTGTCCGAAAGGGGTCCGGGTTCGAATCCCGGTGAGGCATGGATGTTTTGTTGGTTTTATGGCTCTGTTTCTCTCCCTTCCCTGGAACCAGTGACCCTACATTAAGGAGGGTGATTGCTTACAGTCCATTGAGTTGCTCACGGTGGTGGTTAAACCTCTAATAAAAAAAAAAATAGGCGGGGAAACTGGATTAGTGTTTTTAACTGCATGCAGCAGGACTGCTAACTAAGTAGGCAGCTTTCTTTGCAGCATAGAACTTGACTACAATGTTTTGTTACAAACAGAAAACCCACAAGTCTCTTGAAGACTTAATTTACAACTAAATCACCGTGAAGATCATTTTGGAAGTTGATATACAGTATGCACATGACATACAATAAAGAGCAATTGAATTAGAGATACCTGTCTAGTAACATGTAGCACCACCTTTCGCGCTGATGGCGGCGACGATTCGTCTCAGCATGGACTCTACAAGACACCGGAAGTGTTGGGAAGCCATAAGGATCCACGACTCCTGAACAAGCTCCCACAGTTCACGAAGATTTGATGGAGGGGGTCAGAGCCTCGAACATCTCTCTCGATGGCATCAAAGATGTGCTCGATGGGATTGAGGTCAGGTGACCTACCTGGCCAAGGAAGCGAGGTCACGTCGGTGGAGTGTTCATCGAATCATTCGGATACAATTCGGGAGCGATGGCATGGTGCAATGTCTTGTTGCAGGATGAGGTCCCCAGTGGGATCTTGAAAACGCACAAATGGAAGCAAAGAGTCGTCCAGGATATCCCGGTAACGTTGACCTGTGAAGGACGATGTCACACGTACCAGGGGTCCCATTTCAGTCCACGTAAACAGTCCCCAGACGAGAATGCCACCCCCACCAGCTTGAAGAGTAGCCTGCTGGCAAGAAGGATCCATCGCTTCATGTGATTTGCGCCGTACTCGTATCCTGCCATGCGCATGTACCAACGTGAATCTCGACTCATCAGTCCAGGCAACATTTTTCCACATGTCTAGGGTCCAGTGGCAATGTTCCCGCGCCCATGCTAATCTTTTAACCCTGTGGTGTGCGGTCAGTAGCGGTACCCTCGTGGGACGATGGCTTCAGTACCCCATAAGGAGGAAATGGTTTCGGATGGTGTGGCTGCTTAGACGTTTTTGTGCACCAGCGTTAAATTGCCGAGTGATTTATTGCACTGTGGCCGCCGTCTATCCACTGTTACAATGCGAGCTAGCCGACGATTACCCGCTCATCCACACGTTGTTGTCCACGGCAGTTGACCCTTGCAGGGATGGTTGTACCGGATTCGATGTACTTACGGTGCACTCGTGACACAGTGGCTCATGAAGATCCCAGTGCCTGCACGACTTCTGAGATGGAGTGACCGCACTCTCGGTCTTGATTGAATATCGGAGTTATTCAGTTCTCTCTTGTCAGTAAGTAAGTAGTTCATGTTCATAGATTTTGGTAGCTATCGCGAGTGTTCGTTGATTGTTGTGCTGAGTGGAAATTCCTCGTCGAGTCGTTCGTGTTACGTATTGTTACAATGTTGTTGAATAATATATATCTTGGTCCAGAATCTCATACTTGTTTATCATAGTTTCCAGCTGACTGCAAAGAATAAGTTGTGCTCGTTAAACAAGATCGTCTATATTAAAGCAGCTGAAGAAATAAAAAAACGGTTGGCTTTAAATGATTCTATATTTAAGGATACGACATTCATTGATCCAAAAAATTGCAGCACTGGCTCTCTCCCTTCACTGGAGCCAGTGGCCCTAAATTAGGGACGGGCGACTGCTTATAGCCCATTGAGTTGCTCACGGTGGTCGTTAAACCTCCTATCAACCAACCAACCAACCAAAAAATTGCTTTCGAAGCAGACGGAAGATAAAAAATACAAGATTTGACTTGACTTGCAAGTAAATTTACAGGTTTTGATGTAACTGCTTTATTTGTAGATTGGAGTAGTATATCAGTTACGATCAGAAGCAAGAACTGAAATCTTATGAACTGAATATATTGTGGGTAAAAATAGGAAAACTTAAGAGCTTCAATGATGAACTGTTGTTTCCCAATCTTAGCATCCTAGCAAAAAATGTAATGAGTTTACCCCATTCAAATGCTGGAGCAGAAAGGCAAATGTGGAGAATCATTGTTACTGCACAACAGCCACAATATCTATGGAAAAAATCATCTTCATAATTATTCAGATTGTATTATATGATAAAAGTAATACAATTTCTGTATGAAATGTATGTTATAGAAAATGTTTGTCTAGTAATATTTTACATTCCTCACTATGTTGTTTGTTAATGTTTTATATTATTTCTAATGTTTTATATTCCTTTACTCTTATTTATTATGCATAATTTTCTGACAATTTATTTTATGTCTTTCAAAATTAAACAACTTGAAACATATGAAACGTTCAATGTGTGTTTTTATCTATCTAAAAAAAAAGGTTGTCTTTTTTTTTTTTTGCTCTAATACCATTTATGTGGTTTTTCGAATTAATAAATCAATGTGAAATCAATAATTATTTTAAATATTTAAGTGAAAAACAAGTTAACTGTTAATTTATGTAACCGCATGTAATGCAGGAAAGTAATTTATCATTTGGAAGAAATCCAATAGATGGCTCCACTAATTGTGGAAATTTAAATTGAAAAAGGGAATTTTTCGTCTGCAAAGTGGGAAATCGGACTTTGGCAGCACTGCCTTCGTTTCAACAGAGCAAAACTTGACGCGGTCGCCGCAGCGTAGGCCTGTTGCAGCTTCTGTTCACAGCGTCGTAGTTGCAAGTAAATTTTACAGTGAAATTCTTTAAAAAGCATTTCGATTCTGAAAGTTTTTCACCATTTGCTATGCAGTTGCATACCTTAAAATCCGCACGTCTCACTTTTTCAAAATCCTTCAGCGGTGAAATAATTCAGGACCCTAAACTACACATTTATCGGTCAAATGCTTTCTCACAGTGGTCGCATGTTAATCTGTTTGCATTTACATTAATTACGTTAGGTAACTATTGTAATGAAACCATCCGGATGAAAAATTTTATTATGCTTATTTGAATAATTTTTCATGCCGAATCTTTTTACCAAGCTTGGGTTAGCCATGCCAAGAGATGATGAAAGATAAAACTTACCAATAATCCGAACAAGTTAGTAAAATCATGCAATTCATTGATTATGATACGCTTTCCAACATACCAGAAATCATTACTCAAGGTATGAGGATAATAGCTATGGAAAAAACCTCGCTCCTGTGCCCTGACCTTTGACCCCATTTCGATGATATTAAACCAAATTGGTTCAGCATACCTCCGGGACAGCATACTAAAGTTTTGTCGCAGAAGCATTTTTAGTCAGGTTGCGAGGATAATGGCTGTGGAATAAATCTCGCACCTGTGCCCTGATCTTTCACCCTATTTCCATTATATCAAACAGAACCGATTCAGTATACCTCCGGAACAACATGATAAAGTTTTGTCGTAATCGAAGCATTTTTAGTCAAGCTATTTAATAATGGCTGTGGAATAAATCTCGCTCCTGTGCCCTGACCTTTGACCCCATTTCGATTATTTTAAACAGAAACGGTTGAGTGCATTTTCGGAACAACATGATAAAATTTTGTCGCAATCGAAGCATTTTTACGTACGTTATGAAGCATAAGGTCGATGGAATGGATCCCGCTTCTATGTCCTGACCTTTGACCCCATTTCGTCCAATTTTAATAGGGTTCCTTCCCAGGTTGTCCCCTACTACATACTAAAATTTCATCAAAATCCAACCATTTTACCTCGAGTTATCGTGCTGACGGACGGACAGACAGACGGACAAACCTGGAGCATATACGCTTCTTCAACCTACGAATGGAAACGCAAAAAAGATTATACACGCCGGCAATCATCCGTTGAAGATGATAAAACCGGCCCAAAATCCTCACTACAAAGAGGACAGTGCTCAACTGGGTCCCACATCTTTACACATTTGTTTATTTTTCTCTGGTACCTAATTGGTCTCCGACACTTTCCCGCGGCCCGTTTAGAGGACTACTTAAAGGATCACAAGCCTCGCTCGAGACGCTAAATTCCGGAATTCAATAGCCAACTTTTAAGAAACACTGTCTGTGTTTATTAAATGAAATTATTTGTATCTGTAAACTACTAAAACCTTTAAATAGCTTTTTGTTAATTACTTACTTTACAAGAGAAACATGCAGTAAAAGGAAACCATTGACCAATTCCGAAATAGAATTTCCAGAAAGTTCTTCTCGTAGCTTGCCTAATAGGGGCACTGTGAGAAACATATTTTTTTTGCGCTTTCCAACCGTAGGTTCCTCCAGCTTTGTCCTCCTGTCAGTCCGTCCGCACGATAACTCGGGTTCAAATGGTTCGATATCGGTGAAATTTTAGTGTATGGTAGGCGTCAACCTGGGAAGTAGTCCTATTGAAAATGGGCGAAATGGGGTCAAAGGTCAGGACATAGGAGAGGGATCCATTCCATTGACCTTATGCGTCATAACGTACGTAAAAATGCTACGATTGTATAATGAATTAGCTTTATTTACTTTCCGCTAAGCTAATTATTATGAATGATTCTCTTCCTACCAGCTAGCTAATGATATACTTGTACTAAGCTTCAAAATAATGAATTCAAAAGGGTGTTGTTACTAGTTAATTACGAACGTAAACAAAGTCTCAACGCTGGTTATTTATAGGAATCAAATAAATATTATAAACCTAACAGCCAGACAGAGGTCTGACAAAAACTATGAATTGAGAAAGACTGAACTTACTGAAAACTTCTTTATTTGAACGACTCTTGGTCAACTAAGGCACACATAACACTTGTACACAATAATGAATAATCTTTCCTCGTATTGTACACGCTCTCTCTTAACGACCACAAGCTCTCCTCATAACAACACACAAGCTCCCCTAAGTCTCGATGAACGCGCCTATATACTAGCTACCACCACGTCATGACTTACACTCATTGCCAGATCTCATTCAGCGGGTGAAATAATATTTCGTTCAGTAGGAAGATAATTTACATAGTAAAATAAAATAACCAGAGATAGTAAAATCAAAAGGAAAGTGAATATAGAGTATACGTTACAATTGCGACAAAACTTTACCATGTCGTTCCGGAGACATACTGAACCAATTTTGTTGAATAACACCGAAATGGGGTGAACGGTCAGGGCACAGGAGCGAGATTTATTCCACAGCCATTATTCTCATAACTTCAGTAATGATTTCTGGTATGTTGGAAAGCGTATCATAAACAATTTATTGCATGATTTTACTAACTTGTTTTATATTTTGACATAGCAAAAAGTTAATAGCATAGATTTCCATTATGAGTATAAGAAACCATTGACCAACTCCGAAATATATCTGTCAAAATGTACTGCGTGTAACTATGGAAGAGAAGTCCTGTGGTCAAGGTAAAAAAAAAAAAGAAAACATGGCCCAGATTTCCATTATGTCTTATTTCAAAATTATTTTTAATTTCTTTTCACAGAGAAGCATGGAAGTACGCACAGATATTTTTGATATGTGAAATCATTTATAGAAAAATTCCGTCAGATCTCGTGTAACTGAATATGTAAACTCATTTTGCTTTCATGTTATACTGGTCACATCAACATAAACAATATTTTGGTCACAAGTCAGGATAAAGCCAAATGTTAGGCAACTGTTGTGTTATAGTTACATTCAAAACTGACCGATAATTAATAATGTTTCTCTACCCAAGGATTTCGTTTTCAGTTCATCTTTCTCAGTTGCTACAGATGCCGACAATTTTGAAGTAAGCAAATACATTTCAAATTCCCTTGAATAAATATAGAGCTATACGATCATTTCCGTGAACCATAAATCAATAATTCTCAGCCTGTGGGGCGCGGACTTCTAAAGGGGTCGAGCAATATCTAAAGAGGGGCGCGAAAAAAAGTGGAAATCGAAGGAAAAACTATTTAATGAAACAACAACCACAAAAAGAAAAAAAAAACATAAAATACATTCTGAAAATAAAAATAAATACCTCTCCCGTGGCAATAAATGTACGCACATCATAACCGTGGTTGTTATAAACGGTAAGAAAAGCGGACTCTTCGCGTTTGTAAGGAAACCTATTTAATAAACAAAGTACTCAACTTGATCTCTAGGTTACAACAAAAATCGGTACAAAAACTACAACAACATGTCGAGATATGCTTGAAAGCATTTCTCCTCCCAAAACCCGGAGGCAATAAATTTACATACACCCAGCTCTCGGCAGACGTTGCTCGGTTGGACTTGTAAATTTTTGCAGCTTTGTGTCTTGCGCAGTCGGCAATATGGAGACGAAGGGCAGTATGATATATGGTGCAGTCTCTGCGTTGCTCAAAACTCGAAAACATGGCATGACAGAGGTTAGAGCTGCAAGTAGGCAATAAAACCCTCCAGAAACGACTAAATGGATCAGCTATGTGGTAGGTTGTTCGGGAATGGTGTTTGAACAAGTCTACTGTCAGTAGGGAACCGGTCCCATTGCGCTTGGATGCAGAAAAGGTAGACCGCCAATGACTGCTGCCCGAGAAAATCGAACTTTGCGTCGCCTTGTCATGAAATACCGACCTAGTACGTTCTTGGAATCTAAAGAACTGGGAAGTGAACCCAAAGACCTACCTGTATCTCGACGAACCCAAAGACCGACCTGTATCTCGACAGAAATAGGCTACAAGACATGGGCTACGGCTGTTACATGAGTAAGCGAAAGCCCATGTTGACGCCAGTTCAGAGGAAGATACGATTTGTATTGGCCACGGACCACGTTTCGTGGATGGAGGCTCAATTGCGGAGGGTGAATTGGTCTGACGAAAAACACAGTCCTATACGGAAATATAGGACGGAGAGTCATCCGCCGGCCGAATGAAGGACTGGCCCGAAAGTGCGTGAAGCAAAAAGGCAATTCCCCAGACATTGTGCAAGTGTGGGAGTGTTTTGGCTTTTCTGTCATTGGTGATTTGGTACCGTATGATGGGACTGTTAATGCACAACGCTACCAGGCAATTTTGCAACAACATTTCCTGCTTTCCGTGGCCCACCTTCAAACACAGGGAGATGCAATCATCCAGCAAGATCTTGACAAGTCGCATACTTCACAATCTACCACTGCTTGGAGTTGCCAAAATCGGATTCAGGTCATGCACTAGGTCTTAAATTTACTCGATCTCAACACAACCGAGTACCAGTGGCGTATCATTTAGAAAGAGGTGCGAAAACGTAAGTCTCAGGAGAAAATACTGAATACGGTTTTTCAAAAGCGTGGGCCAACATTCCACAAGAAGTTTGTCGTGCCTACGTCGAATCTATGCCTAGGCGAACTGCACACATGGATGCTACAAAACAAAGATCCACGAAGTGGTTATTGTGAACGAGAGCTTGGTGCGCGTAGATTTATTGCCATTGAGTTTTGGGAGGAATAATGATTCCAGGGAGATCTCAAGATACCTGTTACAATTTTTGTACCGATTGGTTTTGTGAACCATAGCTCAACTGAAGTACTTTGTTTATTTAACAGCTTTCCTTACAAATGCGAACGAGTCCCCTTCTGTTACCGTTTATAACAACTAAGCTTGGGGTACGCGTACATTTATTGCTACGGGGAAAGTAAAACGTCAGTAATTAATTTATTTCTGACATCCACTGTATTGAATAAACTAGTTATGGCTACGGGTGCATATCAATACTGCAACATATACCGAGCAACTAGTTAAAATTAAACAATAACCATGAATCTATAAATTAATGGCTCCCTTTGGCCTGTCTTTTAGAGCAAAGCTTTTCATAAGACGATGATATATTGGAAATTGACACCCTTATTTCTCTTTCTATATTTAGTTGAGATATATATTTTGCTTTTAGCGCAACCACTGCAGAAAACCCGATTTCTTAAAAATAAGTTGTTGGAAATGGCACAGTATACAAAAAGCTTTTGACTTCAGTGCAGAGAATTCATCATCAACACCGGTACAAAAATCCAAGAGTGATTGAGAAGCAAATTGTCTTTTGATTTCGCCACTTGACGTCAAGTCTGTAAATTGTTCCTCTTCTTCAATTCAGAGACCTCCAGGCTTATTTTGAAATGGGTTTCTAACCCACTCGTACGTTGCCTTCGGTTATAAAATAGTTTCTAAAATTATTCGTCAACATTGTCAAATGTTTTTTGATAGTTGTAAATAAAACATTGATGTGTTGCCCTTCTTCTTTGTAGGTTTTGACAAATTCATCCACATTTGGAAACATTTCTTGATTTTTGCTTTGCATAACGTCTGTGTTCCATAACTCTAGATTTCTACAAAAAGCCTTTACTTTTTCCCTCTTCTCTAAGACATGTACATTTGCTCCTTTGTGTTGAAGGTTTAATATATTTAGTTTCTTGAATATGTCCACCAAGTAGCTCAATTTCATCACAAAGAAGTGGTCTTGAAACTTCTCTGCTTCCTCGCAATTTTCCTCTTCCAAGAATATTTCTATTTCGTCTTTTAATTCGTAAACACATTGTAAACATTTACCCTGAGATAACCATCTGGTGTCACAGTAAAATAATAACGCTGAATGTTCCGCTGCCATGTCTCTGCAAAGTCCACAAAACAGTTTTGATTTTAAGGGTTTAATTTTTATATAATTCACCACGATTACAACAGTTGTTAACACAATACTTAGACCAGGACTCATTTCCTTTGCAGAAAGAGCTTCTCTGTGAATCATGCAAAGTGTCCAGATACATTGTGGAGATCTTTCCCTCACAGGGGCTTGCATACTTTTGAACTTCTAGACATTGCTCCAGCACCATCTGTGCAAATTCCGATTCATTTTTTTTACTGCATGTTTACTTCGCATATAAAATCGTCCAATAATTTGAACAATTCAGGTGCTGTTGCTCTTTTTTCTATTGGTGTGCAAAATAATAAATCTTCAACTGCTCATAATCCTTCGCAAAATCGAACATAAGTCATTAAATGGCAATCCTTGTTGTTATCTGTTGCCTCGTCAAGCTGAATTGAGAAACAAAATGTCATTAAGCTTCGACAAGAGCTCATCCTGCATGTCTTCAGATATATAGCCAATTCGCGAGCAACAGTATCATTTCGTAGAAGTATGCACTGCAACTTTTTGGAAAAATTATCTCCAAACATAGTTTTCACACTGTCAATCGCAGCTGGCAGAATAAGTTCTTCCCCAACGGTGTGAGGCTTTTGCTTCTTATTATTTGATATGCAACTTTGTAAGAAGCTATTAAAGACTCTTCATTTACAAACACAGCTTTTTTAATATTAGATTTTTACTTTTCATAAGACTATAGTTTGGCAATAAAGAACTCACGGGGTGTGTTAACATACTCTTTATTAAGTGTTTCCAAATGCGGTTACAGTTTTTCAGGTTTCATGCAACCAGCCCCCAGAATGTTCGAGCAATTAACACACAGAGACCTTTCTTCGTCATTTACTTCGCTCTTACTAAAACCAAAATATAAAAAATCTTCAGAATAGTTTCTTGATTTTAATTTTGGAACTACGCTCTTCTGTGCACTTGTTGATGTTAATGCTCCACAAACTGCAGATGCCCGCTTACATCCAATTTAACATTTTTCCATGTTTCTGTTGGAGTAAACCCTAGCAGCCTCAGTACGCTGATATAAAATCGATCACAAACACCTCTTTAATATTCATCTAAAGAAACAGATTTGCTAACTCACCTTTCTTCAAACGTTGGTTGTCTGACACACTTTTAAAGAAAAACCCCATTTAATGATAAAGAAGTAGTTACATATTTTTCACAATTATTGCGGTAGTTCATATTTGCAGTTCAAAGCTCGTAGTTTATAAAGAGTTTCATAAATATTCCACATAAACTTCACTTATGAAGAAAAAACACACACGGCATAACCACAAATCATCTTTGTCTTCGTATAAGACTCCCAAATCATGGGGGCTGGGAGAAGTAAGCGCCCTAATGTGCTCTCGCACGACGTCCCCTCCCCCATACACGAACTTTGTTGCAAAACATCTTCACACTGTTCACCACGCCCAAAATAAACACCTGGACATGGTTCACTGATGTTTACACACACTCCCACCACGGCCCAACAAGCAACACCAGACAAACCCCCGGAGTCATACAGATCCTCCGAAGAACTCGAAAGGACCCGCACACAAAGAGCCGGCGAGGTCACCTAGAACAGCGGATGCAGCCCGAAGGTACACCCGGAACGTCCATGTAGGCGGACAAATGTCCCCTTCAGAGGTGACCAAGTGACAGCAACCCGGACGGGAGACTGTCAGAGAGGACACCGGGCCGACGGGTGCACCAAGGCACTCACACGACCCATGGCAGGTGCCTCCCCGGCCTACTTCCACACGGAACCGGCACACCACAAACAGCAAATACACAACACCCTCCCTTCAGATACCATCCATTCATACCACATCATAAGAGAAAGAGCAGAGACAGAACCAAAACACTCACTCCCCCGACTCACCCAGGCTCCTGCCGTCTCGATCATCTTAGCTAACAACTTCGTCTTTCTCAGGTACATTTCGCCAGCCCCACCCACACCGGCAAATTCAAAATTCAACAGTGCCATTCGTTTGTGCTACGTTTGTGCTGGTTTGTGCCGCAAACCGTGTCGTTTGTGCTAGCATAGTTTTTGAGATATTCAAAATATAAATGGGGCGGGGGCTAGGAAAATGGTCAGCCCCCCACCCCAGCAAATTCAAAATTCAACAATGACATTCGTTTGTGCTACGTTTGTGCTGATTTGTGCCGCAAACCGTGTCGTTTGTGCTAGCTTAGTTTTTGAGATATTCAAAATATAAATTTGGGGGGGTCAGCCCCCCACCCCGGCAAATTCAAAATTTATCAATGTCATTCGTTTGTGCTACCTTTGTGCTGGTTTGTGCCCCAAACCGTGTCGTTTTTACTACCATAGTTTTTGATATATTCAAAATATAAATTGGGGGGCTGGGGAAATTTGTGAGGCCCCCACCCCGGCAAATTCAAAATCCAACAGTGCCATTCGTTTGTGCTACGTTTGTGCTGTTTTGTGCAGCAAACGTGACGTTTGTGCTAGCTTAGTTTTTGAGATATTAAAAATATAAATTGGGGGAGGGGGTGCTCAGCCCTCCACGCCGGCAAATTCAAAAATTCAACAGTGCCATTCGATTCTCCTAAGTTTGTGCTGGTTTGTGCCGCAAACCGTGTCGTTTGTCCTAGCATAGTTTTTTTTTTGTTTTTTTTTTGATTGGAGGTTTAACGACCACCGTGAGCAACTCAAATGGGCTATAAGCTGTCGCCCGTCCCTAATTTAGGGTCACTGGTTCCAGGGAAGGGAGAGAGCCAGTGCCGTAAGACAAACACAACATCCATGCCTGACCGGGATTCGAACCCGGACCCCTTAGGGACGAATGATCAGAGGCCATCGCTTAGACCACTGCGCCACCGGGGCGGCTGCATAGTTTTTGAACTATTTAAAATAAAATTTTGGGGGATGGGGAAATGCTCAGCCCCCACTCCCGCAAATTCAAAATTCAACAGTGCCATTCGTTTGTGCTACGTTTGTGCTGGTTTGTGCCGCAAACCGTGTTGTTTGAGGTAGCATAGTTTTTGAGATATTTAAAATATAATTTTGGTTGGCTGGGTAAATGCTCAGCCCTCCACTCCCGCAAATTCAAAATTCAACAGTGTCATTCGTTTGTGCTACGTTTGTGCTGGTTCGTGCCACAAACCGCGTCGTTTGTGCTAGCTCAGTTTTCGAGATATTAAGTATTTAAATTTTGTTGTCAACCATTTCCTCAGCCCCGCCCTCCCCTCACCCTACTCGCAAATTCAAAATTTAGCATTGCCATTCGTTTGTGCTGGTTTGTGCCGGAAACCCTGTCGTTTGTGCTAGCTTAGCTTCCGAGTAATTAAATACCCAAATTTCGGTGTGGACCATTTCCCCAGCCTGTTTTTAATATAACATAAATTTGGCTGGTTGGGGTAATCCCCCCCATCCCACAAATTCAAAATTCAACACAGCCATTCGTTTGTGCTGGTTTGTGCCACAAAACGTGTCGTTTGTGGTAGCTTAGTCTTCGAGATATTTCTGCGAACAAGCCTTTCTTTAATAACAAACAGATCATGATTCTACAGTGAGCACGAGGTCATAAATGATGCACTGTGGATCAATGGCATTAGATCATCTGGAGTGACGAAAGAATTTGATTCATAACAAAAGGAGTACATTTGTACGTATGACGCTGACAACATGATCCGAACCCTACTGTACCTACATTCAAACAGTAAAGCATCCTACTGCCGTTATGATGTGGGGTTGCATCTCAGTTCATGGAGTGGGTATACTGCGTAACATTGAAGGTAACATGAATGCTGCCCATTATATATAAGTACTGGAGAGGGACAATGCTTCCTTCATCTGTTAACACGTTTCCAAATAGTGATATCATCTTTCAGGACGACAACGTGCCCTGCCATCGGACACGAGTAGTGGACAGGTGGTTGGTTTCTAAATCTGTCGGAAGGTTGCAATGTCCTACCCAATAGCCGAATCTTAATCCGATCGAATACTTTGGATGAAACTGAAACAGGTGAGTGCGAGAAATCCTACAAATTAAGTAAAGTTACTTGAAGCTATGATTTCATGTTGGTATCATCTAACATTAAAGGATGAACTTGAACACCTTTTGGGTAGTATGCCCAGGAGATGTGTCTTAGCAATTAAAAACAAAGGCAACCCCAATAATTATTAGACAGTTTTATGTATGTGTACATACAAACAATTGTTTTATAATAATTATGCATAAAATTTAGGGATACATTATGTATGTGTACATACAGAGAAGTATGTCTTTAAACAAATTTGACTTTCATTGACTAAATGAAGAAGTTTAACGAGTTCTATTTTTTTATTTCTCGTAACTTAAACAGATTGTACTTAACCAGAAAAAAATAGAAGTTTATGTTAGCTTTACAATTTCTTTTTGTCTTCTCATCCACAACAATGCAGATATGTTAGATCTGTAAAACGTTTTGAATTCCTTACGAAATTATTTTTAAAATGATGTACAGCCGTCGGTGGCGCAGTGGTCTAAGCGATGGCTTCTGATCATTCGTCCGAAAGAGGTCCGGGTTTGAATCCCGTCAGGAATGGATGTTGTGTTTGTCTTACGGGACTGGCTCTCTCCGTTCCCTGGAACCAGTTACCCTAAATTAGGGATGGGCCACTGCTTATAGCTTATTCAGTTGCTCACGGTGGTCGTTAAACCTCCAATCAAAAAAAAAAAAAAAAAAAAAAAAAGGTGTTGCAGGACTTTTGCTCCAAGTTGTATGATCGTGACTTTCGTTTATATTGTTATAACTTGACCCTCATTATTTTGAATATAATGGGCGTAGGTAATCAGGCTGATTAATTAGTTGATTAATTAATTCCCGGGAGCTGATTGGGTTTTTTGAACAAAGGAAAGAGAAGTCCCCCAAAATGAAGCAGAGACCACTCAAGATGCTTTGTCATTGCTTGTTGACTCCGAAGGCGACGAAAACAGTCGTAATTCAGCCGATGGTGTCTGGTTCCTAGACTAACCAAAGGGTCGGGGACGTTCCTTCAAAGCGGCCTGCTGAGATAACGATTGACAAATTCAATGCATCCCCACATCATATCGTAATGGTGTGAAAATTGGGCTCCTGATTAATTACTTAGCTTAGAGGGCGAAACAGAAATAATTCAGAAAAAAATTTGGATAAATTACTAAAATTGTCGTGGATAATTCAGAGAATAATTATGGGCATAAATAAGATTTAAATGGGAAAGAATTAAGAGTTAGTGAGTGAAAGCACAAAGAGGGGAAAAAGAAGAGATGAGGTTAGAAGGGATTAGCAGTCGTTCACCCCCCTCCCTCCCTTGTTCTCAAACGCTCTTTGTGTACCACGCAGGTCCCGAGCGAGGGTTGAAAATGATGGAAGGCCAGACGAACAGCAAGGAATTGCGGGCGAGAAATAAACAAACCCATAACTTGTCGCATACCATGACACATAGGCTTCAGAATCTGACTGTTAGAACGGCAACTTACGATAATGGTGGGTGAAGAGGTCATCCGAGAAGAACAGTTTTAGCATAGAATCTGTCATGAATGAGATTCCACTCAGCCTGTTGACATAAACCATACGCGAAGAAGGTTCTCAGAAACGCAAACCAAGCCCACACAAAGCAAGAGTTCCAATCGCATTCGAAATTTCGAACGATGAGGTCTTACCGGCAATCCTCCCGGAGCTGTCAATTTGATGAAAAAGTTGCATGTTAATCCCGAAAATGTGAATATCTCTGGATTCAAACCAAGTCCATGAAACTACTTCTGTGAGGTACATTTAATCGAAGAATTGTTGGTCAGTCTTCGTAAAAGATTGTACAAAAATGCCGAAGGTGTCAGTAGTAGATACATCTCTACTACTTGAGTTGTTATTGAAATTTCGAGACAGCATTGTAGATTGTAATGGAGTTATTCAGCCTCCATCTAGTGATATTTGGGGAAAACTGTGCGGACTTTTAGATCACAAGTGCTCAAAAAATATTTGTATACTATTGTGAAGTTAAATAGATTTGGAAGTTGGAATATTCTCGGGCTGACTATGAAACAGTCTGTTGCTGAAGAAATAGCTGCTACGAATGATCCTGCTGAAGAAATAGCTCCTACGAATGACCCTGTTGAAGGGAAATCGGAATATTCTTCAAACGATGAAGAAGCCCCTCTCGGAAACAACAGTTCATATAAAAGTTTGCAATTTACCATAACCCTTACCCCAGAAGAGTGGCATATTATATGTCAGAAGGAAGTTGTGTACAAGTGCCAGGATAGATCTTATCCTGCAAGAACATCACGTGCTTACCAAATACTTAGCCCAAATGTATGGTCACACATCGTAAATGATCATTTTTCCGAAATAACGCTCGCGCCTTGTACTTTGTCTTTCAAACGAGCTAGAGTATTTAAGGACTCGGATAATTTTGTCAAAATCTCGGGTGAAAGTGTGGAATGCAAGTCAAAATTAACTGGCAGAATGGATGCAGCCCCATCTGAAGTATCGGGTGCTGTATTCCATTGTACATATCAAGGACATTTTAAGAGCTGTCGGTCGGTCCGCCGACGAAGAATTTCTGGCCCAATCAGAAGTTTAATCTCCCGCATGTTAATAGAAAAAATGTTTCTCCTGACTTATTTCGGAGAATGGAAGCACAAAAATGCATGACGTTTGGTGACTTGGAGCCAAAAAGTTTACCGTCTGCAAACGCACTTCGAGTTATGACGTGTAAGGAAATAAAAAAAGGAAGAGAACAAGAAAATCCTATTTTAAGCCTAAACGAAATGAAGTACAACATTGAATATCAAGGAGTTGTAAAGGCCATTGGACAAGATCCATTTTTTGTTTACTATTGGATGCCGTCGCAACTTCACGTATACCGCTCTTTCTGCTGTGATGCTAAATGCTCTAAAATTTCCTTAGATGCTACTGGCGGCATTAAAAGACGTTTGGTCAGACCCTACGGAAACAAATCGGCTCATATATTTCTTTACGAAATTACAGTTAATGACATAACAAGTGGAATGCAATATTCCGTGTGCAATATGATCTCGGAGAAGCATGACAGCAATAGCATTTATCATTGGCTTGCTGAACGGAAGAAAGACGGTGCTCCTTCGCCAAAGGAAGTTGTAAGTGACCATTCAGTGGCACTTCTTTCGGCAATTGCAAGAGCCTTCACACAGTTTTCAAGCTTGTGGGATTATTTGCGTTCTTGCTCGTCCCTTCTTTAAGGACATGGAAAGGTCCCCATTCCAAACTCCTTCATTCGCTGTGATGTGGCTCACACAATTAAACTCATTTAATCCTGGAAAGTTTTATTCGGGCAGAACAATCGAACCCGTCAGCTATACATTCGCAGCCTCGCACAAATAGTGCAGTCAACAGATATGACAGATGCCAAAGATTTATTCCGTGCAATATTCACCGTCGCTCTAAGCGAAACGGAAGGAACAGATGTTCACACTGGAGATGTAACTTCTTGTGAAATTGAAAAGAGTAAACTGAAACGCCGAATAGCGACAGGTCATTCTGAAACTGACGAATATGCAAGTGATAACAGGAATACAAGACGTTATGAAGAAAATGAATCTTTTAAACTAGGAACACATAATGAATTTTATACGTGGATTCAAAATTTAGTTGAAGAAGTGAAGAAAGAAATTGCTGGTCAAAAAGGGGACCATGATAACTTGCAATACTTGCCCGACATAGTCGATTACTGCTCGCGATTAGCAAAAACTTGCCACTTTGATCTGCTGTTATGGTACCGATATTCTGCTACGAGAAAACTACAGCAAGCAGTGCTATAGTGGAAAGTAGTTTCAATGATCTGAAACACCGAGTGCTTTGTGGAAAAAGATCCCATTGAGAGCCGACGATTTTCTAAAGTTGCATATAAAATCCTTAGAGGGCACCATGAATTTGTTTGCATCCGAAAAAAGAAAGCAAATTTTACCTAGCGCTGAAGCAGACATTGCCGCTTCTGCTGAAACTGATGAAGTATCTCAACAGTATAGTGCAATAAGGCAGCATGATGATGCGATGCCAAATACCTCAGTTTCCAGTAAGACTCATATTTCAACTAAGTGCATCGCTTGTTCAACAGGTGACTTCCCGAGTGGTGCACATACGTGTGTAGTATGCCACATTCCTGTCTACATCATTTTTGAATGCTCCCTTCCTATTTCTGATAACTCCGAAGAAGGTTACGGAGTAAAGCGCATATGCTTTAAGTGTGCCGCCAAAGACAAAGAAAGAAAACACAGCCTGGAATTCAATGCTCAAGAGAACTGGAGAGGCCTTGCTTTGCCTCTTAAAAAAAGGGCGAGACATTCCTATCTAGAGCCACAGTCTGAGGTTTTGAAATGGGATTTTTCTAGAAAATCAAATGCAAAACCTTTAGCTATCTTAAAAAACGGAAATAGAAATCTAGATCTGAAAGCAATCAAACTGGGAGCGCACTTTTCATATTATCAAATACATGCGCTTTTGATTCTTTCGTACAGGTTTTGGCTTGTGCAATGTGTGACAGCGCACAATACGAAACATTTCTCAAATCAGTGACTGATTGCGAATTATTAGAAATTGTATAAAATATAGCCACTTCTCGAATTACTTCGAAAACGTATCAGAAACGAGGTTCATTGCTCTTGGAGTTCTGTGAGATCGTTGATCTACCTAGTGGCGTAAAAGATATTTCTGCTGAATGCACAGCGACAAAAATAGTCGAAAACCTATTTCGACTGCATCCATCTGTAATAGAAAATACAAATTGTTCAGAAGAGAAGTGCTCTTCAAACAAGCAATTTAATAGGACAGTGGTATTGTTTGCAATAAAAGGTGCCTCGTGTTTGAGTTGTATGGAAGACGATTTAATCAAAAAATTCGGCAACACGGAGCGGATATGTGATCAGAAAAATCCTAAAGGATCTTTGTGTCCAGGAATCCAGAGGAGGAACTGCAAAATTTCTAACAATCACATTATCGTAGAGCTGCTAAACAGTTCCATTGGAAGGGAATATGAAAGTGACTTAAGTATACCTCTATTAGATATTCCACGAACACTCTGTTTGGATCAGAGAACATTTTACCTCATAAGTGCAATAGCATTTTCTAGATGCAAGAAAACGAAAAATGTCGTAGGACATTATGTGGCTGTGTGGTACAGAGCAGACGGCTACTGGGAAATATACAATGATCTGGTAGACAAGAAAGTAAGTTGCTCTGGAAATGCGAAAATGAAATGCCAGCTGCTAATATATACGATTTAACACTATATTATATCTATTGTATATGTTCTTAAAAGCACAAAAATGAACTTACCAAATCACATTTTTGAAGATGAAAATCCGATTTTTTATGTAAATGTGACAAGGATAGTAAGTCAGATAATATCCGAAAACTTGAAAATTCCATCGTCCTGGAGCGGGACTCGAATCCGGGTCTCCCAGATAGCGCCCGGGTATGCTAACCACTATACCACCCAGAACGACCAAGTCTCAAGTTTCCGATTAATTTGAATATAACCATCACAGGATTCGCTAGTCGAAGCAAACCAGCATTTATGTTTAGCTAATCTGGAGGTTAACAACAATATCCCGTGATTGCCCGGAAGAGCAGATAAATCATGAAATAAATACGGGATTACACCATATAATACAAATGTTTGAAGATGACAATCCGATTTTTGGTGTAAATGTGACAAGGATAGTAAGTCAGATAATATCCGAAAACTTGAAATTTCATCGTCCTGGAGCGGGACTCGAAACCGCATTTCCCAGATAGCACTCGGGTGTGCTAACCACTACACCACCCAGAACGACCAAGTCTCAAGTTTCCGATTAATTTGAGACTTGTCACATATACACCAAAAATTGGAATGTCATCTTCAAAAATTTGTACTATATGGTGTAATCCCGTATTTATTTCATGATTTATCTGCTGCTCCTGGCAATCACGGGATATTATTCTTAACCTCCAGATTCGCTAAACATGAATGCCGGTTGCTTCGACTGGCGAATCCTGTGATAGTTACATTCAAATTAAATTACATTTTCCGCTGAGGAGGAGAACATTGAAGTTTCTTTTAAGTAATAGTGTTGTTTGGTACAGTCGTCTACATTGAAAATAAAACTTTATATAAGATAAAAAAAATTCTTTTTTTATCTTTTCGTGTGTTGGCGTGTAAAATGTCATATAAATCATCAAAATTTGTAGTGTTGTGCAGAAATCTGGGTGTTCTATATCTCACTATCACATCGAAAGTTTGATGTCTTGATATTAAAGTGTCATTCCTTATGTATTAAAAGAAAATTGAGCATTAGAATTTTGTCCTAATGTTTTGTATTTGTGAGACAGATATTTTTATTTCCACCAAAAAAGCATTTACCTTTTCAAACCGCAGCTTCCAGCAATTTTGGTCCATACTGAAAACAATGTAATGCCTGACATAAGTGGAGGACTGATCCAAAGCAACACAAAATCTTAGGATACTAAGTAATTCATAATATCGAATTAAGCTACTGCAAGCAGGGATGAGCAAAGTTCCGGGGGCGGCAGGACCCACCAATCCAATTTTATGGTTGAAAAATTAATATCAATCACATGAACAAAGTTAAGAAAACGTTTTGCTGTGAGAAATCATACTGCTAGGTGTGGCACGTTTATTTTTTTAGTAAAAATAATTCACTATATAATTCATTGGAAAACAACTTGAAATCAGAATAATTTTCGTTTTGTTCAGTAACGGATACCGCGAGCAAAGACTAACATTTTTTTTTTCTAATTTCTTTTACAATTTTAAAAATTTCAGCATTCATGATATGCATCCCCAGCACTACGACAACGGGCCAATATAAAGGAAAAACACGATGGGCTTCAAAATACATAATTTTTTGATCTAAAACTCTTGTACATTTTATGCACGTTGAGCAGCTGATACTTTAAATGTGGTCGTAAATAACGACGAAAAATATCCCTAGAAATTGTGAACATTTTCAGAATTGTTCAAGAAATATATGCTTTTTTCTGAATTACGTTGGCAAATTTTAACGAAGCGTTCAACCGTGATGTGAAACAAGGTGAGAAAACATTATCGATGCAATAAGAGTAAGGGAGATAAGTTACGTGCAGGGGGGTGTTAACCCCCCCCAAGTTTTGGAAGCTTTCGAAATTTCAAAAACGCGATTTTAAAAGGCAAAGTTTTGTTAGTATTTCAGATAGTTTTTATGTCTCATGGAAGCAACTGAACGTGTTTTCTCCATGAAGACAAGGAAACTTCAAGGAGTCAAAGACTAGAATGTCCCATTGCAATGAAAAGCCAATGCATGGGTAAACAAAGTTTCTGTGGCGACGAAACATTGCCACATTTAAGTTCCTTGACTTATTCCAGATTACTCTAAAGCAAGGAGTTTTGATACAAATACTAACAATCATCTGAAAGCAAAACCTACGCTATAACATAAACACAGAAACCCCAGAAGACTACTACAGGATTTTAATTTATGTACCATTTTTAGACATGTTAATTAGTGCTTTTGAAAATAGATTTCTCGCACACAAATCGGTCTCATCAGGATTCAAGTCATTTTTCCCAACTTGTTTTCCGCGTAGATAAATTGCACAATATAAGTGGCCAACCATTATGTGGTGGTAAGAATATTATTAATTTCCAGCAATATTTATTTGAATATTTTTGCGGGGATGTTGGATACATTTCAAAAATGCACTCATAACGCATTTAGTTGTATGAAACAAAAATTTCGTAACCTCCCAGAAAAAAACTTATGGGGACGCCACTAAGAAGGACTGGGGTACAATTTAGATGTAATCCACGATGTATTATTTTTGAGATTTAACGAATCTTTTTGAGACCGTGATACATGAAATTTAACAAATCTGCCTTAGAAAAAATAATAAAAACAGGAAAACGTACACGTTTATTTGTTCCAGAAAAATTTGGTACACTCTTTCTTCAAAAATTAATGTTATTAGCAAATTAATGCTCAATTGTGTTGTAGTTATACTAACCATAACAGAAATATTAAAACAAGTAAATGGCTGTTTAAAAGAATGTAGAGCATGTGGGAGTTTTAAAAGCATGTTAGTTGAATATAAAACAATTGCAGAGGAAATAGACTGCGAAACAGAATTTCCAACTGTTGAGTTGGTTAGACCACATAAGAAAAAAAGCAATTTTTTGGTACCAAAATACGGATGAGATATTGATCTGCCAAAGAGAAACAAACAAATAAAAAACTGTCAAATTTGTGATACAACGATAAGAACGGTTCGAACACCTGAACACGCATAACGAGACTTTTCAATTTTTTAAATGACCTTTATTCTTCACTGACACTAAGCAGTGATATGAAAATAAAATATCATACGGACTTACAAATAAAATTGTCAGGGTTTGCAAAAAAAGAATGTAATTGCTCAAGAATTTCAGTTAGTGTGACTAAATTGAAAAATTCTTTGGAAATAATTTTGCAACTTACGTTAAGCATTGCATGAGCACATAAAGTGCTTTAGAATACATATTTTCAAATGACTGATTAATGTTTTCCAAACAATTCAGTAGCTTTAATAATATTTTGTTGCCTTTAGCAAAACACGGTGGGAGGAGGGAAAGGGGAGCATACGTGTCTCATGTTAAGTTAAACGAAATTCTTTTTCGATTTGTGGATTCTTACACTGTCTAAAAATAAAAATCTTTCTTTTTCTTACTGTTAAGCTTGAAATACAAAAGATCTTCAAAATTTCAATGCCTCCTTTTCCATTCCATGGAATTAACAGCGGTAATAAGGTGCACAAAACCCTCTTTTCAAAGTTTTACTGTCTGTAACACTAGATTACGAGAAAAGATCGTTATCCAAGCTTAAAATCATAAAACGTTACTTTCGATTACATATGAAACAGGAACGGCTTCCAAATATAGATATCGTTAGTATTGAAAACAAAATTGCTACATACGTAGACA
Organism: Macrothele yani; assembly: GCA_039090855.1. Taxonomy (NCBI): domain Eukaryota; kingdom Metazoa; phylum Arthropoda; class Arachnida; order Araneae; family Macrothelidae; genus Macrothele; species Macrothele yani. The sequence goes on along the minus strand of CM077018.1, from coordinate 27,224,005 downwards.
ATGTGGACATAGTTAAAAAGTTTGTAACAGGGGGGAAAAAAGCTACAAAAGTTAATTTTAGCTGAAACTACGCATGTTTGAGTGCATTCTTGAAGCTTCAGCTTTAGTTTATAGGAAAAAATATTTTTATTTAATACGAAAACCACTTATTTCGAATATTGCTTTTAGTTTTACACAACTTATTTGTATATATCAGAGAGTCTTTAACTTTTCGAACCCTATGTGAGATTTTTGGTTCGAATAGTTAGAGATGCCGTCATGTTCACTGTTATATATTATGACGAAGTAATTTTCTCCAACATCTTTGTCCACCCGGACATCGATTCCGGGTCCCCTCACTCCGGAGTACGTCGCTCTCCCAACTGAGCTCGTGGACATATGCTCTTGCTGATACCTGCCTTTATCTCATGTGCGCCCTGCGGTGCAGGCACGTCACAATATACACAGTCGAGTCGCATTATTGTGACCACCTACTACTGTTGACGTCATCAGCGCGTAGCCAATGACAGAAGACACGTGTGGTGACCTGGTTTAAAGGGTATATAAGGTGTGCTGTAAGCATTCTGAAAATATATAACCTATTGCTGTCATGGATAAAAGGAGCGATTTATCACATTTGCAAAATGGGATGATTATCGGCATTTCGGCCAAGCATGGCAGTATTTCTGAAAAAGCGCAGTTTGTGAACTGTTCCCGTGCTGCTTCGGTTAAAGTGTATCGTGATTGGAGACAGCACCATTGCGAATAAACGAAGTGGAAACTGCGGAGCACCACGTTCCATTGGTGTAATAGGTGAACGTAGGCTTCGAAGGTGAGTGAGGGCCGACCGACAAGCTACAGTGGAGCAACTCACTAGCCGAATGAACCAAGGAGCTACCGGAAGTGTGTCTAAAACTACAGTTCAGCGAACCCTGCTGCGTTTGGGGCTCCGATGTAGACGGATGGTCACTGCAATTATGTTAACGAAGGTCCATCGGCAGAAAAGGCTTACATTTGCACGGCAGTATGGGAATTGGACCTCTTCTGGTTGACAAAGGATTGCCTACTCCGATGAGTCACGTTTTCGCCTACATCGAACGAATGGATGTTAGAATATAAGACGGGAAACATCGGAGAACAAACACTCTTCAACCTCTGCTGGAAGAACCCATGCTGGTGGGTGCAGCGTTATGGTCTGGGGAATGTTTTCCTGGCATTCTCTGGATCCATTCATACTTTTGGAAGGCATCATCATTTCATACTACCGAATTCGTTATGAATCCGTACTTGCAGACCACGTACACCCATACATGCTGATTGTCTTCCCTGGGGCAGATGGGATCTTCCCGAATGACAATGCGACGTATCACGAAGCTAGAAATGTCCGCGAGTGGTTGAAAGACAAAGCACTTCCCTGGCCCCCTAATTTCCCAGACTTAAAACCAATTGAGTATCTGTGAGACTACCTCGATCGTGTTGTTCGCTCTATGGATCCTCCACCACGCACCCTCCATCAGCTGTCAGATGCACTGCAGTCAGCATGGCTCAGTGAACACCTTTTTCTTTCTTTTTTGATTGAAGGTTTAACGACCACCGTGAGCAACTCAATAGGCTATAAGAAGTCGCCCGTCCCTAACTTAGGGTCGCTGGTTCCAGGGAAGGTAGAGAGCCAGTGCCGTAAGACAAACACAACATTCATGCCTCACCGGGATTCGAACCCGGACCTGCCGCACCGGTGGCGCAGTGGTCTAAGCCACGGCTTCTAATCATTCGTCCGGAAGGGGTCCGGGTTCAGGGAAAACGGTCTCCAAGAAAGAAATAATTTTTCAAATCGGACTCTTAGAAACTTAGCTACGGACAAAAATGAGCTATGCATCTACGACCCCAAACGGAAACAACATGCATTATTTTAAGAAGAATGTATTCTCGAAAGGTTTTTCGATGTGAGCGGTTTCGGTCCACGAAAGTAATTTTGCAAACGAGTTTTCAGGAGCTCAGATTTTGCTGCAAATGCATTAGAAACAGAAATACATACTTACGCCGCCTGGTGGCCAAACAGTTTTTCACCAAATATTAGAAATTATATGCAAAATATTTCTGAACAGGAGCTATATCTGACACGGAAAGAATTTTTCAAATCGGAGTTTTAGGAGCAGAATATCGGGAAAAACGTAATATATCATTACGCCCCCTAGCGGAAAGTCTATGAATGTATTGGAAATTTTGAAATTTTATGAAAAACATTTCCCACCGGAAACTCTATCAAACAAAGAATGAACTTTTTTTTTTTTTTTTTTTTTTTGGTTGGAGGTTTAACGACCACCGTGAGCAACTCAATGGGCTATAAGCAGTCGCCCGTCCCTAATTTAGGGTCACTGGTTCCAGGGAAGGGAGAGAGCCAGTGCCGTAAGACAAACACAACATCCATGCCTCACCGGGATTCGAACCCGGACCCCGTTCGGACGAATGATCAGAGGCCAGCGCCTTAGACAACTGCTCCACCGGGGCGGCAATGAACTTTTTAAATTGGACTTATAGAAGCAGAAATTTGACAAAAATAAGATATGCATCTACGCCCCTGGCGCAGAAATCATGCATTATTTTAAGAAGCAAATATTCCTAAAAGGTTTATCGACATGAATGGTATCGGTCCACGAAAGAAAATTTTCAATCGAGATTTTAGCAGTTCAGAGTTTGCTACAAATGCATCAGAAGCAGAAATTAACACTTGTGCCCTTTGTTAGTCAAACCATTTTTACCAGAAATCAGAAATATATGCAAACGATGTTTTATCATACCCGCTGCAGAAAGAATTTTTCAAATCCGAATTTCAGGAGCAAAGATATCGGAAAAAATGTAATTTACCTTTACGCTTTCCTTTGTAAATCTATAAACAACTTGAAAAAATGACTATACCTAAAATAGTACTAGACATAAATGGAATCGAAAGATAAAAGAAATTTTTCAATCGGATGTTTAGAAGCAAATATATTGAATAAAATGCATTTCATATTCGGCATCATCTGCGTTTACGCCCTCTAGCGGCTAAATCGTGTATCATATGAGAAAACGAAATGAAGAATCATTATTCGCACATTTCAGTCTCCCCAATGCAAAAATAATTTTTGAAATCTGATTAGTAGTTGAATAGATATGATGTCAACAGACGGACGGACGGACAAACCGATAACGTAAGCACGATCTGTTTGACAAAAGACTCGCTAAAAATTTAAAAAAATATCTCGTACAAGGGGCCGCAAATCTGGGCTTGCACTCGGACGGCAAATGCCCTTTGCGCGGCCCTAACTGCATAATACATTACTTTGCTATGATTGATCAAACAGAAAAATTCGCATGAAGACGGTTATGACAATTTTTTTAATTTACTAAGCAAACTATCAGTACGGAATCCAGTTGCTAGAAGCCCTACTATTCTGCGCATAGTAACAAAAAACATTAGCATAAGTAGAAACAACTTCACCGCCCCAGTGGTGCAGTGGTCTATGCATTGGCTTGGGTTCTTTTGCCTAAGACATGCGGCGGTTCGAATCATGGTGAAGCATGAAAGCTGTGTTTGTCTTACAACAGTGGTTCTCTCTCTTACCTGGAAAAAGTTGCCGTAAATTAGGAACACACAACTGCTCCATTGGGTTGCTCACGGTGGTCGACGAAAAAAAAACCACTGTTTGTGACAACTGTAAAACAGCCGCCGCGGTAGCGCAGTGGTCTAAGCGCTGGCTTATAATCATTCGTCCCTGATGGGTCCGGGTTCAAATCCCGTGCGGCATGGATGTTGTGTTCTTCTAACGGCGCTGGCTGTCTCCCTTCCCTGGAACCAGTGGCCCTAAATTAGGGAAGGGCGACTGATTATAACCAAATTAACTACTCACGGTGGTCGCTAAACCATCAATAAAAAAAATAAAAACATCTAAAATATCTGTGGTCAATTTTTTTTATTGAAGGTTTAACGACCACTGTTAGCAACTCGATAGGCTGTAAGTAGTCACCCCCCTCGACTTTACGGCTACTCGTTCGAGAAAGGGAGAGAGCCATTGCAGTGAGACAAGCACACCCAATCCATGGCCCAGCCGGGATTCGAACTCAGCCCCATGTGGAAGTAATGGTTAGAAGCGAGCGCATCGCATAGATCAATAATCCACTGGAGCGGGCATAGGTATCCATTGCCTAGAGATCGGTCGGAAATGACGTCACTGTTACTTTGTCACCGTTACTGAAAACATACTGTCACCATTACGACGAACAGTGACAAAAAAGTAATACTTCCATATTCACTGATAAGAATGCCCCCGTTAGACGTGACCCAGCAATGCTTGAAGTCGAAAATCACTGTTACGTCATAGTTTCGGATACCATGTCACTTTATCTAAAGAATTTGCCCTATTTTCTGTTGAAATATGATAGAGGTCGCTAGTGAACCCCGCTTTCTTTCAGCCTTCCCTTTCCCCCGCTTAAGGTATTTGTTTTGGATTTCGTTGTGCGTTTGCTCCTAAACAAAGAATTCGAAGCGATCGGATTGTAACAGGGATTTTGTCACTATTATAAATTAGACAGTGATCCGCAGTTCCATGCTTCTTTCCAATTCCGTTACAGCTGTTAATCGGTGATTTTGACACCGTCTGAAGTGACTCTTACTTTCATGCAACTGTCACCGTTGATACTATGAAAGGAAAATCACTGTTAAGCCCACCTCTACAACTGACTATGATCAATACTATCAATGATCGATAATCCTGAACTTTACCTGTACATTTGGCCCTCATTCATCAAACGATATGCTGCTTCACTAATTCACCAACCGTTGTTCTTCGAATATTTGATCATTATAAACCACCATTACTATCCTATTCGTTTTTTGCGGGTGATGGGGGTTAAGGACTACCTTCAGCAACTCGATGGCAATAAACAGTTCGTCGCCCACCTCTAATTTAACACCACGTGTTCCAGGGAAGCGAGAGAGTTTGTCCCGTAAGAGATAAACACAACACCCATGCCTCACCGGAATTCGAATCCAGACTCTTCTCAGACAAATGGTCATAAGCAGCAACCGCAAATCAATTAATTTATTCCACATAACTGAAAACAACATGACTGACCTCTCAGTGACGTACTAAAGAAATTAATAATTACTATATAGATATTCGGTCGAGTCACATAATTGTGACCACCAGCTAATATCAAAAGTTACCGCCGTGTGCAGCGCGGACAACAGCTAGCCGAGCTGGGAGTGACTCAATATGGTGCTGGAAACTGTTCACAGATATGTTTAGCCTTGCTGACTGCAGTGCATCTGACAGCTGCTAGAGGGTGCGTGGTGGAGGATCCATAGAGTGAACAACACGATCGAGGTGGTCCAACAGATGCTCAATTGGGTTTAAGTTTGGTGAATTAGGGGACCAGGGAAGTAATTTGAAGTCTTAATTGTGTTCTCTCAATCCGCCCCAGGGAAGAAAATCAGCATGTATTGGTGTACGTGGCCTGCAAGGATGGATTCCTAAAGATTTCGGTGTACAGTGCCTACCACAGGCATGAGTGAACCCAGGGAATGCCACGAAAACATTCCTCAGACCATAACACTGCCCCACCAGCTTGAGTTCATCCAGCAGTGGGTGCAGAGTGTTTGTTCTCCGATGTTTCTCGTCTTATACGCCAAAGTCCATCTGTTCAATGAAGCAGAAAACGTGACTCATCGGAGAAGGCAATCCTTTGCCAATAAGCAGAGGTCCAATTCCGATAGTGCCGTCCAAATGTAAGCCTTTTCTGCCGAGGAACCTTCGTTAGCATAGGTGCAGTGACCATCCGTCTACATCGGATCCCCAAACGCAGCAGGGTTCACTGAACTGTAGCTTTAGGCGCACTTCCAGTAGCCCCCTGGTTCATTCACCTAGTGAGTTGCTCCATTCTAGGGTGTCGATCGGCCCTCACTCACCTTCGAAGCCGACGTTCACCTCTCACATCAATGGCACGTGGTGCTCCGCAGTTTCCACGTCGTTTATTCTTAATGGTGCCATGTCTCCAAACACGATACACTTTAACCACTGCAGCACGCGAACAGTTCACAAACTGCGCTGTTTCAGAAATAATGCCACCCAAACTGCGCTGTTTCGGAAATACTGCCACCCTTGGCCCGAAAGCCGATAATCCTCCCTTTTTGCAAATCTGAGAAATCGCTCCTTTTATCCATGACAGCAACGAGTGATTTGTTTTCAGAATGCCTACCCACACCTTCAATACCCTTCAAGTCACCTCAGGACACGTCACTTCTTTCATTGGCTACGCGCTGTTGACGTCAAGAGTAGGAGGTGGTCACAATTATGTGACTCGACTGTGTGTGTGTATATATACGCATGCACCCTACGGAAGCATCGGATTAAACTAAAATTTTATAGACGTAATGATACATATGAATGATACACATGATGGCAAAAACAGACTGCAGGATATTTACAGAGATCTTTGGCCAAAGAGCGCCAGGCACAGAACTGTCAGTGTGAGATTTTTACGATACATGCTGCAATACGGTACCGCTTGGAGGTGAACAGACGCCTGATTTTGTCCAGCGGCAGACTGGCCCACACGTGTTGGGCGGCTCTCTCCCTTTCTCGAACGAGTAGTCGTAAAGTCGGGGGGTGGTGGTGACTACTTACAGCCTATCGAGTTGCTAACAGTGGTCGTTAAACCTTCAATCAAAAAAAAATTGACCACAGATATTTTAGATGGTTTTTTTTATTGATGGTTTAGCGATCAACGTGACTAGTTAATTTGGTTATAATCAGTCGCCCTTCCCTAATTTAGGGCCACTGGTTCCAGGGAAGGGAGACAGCCAGCGCCGTTAGACAAACACAACATCCATGCCTCACGGGATTTGAACCCGGACCCATCAGGGACGAATGATTATAAGCCAGCGCTTAGACCACTGCGCTACCGTGGTGGCTGTTTTACAGTTGTCACAAACAGACTGGCCCACTCATGCTCAATAAGGGTCATGTCCGGGGAGCGGGAAGGCCATGGAATTGTCTTGACATGACGTAGGCAGTCCAAGGCAACCCGAGCCGTGTGAGTGCGGGCATTATCCTGCTGGTATAGCGCACTTGGAATCCCTGCCAGGAACAGGAACACATGGAGCTGTAGGATCTCATCCACATACCGCTGGCCCGTCAATGATCCACGTACCACTACTAGAGCTGAGCGGCTATCGTAGGCTGTGGCTCCCCAGACAATAATACCTGCAGTGGGGGAGGTGTGGCGCTCGATAGCGAGGTTGGGATTGGGCCGTTGACCAGGGGACCTCTACACCCGGACACGATGATCATGTGTCCCCAAAACGGAGCGGCACTCATCGATAAACACCACACGTTGCCAATCTGTGGCGTTCCACGTCGCTCTGGTCTGGCAACCCTGCAAACGGAGCCGGCGATCTTCCGGTGTTAATGGCAGCACACGAAAGCACGCTGGGATCGCAGATTCACTTCTGCGCTGCTTTGGGAAATGGTTCGTGATCACACAGGAGCCGCTACATCTGCCTGTATAGTGGACCTGGTCCCCTTGGAATCCGTTCGTGCCTGGCGCACGATCCGTCGATCCTCTCTATCGGTCGTCCTGCTGGTCCGTCAAGAGCCACTCCGCCGTGTGGCAGTGCCGTCACGTGTCCGCTGCTCCTAAAATAAGTGGGATGGTAAGGTCAGAACGATCAACGTGGCGGGCAACACGGCACGCCAACCACCCTCCGGTTTTCAGCCCGATGATCAGGCCTCTCTCCAAGTCAGTACGTTGCGTAAATCGACGTATCTGGAGTCTACCCGGCATTCTTGTCAATATGCACTCTTGCTTGCGTCGGCCGGTGTTTTTCGTTTACATGGGGCATTGACTACACGCCGGTTGCCGATTCGTATTTTCAGCGCCACCACAGGGTGTGTGGTCATGCTCAATCGCACCAAACGTGGAGCGTTTGCATACCAGCACGTACTCTAGCTATTTGCAAAGTTTCACGATTGTATCATGTTTTCTTCTAGGTGTGCAAATTTCATTGTCTCTGATAGTATATATTGCTCAGCATGTAATGATATGATCAGCTACAAATTACTTTTATTTGCAAACACGTTAATATCGCCATAGCATGTAAGCGTAAATAAATCAACAGGTATGTTTTGAGCTCGTCTTTTGTAAAAAAGATCCTGCTTATGTTTCCGGTTTGTCCGTCCGTCTGTGGACACCCTATCTCTGCAACTATTAGTCCGATTTTAAAATGATTTTTTTTTTTTGCGTTGGAAAGCTTGAAATGTGCGAATGATGATCCTTCATGTTTTTTCTTTACGATGCACAATTTCGCAGTGTGAGATTTTTACGATTTTTACGTAAATGCAGATGATATCGAATTCTAAATATCTTTTACTCCATATATTTGCTTCTAAATTTTCGATTGAACATAAGGTTTTACCTTTCGATTCCATTTATGTTAAAAACTATTTTAAGTATAGCCACTTTTTACACGTTACGTATAGATTTTACGCTACGGGCGTAAAACTAAACTTCGTTTTTCCCGATATCTCTGCTTCTAAAACTCACATTCGAAAAATTCTTTCTACAGAGATATAGCTCCTGATGAGAAATCTTTTGCATGCCATTTCTGATTTTTGGTAAGAATAGTTTGGCCACCAGGGGCGGTAGCACTACTTTCTGCTTCTGACGAATGTACAGCAAATCTGAGCTTCTAAAATCTCGATTGAAAAAGTCGTTCGTGAACCGATACTACTCACGTAAACGTTTTAGGGATATTTTCTTCATAGAATAATGCATTGTTTCTCCGCCAGGGGGTTTAGATATATATCTTATTTTTGTCAACATACCTGCTTTTAGGAGTCCCATTTAAAAAGTTTTCTTTGTTTCATATCGTTTCTAGGGCAAAATGTTTTTCATACATTTCAAAATTTTCAAGAAATTCATAGACTTTCCGTTAGGGGTCGTTCAGATAAACTACGTTTTTCCCTACATCTCTGCTTCAAAAACTCCGATTTCAAAAATTCTTCCTGTATCGCATACAGCTCCTCATGGGGAATGTTTTTAAAATAATATCTAATATTTGGTAAAGAATGTTTTGGCCACTAGGGGGCGTAAGGGGCTAATTTCTGCTTCTGATGTATTTGCAGCAAAATCTAAGCTCCTGAAAACCTGACTGAAAAAATTATTTCGTGAACCGATACCTCTCACATCAAAACACTTTTTGAGAATACTTTCTTCTTAAAATAATGCATGGTTTTCCCGGGGGGGGCGTAATTTCGTATCTTATGTTGGTCAATGTCTCTGCTTCTAAAAGTCCGACTTTAAATATTCTTTCTTTGTTGGAGAGCGCTTCTGCTGCTAACTGTTTCTTATATAATTTTTCCTAACGCACCAGTTAGCCACCAGAGGGCTTAATTTCACGTTTCCGTTTACAGCAATATCTGCGGGATTAAATACCCCATTGAAAAACTTCTTTCTTCGGTCAGATACTACTGTTTTTCATACCGGTTCCATTGACTTAAATACCAGTTCAATTGAATAGCTTTGATAAATTTCATTCCTGTCAGAACGGTTTCAAAAGACGCGCTCATTAAAACCAAAAATTTTGTCATCTTTCTTGTTTTAATCTCAATGTAAAAGGATGTAAATTTGAGCATGAATTTTCTCAATAACGCATCTCAGTGGCTTCTAAAGAAATGTTAGACCAAACAGTAATTTTTCATCAGTTATATGTCATTAGATGCAAAATTCAATGGAAATTTCAAAAATGTCCTAGTTTTTCCTGTAGCTACTTCTGTTCTTAAGATATGACATAAAATATGGGGTCTGCAAAATACATTGAAATTCATGTTAGCTGCGTATCAGTTGTTACTGCCAATCATGGACATTATTTTACCTGTTTGACTGTTTCCTAATGCTCTCCTAATCCCACTCCAGCCTTTATAAGGGTTGACGCAGAGTTACTAGATCATTTCCCGGGCACTGGCCCCCCGGTAATAAATAAGAGCGTCTTTCTCCCCCTTTCTTCCTCACTTCCGTGTCACTTTCCTACCGGGCACTCTAGCCCAAATTTCCAAGCTTCCTGTTTCTAAGGGTTGTTTACGACCTGGGATCAGACACTCCCTTCCTAAAATACTCTACATATGATCTGATCTGATCTACTAGATCATTGACAGCTTCCACACGAAAAGGGTTGACGCAGAAATACTAGATCATTTCCAGCTACCACACGAATGAAGCTAGACAATGCCTTAAGCAGCTAGATCCACTATTCCACCGGAGAAGCTTCCTTATATCACGGCACAAAGCACTGCTCTACAAGACGGTCGTCAGGTCGGTGCTTACCTACGCCTCCCCCATCTGGTTAGGTATTAGTATTAATCAGCGAGAGATAATCGAGAGGGTGAAGAGCCGAGCACTTCGTATGATCACTGGGGCTCCCCTTTGGACCCCACTTCAGAACCTGTGGATCACACTTGGAATTGAGAAGGTACATGAGTTTTCCACCAGACTCTCCAAGAGGTTCTTCAAGAAAGCGGAAACCCACCCTAATGAACTTATTAGGGACGCGGTTGATTACAATCCCAGCGAATTCCTTAGGTATCCCAGAACTAAGGCGATGATTTTTGACCCCCTTGACAGAGAGAGTAAGTATGTGATCAATGGTGAGTGTTAGACAACTTCCCCACCCTTCTTTTTCAGATTAGCACCGAGATGATGAGAATTCATTGATGCATGGCACTCGGATTTGGTCTCGGTAAGTTTCACTCACTCCCTGGTGCGCAGGCGGCCGGTTGGAGTGGTGGTTTTCTGTGATGTTGTACGGAGCTTGGTTCTCCTTCCACTTCCCCTTGCCCCCTTCCCCGCGGACTGCTGTCACGGTTCACTGTTTGAAAGATATGTCACCCTGTACTTTTTACTCAATTTTCTGTTCATTTTTCCTATTGAGTTCACTTACTCAGGTCTCCTGGCTTCCTATTTCTAAGGGTAGTTTTAGACCTGGGGTGAGACACTCCCTTCCTAAAACTTCTTGAAATATCGTATCGTAGCGTACTACATCATTTTCAGGGCCGCGGATGGCCTGGTGGTCAACTTTCGTGTCTTCCACGGAGGAACCTCAGGTTCGATCCTGGGCAGGTCGAACGCTCGAACTACTAAATATCCGCCGTGCGTATGATGGGAATGTTACGTCGTCGGACCCCGAGGAATACTGGTCCCCCGGCAATAAATAAGAGCATCTCTCTCCCCCTTTCTACCTCGCTTTTATGTCACTTTCCTATCGGGCACTCCAGCCCAAATATCCTAGCTTCCTATTTCTAAGGGTTGTTTAAGACCTGGAGTCAGACTTCCCCTTCCGAAAATTCTCTACACATGATGATGATCTACGCGAGTTTTATAATAGTCGCTTCTTGTTGTTATTAGGGTAGAATTTGTGTATATTCTCAATAACGGTTAAAACTGCGAAATTGTCATCAGCGGACAGAGTAAAAGTAGTTGTTCTGCATGCAGAGGAGTATTCTTCGAAACAAATCGCTGAAAGAGTGGGCTGTAATTAATCTACAGTTATTAGGCTACTGAAGAAAGTAAAATACACTGCTGATATTAAAAATATGCGTCGCAGTGGAAGTCCCAGATTCACTACTAAAACCAGGCAGGACAGTCTGCTCAGAAAGCTAAGTTTGCCAGACAGGAAGCTCAATTCACCTGAATTACTTTAAAGATGGTCTGAGCCGCCCCGGTGGCGCAGAGATCTAAGCGATGGCCTCTGATCATTGGTCCGAAAGGGGTCCGGGTTCGAATCCCGGTGAGGCATGTATGTTGTGTTTGTCTTACGGCACTGGATCTGTCCCTTCCCTGGAACCAGTGACCCTAAATTAGGGACGAACGACTGCTTATAGCCCATTGAGTTGCTCACGGTGGTCGTTATACCTGCAATCAAAAGAAAAAAATATGGTATGAAGGGACTGATGTTACTGTTAGTACATCTACTGGTAGGTGGAGTCTGCTTCATTATCGCTTACATGACTGTAAAGGCAGGCGTAAACCACTGTTAACTGCAAATCAAAGACAACATAGACTTCTGTGGGCAAAATAGCATGTATCATGAACAACTAAGCCATATGAAAATGCTCTTTTCAATGATGAATCAGAATTTTGCCTTAATGGGAATCCGAGTAGTGCCTATGTAAGGAGATTCAAGCAGGAAGAATTACATCCAAGTTGCTTAGTGAGGGCAGTGTTAAGCATCCGTTGAAGGTCATGGTTTGGAGCTGCATGTGAGAACATTGCGATGCGAACCTCCATATTGTCGATGGTACACCAAATGCCCAGAAATACATCTGGATATTAGAAAACAAGATGATGTTATCACCTAGAAGACTTTATGATAGTAATTTTATTTTTCAAGAGGACAATGCACCCTGTCATCGTGCAAAACTAGTGAAAAACTGGTTTCAGGAAAAAAATGCTCAGCATCTTGATTGGCCACCACACTAACCGGACTTAAACCCGATCGAAAATGTTTGGTTCAAAGTGCCGTATGAACTATCAAAAAAGAAGCCAACAACCAAAATTCATTGAATATGTAATTCAAATATGGAATCGTATTGTTCAACGCAATCTTTTACAAAACCTTGTTCACAGTATGCAATCAAGATGCAAACCTGTGATTAAAGCTAAAGTTTGGGCAACAAAATATTAGGTACACTTTATCATTTTGCTGCATTATATGTATTTCTGTATTTAAATGTCATTTCCTTCCTTATGAATTACAAAAACAATTTTTTGCTGTATACCTAAGTATTGGATAAACGATTCATTTTTTTAAATAATTTCGACTCGGTCATGTTTTTTGAAATGTATCTTAAAAACAGAAGTAGCTACAGGATGAAGCACAACTTGATTCACTATAGTTGAATAAGTGATAGAAATCTTTGGATTCGTTTAAAAGTGGAACTTCAGAGAATAGTAATTGTAGTGTATGCTCCCTGTGACTCGGAACCTTCTGATGGGAAGGAAGATTTCTGTAATGAGCTGGAAGCTGTTTTGAGCCAGTTTGGTGCTAAACAGAAAGTTTATAATAGCAGGGGCTTTCAATGCTAGAGTAGGAATTTGTGACAATGTTATGGGTAAGTTTACTGATCCTTGTGTTAATGATAGGTATTCACACATATTTCTGGGACGAATTCCAGTATTTATTTTTTGTTTTTAACTGTTTTCTTAGAGTTACTGTAGTTCAGTTCCATTCAAATACGAAATATCCCACATTTCTGAAAAATCAATGTCGTTTGTTCTCATTCGGCACTGACACGCGAGCAGTTTGTGGTAGAAAAGGATATACATTTCTTACCTAGTTTTATGTTTATTTATTTTTTCTCTCAAGCCTGTGTGCCAGGCATGATAGTAAATGCAAGCAGGATTTTACAGTTTTTGCAATTATTCTTCACATTTATTAGATTGTTTCCTAATTACACAGGCCGCCAAGTGATATCAGCCAATCCAATGGAAATGTGTTAGATTACATAACACAAGCTGGGAAAACAAGGGATGCAAGGGATCAAAACACCCATGCTCCGCGGAGCAGTGTGTAATAAAAACTATAAATAAATTAAGAGCTTCTACTTTATTTGTTTCGTTAGGGTAAGACTTCTTGATGCGCTGATGAATTCTGTACAGTCCATTATAATTTTTGTTTGAAGCACTAATAAGTCCCAAAGCAACATTTGAATAAAAAGTGATTGAATTATTGACAACCTGATCAATTAATAATGAAAATAATTATTTCTACATCCTTTACCCCTTAACGCAGGTACCAGGGGCGGTGGTAATAGAAAAGCTACCTAGTAGAAGAAACTTCATAAATTCGTTATGTTGAACCATTAATCAACGTTTAAATACCTGTAATTAATTTCAAGCTTTTTAGTAAATTTCAAGTGGAAGAATATCCATACAGTTTTTTATGTTGAAGTGTGAATAAACATTCAAAAATAAATGGTTCACTTCATAACTTTTTTGTAAACTTCAAGCGCAATGATAGTCATCCAATTCTTTATGTTAAAGCATTATCAAGATTCATGTATGAGGAATTAATTTCGAACCTTATAACAAATTCCAAGCGAAAGGGTATCCATGTATATCTTTATGTTGAAGAATGTATCGGCACACATAAGTGAGATATCAATTTCTGTCACCTCAATCTTTTGGAAAGTCCAATCGTACCCATCAAATTTGTTTTATCGAAGCATTAATCCGTACACATATATATGAGAAATTTAAATTACTCATTTTAGTAATTATATTAGTAAACAAATTTAGTAATTAATTAATTACTAAATTTAGTAATAAAATTGCTCATTAGTAATTAGATTACTACTCAGCTCAACTTGTCAAAATATTATTCCTCACATCCACATGAAAAATAAATTAATTCCTCTAAATAACTACAACGCATGAAGTCGAAGCAAGAGTCAACTACGTGAAGCAACACCAATTTTAACCGAAACAAGGATTTCTTTTTCCGAAATTTGATATTACTATAATATTGCAGTTCAGTTTTCCTAAAATAGCACCACTTACCATTTAAATAAGTATTCTGCTGTTTTTTGCACGTTGACTGTTCTTTGACATTTTTAAGCTGTATTTTGAATTCAGTGTCGTCTTCGTGACTTGCAGTTCAGTTTTGCTAAAGTAACGCCACTTGCCATTTAAGTAAGCATTCTGCTATTTTTTTGCACGTTGACTGTTCTTTGACATTTTAAAGATGTGTTTTGAATTCAATGTCGTCTTCGTGACTTGTCTTTCAGTAGTATGCTCGAAAAGCAAATTTAAAATACCGGGTAGTTATTATTAAAGTGAAACTACTCAAATAGCTCCGGAGGAGGTACTATCGTAGATATAGCAGTGAAACATGGAAGAAAGGCAAATTAGAAATGCGGTCAAGAATTATGAAACAAAAAAAAAAAAAGATCAACTGTTCACCACCAGTTGGAGGAATGGCGCAATGAAAGAAAACAAGAGCCGGGATGGGTATATTATATATTGTCATCATTCTGAAATTACAAAGTTGGTTCAATACGTCGATAACATGCTGAATACGCAATACATAAGTATCAGCAAGCGTTTAAAACATTTCAGGTGGGATATTTCCAAAGCCTCACACCACAGTGTAGACTATGCATATTATCTGCGAGACAGCTGTTTTGTTTACGAGACTATGCAGACTATAAAACAAGAACCTTTCGATGGAAATAGCTGTCGACGGTCATCATGCTGGAGAATAAAGCCCGCGCGCTCTTAGTGAAGTTGTCTTATGAGAGAAATGGGAATGCATCACCGGCGTTAAAGGAGTACCGAAGTTTAAACGGGTTGCTACGAGGACCCCTGAAAAGAAACGGATTAGACAAAATGATTGTAAAATTTGAACAAACAGGTGAATTAAATGTTTCACCTGGAAGAGGTCGGCGACGCGTCCCACAGGAAGTCGTTGAGGAGGTCGCTGTTGCTATCACCGACAGTTCAACAAACGCAGAGGTTCCTGCATCATCAACAAGCGCCCAAGTAGTCGTTCGACAACTGTCAATCGCATTCTCAACTGTACGCAAAGTTGACGGTGCACTTTACGCTTCTACTCATACAAAATTCAGATGACGCACGAACTGAAAACCCTAGATCCGGAGCAGCAAACAAATTTTGCGTTATGGGTTTTGGCGGAAATGGGTATGGAAGAAACTTCTCTTACAACATCCTTTGGAATGATAAATTCCATTTTACACTGGCAGGTGTGGTGAACACTCATAACCTGCCGAGTATGGGGTACTACAAATTCACATGTTGTGTTCCAATGACCATTACACTCCACCTATGTGACTGTATGGTGCGGGTTCTCACTTTGTTCTATTCTCGGGCCATTTTTCTTTGAGGAAGAAACCCCTGCAAGTGTAGTGCGATGCACCGTTACAAGTGAACGCTACCGTGACCTTCTGGCTCAACATATCATTCCTGCGTTGCAAGAAAGATCGTATTTATCGCGTACTGCTTTTTTGTAAGATGGGGCACCACCAGATATTAGCCGCATAGTTAAACAGGTGCTTCAGGATACGTTTGGAAGTGAACGCATAATTTCCAGAGGTTTTTCTCATATTTGGCCTTTATGATCAGCAGATTTGAATCCCTGTGACTTCTGGCTTTGGGGATATATATCTCAAGGGTAGAGTCTAGCAGGGTCATATTGGCTCCATGCCATAGCTGAAGTAAAGCATAACGAGACATGTTTGTAATTTCCCACCTGAAATGCTGTGAGCATGTGTTCATAATTTTGTATTGCGTTTTCAGCATGTAATCGACCTGGATGGCACAGATATTGAACCAACTTTGCAATTTCTGAACGATAACAATAAATGTCATACCCATTCCGGCACTTGTTTTCTTTCACAGTGCCATTCCTCAACCTGGTGGTGAACAGCTGACCTATTTTTTTTACACTGACGGAAAAAAATCCCAACACCACGAAAAAATAGTTGTACAGGAATGAAATGGCGGGAATACATTTGTATAGGTAACATATTTAATCGATTAAGGTTTCAAGATAACAGCTTAATGTAAGCGCGAGAAGAGCCATTTTAAATATGAAATGCTGGTACATTAATAACCGGTGTAACCGCCAGAATGTTGAATGCAAGCACGCAAACGTTCATGCATTGTGTCGTTCAGGTGCTGGATGTCAGTTTGTGGGATGGAGTTCCATGCCTGTTGCATTTGGTCGGTCAATGCAGGGACGGTTAATGCTGGTTGGGGGTGACGCTGGAGTAGTCGTCCAATGATGTCCCATACGTGCTCGATCGGTGAAAGATCTGGTGATCTAGCAGGTCACGGCAACATGTCGACACTCTGTAGAGCATGTTGGGTTACAACAGCGGTATGCGGGCGAGCGTTATCCTGTTGGAAAACACCCCTGGAATGTTGTTCATGAATGGCAGTACAACAGGTTGAATCACCAGACCGACGCACAACTGTGCCGTCAGGGTGCGTGGGATAACCACGAGAGTGCTCCTACTGTCATAGGAAATTGCTCCCCTGACCATAACTCCAGGTGTAGGTCCAGTGTGTCTCGGCCGCAGACAGGTTGTTTGCAGGCGCTCACCTGGCCTCCTTCTAACCAAAACACGGCCATCACTGGCACCCAGGCAGAACCGGCTTTCATCAGAAAACACAACAGATCTCCACTCCGTCCTCCAATGAGCTCTAGCTTGACACCACTGACGTCGCAAACGGCAGTGATTTGGAAGTAAGTGGAATGCACGCTGCAGGGCGTCTGTCTCGGAGCTGTCCTTCAAGTAACCGATTTGTAACAGTTCGTTGTGTCACTGTGGTGGCAACTGCAGCTTGAATTGCTGCCGCAGACGCAGTACGATGCGCCACGGCCATGCGCCGTTCACGGCGGTCTTCCCTCTCAGTAGTGCCACGTGGCCGGCCGGAACCCGGTCTTCTTGAGGCAGTACCTTCCCTTGACCACCGCTGCCAACAATCATGCACGGTGGCTACATTCCTGCCAATTCGTTCTGCAATATTGCGGAAAGAAAATTCACCTTCTCGTAGCCCTATTACACGACCTCGTTCAAACTCCGTGAGCTGTTGATAATGGCTTCTTCGTCTTCTTAAAGGAATTCTTGACTAACATCAACACACCGCGTCGAATCTCAAAGATAACTAACGCTCACGAACGTTACAGCGCGTATTTACAGCAAACCTGCTTTGCATGTTCCGAGGGGCGCTAGTAGCGCCACACGTATGCGCCGAGCACGAGATTTGCATAGACGTTATCTTACAGATGTACTCTCACCACCTACCAACTGTCGTTTATCTAACACAACCCCTTCTTGGTGTTGGGATTTTTTTTCCGTCAGTGTATTTCATAATTCTTGACCGCATGTTCTAATTTGCCTTCCTTCCAAGTTTCACTTCTGTCATAGTACTTTCTCCTGAGCTCTGTGAATAGTGTCACGTTTTTTATAATTACCCGGTATATATGAAATAATAGCTCTTAATATTCAATATTTAGTTCCATATAAGACAAAACGTCTTGTAAATATACTCGGTTGCCTGTGCGTTAATTAAAATGACAAGAATATTTTAGTTTTTGTGCATTAGGTAGAGATGGGCAAACACATTCGACTCACTAAAAATATTCGTTTGGTGATACCTCCAGTGCCGCCCCGGTGGCGCAGTGGTCTAAGGCGTTGGCCTCGGATCATTCGCCCGAAAGGGGTCCGGGTTCGAATCCCGGTGAGGCATGGATGTTGTGTTTGTCTTACGGCACTGGCTCTCTCCCTTCCCTGGAACCAGTGACCCTAAATTAGGGACGGGCGACTGCTTATAGCCCATTGAGTTGCTCACGGTGGTCGTTAAACCTCCAATCAAAAAAAAAAAAATACCTCCAGTTAAAAGAACGATTTGTGTCTAGGGAATCGATTCTGAGTCGGATTCCTTTGTTTGGTATATCTTTCATTTTATAGAACGATCTGTGTCTAGGGAAACGATTCTAAGGCGGATCGTTTCATTCGTGGACAGTTTTCGGTCCCGACGTGCCAGGTCTGCTCTGTTGAAGGCAGTGGTGGCTCTGTGATGGTTTAGAGAGCCTTCTTATGGGGCACATTATGTCCTTTAGTGTGCCTGGAGGGGTACTTAATCGGAGGGCTCTGCCACCGTGTGCCGGCTGATCAGCTACAATCTTTCATGGCCTTCGCAAATGCGACGACCGATGATCTGTTCCAGCAATCAATGCGCCACCCCACTGGACTACAAGCACCCAAGCATTGCTCTAGGAACACGCATCGGAGTGTACAACTCTTCAGAGGCTCCCTAGGTCAACGGATTTGAACTCTGTCTAGCTCTCTGTGATGCCGTGGAGCGGAACATCTTCTCCATGGATACTGGACCGACATCTCGGGCGAGATTGTTTTGTAGACTATGTTGCAATATAGTCTACAACACCATCCCGTTGTTTTTATACAGTATATATATATGAGCAGACATATGGAATATGGAGCTCGCTTTAAGTACAGCGGAATGCTAAGAAAAAATAAAAGAGTTAAAGTTTAATTCGACGTGCGGCAGTAATTACTTAAGGCGAGCTCCATAGCCAGTGCATGTGCTCCATATCCTCCACTTCCGCGTCAGTTGGAAGTGGTATGGTACTTTTAATGTTGCCCGTTGGCTGCGGTGTCGATTGGTTTTGTCCCTGTGGACCCTGTTCCTAATTTCCGCTTTCTGTCGGCTAACTCTGCAGTTACCTTTCATTGTCTGTAACAATTTTCGGTTAGAGTTTAACATGATTGATTGATTGTAAAAGATTTGCTAGAGCTACCTGATTTTAGTAGCCAATATGGTAAGATAACGAGAAACGGCAGTGCATTTAAAATGCAAGTCATACTCGTCACACCTTTTCCTGCTTAAAATAACTGAGCTGAAAACTATCAGTTGTTTTGCAGTTCTGAATCTGGACAATGTCGCTCGTGAACTAAGTTCAGTTTTTTCTTGTTGGCAAGCAACTGCGTTTGCGTTCTGATCCCCTCTTCGATAGAGGCACGGAGCACATCTGTCTCTGTTTTCTTTATTGTGGGTTTAACGACCACCGTGATCAACTCAGTGTGTTATAAGCCTTCACCCGCCCCTAATTTAGGGCAAGTGACTCCAGGGAACAGAGAGAGTGAGTGTCGTAAGACAAACACAACATCCATGCCTCACTGGATTCGAATCCAGAGACATATCGGACTACTGATCAGAAACCATCGCTTAGACCAGTGGTTCCCAAAGTGTGCGTCGCGGCTTCCTCACAGGGGCACCGCGAAATATTACAACATTTTCGTAATGTTATTTCCATTTTCAATTCAATGTGATAGGACGCGACATCTAGCGGACCTGGTGCAAACCAGTAACTCACTTAGTAATAACCTTCGACCATAATATATATGGTCGAAGGTAATAACTGTTTGCAGAAGTCTCTACAAATGGTTAGTAGATGGCGCTCTACAATAATGTTTCAAGCGTGAGCTTTCCCCCGCACAATTGCCACCCTACGGGCGCATGTGTGTTCCGCACGGTCGCTACCGGAAGTTACCTGAGCTTTTGCACCAGCCTCCGTGCTTCTGATAAACATACCTCCCTCGTTCTCCGCGTCTAGAAATCTAGACTCTCAGTCCAGATTTTTCGAGAAGGTCGTCAGATCTTTCAAATATGCTCATCCGTTGTCATTTGTGACTCATTTGGCGGTTAGCAGTCGGTTGTGTTGATGCTCTGTCGCTGAGTTTCGGCGTTTGTAAGCTTTCGGCGTATCAACTGAGTATTGTTGTGATTAAGTGAAGTGAAGTTTTTGAAGTTTTTCTTCTCGTATGTATTTTTAAAAATGGATTGGTTTTTACTAAACAGTAATAAGCGTTGTGAAAGTGAAAATAAAGAAGGCACACCGTCAAATAGTGGCAAGAGTGTGAAGAAGCGTAAATATCGAAAATATGATGACAGTTATTTTGACTTTGGTTTTACGTCGACAGGAGTCAATGGTGAAAAGAGTCCACAGTGTGTACTGTGTATGAAAATTATGGTGCCAGAGTGCATGCTACCGAAGTAAGTTGAAACGCCATTTAGCAGGCTGAGTAAATCTCGTGATTGCTTACGAGAAAGTTACAAGCAAGAGGTTAATCAAAAAAAAAGGTAGTTTCTGTAAGCAGGCATCAATACCAAGCAATGTTTTGCTAGCATCTTACAAGGTGGCACATAGAATCGCAAAATGTAAGAAGCCTTATACCATCGCAGAAGAAGTCATTCTACCCGCTGCTGTAGATATGGTGAACATTATGATCGGTGAGTCTGCTCGGAAGCTGCTTTCAAATGTGCCTTTGTCCAATAACACCATCAGTCGCAGAATACAGCACACAGAATGATAAATGATCAATTAATTGCAAAAATGAAAGGTAAGGATTCTGGGGTGCAGATGGATGAATCCACAGATAATAATAATGATGCTCACTTGATTTGCTATGTACGGTTTACAGATGGTAATAACATCGTAGAAGACCTTCTCTTTTGTAAAAGTATCACTAGTAGTGCTCAGGCTCAAGACTTTTTCGAGATCCTTGGTACTTTTATATCCGAAAATAATTCGGAGTGGACTAAGTGCGTTGGTGTCTGTAATGATGGTGCTCGTTCTATGTCCGGCTGTTATGGAGGATTGCAGGTACTTATTCGAAGCAAAGCCCGTGATGCACTGTGTACCCATTGCGTTGTTCACAGGGAAGCACTCGCTAAAATATCTGAGTCCTACATTGAACCAGGTCTTAGAATATGTAGTGAATGTAGTAAACTGTATAAAAACGTAGTCAGTTGAAGGCAAGGGTTTTCAAAAAATTATGTGAGGATATGGGATACGAGCACACGTCTTTGTTGTACTACAGCACTTCGCGGTGCCTCTCTCGTGGTAATATTTTGTCTCGTACGTTTAAACTGCGACAGGAAACTTATATTTTTCTTAAGGAGGAATTTCACAAGTATACCAAAAATTTTGTAAATGAAGATTTTTTGGTAAAACTAGCATACTTATGTGATATTTTTGAAAAGATGAATGCTCTGAATCTCTCCCTGCAGGGAAGCAACATGCACCTTTTAAACTCGATTGAGAAAATTTCAGCTTTTATAAAAAAAACTAAAACTATGGAAAAGAAAAATGAATGAAGACGGAGGTAAAGGATGTTTCCCCTTGTTGCAACAGTTTTGACCTCCAATGGAGTTGATTTCTCTCAAGGCATGAAATCCATTTTTGAAGAACACTTATCCCAGCTTATCACCTAGTTTGAGAAATATTTTCAAAATGATAATATCGATAAATTTGTATGGATTCAAGATCCATTTCATGCCACTGCTCCATCGGAATTTACTGCTGCAGAAGAAGAGAATCTTATTGAGTTGTCTTGCGATAATACGTTGAAAACAAAATTTAGCAGCGTGGAGTTACCTGAATTTTGGATATCAGTAAAAGATGAATATCCTCTTCTGAGTGGTAAAGCTCAGAAAATTTTAATTCCATTTTCGACTTCTTATTTGTGCGAAGCTGGGTTTTCGGCGGTCGCTCTGATAAAAACTAAAAATCGCGGGAAGATCAATTCGGAGAAGAAAATGTGGGTGGCTGTGTCTAGTTTGATTACAAGATTTGAGAAAATGTGCGGTGATCAACAGGCTCATCCATCTCACTAATTATAATTAGTTGAATTTTTTAATTACATTTCTTTGTGATCTTCAATACGTGTTTTTTTTATTTTTTACCTAAGTGTACTTGTTGGAATTGTGTACTTGTTAGAATTTGACATAGGCAAAGTGTACTTGTTCGAATTTGACATAGGGCGCCTTGGAAAAACCTGGATTCTGCAAGGGCGCCAAGAATCGAAAAAGTTTGGGAACCACTGGCTTAGACCACTGAGCCTCCCCGGTGGCGCATTGGTCTAAGCGATGTTTCCGTACTGACCTTAGGGATATGCTCAACCCAACTGATTAATGAATTGTTTGACATACAGAAATTACTTTCCCATGGACGTGTCTCTTTCTCCCCATTTCGCAGAAAGCTGGTTTCATATGCACGAAGCGGAAGACCTGCAGTACTCATGACGAATTTTCGACATTCGCAAAAAGCACATTTTGCTGCAGTTTAAATTCGTGAGTTCCTGCACTTTTATGAAAATAAGTGAAGAACGAGAGAGGAAGTTTCTGACATTAGCAGAAAATGTGAAAGCTATTGAAGAGAATGAAACAGGAATAAGTGTTCGCCGCTTAGTAGAACGTTATGGTTGCTGTAGGACGCAAATCAGGGATTTACTGAAGAAGAAATTGCCGCCCCGGTGGCGCAGTGGTCTAAGGCGTTGGCCTCTGATCATTCGTCCGAAAGGGGTCCGTGTTCGAATCCCGGTGAGGCATGGATGTTGTGTTTGTCTTATGGCACTGGCTCTCTCCCTTCCCTGGAACCAGTGACCCTAAATTAGGGACGGGCGACTGCTTATAGCCCATTGAGTTGCTCACGGTGGTCGTTAAACCTCCAATCAAAAAAAAAAAAAAAATTATTAGTGCAAAGATTTCAGGGGATCAAAGCAAAGCTAAAGTTAATGAGATAGAGACTGAAACTGGCAACTGTAGAGAAAACACCTACCAAGAAAATTTGCGCAATTTTAATGATATCCAGACGTTTGCACTAAAACAGAATGACAGTGAATGTGAGAGGTGATTGTTCTATATATTTACATATAAAGCAAGTTGAATGAACTTACCATAAGTGTGTATACTTTCCGAAAGGTTCACACATATGGTGAGAATAAACTTTCCGAAGCAAGTTCAATAAACTCACCGTAAGTGTGCATACTTTCTGAAAGTTAAATCTATATGTAATAAATAATTTCGGTAAATGTGTACTTTAGCGTCCTAAATTATTTAGTCGGAAAAATTTCCCTGTGTGGGAAAAGTGCGGCGTACAATTTTTTAAGCATGCAAAATAATGGGGAAGGGTGCAAAAATATATTATTTTTAGAGAACAGGAAATAAATCTTCCGAAGTATTTACCTGGTAGTACGATGGTTTGGAAGAGTACGTGCGGTAAGCCTAGAGCGACAGAGCGGCGACGGTGTCAAGGTGTTATCCGGTGAATGGAAGCTTCGTTGAGAAAGGCAAGTAACGGGCGAAAGAATACAACAGGAAGCGGTTGAGCAGTACTTAGTCATCGAAGCATCTTGTAGGAATACGCTGAAGGAAAGCGGTCGGCTTTACGCAGCATTGTACTTAAGCGGTGTTAGTAGCTTTTTCAAGAGTGTTAGTGGCTCTTTCCAAAGTCGCGAGTCTCCAAATTTCATTTCGGATTTCGTCAGGGCTTAAACTTTATTTATCCTGCACAATACGACAAGAAGCTCTTGGCCTACTATATTTCTGAATACTACGATTTCTGAATTGAAGAAACTCCTTTATTTTCAAAAATATCCGATTCAGGACGGGAAAATGTGAGCTACGATGTACAGAATAACATCGCAACGACAAATGAAGTGCTTGAATAAATCAACTACCCATGTACATGTTCGAAACCATAACCAAAATTTGGGATTCAACCGGAACCAAAACTTCTTACTCAGCACTTCTGTCGTACATGAATACATCTACATTTCTTCATTTCTTTCCATTCGGAGACATTGTGAAACTAATAATAACGACATTCCGCACATTTCTTTCTCAAAAATTAAGAATAGAGTTCTGAACTACTTCCTTTTGCGCAGGATTACAGCACGCATCACACTCTTCCGAAAAATACACCCCACTCCTATTGTCATCTTCCACGCATTCACTACGAACTTCTGCTCCCGTCCGTTCAGACTATCGATGCTGGGTCCCCAGGTTCAAGCCTGGGCTGATCTTTCAGAGATGGTGTGATTTACTAACAATCGCTGAATATCCGCCGTGCATCGGACGAGCACGTAAAGTGACGGCCCCCAGGCTGGACCCACTGGTTAAATGGGTATCCTTTCCTATGTCCTCCCTGAAATTCTCTCACCCATCTATGTGCAATATCGTACTTGTACGGTGGCGCCATCTACTGTACTCTAATCTCACTACAAACTGTTCTGTCAAAAGTCGCTAGACTTGCTCTCATTCCTTCCGTTTCTGTGTCCTGCCCAAAAGGCGATCTCGCTGTAGGTGGCTGGGACCTAAACTCTACTACCTGTGGACGGAAGTCCTACATGAAAATGACAAAAAACCGATGAAGTAAATGAAGCTTCACGTCGTCGCCGTTAGCATCGCTTATGCCTCCCGCACAACCGATGTACACCATCGTACTCGAAAGTAAACACTTCGGCAAAATTATTTCACGTTCTCTTAAATTACTGTATTCCTGCACCTTTCCCCATTATTTTGCATGCTTAAAAAATTGTACGTCGCACTTTCCCTTTCACAGTGACATATTTTCGACTAAATAATTTAGGATGCAAACAGTTTCTAACATCACACGAACTTTTGAAATACACATTTACCGTAATTTCATGTATTAACTTGTTACGTATATTTACGTATTACCGTGGTTCTAATATAATATGTTCTCATTATTTTATTCAGCATTTGGAAAAAGTACTGCAAGCATTTTCTGTGTGATTCAGTTTCATACCCTTAGTCGGCTTTTATATAAAAGCATCTGACAAACAATATTAACTTAGGCCTAACCTCCGAACAACGGCACCTCCCAACAACAGTAACTTTTTTCAGGTCCGAGCGGTAACCCTTATTCAGAAGTTTCACTGTATAATAAAAAGTTCAAATCTGTATTTATAATTAATCAATTCATTTACAAGGAAACGGATCGGTAGCATTAAACGTTAAAATAGTTTCTAACATCACACGAACTTTTGAAATTATATTAATGAGTAAAATAATTTTGTTAACAAAATACTTCCTCTACTATACCTAGATATTCTATTGCTTCATTTGGGAATTTAAGAGGTTTCAGGGATAGCATACAAAGCACTCATATTTTCTTTAATTCAGAAAAAAGTGGTGTAATTGCATTTTCGCAAATCGTGCTACGAAACGACGTTTCCTCACTAGCTCTGTGCTATGTGCACTGCATTACGTGAGCGTTGTTTTGGCTGTTCGTAGGCAGTGTCAGACATGGGTGCCATTATCGTTCGATAAAGAATCATACCAGTTACTTCTACATCGCTTCGCATCAATTCAAACAGTTTTTGTTGAATAATGGTCCACCACCGACACTCCTCTGTTCAAATTGCTCCGTATTAATTCAATGCAGGGGGGACAACGAAAGATGGAACACCTGAATTTTCTGTACTCGAACATTGGTATTGGAAGAGTAAAAGTGAAAAAATTCTGCTTTTATAGGTGAAGCCCATTTTGTTATATAAAATCTACTGAAACAAAAATATTTGGTGAAAAACACCCAGCTTACTAGAGGTAAATGCATTTTTACACATGTCCAATGATAGTTTTAGAACGGAAATATCTTAATATGAATGCCGACTATTTTCATTTCATTTTTTGTTTCAGTAGATTTTGTGTAACAAAATGGGCTTCACTTATAAAAGCGGAATTGTTTCACTGTTACTCTTCCAATGCCAAAGTTCGAGTACAGAAAATTAAAATTCAGGTGCTTTGTCTTTCGTTGTCACCCTGCCTTGAATTAATACGGAGCAGTTTGTACAGAGTAGTGTCGGTGGAGGGCCACAATTCGGCAAAAACTGTTTGAATTAATGACAATTGATGTAGGAGTAACTGGTATTATTCTTTAACGAACGATATTGATCTGGAACAAAGAAATATTTATATTTCTTTCGAAATGTTTATATTTCTTTCTCTTCCAGATCAATGGCGCAACATCACGAAAGGTAGAGGGATTTCGAACCGGTCTGAATCTGATCGGAACCCTTTTTATCCGTACTTCAAATTTCCCTTGCTTTGTTACCTTTCAATCTTGCGAATCAGGTTTGTCCGTTGAACTTTTTTTTTTTTTCTAGTACTTCTTTTTTTACCCATTCACATTACATTCTGTGCTTTTATTCTCATATTCTCTGCTTTACATACAGGTTACCGTATTTTCTGTCAGTTCACTCGGTATGTTTTCTAGTTTAAATTAATCTAATGAATCGTTCATTGCAACACAGGTGTGAAACACTGGACCGTAATATGTAATAGAATTTGCTCTACAGAGCTACGGGTAGTAAGTGTTGCTCTGAATTTATGTCAGCTAACTTTAAATATAGTTCCTATGAAAATCATAGCTGTTATCCTAATGAAAGGCCATGCTAACCCTGATTAATATCCAGTAAAAAGTACAAATCCGTAGTTACAAATATTACACACACTATATGGAAAATTTCACAACGCTTTATACATATTTCTACGAAACAACATCGGTTTTAAATTTATTTAAACTACCGATAGGAATAAAATCGGCTAAGAAATTTTTAAATTTTCATTTAAAAAAATGTATCTTCCCAGTTGATAAATAAGATTGAAACAAATTTTCGAGCATCCATATTTTTGAAATTTCATTGCAAGTGTCACTATTTTGACAACTACTTTCGCTAATTCAATGAAATCTGTTTCCACTCTGCCGTAACTCGCTGGAAAAGAAAAGCAGGTGGAATAATAACGTTGAACTGACACTTTTTAAAAATAAACGCATACTAACGGAGTCAGCCAGCTTTTATGGATGCTAAACGATTTCGCTGCAACGACCAAATTGTCCAGCTTTTATGAATACCAAACGAAAAAATGCTGCAGTTACAAAATTCTAAAATAATAGAGGATTCATGATGCCTAAGTGTATAGAACTTTCCTCAATTTACAAAGTAGAAGCTGGTTCAAAATTCTATTCTGCTACGCAAAATGATTTGCAAGCTAAACGAAACCTGAAAATTTTCGATAAAAAATGCTAAAAAATGTATATATATAGTATTCAAATATCTGGTTTTAGCCACAAACACGAAACATTTCTCTACATCTGCTTTAAAAACAATGACAATACATGAATGAACTATATTCTGTAGAGTACGAGTACATGTTGTTTTGCTACCCTGGCAAGAACGTAGGTGGCTGCACTTGTAGTATTCCGCGCCTGAATTACACGCCGCAGCGAATCTTCCTTTCAACGGAACAAAGCTTGACATCGTCGCGGTAACGATGCGTTAGGCCTACCGCAGCTTCTCTTCACAGCATCGCAGCGTCTCTTCAGAAATACAAGATGTAAGAATTAATGGCTTTATTCTTTTCATCAGATGAAAATCAGTTTTATTTTCTTAGAAATTACATCCCCCGTTTTTTACTTAATAGTGCATTTATGGCCTCTGTGGCTCAGTTCTAGGTTGCACACAATTATTTTATGGCTATGTAGTTCGGAAATGTTTCATTAAATGAATTTTCCGCAACAATTAAACTTACATGAATTACTAAACTCGACCTGAATAGGTACTCGTGAACCAGTCAGTCATCATAAATCATTTACCATGATTAGCGAACTTCAAAGTAATCATATTTCCTAATATCAAAAGCTAGGACCCAGCGTTTAATAAATATCAATTGACCTTTCTTCATTTTTGGTGAGTGATCGTTCACTATTGATGAACTTACATATCAGTGGCGTACCCAGGATTTCTTTATTTCTTTATGGGGGTGGCCCAAAATATCAAACATGCAAACGAAAATACCTAGGAGGAAACATCTGAAACGCTACGAAGCAATAAAAAATTCTGAAATATTAGTAAGCGATAAATATATCTCCGCCATATTAAAATGCGTTTCAATGATTCGTAAAATACAGTATACATGTTTAAAGTCGAGTGTTTCGTACGTTTATTTTGTGCACACGGCATTTGTCGTTCGTCAAAAGAAATTTTAGTGGCGGGGATGGGCAAATCGTGTCAGTGCCAAAAGTGCCTTTCCGTACTGTATAACGAAGTAAATTTCTCCGTCATTTTTATCCGCGCCAGGATTCGAACCCGGGTCCCCTCATTCCGGAATAAGTTGCTCTACCAATTGAGCTACGAGGACGTTTTATTCTGATTCCTATCTGCCTTTATGTCGTGTGCGTCCTTCTGGCAGGTACGTCACATCTCCTAGTACGTTACATCATCTCCCCTTCATTTTTATTTTTTTTCGAAGTGCTGGAGAAGGGATTCTCTTATTTTTCCTATCTCGCGGTGTGGAAATAACATCACACCATTGCGAGATTTTGAACGGTCGGGTCATCCGGATAGTTCGGGCGCCATTATAACGAAGTAAATTTCTCCGTCATTTTTATCCGCGCCGGGGTTTGAACCCGGGTCCCCTCATTCCGGAATAAGTTGCTCTACCAATTGAGCTACGCGGAGGTTTTCCGGAATAAGTTGCTCTACTAATTGAGCTACGCGGACGTTTTATTCTGATTCCTATCTGCCTTTATGTCGTGTGCGTCCTTCTGGCAGGTACGTCACATCTCCTAGTACGTTACAACTGGACAGTGCGAGACGGATCCTTTCGCAAAAGTGGACATATTACACACCATGTATTTAGAAACGTGGTAGGGCTTTTTGCCACTGGCGTTCTGTAGTACACGACTTGTCCTTCAGAACGCGAGGGCAACTTGAACGGACGAGAGAGCATAAAATTACCCTTTTGTTCTGGGTGATTTACAGAAAAGAATAAGTTTTGCCGTCGTGTGCCGCGCGACACTAAACAATGGCTGTAGCTAGCGCCGGGGGTGGGTGTGTGCTTCCCCCAAAAGGCGAGTAATAGCCCCTTGAAGATGGACGTTGCAGAATTCTCTGAACTTTTATTTTCAGTGGTTTAAAAATATTACTCTAGTGTTCCATTATAAGCATAAATTCCTTATTTGCTCACGTACAGAACATTTAGGAAAAAAGGGCAAAACTGAAATGATACAGTATGGTCGATGAATGAATAAAAAATTATTTTCGGGATGAATCTGCAAGAACAGTTGTGCCAATGATTCTCAACTTCGCACGCACAGAGATTGTTCGTGTTAAGGGACAGGAGATAGAGAAATTCCCCCCTTTTTTTTCGAAGAAACGTAAAATACCGAAGAACTTTACCGCTCCACCCATCCACCACCAAAAAAGAAAAGACAGAAAGAAAGGGTATGGGTAGCAGGGGCTGATGCGCAGAAGGGCATAAACTATATACGTATCTTGATAAGCGCCTATGACATGCAATCTTCTGTTACGAAACTTTTATGTAGTTAATTGCCTGAAAAGAAGTAATGTAGAGGGGAGAGCATACTAGGGAGAATTAAAACGTAAAGGTAACATACACTTTAATCCCGGCTACTGTGAGCAAATGAACATAACTGCCATCTCACTTCTCCATACAGTCCCTTGCAGGTAGATGCGTATCGTTCCATAGCTTCTTCATTCGTTGGGAGAAGAAGCTTTTCAGCTGCCCCAGCAGTCAGGTTTGCACCGCTTCCTTAATCTCATCCTCAGAGGTGTACCTGCGACAGTGTAGATCCTCCTTGTGTGGACCGAAGATGTGATAATTGCCTGGCGCCCGATTAGGGCTGTAAGGGTATGTCGAAGACGTTCAACCCGTACTTGTTGCATTGCCTTCGGTGTTGCGCTGCGGCTACATGGGGTCCTGCATTGTCATCGTGCAGCAAAATTATTTTTGACAGCATTCCTTTTCTTTTGCGTACTGCAGGTTTCAGTTTCTCTGTAAGCATAGCACAGTACGTTGCACTGGTCACTCTTTGTACGCGTTCCTGAGAATGTGTCAGGATAAGACATTCCATGTCCCAAAAGAAGGTGAGCATGATTTTCTTGACGGAGGGTTGTAGTTTGAATATCTCCTTTACTGGACAAGACGGGTGTTTCCACTACATGCATTGTCTCTTGTTTTTCGGTTCACCGTGATGAACTCATGTCTTGTCGCCGGTGATAAACAGCTCCGAAACAGTCGAATTTTCTACATAACGTTTCAGGAATTGGGTCGGAGCGTTGTTGTTTGTGCAGATCAGTAAGCCTTTTGGGTTCCCATATTGCGCAAACTTTACGGTACCCCAAATTATCATGTATTATGGTGTGTGTGGACCCATAGACGATATCCAAATCTGCAGCAACAGCGGACAACGTAATCCGTCGGTCTTTCTCCCTGGTGTGCGCGATGTTCATTGCCGACCAGATCAAGCTTCACGCCTCGATTAAATTTGTTCTTTCCGCTTTAAACCCTTTTACTCATTCATAAACTTTTCGTTGAGTCACGCTTCTTTCATTTCCGTACTAACCAACATCCTTCAGTTAATTTCGGAAGGTTTTACTCCCTCTGTCCAAAGAAATCTCACTGTGGTGCGTTGTTCAAAAATAGTGCAACCCTGCAGAAGAGCATTCATCTTTATTTTACCTTTGCCTCAATTAGACTAACGGTAGACCGCTGTGCTGTGCGTGTTCGGACTACCCATAAGCCATTGGGAACGTGTATTGTGTCAGGTTCTATCCGTTGCGGTTACCTCGAAATTTTCAAATATCAATCATCCTTTGATTTCCTTATGAATACATCCATCTAGGCGTTAAAAAATAATGCTAAAAATAAATCTTTATGTGAGAGAGAGTTTTCAACTTCATTTTCATTGTTTTGGGTCAGTCGGAGCGATTTTACGATGAGTGTATGTGGGAGGAAAGGGGTTTATTAGCGTGAATCTGAGAGCTCTTGGTTTTTGAGTGAAGAAGGCAGGGAGTTTGGCTGTTTGATACCGTAAGATGAAGCTATCTCGGAGCACCAGCTAAGGATAACGTATGATATAAGATGGAGAAAAAATTGGAACCGAAGGAAGGGAGTTGAAAGATTTAAAATACGGCATCAATAACTCCTCGATGCTGTACTCGGTTCCACAGAAAAGACCAGAACAGTAAACTAAAAAAAATAATATACTGCTCGAAAAAATTAGAAGAACATGAGATATTGTAAGGAAAATCATGTGCAACTGATGTTCTGTTGAACGTAAACTATTATTTTTATGTAAAATATAGTAGGATATTAAGTTATATGGATAAGAAAAAGCACATTAGCTACTACTTATGCAGTGTTATTATTCAGTGATTCAAAGCACATCATGCGATATATTGTACAACCAACAACACGTGTATTTGTACAAGAAAAATTACTTTTTGAAGGTGGTAACTGACCTCTTGTAGGATGTGTGGTCCCTTCGAATGGCTAGAACCACTGCACGCCTATGTGACATGTAATTGACGAGGGTTTGGGGTTATTTTCGACACTCTTTAACGAGGGCAGTCTCCAGTCCACGAAGAGTATAACGAGTCATACGGTGATACTCTTCGGTATCACCGTACGACCCGTGATACGTACGACCCGCAGGTCTGTATCCACGGGTCGTACGGTGTAACGCGGTTAAAGGAACACACACCATTGATCTACATGCATAAACTCCAGCTTGGTGAAGGCGATTACTGCTAGTTTAAGTACACAACCTTCGCCATGTTGACACGAGGAGCACTCGCTGGAACTGTGTAGCATTTTGCCGCTTGTTTCTACGTACGGTGGACAAAAGATAACAGTCGTCTCTTGGTGTAGTTGCACGTGGACAACCTTCAAATTGCCTTCTTTGAATACTTTCCTTATTTTGGAATCTTGTACACAGTCGGGAAATGATACTTCGTGACACTTCTTCAATGGCTTCTCCCATTCGCGTGTCTGACCTGCTTCCTGCCTGTATATACCTCTCCACGCCGTTGATTCCAGTAAATCTTGCTGCTGAGATATCGTTCTAACCGAAGATTTTGAGAAGGGAAAGCCACGATAAATGCGATAGAATAAGGGAGCTCCTGGAAAACCCGTTTATATTTCACTCTGTTATTTGCTTATTCTGACGTCCCAGACACTCATTTCCAGAAAGATATGCATGATTCGGCTGTCTCACACTCGACGTGCGTTTTCCACGTTTTGGTGAGATAGCACACGATTGGCTTACATAGTGTTGCCAAAGTCATATGCTCCCCCTAATTATTTTGAACAGTAGTTTATCCAACAGTAAGGGGCTTGTAATTCACCCACAATCAAATTCAGGAATGGGATTTTTTTAATATTTCAAGAGAATTCAGTTTTCTTTCAGACCTTCGTTTTTTACATTTTGTTTTGTATTTTAATTGTGTCTACAGGGTGTCTGAATAATGATTGTGCACTGAATGTACGAATTGCAGTAATGTATTATAAAACTATTTATATGAATGTACAGTACAAGTTACCCGCTCTGTGGAGGTGCTCTCTGTCTGGTAACCATGTTTCCCCACCACGAGGTGCGCGCGAAGTTGTCAATCCGAGCGAAGGTCTTTTCCGAGCGCTTGGTCGCCGGAGGCAGACGTGTCGATTGATCATTCATCTCGACACAAGGACAGTGCTGTTGACGGTTGAGCAGAGAGTGTTTTTGAGGAAATATGTCTTTCGCCATCGATAATACACGGACGAAGTGCAAAAACAGTTCGCTAGGGAATTTCGTGATGCAGACGTCCTCCACCGTATTGCTAGACGTCAGCTCATAGAGAAGTTTCGGGAAACTGGCAATGTTCGCCACCTCTGTAGGCCATCCACGGCAGACAAGACTGTACAGGTTTTCCAGGACAAAATACAGAGGAGTCCACCCAAGTCCGTGAGGTGGCTGTGACAACAAGGTAATGTGGTAAAGAGTACAGCCCACGATATTCTGAAAAGAAAGTTACGTTTCCACACGTATAAAGTGTATGCCGTGCATCAGCTGAAAGGAACAGGCCACGAGGCCCATGTGTGGCACTGCAGGTGGTTCCACGAGTTCCTGTCTCAAGAAGGTGAGGACATTCAGCACGTGACTTTCTCTACAGATAAGACATGGTTCCACCTGTTCGGGTACATCAACAGCCAAAATACTCGTCTGTGGGGTACTGAAAATCCCTACGAAATTAAAAAAGTGCTTCTGCACAACCAGAAGGTCGATTTTTGTTGTGTCATGACTCGTACGCGCATCATTGGGCCCATTTTCTTCCGTGAAACCATTAAACATGGTTAACAAGGAATTGCCTGAATCAAATGAATGAAATAATAAACTTTTTGCAAAATTTCTAAAACCTAAATCCCAGGCTGATTTTCTAATATTCAAACACTTCAGAAATAATTTAAATTCTAAAATACGTAAGCTTAAACGGGACTATTTTTACAATATTTTCTCGCAGCATAACTCTAAATTTACTTGGAAACATCTAATTACATTACTAGGTCGAAATAAATCTCTGAAATCACCTTCTCACTTAACTTAAAAGCAAACCTTTATTGATATCAAACATGACTTTGTAAATCTTATGATCGATCATTTCATTTCAGCACCTCAAACTGTACTAAAACGTTTTCCTCAAACTAAGAACACATCTTCGACACTTCCTTCTAGTCCAATTAAGGAAAACTCAATTTACATTCTTAAAATGACAAAAACTGAATTACTTCATTCATTGTGCAATATCAAACTGCTATCTGGTCTAGGATACGATATTAGTTTACCAAATATTTTAAAGAATGTGGATCCTTGCATTGTAGATACCTTACTTCATATCTATAATTATATCTTAACTACTGGAATTTGTCCAGACTATTAAAATTGCAAAACTTACTCCAATTCTTAAATCATGTTTAGAAAGGGTTGTTAATAACTGTAGGCCATTGTTAATTCTGTTGTTTTTACAAAAACATTTGAAAAATTATTATATTCTAGATTGATGGCTGTTATTACTAACGGCATGGAAGTAGTTTTTAAAGGGACGATAGATGGCGACACGTTATTGCTGCATCACTAAGCATTTCGTTATGTTGTGAAAGTGCCAAAGGAAGTCAATAATATGAATTAAGGGTGGCCCTTAAAAGAACCATTTTGAATGTTGATTGTGGCATATGTGTGAAATATTTATTTTGACGGAACAATTGTCTTTCCTCATCAATATGAAGCTGTCTAGTTAGCAAAATAAAAGCAATAAAAGTTTTATCTGCCAGGGAAGAACTGTCTGATCGCACGTTCAAAACTTCAATGTTCAGAGGAAAAGGGAAGAACTGTCTGATCGCACGTTCAAAACTTCAATGTTCAGAGGAAACACGGCAATTCCGTCGGAATTTTCCAGAATATGGTCTGCCAAGTACATTTTGTGGTTGCCCTGTGTTAATTTATCTTTTAGTGGACGCCAATTGCTCTCCACTTCTTGTGTATGTGCCCCTGTCATGGGATCAACGAAGCTGAGGGAGTGGTTCACGGTCATAGCTACAGCTCGGCAGTTCCGATATGCAGCCCACTGATCTGTCATGATCATGGTTCCTGGCTCCACATCTTTCAGGATGAGGGACAGCTATGTATCTGCAGATCTGTTGTTATCCGGGCAGATCTCCACCCTGAATCGCTTGGTATCTCGTTCAAATATACCAAGAATCCAGGTGCCCTTGACGATACGAC
Source organism: Macrothele yani (assembly GCA_039090855.1). Classification (NCBI taxonomy): domain Eukaryota; kingdom Metazoa; phylum Arthropoda; class Arachnida; order Araneae; family Macrothelidae; genus Macrothele; species Macrothele yani. The sequence continues at coordinate 27,189,018 of CM077018.1, read as the reverse complement.
CGCTGTTGTACTTCCGCTTGCCCACTTTCGCTTCGTCTACACCGCCAAGCCTTTTCCCCTCACATTGCGAGGCTACCATAAACTCTGAGACTTGTCTGCAATACGAATACCAGTCGCAAACTGTCTCACTAGATGTGGTAAGATTACCATGTGAGGTTTCTCCAATCGCCTCATCGTAAGGCAATCCTTTGTAAAACAATATGTCAGAATCATCATTATCAATAGGAATCTGAGCACACAAAAAACTACGTACCAAGTGTACGGGAAGAGTACTCATCATTCCTTGAAGCGTGCTTCTTCCAACACCTGAATTGTCCTAAACGATGAGACACATCGACACGAAGAGTCATGAGATGGCCTTCAGCACATCTATTAGAGGTGGTAAACAAACCCTGTCGCTCACACCAGGAAATAGACGTTTTCTCATCCTTCCCAACTTCATTAAAAAACGTCTTCCAATTCCACATATTAACACAAAAAGCTGAAACAAGAAGCAGAAATAATTTACGAAATCACAGGAGCACAGATTTAGAAATAACTTACGTAACACAGGAGCACAGATTTAGAAATAACTTACGTAACACAGGAGCACAGATCGAGAAATAACTTACGTAACTAGCGATAACGTACTGCACATGAAAGTGCGAGAAGAGCTGATGTGGTACCTTAGCGCCATCTTGCATTGCTTTCGAAAACTAGCTCCGTGCCAAACGTGGAAGTTTAGCCTTTTATTTCACCATGCGGAAAAAAAAATTCTACATTGCTTTCAGTTTGAGATCGTAGATTGTCTACTTCGGAGTTTGTTGCTCAAGATTTGGTGTGATATTTGTACACCATTTGCAGAAAATATATATTTAAAAAACAAAAGTTGCACAATTTGTGCCATGTGGAATATGGCCACGTTTGAAGTGGGCAAAACCACGCTAAACAAGCGCAGACCACCATACTCTACCTCATGGGTGCTGTGGAAAGGAGTATGAATAACTCACTGTAGTAAAAAAATTGATACAGCTACATTTCCTAAAAATTTTTTTTTAGTTAACGTAGTTTGAACTACGGCTCTTGCCTTATTTGCAACATGAAAGCTAAAATCTGGGCAGATTTATGTAAAAACTATTATTGATAATGTGCAGTTCCCTCTTTGTGTAAATGTGTTGATGTGTTACTCGGCTATGAGAACAACAAATTAATTTTTTGTATATTGTTTTCCTTTTTCAAATTCAGTCTTTCCCTAAAGGAAACCTGTATCTCACATTATTGTAAATGCAAATTCTTTATCAGTGTTCACTATGAAAGGAATAATAAATAAAGGTTTGATTTTTTCTGTTTTGTGTAATTTGACAACAGTACAGAACAAGTTCCACCTAACAGGGAAACATTTTTCTGAATGAAGCTGCTTTTTCAAGTAATTCAAGATTTTGAAAAAAAAATGTTATTTATGAATACCAAACACAGTAAGCCATATGTTTGGAATTTGTTGCATTACTCATAATAAAGAGCTAGTAAATTCTGTATTTTTTACACTTTTTTTGTCTCTGCATCTTTAGAAAATATGCAATATGCATTTACTGCACATTTTTTGTAAATGAATAAAGAAGAATTTTATCAGAGAAACACTTTTATGTTTGTGATTTACACTATCTGTTTAACCCTTGCACCACTGATCCCAAACTAACCTTACTTCATTTCACTAAGATTTATGTACATCCATATTCAAAGCTTGAAACATACCATACTCGGGGCATGTAAATTATTGGCCTGGGCAAGTAAAAAAAGCAATCTAGTTGCTTTTTTTTTTGTTTTTTTTAACTAAATTTAAAAATGAAAAGTTTGGAATATAATTTCCTCCTACAAGAAAAAAGCAGTCATCACATGTTGTGAAAACAGTTCACTGCTAATCACTACAAGTTATTGTTATGGAGTGCCAAGGACAGAAGAATATCCCTTTTAAGTATATTATGCTCTAGGTCCAGATATTGGAACCATATGTAATTTCTCTCTAAATGTTGTGTATAGTCAGCGACAGGATACATGCCATTGATGGAATTAGCCTCCGGTACTTCGTGACAAAGGGCGAAAAATTCAACGAAAAGAACAGGGCAGAATCACTGAATTTCTCAAATACGTACCAATTTCAGCATCATCAGCTTAAAACTTGAGGTACACGCTTTTGTGCATTGGACATTTTAAGTACAGGCTTAAAATGGAAATGCAAAACATGAAAAAAAAGTTCACAATATTCTTTAAGTTAAAAGAGTTCAGATTGTTATCTTAAAAGATAAATTAACCTATGCATTTAGCTTTTACTACCTAAGCAGGTAAATAATTTTTGAATATGCCCAGCTGGGCATGTAACTTTTCAGATATTTTTCAAGCCCCGATATTTTTAGTTTTCATTTGGTTGTTTTCATGCCTTAAATTTGTTTTTTTCTACTCTTCTATGTAGTAATTCACAAGAAATGCAATTAATGAGCACAAGTTTCACGCTCCTTCATAACGGTTGGTCACGAAATTTCGTAAAATTGCATTAATGGAATAACATCCAAATGCGTTTCTTTGGATGTGCCATTAAAAGAAGGGATTATATTAAGTTTACTTCTGACCTAATATTTTGTCTGTAACTGCTTAAGATATAAATAGCAATAAAAGAAGAAATGTCCCCTTTTTTGTGTTAGCAATACGTTCTGCAAACTATGTTCTTTTTTTCCCAGTTTACTTACTGTTACATAAATTAATCATCACGAATGCAAATTTCCCATACATTTTTCCATTATATAAACGAAGAAAATTGCTGAACTTTACATTAAACGAAAAGGTTAAAAGAAAATCTATATTAATTGCTATGTTGAATGCAAAATCGTTTTAAAGACGAAGCAAGAAAAATATCTCATTCAAAACGTAATGCTTTGAATCTCAGATCCGGAACCAAGGCGAGAGAGAGGAAGGGGGGGGGGTTGAGAAGACGCCAAGCAAGAGTTGCGGTTCGAAAGCTACCTACGTCACGTTCTGACTTCGCGCGTAGTTTCTTGGGCTACCTCCAGTGTCGCGATGGTCGCTTTTGATTACCGTGCCGTATATGGCAAGTGGGGGCTAGGTATATTATTGGCTTTGGGTAGGAACGTTCCTAAAGACCTTGGGAACGTTCGAACCACTAAATACCCACCGTGCGTTGGATGGGCACGTTAAGCCGTCGGACACGGGGTACTGTCTCCGCGGCCCCCGGTAATAAATAAGGGTGTCTTACTCCCCCTTTCTACCTCGCTTCCGTGTCACTTTCCTATCGGGCACTCTAGCCCAAATCTCCTAGCTTCCTATTTCTAAGGGTTGTTTAAGACCTGAGGTCAGACACTCCCTTCCTAAAATCCTCTACATATGTCAGATGATCAGTTTTTTTCAGGATCTTACCTGAATACATTTGTCATGCTTTCTGCTTTGGAAGAGTTGGTGGGAAGAATGAATGACTTGCAACATAGCACCCGGGACATCTCTAAAGGAGGGTTTCCTTTCAAGGATATCCCTGGTACGGTCCCGCCAACCAAGATGACGCCGTCGGAATGGAGGGAGTCCTTTATGGTGGACAGCAGGTGGTATTGCTCCCTATATTTCCAATGGAAAAAAATTGCTGCTATTCCCTCAGTGAAGAAAGATTTCCAATTCATCAAAATTGGACCACTGGTAAACATCCTAACTTAGACTGTACAATCTAAGTTAAGATGTTCTTTTATCAGTGGGCGAATTTTGATGTGTGGAAAAGAGCTCTTCGCTGAAGAAATAGGGTCGAAATTTTTTCCGTTGGAAGTGTAAAGAGAAAATTCATTAAAAGCTTATCTTTAAAAATACGATTTGTTTGACTTATACTAGAAATTATTTGTTTTCTTTTAGCTACCAAAACATTGTAGTCCACTTTATCTTATATTAGGCATTCTTACTCTTATTAATCTCCGTTTTACATTTCGAGTCAGAATGAGTTTAACACTTGTTAATTCGGAGTTCTTTGTCGATAGTAAAAAATGGTTTGTATTGACTTATACAAGAAACCAACACGTATTCCTTCTTACAGCTTGGAGTTTCGTATTAAACAGTGTGTTTCAAAATTATTTGAACGATTTCACATTGGGATATATATTTCATAAATTGTCAAAACAAGATATAATTTTAGACATATGTAATGGAACTCTCCAAGTTTGATTGTCAGTGGGTAACATGAAGCTGGCTGTCACAGATGTTTAATTGAGCTCCCATCGTTACTCTGCAAACGTCAATGGGGTAATGTAACTCCGTCCAGTCCTCCAATGCGAACATTTTTCTCTAAAAAACCATCGTCACAACTGAACTCTTGAAATGACTCCAAAAAATGGAAACGGGTGGTGTGGTCCGCCAGTGTTAGGTTCTGCAGCAACTGTACTACATAAGGGTGCATTTTTAGACGCTTACGCAATACGAGCCACACAGTTGTCTTAGAAATTGCAAGTTCCCGGCTCGCTCTCGCTGTAGACTTTCGAGGGCTACGCTGAAAACATTCCCTAATTCTCTCCATATCGGCCTCAGAAGTCAATCGTCTGCCAGACGATTTACTCTTACAAAGACTGCCTATTCGCTGGAATTGATCAAAGCACCTACGATTAGAGTTCTTTGCTGGTAGTTCTTCATGAAAACGTGTACCAAACTGACTTTGCACACTCAGACGCCAAATGCTTTCTCCTCACCACTGGCAGCCATTTTCACAACTAGTACGCCTGCCACCTAGCGGTAGAATTATGAACTACTGGGCGTGTTCAGAAATAAATTCTAGGATGTGTTCCGATGTATTTCACCGGATATTCGATCGCTAGTAATGTTGTATTCCACATGGAACGTATTGTTATCGTTCAAATCATTTTGAAACACCCTGTATTATACCATAAATTCGAATTGAAATTACGCTGACATTTCTTTAGAATACCGCTAAAATTTCCAGGAAGTCTAATTTTACTCTTGTGAAAGAACGTTACTGGAAATTCCCTATGATGTGAAAATTTTTGTTTAGAACACTGAACTGTCTTTCTTGTAAACACACTAATTTCCGAAGATTTGCGAACAATTATAAAGGAAAAAAGTTTAAATGAGCATTTCGTAAACGTTTAGTGAAAAATATGCGAACCCTCCACCGCAATATATCAGCTTTTGAGAACTTCGGGCATGAAAATAATTTTGCAGGAGCTATTAATACTTACTGAATATTCAGCTGGGAATTACAGCAGAACACAATTGATTCCATCGATCACGAAACTACAACTAAAAGCGTTAAGAATGAACACGTGTTAAACTCGTTCTAACTGGAAATCTGAAACGGAGATTAAAAAAAGGAACAAAGCCTTGTATAAGATAAAGTGAGTAACAATATTTCGATAGCGAAAGACAAGAAGTATTTCCGGTATCAGTCAATGCAAACCGGTGATTTTTTTAGCTATCTACAAAGCAGGTAGACACATTACTGTTATGCATCTTAACTTTCTGCTGTTTCATTAAAAAGATAAAAAAATTAGTGATTTTTGTATTCTACAGGACGACGCCAATTGCTGGAATTTGTTTTCCCACGTGATCTCTTCCCTCCAATGAGTTACTTCACGGAAGGGCACACCAGTCTTTTCTGAGATATAGTCACAGAGAGCTTTGTCTGCCACAGTAGAAAACGTGTTGCCCTTGAGATCTCCAAGGCCACGGCATATCTGAGGAGGTGTGTTTTTCAAATATCAGAGATGTATCTCACTGCAGTACCAAATACAACCAGAGTGATTATATTTCTTACTCACTGTTTTTTTACCCATTCTAAAATAATATTTGATGCATCCGTGCCTTTTATAAATGTAACTGAATGCTTCAAAAATGTTGTAACATGCTGCTTATCGTGCCACAAGAAGCTAAAAATTCGAAGATGATTTTCATTACAGATATTACATCTTCAAAATTTCCGAAATCGGATTTAGTTACTCCATTTTCCACGTTCATTTGAGGAACACAAATGCTTATTCTTTTAAATAGAAATGAAGGTAAATAAAATTTTGCATGTTGATTTTCACGCCATTGTTCCTGTGGGTTTATTCAAATATTTTTAAGATTAGCTCTGAATTAGTTGAAGATACCCCTTTGTTTGAACTCTTTAATGTTGTTCATAATTGTTTTCTGTCAATGTGTTAGGGATATAAAGAGCTTAGCTGATCTGTATCCCTCGCTACAATTTTATTTTGCACTCAGTACGAAACTGGGAAAAAGTAATTTATATACCAAATGAAAATTGAATTTCAAGCTACTTTGTCTTTTGTTAGACTCTTTTTAAAAACGCTGGCTGCTTCATGGAGCGGTCTGCAGCACGTTAATACTATTGCACACGTAAGTAGTTACATCCTGTGCAGTTTTAGCCTTTCGTTACTCAAACTCCATTACAAACACTAGTGTCTCAAGACAGGTTTCATATCCCTCTTTTCGTTATCTCTTTGGCAGCGACGTAAACAAATTTAGATAACTAATTGGCATAATACTTTGAAACACGTGCCGAATGTGTAATATGGAGGTATGATGATGATGACGAAACAGTGACGGCAATTTAGCATATATGAATTACAATGTGTACGAAACTAGCGGTGTTTCAACATTAACTTTTTTCTTCTGTTAGAACAAAAACAAATTCTAAATTGCTGATGAGGATATACATTTATTATACAAAAATGGTTGAAATGAAGCACAATAAATTTAATATGTGTTCATTCTTTGTCCTAGAAATTTCGGTAAATGTGTAGATTAGTGTCCTAAATTATTTCGTCGGAAAATATTAGTACCTGGGAAAAGTGCGACGTACAGATTTTAAAGTAAGGAAATTAATGGCAAATGGTGCAGAAATTTTATATTTTAAATGTTTTTTAAAGATTTTTATCGTAATATTTACCTGTAAGTGCGATGCTGTGAAGAGACGCTGCGATAGGCCTAACGCATCGTTACCGCGACGATGTCAAGCTTTGCTACGTTGAAAGGAAGATTCGCTGCGGCGTGTAATTCACGCGCGAATGACTACAGATATAGACCTGTACGTTATTGCCAGAAGAACGAAGCATCCTGCACTCATTCTCTATAGAATATAGTTGGTACATGCTTTGTCATTGTTTTTTAAGCAGATGTTGAGAAATGTCTCGTTTTTTCGCACATGATTCCCTGATTCCAAATAGAAAGTTCGAATATGCATTTCTATGTTGTACAGAAAACTGGGCAAGTATAAATTTCGGTTCTGCTTTTAACGGTTTCCATTCGTTGCTGATTTGCTGTGCCACTGTACTTTTGGTTCCCCTGTTAATACCTTGTTCACAGGTCGGTTTCTATATCACTGATACGTATGTTTTGCAAATCAAAGATGTTTTTTTCGGTTTTTCCTGCCAACAACATACATGATACAACAAAATAAAGAGTGGATAATCTGGACCTACAGTGTTTAATGTAACGTATCACTACAAGATTTATCAGTCTACTGCCAACAACTTAACCGCTTTCGCTTGTACTCTTCCGCCCGTCATTTCGGTACAACAAGGAACCTTCCTTTTAACGGAGAAAAGCTACACTCGTCGCGGTAGCCATGCGTTAGGCCTACCGCAGGGTCTCTTCACATCATCGCACTTACAGGTAAATATTACGATAAAAATCTTTAAAAGGCATTTAAAATACGCAATTTCTGTACCATTTGCAATTATTATCTATACTCCAATAATCTGTACGTCGCACTTTTTCCAGGTGCTAACATTTTTTCCGACGAAATAATTTAGGACGCTAATCTACACATTTACCGAAATTTCTACAGCTAAAGCTTCGGTTTACCGTTTAAGATGTATCCTGTATATTATGATTTTTACTGCAGTGAATGATTGTGTTATGAGTACCACCCTCTCATCCTCCACCCGTTACCTGGCAAACCCCTTGACCATGTAAAATATTCCCTTCTTACGCGCTTACAATTGTAAGCAGTGTAACATTTTCACATACGTGCAATGTTTGCAGTGCACAGTGCCCAAAGATTGCTTCCTGTTCACCGTAAATATGGCGCCTAAAAATAATGACCGGCAAACATATTCTTATATTACATTCATATTTGTCCTCCTACAGCTTTTCTCCAATACTATAAGTTCAATCAAGATGCGAAACAACATAAAAAAAATACATATGCTGTGTTAAAGACAAAAATAGGTGTCTGTACACCTGTAATCCTCTCTAACAATCTTCCAACACATTTGGTGAGTAGTAGTCTCATGCGGATACTGTGTATGTACAACAGAGCACGTTAAAAGTACTAATTTATTCCAAATTGAAAAATTATCCGAATCTTAACTACGTTAAAATTTGAAGAACTCTCCGGGACGAGTTTTTCCACAATGGCTTCGGGTTGTTTTAATTCGCAATCTCATTGGTCAGCGCTCGAGTGGCGCGGACGAATCAGATTATTGATTGGCATGTGCTGGAAAGAAATCAATGTACTTGATTTATTCTGCTAGATATACAACTTCTGATTTACTAGGACTGAAAACTTTTCCTTTGGAATGCACATCTCGGAGTAAGGATTCAACTAAAATTCCTGCAGACACTTTTAAGAACTAGCCAAAATAATAATGTCTTTGAAATCGATACACTGCTCATGTGTTGTCACCTCATACATTGACTTACAGATGGCTGCACATTATCACACATTTCTGGGATCCCTGGAATATCTTGTGAGACTCATTTTCATCTTAAACTTATCTTAAGATCCTGTATTGCTTTAACTGTTGAACACCCGGAGAGTTGTTAAAATTTAACGTAGTTAAGATTAGGATTATTTTTCAATTTGGAATAAAATTGTGCCTTTCACGTGCTCTGTTAAACATACAATCTACGCATGAAACTACTGCTCACCAAATGTGTCGGAAGACTGTTAGCGATAATTGTAGGTGTCCACAGAAGTATCTTTATTTTTATAATTGTATATGCATTAATTGTAGAGAGGATAAGAAAATGCAAAGAACGATATTCTTACCTGAAAACAAGAGTTAAAATAATATTAGTGGTGTAAACCCAAGGCCTTCTTATATATTACACCAACTGTCACTCGAGATGAAGCACAGAATAACAACTGGCCTGAGCGCAAAATGCAGGACATCGCATAAATCAAAAGAGAAGCACCTTCCTTGTTTCATTTGAGTATTAAAGTTTTAACATAACGATGACTATTAAGAAAGCTGTTCTGGTGGAGCATTTTTCTAAATGCTGGCTTCTGGCCATTTGTCCGAGATGCGTCCGTGTTCGAATCCTGGTAAGGCATGAATGTTGAGTATATCTTATGGCACTATCTCTATCACTTCTCTCAAACCAGTGGCCCTAAATTAAGCGAGGGAATCTCCTTATAGCCCATCGAGTTGCACACATTGGCGGGGAATCCTTGAAAAAAAAACCAGACAGATTTAGAAGAAGATATTTATCTAACGCGTGAGGTGCATTACAATGATCAACAAAGGATTGCTAAAGAATTACATCGATTTTGGGAATGGATTTTACGAAGTAAAACACCTCAAAAGAAACAATTTTGGCTTCCTTTCTGTGGCGGTCCGCATGAACTTAATCACCTCTAATGTGTTCGCTGCATGAATTTTGATTTGTAACAATCTTAAGACATAATCTGTTAGTCAGTCAATAATTTCGATACTTTAGGAAAACCAAAATCGCCCCCCCTCCTCCCCCCAAAGAAAAAGTTGTTATATTAATTTCATTTGTACAAAGGTGAACCCCTGCTGATCAAAGATCATAGGCACGTAGAGCACTTTTTTTTTAGTAAGCGCTTTTGCAGTTAATTTTATAAGAATATTTTTAAGTCGGCGCATTCTTCTGCTTGAAGTAAAGGCTTCTTAACCCAATATATGTATCAGATTTACAGATGATGGACCACGTCACAATTTTGATACAGGATATATGTTTAGAAATTCCGTTCGCATGCAATATGTACTGATGACGACAGGATTTGCCACAATTTTACATTTGCTAGTGTAAGGAGGACTACTCCCGATCGAGAGAACAACAGAAAACCTCACTTACGAGATTTAGTTTATAAATCGATATAATTTTTTGTAAAGACATTCACTATGAGAAGAGCTTCAATTATTCATTTCTGGATTTTAGGTCACACTCTCCGTTATTATGGAATTAAATAAATCATAATTATTATAGCTCTCAAATACGAAATTAAATTATCCTAATCCAGGGTATGAAGAAATGAAAAGAAGCACACTTGCATAAAAATAAAACCATATATTTCCTCATAAGGATTGATTCAGGCTGAAAATTGTAAGGGTTTTAAAGAACAGTTTCTCACTAGGTTTTCTATTTAACAATCATCACCACATTGTATGTGATTAAATATGTGTAACAAAGATATAATAAAATCTCAAAATAAATATTTATTGTTAAAATAAAATACTAATGGTTATGAGCGAAACATGCGCAAGACTTATAAAATTTCACAAATTTTCAGAACTGAAATCGAAAGTGGCGGTCTATCGGTTGTAAATAAATATTTTTTGTGCTTGGGTATTTCATTATTGTGTTACTTTAATTTCAATTATGATCTGAAAGCATTGTTGTAATTCTGCACTGTTTCCCTCTATATTTTACCGAAAGGGAAGCCATAAAAATAACCCATAAACCTAGTCCTTACTGGCTAATAATAACTAGGTTTATTAACCCATAAACATAGTCCTTATTTGCTTCAATAGGTTAATAAGAGATGGAACATTTCCAAATAAATCATAGTCCAGTGTCATTCAGCGTCTGTGTGGCCATGCTTTTCCCTTTTCGTGAAGAGCACACACAAAAACCAGTGGCGTATCAGCTGGAAGAACTAGCTATTCCATTTCACTATGAGAAACAGCTTTTGTATATTTTTCCATGGGATGCAATTTTTAACCAATTTTTTTGCTGTCTTTCATACACTGAGGTAATGAATCATTGAATTTGTATACTTAAAAACGAAATGCCGTTACAAAAATTAATTAGCTTTGATGCAAAAAAGAATTGCGGGAAATCACATGGAAATAATTTCCAGTACGGAATGGTAACTCAATTTCTGTTCATCAGGGTTTTTTCTCCTGTGCCCCCAGGGGAATTTATACATAACACAGAATTTCTTAATCAATTTTTGTTCTTGTGTTGATTGTCCAGTCACTTCCTCCTTAATGTTAAGAGTGTCGACGGCAATATGTATGCTTCGGAAGTTTGCCATTATCGAAATACTAGAACACAAATGTTCTAGTTTTCAAAAAACAGATTAAAAGTTAATATGTGGCCACTGAGTTTGGTCCAAATACTTCAAAATTTTTAATTAATTTACATGCTGTCCATACTTGAGGTTGTATGAAAGATATATGCTGGATATAGATCGTTAACCTTGAGGATTTCAGAGTCTGTAACTTGCGGAATTTCCAAGGAAAATGCCGTTGTCTTGCATTGAGGTCTTATCTCGAGTCGTTGGTACGTACATGAGCTACTGAATTGCTAAGTTGTCGTATTTAGTCTATATCTTTCTGTGCAATGGATCAAAAAGAGTTGTTTTAAATGTTTAGTATATTTTTTTATGCGTGATATGAAATGATTTCTGCACTGATAATTCAATTTATATATTTAGTTTATTGCATACATATCACGTCCTGGACTGTGATCACACTAAGTAATATATATTCTGACCCAAAGGCCAACTGCTGCTTACAAGTAACCCTTCTACATGATCAAAATATTGATCAAGATGATTTTAACTTCTTGTCTGAAGGAACGAACTTACTCCGGTTTGAAAAATCGGCTGAGATTCGGAGATTTAAAAGATTCACATAGAGGAATTTTAGAAGGAAGGGTCTGACCCTAGGTCTTAAACAATCCTTAAAAGTAAGAATCCAGGAGATTTGGCTAGAGTGCCCGACAAGAAAGTGACACGCGAGAGAGAGGCAGAAACAGAGAGGAAGGCGCACTTATTTTTAATCAGGGGACAGCATCAGGTGTGTGACGGCTTAACATACCCATCTGACGCACGGCACATTATTTTGTGGTTAGAGGGTTCGTACCTACCGGGGATCGATCCTAAGACCTTTCCTTGGCAGTCACTAAAGTTGACCAATAAGTCATATGAGGCCCAAAATTGGGCTGAGATGAGTTTGAACGAATATATTTAATCTCGAAGAAGTGGGCCGAACATTGCTGGTAAGAGTGAACTTGATGATTTGGAAAGCATTGCTTTCTCCCTAGCTGTGTTATTGAAAGTAGTCATTTTGATTGATGACCGATACTAACCACTTTAGATTACTGACACGCTAAAATGGCTGTAGCAACATTGAAAAATCTAAGAAAGGAAATAGGAGATGTTTCAGTCACTTGTTTCTGCAACGTGGATTAGTGACCGGGTCCAGAGAACTAACATTTCCCCATAATGTCTTGAGCCACTGAGCAGAGCATACAAGAGAAGATGTGGTTCCGTATTAGCATGACAGGTTGTGGTCGGTACCGCTGAGATACGATGAATAAAGAAATTGTTTTGCGGAAAGTTCCTAAAACATGTTCGTTATGCGAGCAGGTAAAGTCTCTTAACATTAGGAGAAAGAGAAAATCTCATAGGATAAAGAGAAATGAATGCTTCCCAAAATATATAATTGAAAAAAAAATAGCAAATCAAAGGCAATATTGAAATAAAAGTTACCGATAGCTAAAACATTTTTCCCTCACTCACAATGGCAGACGTACCGTTGAATGCCATGGAAAACCGAGGTATCAATGGTTTACTATATGCCACGCCATGTTGCCAAATGTACAGTTCAGTATGTAGGTCATACGACCTCCTGACTAAGGCTACATTACAGTCTCCTCCCGAACAGCACTAATGGAATCTCTCAGAAATTAAATAAATTCTTTCCCGTTTTGCTTGTTTCCCTCCATCTTCCTTCCTACAGCGAATGCTGTGGGAAAACTGTTCAAATTGTCAGAAATTCAAATTTTAGAAATTAGCATTTTTTTAACAATCACTTACTTCTTGTTTTATGAATTAACAATAGATTCAAAAATAAGTGAAAGGCATGTGAATGAAGAAATCTAAGTTTATTGCCATTGAGTTCAAGGAAAGTTATACGAGATAGTTGGAAAAATGCAGCCAACTGAACATGTAAAGAACATGAATGCAGCTAACTTTCACTGTCTAGGTATTATCATCTTAAAAACACATAAAAATATATCAAGTCAATATAGTTAGAAGAAATAAAAATATAAAAAAAATCATCATACTAATTATTAGCGATTTCTGTACAGGATTTTAGGAACGGAGTGGCTTACCCCAGGTCTTAAATGACTCTTAGAATTAGGAAACTACGAGACTTGGGCAAGTGTACCCGAAAGGAAAGTCCCACGGATGCGAGCTAGAAATGACAAGGAAGACGCCCTTACTTATAACTTGGAAGCCAGTACCCCGGGTCCGACGGCTTAACGTGCCCATCCAAAGAATGACGTATACACTGTTAAAAATTCCCGTAAAAAAAGTCTTGTTGCCCGTGTATTTTTACGATCAAGGCTCGTTTCTGCAGTTTCAAGGTGATGCCCGTATTTTAACGGGCATGGATATGTAGGGCAACTGTTCCAAACCGTAATTTTACGGGCGTTGCTAAGAGGCACGGGTTAGCCAATGAACGATAATGACAGAAAAGGAATGCGGCATGCGTCGCTTTCTGCTATTGGTCAGCGAGTCGGCACGTGATTTTACGGTGGGTGCTCGTTTTTTCACCAAGACGAAGGGATGGGCGATATTTTCAAAAGTATGATATCTTTTAATATTTCTGAGACCGATATATTGAATCGAAAATATCTGTATTTAAAGATATATATATCGGATTGATTTTTCGATATTTTTCAATACTTCTGATCTCAATAAGACTGATATTTCGGTTTATTCACTGCATACTGCATCAGGGTTATCACTGAATCCGATCCGATGTTGTGCTAAGTATTGGCTGTTGGCTTGTTTGCACAAATCTCAGCCAGTACTAAATAAAGCTTCTTTGCGGCGCCATTTGCAAATCTGTATTGTTTTATTGAATACGGTGCCATAGTGTGTATAAATAAATACACATAAACTATTCCTTACAGAGTTATCCGGAAATGATAGAAATCACACGATTCACATAAAATAATTGTATAACTTAAGTCACAAGGAATTTTCATAATAATTTTTTCTTTCTAAAACACGAAATTTATACTCTAGTTCCAGGGTTCTTAAAACGATCTAAGAGTATAAAAATATCCTGCAGCTTGAAAATATAGCTGCAATCAAGTTTTGTTAATACCATTGAAATAGTGATATCTCAGAAAAGTAGTGTATATTACTAACTTCGTACCTTTTACAAGACGGTCGCTGAACTTGGAAATAAACGTAATGCGTTTATTTTGCCATTTCAGTCGTTTTGTTGTGTAAATAATTATTTCCGATAGCGGAATTGATATTTAACGTTTTTTTACAAGACCGACGCCATGGGTTTTACGACTTTAAAACTCGTTAAAAACTTAGTGCTTTTATTTTGCCCTTTTACGTTGTTTTGTTACGTAAATAAATATTTTCGACAGCGGAATTAACATTTTACGTTTTTATAATTCATAAAAATTCGCTAAAAATATATCTTGTATGCTGAGCTGGAAAGCCAACATCAGGGTTGTTTACATCGTAGCCATGGTAATGTAAGGGCGTATTTATATTATATATTTTATACATTTATGTAATGTAAGGGGGCATATATTTATGCCCACTCCCCCCGAAAGTGTTTAAATGTGTTTTATTTATTGTTGGTAAAATGTGCCTTACATTGGAAACAAAAATGCTTAATTTAATAAAAAAATTCATTAATTTAAGTTACAATTTTTTTTTTCTGTTCTCATTCTTTTATTTTCTCCTGGTGGATTTAATTTTTTTTCATTGCATTGGCACGCCCTCAGAAAAAATCTATATATGCCCCTTGTTGCATTTCTTAATGAAGGGGCAGAGCACAGATGGGATGAAAGTGGCCAAAGGGCAGGAAGTTGTCACATAAATTTACAGAACATAAATGCGGAAACTGTTTTTTTTAACAAAACATGTTATCATGATTCTCTGTACTTAACATTGCTACCTATGCAAGATTGTTGATACAGCGAGACAAAATTAGTCAAAAGAGCAATCATAAAAGTGTTGTGCACTTTTGTGTTTATATAACATCTGCACTCCCCTTCCACTAATGGGGGGGGGGGCTGTGGCTGTGGATAGTATCAACTGTCACCAACGATATTTGAAGGTTTTGGTTATCATTTGAAAGTAAACAAATTAGATGTCAACTTTCCTGTTAAGCACACTCAACATCTTTTTAAAGAATATATATGAATAAAAAAACACACTTGAAATGGAATTTGTGGAAGAAATATTTTGCTACATGGAAGACCAGTAAACCACAGGCAATTGGGTAAATAAGTCTCATTGATTTGATTATTCTACACATGTTAAGGTTTTTCCATTATTCGAAATGTTTATTTAAGTACAAAAGCGGAGTAAAATGCCTAAAACAAAATCACTGGGTTACTTTTGTCTGAAACATTACCCCCTTAGCCTGTAATCACAGCATATTATTGCAATTTCTAATGCAGAATGTTCTGCAAAGTCATAATATTGTTGAGAGGTAAATATCTAGAGCTTTTTAATGCAATTTTGAAAAAGTTTGCACACATACATGAAAATATATTATTTCAAAGTTAGTGTGCATACACTGTAGATACATATATAATTTTTTTTTCTTGTAAAAAAAACAAAAAAAAACTGAAAATACAACAAACCTTGTTAACAGGTTTCGGCCTAATTTGCCCAGTGTTATCCATTTTGTCATTATGTCTATTTCTCTCTTGATAAAAACTGCGAACATATTTTTTTTTTTTGTGAAAACTGTTATTCTTAAACGGAATGGCATTAACAAAATTCTGTTGTCCAGAAAAGTTTTAATGTGCAGTGCTCTTCCTCATTTGATTTCTCTAGTGTTTCTTTACAGTATACAAAGTTACTTTTTTCAAAATTCTTTTCCCGCTAAAATCTAATAAATGTGCAATGTAAAAATTGCATTTGTACTCATAAATATGGGTTCTTGGTTTGATTAAAAGGCATTGTGCCAAATGTTTGTTTGACACTAGCTGAAAGAAGGAAGTTCTTAGACTACCATTAAAGACTATATTAATATATTAGCTGAAACAATGCTCAGATAATATGAATACCTTGCATTGCGCCCATCGGTTTTACATTTGATCAAGTTTGCAAAAATTGTATATGATTTTATACCTACTACAACTGATTCAGCATCAATATCAGGAAAATTCTCATACAAAAAGATTACTTCTTCCTCAGAAACTGCTAGAAAACAGTCAAATTTTCAAAATAAGAAGCACTGTTCATTAAATGTGAAAATCCTCCAAATATGTGGCGTCAGTGAATAAACAAAGATGTCGCTCTTTCCAGGTTTTAGCAATTAAATGTCATGAAATCTATTCAGTCAAGAAATCTATTTATTAAATGTCATGAATAAAATCTATTCAGTCATGAAATGTTCATTAAATGTCATGAATAAAATCTATTCAGTCATGAAATGTTCATTAAATGTCATGGAAACTATTCAGTATCTAAATAATCATAGAAAATGTGCCTACCAAGTGGTAAAATACATAAAGAAGTTGTTCCTGTCTTGTCTTTAGTGGAACCACTCACCCTAAATTAGGGACATGTGTCTGCTTATGGTGAATCAAGCTTCTACACATTCGGGAACAACTTTAGATGCTCATGGAGATCAACACACACACACACACACAACTTCACTTCAAGCATTTTTTTCCTGTTCTCAGTCCATTTCTTTGGATTTCTCATCTCCATTAAAAACTTGTACACAATAAATATCTGAAGTATTCTTTATCAAGTCTAAAACACCTGAGGAGCTATCTTCGATATCATATCATTTTTTTTTTTTTTGCATTTTAAATGCTCATTGTTGGAGTCTATCCTTAAAATTAAGGAAGTCAGCAGATTTAAAAAAATTTTTACAGTTTTGAACTCAAATGGGATATAGCATTTAATGTTTCACTTATTAACACCAAAACAACACAAAAATAAGTACTGATTTCTCACCTCTAGTTATATTCAACTTGCTGTAGATGAGGGATTTTCTCTTTACATGCATATATATCACTAAGCTGTTCTCTAAGATCATAGGTTAGTTTCTTGATGAGAGCTTATCTGCTGGATTAAAGTTTAAAACTGATGGAACTACATTTTATTTACTCTTGATGTATCAAACATCTGCATTTACAGTGATCTCAGCTCACAACTTGAGCTTCACTGACATCCATCGCACACAAGACCATTTGTACTTCACATTTATTCTCTTTTTCTCATGCAGGAATTCCTGAATCTGGTCCTCCCTTGATCCTCTACATTTTCTTCCTGTCACTTGTGCAGAATAAATTCTCCTAGTAATCATCTCACCACTCATTCTCCAAAATACCCAAGAATATTTGTCCCCACCTTACAAACAATAATTTGCTTCACACTACTCATCTAGAAAACCTCTTCATTCCTCACATGATCAAAACATATCTTGCCCCCACCCCCATAAGTAAAACATCTCTACAGCTCACAAATCACTCCTATGTTTCATCTGCAGTACTCCACCTTCACTGCTGCACATCAGAGTAGGAACAATTACTGTACTTTTTCACACGCAACTATTAGGGACTTTTTTGAGAACTTATCATTCATCATTTATTCAAAATCCTCCTGAAGCAGCTGTGACTTTTAAAAGATGAATTTACTAGCCTACTAATTTCACCACCTAATTTGTTTTCTCTGTCAAACATGCTTCCTAAATATGTAAATTGATTTGCCTGGTCAATCTCTTTGCCATTTAGACTGATCTGTTTGATTTAATACTAACAATTCATCTGTCTAAAACATAACTTTGGGTTTTTCCTTTCATATACTAAGTTTGAAATTCATACAAACTTCATACATGTGGGACAACATACGCTGCAGCTCACTTTTGCTCTTTGCCAACAGGATTGTTTCATCAGCATGAGCAAAAAAAATAATTGAGTAACTACTCTCCACAGATAGCATTTACATAGTCTAATGACGACTCAACCATATGTGTCTCTTAAGACATAAAAATATTCTTTACCTTAAAAAATTGTTTTGGTAATAAGTAATAACTAATTATAATACACAAGCTTGGCAGTGAATGTGGGGAATAAATATCCTACCAGTTTTCTCAGATAATTTCTTAGAAACATCAGCTGAATTTTTTTTTCAAGAGCTGCTTTCTCCTGTTAAAAGGGAGCAATTTTATGTCCTTTATTATTACATTTTATAGCTTAAAACTATCTTTATGCAAGATTGCAGCTCTCAAGCTGTATTTTTAGTGATATGAAAAACACATAAAATATTGTTTTTCAGTTCCTAAAATAAAAAAATATATATAGCAGAAAGTTTTGATGCAAAAATAAATAAAAAAATCATGCAACAGAAGTGAGCTTGTAATCTGCAGAAATGCTGAATATACTTTCCAAAACCCAAAAGGTGATTTTCTTGTTTCATGTGTGGGCATTGCTCGACGAGTAGGGATATGGTTTCTGCCAAGAAGTTTCCAAAAATCCCAGTTGCAAAGGAATGTTTTCATGAGTTTTTCATCAATGTGAGATTATGAGAAATATGTATTTCCAACATTTCGAGTGTTATATTCAATTATTTGAAACGTTATAATCATAGGAATAATCATATGTTATAAACAAATATTTAGCTCAAACCAATTCACCATAGTTATATACTTTATGAAACAATTCACCATAAATCTTCAAACGTTAATCTGTACCAACGTTACATTCTAATACAAAACACGTGTTAAAGTTATGAACAATATAACACGTGTTGATGCTATTCATTGGAACACGTGTTACTGTCATCAATGTTAAATACAAGGTGTTAATTTTATTGTTATATTTATTATTATGAACAAATTATAGGTGCATCAGTTACAGATCATTTACCGATTAAATTTACTTTATCGTGCCTTTTTATAACTATGGGACTTTTGTTCTACAGTGATCGTATATGGACAAAAAACGTGCCCCTTATATGTACTAGCATATAATAAAGCACGGCGTTGTGATTCACCTTTATCCCGTCACTGGAATGGTGGGGGAGTAAAGGTGCCGCTCGTGAAAGAAATCAGAAACATAAACACATATCTTAGTTTACACATACCTTAACTTATGTCTTGTGTGGTTATAAGGAAAACAAACAGGAATCTTATGTGGAAGTAATCAAAATAGTTTAATACGAGAGAATTAGAACACTAAGGTACCACGTGCGTGGGTGCAGCCGTTAGCAATACCTTACACATAAAATTTACTATTATTACGATTTTTCTCTATAACGTCTCCGATCATTTCTGCATACATCTATCTATATATATAAGTGCAAAGCTTAGTGATTCATTTTACTTCTAGTTCCTTTTCTCCTATGCTTTACTTAAATGTTTTACCTAGCTAACTGGGTTTTCATTGTTTGATCATGACCAATACACACGCCACGTGCTCTGAATAGGGTTATGAATTAATTTAAGCAAGTACATGCAATAACAGGGAAAAGGAAAAATAACAACTGGTATTTCCATATGTCTTTCAGGTTTTCAATCCAAATCTTTTTCCAATTGTCAGCGCGGGCAGTACTTCATCTATCTCTCGTCACATCGCTCGACCATCCGCTATCCACGTCTGTGTTTCGCTGCTCCTCGAACTCAACTCCTCGTGACCAGTGAAGACCTTCTGAGCTTCACCTTGTCCGCGGATGCCAAGGTCACTTGACCAGTCTGGAATTCATCTAATCCGTCCGGGGAACGTCACTTCGATCCCTCCTTGGGAACTGACCCTTCAACTTTTCCGAGCCCCCTATATCCCCTGGGGCTATCTATGCACGTGCATGTTGGACTAAATTTATTTTTAAATAATTTTATTTCCAACATTCCTCCCTTACCAGATGTAATCTTTATGGGGGGCCAAAAGGAATGCTGGGGAAAACTACACGCACGGATAGACTACTCCATCTTACCTAATAATCCTCTATCTTTTTCCTCATGTGCACTTATATATACATATAGCAATGAAATTATATAAAATATTCATAATCACACATATACACAATACACTTTTCAAACCCAAAAATTAATTAGCTGTTACGGTCCTGCACCCACAATACATATCTAAAAAATATCAATTCAGTGATACTGCTGGCATCTGAAGCTTACATTAACGTGTCGTTTAGTACACTTTGAGCTGTTGCTGACCAAGTATCAGTAACACATTTAACTGCCAAACGCTTTTCCGCTTGTTTGTTTGCTTTTATATTCAAATTTTTTTTTTTTTTATTGTCATTGTCCACGTCCACCGATTCTTGAGTTTTTATTGTTTGACTTAATTTTTTTCTGGTGGAAAGTAAGACAAGGTGAAATTGTTTGATTTACGTTCAGTTCTGCGATTCACACACAATTCACACAAAAAGTTATCAGACATCAAACCAATATCACTGGCAGTTCGCAATATTTGGAGAACATGGTCACCTGATTTGTGCTTTTTATATGCTGGTAATAAAATTAGCTGTAGAACACTTTGCTCTGTACGTATATGTTTATCTAATATTATTCGTCCACAGTCACCTATAACATATGTTATTCACCAAGGTCTCTTTGACCTGGAACACAATAACAGCAAAATCATTTCACCTGTGTTTTATTCATCTCTGCATGCGCCCTCATTGACACTGTCCTTTGTGCTTTTAAACACCACACCGCTCATTGGCCATACCGTTTTCACTTCCTGTTGACCACATAGCACAACAAAGTCTTCGCTGTCAATGTAGCACTTTATTTAGTTTGTAGGTCATCCACATGAAAAAATGCGTTGCATTCACAGTAATTACGACCGTCTTTGGATACACCAGCACACTTACATTACGCATGCCACGTGCGATCCGTTCATTATTTTCAAAAGCTTGCATCATTACTTGAATATCCTCCTGTTGTTTGAGTTTGGGAAAAGAAAACGGTGTTTCAATCACTGCTGCACTCTAGTTCCCGTAGGAAGCATAGTTCTTTTGTTCACCAACGCATGGTTCTTTTTGTTCACCAACACGTGGCTCTTTTTGTTCACCAACACGCGATTCTTTTGTCCATCAACACGTGGTTCTTTTTGTTCACCAACACGTGATTCTTTTTGTCCACCAACACGTGATTCTTTTTGTTCACCACCACATGGAACACACTGACTTTACTCACACTTTGATTTTTTTTTTTCTATAACCTTTCTCTCTTCTCCTGATTACGCACTGTACCGCTCTGTCATTACCCAGACTAGACGCGGCAGTGTGATCCGTCAATCAAACAAAGTCAACTACCCAGTGGTTTAATTTTCATTTACCCTTATCTACATTCATTATCATTATTATTTTTTTCAGAATAGCTGTATATCTAATATCTTAGATTTACACTATTCTTTCCTTCCAACAAAGATAGATCCGCGCAGCCAAACTTAAACAATACCGTCCTACTGCACCTAATTATTATTAACATTAATATTTTGTATTACACTTGCCAATATCTCTACTAAATTTTTATCTGACGAATTTTTCGATCATACACCTCCACAAGAGATAACCATGTGTTCCTAGGGGAATATTCAGATATAACATAACGTTAGTTAACCAGTTAAGAAA
Source organism: Macrothele yani (assembly GCA_039090855.1). Taxonomy (NCBI): domain Eukaryota; kingdom Metazoa; phylum Arthropoda; class Arachnida; order Araneae; family Macrothelidae; genus Macrothele; species Macrothele yani. Next base: position 27,167,189 of record CM077018.1, on the reverse strand, counting down.
TTTCTTTTTTTTTTCTTTTTACACACCTTTCTATGCACTAACCACACACAGACTTGAAACATACTTGAAATACGGAATGGAAAATAATACCCGAACTCGAGAAAATTTTATACATATATATTACACAAAATACTAGTGAATTTTCCACCTTTTGCTTTAATATTAAGAGATATGCTAATCAAATGTAAAAAAAAAATTCTTCCTCATCTAATAACTTCCGTTTAAAATGCTGGGTTCACTTGGATAAATGGATTTGTGGTTCGGATCTTTTTTTTTTTTTTTTTTTTTTAGTATCAGTTCATATTATTGATCTGATGCCTAGGATTTGGAATTTTTCTCTTGGGCGTAATTCATACCTATGCGTGGGGTTTTCCTGGTGCCTGTCATCAGTTTCCTTATTGTGCATGTTGGGTAGTTCTTCGTTGATTCCTGGCTCAACCCACAACTGCTCCCAGTCGTACACTATGGTTTCGTCACTTTCTTCACCGGCGGACTGGTGTTCTCTAATCCGCTTAGGGCTGGTGTGCACTCCTGGAGTACTTGTGAGTGGGGTGCTGTTGTTTCGGTGTTCCTCCCTATGCACATCAATATTTTGCGAGGCCCAAAAATTAACCGGATTAAATTCGTTGTCCGAATCGTCCGTGCTGTCGCTGAATGATTGAGTAGGGAATTCTTCGTCCGAACTTAGATTCTCTTCGGTTTCCTTGTGGAATTCTAACGATGGTTTCCTTGGCGGGAAGGTCGTAATTCGGTCTATGTGTACCGTTTGCTCCACGGTTCTCCCCGTAGTTGACCGAATTTTTACATTAACTGGGGTGGGGAATGATAATATTTCCCACGGCCCTGGATGAATTTAGTCAATTTTCTGGATCTTCCGATTCGGGTTTTGGGCGTATACAGATATACTAGTTGTCCTTGTTGCAGATTCTTATGCTTGCAATGCTTTAATCTATATGCTTCTTGCTTTTCTGCTGCCGTATACAAATTCTGTTCTAATAGGTTATATGCTTGTCTTAACCTGGCTACTAGGTTTTTCAGAATAGTCGTCATATGAGAAATACTGTTGTCTTGGGGGTTGGTTGACTAAATCGATTGGGATAGAGATATCCCTGCCATATAGCAGATATGAAGGAGCAAATTTCGTCGCGCTATGAATGGATGTCCTGTATGCAAGCAAAAATGCCGGGATATGGACATCCCAATCACGTTGATTCTGGGCAACGAAATGTGATAAATAATTCTCAATGCTGAAATTTAATTTCTCGTTGATTCCGTTGGCATGCGCGCAATATGGCGTTACCGAAACAGACTTCACTCCCAATTTCTTCATTAATGATTTAAATATCTTTGATTCAAAATTTTGCGCTCTATCGTGAAGAAGGATGTTACAAATTCCATGACGCGCAAACACGTGCTCGAATATTGCATCGGCCACTGTAGTACTCTTAGCGTCTTTTAACGGAGCTATCTCCGCATAGCGAGTATAATGATCTACAGCTACCATCAAGTACTGGAATCCATTCTCCGTAATTGGCAAAGGACCGATAAGATCCACACTGACTTTGTCGTAAGGGTGTTTTGGCAGCTCCGGCCGCATTAACGGTGCTTTATGTTTTGGCTTATAACCGCGCCTTTCTATGCATGACTTGCAAGAATCAACGTAGTTACGTACTTCGCTAAACATATTTTTCCAAAAATATTTTTCTCGCACTCGTGCAAATGTTTTAGTAAATCCAAAATGACCTGAGAAAGGGGCGTCATGGCAAAGGAAATAAAACTTCTCCTTTTAATGCTTCAGGAACTACCAGTTGTTCAAAATATTGCTCTTGTGAGGAATTTCTATCTGGTGCCTGAAAATGGTATAACAGACCTTCTTCGGATAAGAAAAAATTATCCTTTATCTTAGCGTTGCCAACAGTATACTGTTTCTTCCGTAAATCTTCTATGCCGGTTCGTAAATTTGGATCTGCCCACTGTAATTCCTTTATACGCTGCACGTGAGATGCATCCGGGGTAAAGGTTAATGCGTTAATACCTATCTCATTATCAATATGATTTTGTTCTCCCGATGAAAAATTGTCTGGAATTCTGCTCAGATAATCGGCTACGTAGTTGGTCTTGCCAGCTTCATATTTTATGTCGATGTCATATTCTAATAAAGCCATGGCCCATTTTGCTAACCTGGCATTCTTATCACTAAATTTGTGTAAATATAGCAGAGGTTTATGGTCACTTTTGATGAATATCTTATTGCCTAACAAATAATGCCTCCAATGTCGGACGGCATTTACTATAGCCAATAACTCTCGCTCTATTGTAGGATAATTCTGTTCTGCCGGGTTTAATTTCCTCGACATGAATGATATTGGTACTAAATCGCCTTTGTCATCCTCCTGGCTAAGAACCGCTCCTAACCCATGTTGACTTGCATCGGAATGAATCATAAATGGCTTGTCGAATGAAGGATAAAATAAAGTAGGAAGCTTCAGAAGTTTTTCTTTAATTTCGTGGAATGATTTCTCCGCGTCCGGAGTCCACTTAAACCTCGTATTTGTCTTCTTCAGAAGATCTGTTAATAGCTTTGCCAAATCCGAATAATTTTCCAAGAATTTCCTGTAATAACCTGCCATGCCTAAGAACTGGCGAACATTTTTCACAGACCTGGGCTTGGGAAAATCTTTAACTTTATTAACATTATTCTCGTCCGGCTGAATGCCGTTTTTATCAATCACATATCCCAAATATGTTAAACTCTGTCGCATAAACTTACATTTCTTGGGGAAAATTTGACGTTATGATCTCTGAATCTCTTAAATACTGCTTCTAATTTTTGTAAATGGGACTCGGGGTCCTTCGATGCCACTACGATGTCATCAACATAACATAGGATTGAAAACTGATTTAATCCAATTAATAAGGCATCCATTAACCTTTGAAACGACGCTGCCGAATTTTTCAATCCCATTGGCGACCTTTTATATTGAAATAGTCCACGATGTGACGTAATAAATGCTGTCTTATGGCAATCTTGGGGGCAATCTCCTGTTGATGAAATCCCTTGGTTAAATCCAAAGTAGAAAATATGTTATTTCCCCTTAATTGATCTATTACTTCGTCGATTCTGGGCAGAGGATAAGAACATGGAATGGTAACTTTATTAATACCTCTCATGTCAATACACATCCTATAACTATTGTCTTTTTTTTTCACGAGGATAAGGGGCTAGCGTATGGCGATGAACTTTCTTCGATAATGCCAGCCTCTAATAATTCATCCAGCTGTTGATCCAATTCCGCTTTTAATTTCTCGGGCACGCGGTACGGACGAGATCTTATGGGAACATCCGACGTGAGGTGTATTTCATGATAAATTAAATTTGTATGCCCCATTTCTTTCGTGGTTCGAGCAAAAACGTCGCTGTAGCTTAATAAAAGTTTAACTAAAGGCCTCCGGTAAGCTGGATCAACGTCGGCCAAATCGAAATCCTGTTCGGAAAGTGGAGGAGGAGACATTTTAGCCTGAGTCACAGCTCCCACGTGGTGTTGTGCTTTGAATTGAATCGCAGGCTCCACCGTTACTAATTTTGTATTTTTATTAATGTGCTGCGGCTCTTCTGTAACATTTGCTACTAATACAGAAATAATACCTTTTGAAGTAAGCGTATCAACACTTCTTCCTATTCTTAAACGACCCTGGGCAAAAGCATTTATGGGTTGAACAAGTATCGGCATGTCAATATGGTTTCTCTCGGGGTCACATCGTGCTAAAATAACTCTTTCGGTTCTAGGGGAATAATCTCTTTTCGCAATGCTCTGCCTAATTTCGTTCTACTTTTCTGAGTTTGTGGCTGTTCTTCTCGATCCGTATGTTGATCCTTAAAACTTATTTTTCCGCCCTGGGCATCAAAAATAATTCCATTTTGGGTTAAAATATCGTATCCCAAAATAATTTGGTAACTAAAATGTAGAGGGCCTTAGATACGTAAAATTTGTGAGTGACTCTTCTGTCGCCCATCATAATGGGGATGGTAAACGCTCCAATGATTTCTAATCTATTACCCGTAATTCCGGTAACACTTATGCTGTCAGCTATGGGATGGATTTTTACTTTACGCTTAATCTCTTGGATTGCGTCCTGCGTAATAATGCTTATACTTGCTCCTGAATCGAGTAGACCCAAAAATACTGCGTTTCCAATTTTTACCTCTGTCAGCGGCAAAGATGCATCCTCTATTATCTGACAATTATTAATAACTACTGGGACTGATACTTGGGGGTCTGGGCGCGCCCCGGAATCTACCTGGACCCTCTGAAGTTTAAATTCCCATTATTTGTCCTTCCTTGATATGCACCTCTTGCCTGCCCGGAAGCTTGTGAATGCGATGGAGCTTCCGCCCGTTGGTTTGGATTTCCCTGAGAGTTAGAATACCCCGCGCCATTTGTATCTCGCTGTCTATAATTCAAATATTGAGGCGCCGAACGGAACGGAGCTCTGCCTGCCTGTCTTTGATTTCTGAAATTATCTGTTCGCTGGGGACATCGCTTGACTGGGTGTCCAAATGTACCACATCCGAAACATCGCATATTCTCAAAATTCCGTGGGTTACTTTGAACGGAATTTCCATAATACTGGTTATCGACGTTCCTGCCTTGAAATGTTAAAAAACGATCTTCTGCTTGCTGCAGTCGCTCGCTCAATTCTTTGGATTCCTTCTGCAGCGTATTTACTACTGCTTCTTGTTGTACCATGTGCTGCTTAAACATGGCGCAAATTTCTGCCATTGGATCGGCAGATCCGCTTTCTTGCGGGACCGGATCTCCATAATCGGCGAAATTGACACTTTTGGACATAATGTGTCTGTTCGCCTCAGCCAGTATTGCATATTCCACTGCTTGTTCAAAATTACTCGGCCCTTTCGACAGCACTTCTTTTAGAAGATTTCTCTCTAACCCTGTCAAAAATTGCGATAATATTGCTTTGTCAGCAAGAGCATTAACTTGCTGATTTTCTGTGTCGCCAATGCCTAAATATGAATGCGCTAATCCTCTTAGCCGCGATTCGTATTGTGCGACCGACTCATGTGGCCTTTGTTGGCATGAATTAAATTTCTGCATTTGTAATGTAATGGGTTGACTAGCGTCGAACCTTCGAATTACTGCTTTTTTAAAATTATCATAACTGGCAGTATTCCTTATATGCGGTGCTTCATTTAAAAATTCTAACGCCGCGTTTTTCATGCGGGCTTTTGCTGCAAACATTTTTATGCTATCTGACCAGTTATTAATGGCGGCCAGAGAGTCAATCGACTCGAAAAACTGCGTGGCCGAAACAAGTTTATCATTCCTGAAAATTGGTAAATGAGTGGCAGCATTGATGCCATGGATTGTACTATATGGGGGAATATGCAATTGTGGGAATTGTGGACGGGGCCGAAGCGCCGTGTGAGGAAGAATCTGACACAAAATTTTGTGGTGGGAACCTGGCTCTGCCCTCTCGTCGTCTGACATATTTAATACCTAAGTTATACACTAATACCAATTAAAATAATATCTTTCCCTACAACATGCAATTGCGCTTTTACCTAACTCTTAGTAATGAAGATGTCAAAATAACACCTTAAGAAAACTATTGCATGATGCATACAACAAAAGAAAATAATGAACTGCTACACATGAAGAAAAGAAAACCCATTCAATCCGTACTGCGACGGGGAAAATACGTGACAGCACGAATGGCTCAAAAGTCACGGCACCAATGTTATATTCAATTATTTGAAACGTTATAATCATAGGAATAATCATATGTTATAAACAAATATTTAGCTCAAACCAATTCACCATAGTTATATACTTTATGAAACAATTCACCATAAATCTTCAAAGCGTTAATCTGTACCAACGTTACATTCTAATACAAAACACGTGTTAAAGTTATGAACAATATAACACGTGTTGATGCTATTCATTGGAACACGTGTTACTGTCATCAATGTTAAATACAAGGTGTTAATTTTATTGTTATATTTATTATTATGAACAAATTATAGGTGCATCAGTTACAGATCATTTACCGATTAAATTTACTTTATCGTGCCTTTTTATAACTATGGGACTTTTGTTCTACAGTGATCGTATATGGACAAAAACGTGCCCCTATATATGTACTAGCATATAATAAAGCACGGCGTTGTGATTCACCTTTATCCCGTCACTGGAATGGTGGGGGAAGTAAAGGTGCCGCTCGTGAAAGAAATCAGAAACATAAACACATATCTTAGTTTACACATACCTTAACTTATGTCTTGTGTGGTTATAAGGAAAACAAACAGGAATCTTATGTGGAAGTAATCAAAATAGTTTAATACGAGAGAATTAGGAACACTAAGGTACCACGTGCGTGGGTGCAGCCGTTAGCAATACCTTACACATAAAATTTACTATTATTACGATTTTTCTCTATAACGTCTCCGATCATTTCTGCATACATCTATCTATATATATAAGTGCAAAGCTTAGTGATTCATTTTACTTCTAGTTCCTTTTCTCCTATGCTTTACTTAAATGTTTTACCTAGCTAACTGGGTTTTCATTGTTTGATCATGACCAATACACACGCCACGTGCTCTGAATAGGGTTATGAATTAATTTAAGCAAGTACATGCAATAACAGGAAAAGGAAAAATAACTTAACTGGTATTTCCATATGTCTTTCAGGTTTTCAATCCAAATCTTTTTTCCAATTGTCAGCGCGGGCAGTACTTCATCTATCTCTCGTCACATCGCTCGACCATCCGCTATCCACGTCTGTGTTTCGCTGCTCCTCGAACTCAACTCCTCGTGACCAGTGAAGACCTTCTGAGCTTCACCTTGTCCGCGGATGCCAAGGTCACTTGACCAGTCTGGAATTCATCTAATCCGTCCGGGGAACGTCACTTCGATCCCTCCTTGGGAACTGACCCTTCAACTTTTCCGACCCCCCCATATCCCCTGGGGCTATCTATGCACGTGCATGTTGGACTAAATTTATTTTAAATAATTTTATTTCCAACACGAGGAAAGGTAAGTTAAAGCTTCAGTATGGCATAAATGACAAAAAAACAAAAGTACTTATTAATCCCAGCAGACTGGAATCTTAACCATCAATTAACATGGGAATAACTGAATTATAGAAAGAATAACTATTTTTATTGGGATGCAAATGTCAAAGTTAACATTATATCAGCTTGCAAGGAAATGTTATGGAAAAAAATCTTTAAAAAAACTTTGTTATTGTAATTTTTAGAGCATTTTGTATACATTTATATTTTTCAGAAGGTGTGAACAATGTTTGCTATTTTTTTTATCGTTTAAGACAGAACACAAAGTTAATGGAGTATACAGATATAATTACTTCTATGGTGTAAGCAAAAATAGTTCCCATGGCATAAGCAAAAAAATTAAAGTGCTTATAATATGTTTACAAGTGACATTTTTGTTAAAAACAGTAATTAGAGTACGAATAATTTGTGATGGCCTTTTCATAAAAAGCAATTATTTTTCCAGAAAGATATTTTAAAAAATGCTAACGATTATTAGTCCTCCATTAAAATATGATTATAAAAATAAAAACATAAAAAATATCGTAATCCAAATTAATCAAGTATATATATTTACTAATTAATTAAAAGAAAGCCATACTAATTAATGTATGAAAAACATAAAAAAATATCATAATCCAAATTCATCAAGTATATATTTACTAATTAATGTATGAAAGCCTGTCTCTCCTAGATAACAAAAAAACGAATGGACAATCAGAGGAAATAACATGCTGTAAGTGTGGAAAAATCAGCAGATCAAGACGAAAGTTGTTATGCTCATATTTTTACCAGATTATATAATTACTTCAGGAAGTTTCACTATGTATTAACAAGATAATTATCAAAGGATGATAAAAAAAATTACGTCTGATGTATACATAGCCTGAATTACTACAAACTTTATACTACATAACTTGTAAGACATACAGAAAAGCTGTTTTGCATTTCCTTACCCAGCTGTTAAGATCTACATACTTTATCACTAACAACAAAAAAAAAAAATGCTTAACTTCAAATTGTGTGTCATTGGTATGTATTTAATTTTGGTCAAAGTGCCAGTTTACTTCAAACATAATACTCATAGGCAAAAGAACAATCTGCTATCAACCGTTCGTTAAATTTTTTTTCTGGGTGCCTACTGTCAACTAATAGTTAAAATTTTCAACCATCGAGGTTTTCAACACAGCAGATATTTTTCCTTGTAGAGTTCTAGAAATCGGAAGGTGACATAATATCATGTGAATCTCGATAATGAGATCGCAGTTTGATAGTCCTCAAGCAACATAATTTTCGTGACATGCCAGAGGAAAGAACACAGATTTCATTCCACAAGTTAAATCACATCAGCCATAGGCTGATATATTGAATATCGCGCACCGATATAGTGATTTTCTGATACATCATAACTTAGATATCAATACTATATATCGAAATATCGGACAAACATATCGATATTTCGAGATATTGATAAATATCGTCCATCCCTAACTGACGAACACAAAGTCACGAAAATGTGTTAAAGAAAGAAAACATGTGAGTAGACACTTTTTAAAATTAAGTTTATTATGATATGTAAAAGTAACGAAACCAATTACACACATTTTTGTTTGATATTAAGCTCACGAACTGTGTACATATATATATATATAATTTTAAAAGTTTCACCACCAAACGAGGGTTGCTGAAGCATTGTCACACAGGAAAATCTATGTAGTAGCTAAGATTTCATTTGACTGGGGTAGGGGCATAACTCTCACATCCATATATGTTTTATTATCAATATGATACAGTGCTTTACTTTCTGTGCAAGTCTTTATCGCCAGGTATATACCTAGCGTTGACTAGGATGTCGAATAAATTCGATGTGTACATGCTGATTTGGGAATTACGTAGGGCAGCATTCTTTTCGTATGTTTGTAGTCTGAAATGAATTCCATTTTGCAATATAACACGCATAAATATTGTCTTACCGTTTTGTGCTTTTTTTTTTTTTTTTTACGGCATAGTGTTTAACTTCTGAATTTAGACAGAATTATTTCTAAAGCACAAACTGGCTGATAAATACTTTGTTTTTTTTAAGACTCTTTTTCATTTGCTCATGTACTTAAGAACTTGTGAAGTATTATATTTGTACCAATGAATACAAAGATTAGCTATGGAGTACAGATATGTACAGGCATATTCTCTAATGAAAAGTTTATTCCACTGTGTTTATGTGGGTATAAAATATATAAAAAATACAAATACACACTTATATTTGCTAAAATTTCATACACTGATGTCACAGAAATTGCACAAATGGCTAAAAAAAATCAAATAAAACTGGTCAAGTCATTTGTTTAGTAACAGTAAGATCTATGAGCTCATTTACTCTTGCAAAGTTCATCAATATTTTGAGTTTTCTTGCTTATGTACAAACAAGTTATCTTCAACATCCAGCTTATTTCAATATTTAGTTTTTATGGTATTTAAGGATAAAACACTAGTTTCACATAAATATGTAGTTGTAAAAGGCAACAAATACTTAAGGCAGTGCTCGACAATGTTGGAAATTCTTTTTCCATCGGAATCCAAAAACTAGTCAGTGATTTCAAAGAACAAATGCTTTTCAAACCAACCAGAGTTAAAAGATGTCTCATAAGTTCTTTATTTGGCAATAGAAGATTACACATTTCTGCATTGTATGTGAATGAGTAACTAGTTCATTCAGTGGGAATGGGAAATACTGCCTTGTAAATGTTTGGAGAGTGCAGAGATGGACGATTATTAGCTGTTTAACATCAAGTTTCCAATTGTTTGCTCATTTTCTGACGATAATGAATTCAGTTATGAAAATTGGTCAGAGCTGTTCCCTGTAATTTGGTTTTCTCATAAAGTTTTTTGGTCATTGCTTGTGTTTTGTTTTTTCAACATAGAACAGATTGTTTTCACCCTGTAATGAGAAGTTCCACTAGTTCATTTTTCAGAAATTTCAGCTAAATATGCTAAACTTCACCACACATCCTACCAGCACTAGCCATAAATTCAGATTAATTTTGTTATGAAAATTGGTTCACTATGTGACTCTGTATGGTTGCTAACAAAATCGCATATGCCCCCCCTATTATTTTAGTGTAACCCACTTTGAGAACCATTGGTCTAGAGGATGTTCAAGCCGTACTGGTATCATAGTTGGTTGTACATCAAGGTTTTTGGCTAGCAGTCACAATTTAACATATGGTTTGAGTCCCATATGAGGCATTAATTTTGCCGCCCCGGTGGTGCAGTGGTCTAAGCACCATCTTATGATTGTTTGTCCAAGTGGGTCCGGGTTTGAATCCCGGTATGGCATGGATGTTGTGTTTGTCTTACAGCACTGGCATTCTCTCATCCCTGGAACCAGTGACTCTTAAATTAGGGACAGGGACTGCTTATATCCCATTTAGTTCCTCACATTAGCCGTTAAAACCTTTAAAAAAGAAACCTGTTTTTTACATAACATAACAGCTTTGGCTTTCTCCTTCCCTAGAACCAATGGCCTCAATTTAGAGGTGGAAAAAAAGTTTCATGTGATGAAATGTCACATTTTCGTTCAGGAAACACATTTGTGATTCTCCCTGACTGCTACATGGTTTTGATTGCTTTTAGGAATACCATTTCACTCACATTCCTTAGTATATAATTATCAATCCTTTTGTGACTATGGCATATTCAGTTAACTCATAGGCACCCCTAGCTTAGTTTTCAGCAGGAGGAAGCAAACAATGGAAATCTGCATACATACAAACCCCATATGCAAATTTCCACTGTGCCTTCTTTTTACCACTGAACACATAAATTTAATAGGAAACCAGAAGAGCCAAAATATATATATTTTGAATTATATCTATAATCACCTCATTATCACATGTATACAGTAATATCTCACATATATGTCAGCGCAAACCAAAGCATGCATAAATGAGAGCGCAGCATAAGTAAAAGTTAGTGTAATTCCAGCCAAAATTAAGTTTAAAATGTAAATTAACATGAGAATAACATGCAAAATAAGAAAAATATCAATGATTGAATTTACTTAGTTAAATTTAACACTTAAAAGCTTAAATTACTCAAAAATGTAAATTACATGATCTCAAAATTTTAATTACATACCTTGCTTATATTTATGGCTTTTTAAAGTTATGTAAAATTGAAGACTGTTTCTGCTGTTGCCTCTCATTGAAAACAGCTTTTTCAAGTTTGTTGAAACAGGAATGTGTGGCAATTAGATGTATCGGTGAGTTGTATGTAGTGACAGTGTTTCCAAAGCTTCTACTGCTTTCGTGACAGTCTGGGGATCTTTTGTTAATTCTTCATTATGTCTCTTCATCATCATCCTGAATTTCATTGGCTATTTCTTGAATATCCCTCAATTCCCCGATAATGCATTTTCATTGATTTCTACAAACTCTTTAAAACTACTGAATCCACCTGAAATGGCACTCCAATCTTCATCATTGGCAGATTATTCCGTAAATGTGTAGATTAGCGTCCTAAATTATTTTGTCGGAAACTTGTAATATTGACTTGTGAGTGCGACGCTGTGGTAGGCCTAACACATCACTACGGCAACGATGTGAAGATTTGCTTTGTTGAAAGGAAGATTCGCTTCGCCGTGCAATTCACGTGCGGATGACTACAAGTCCAAGCAAGTACCTTCTTGCCAGGAGAGCGAACCATGTTATACTCATATGCTACACAATATAGTTTGTTAATGTTTTGTAATTGTTTTTATAGCAAACGTTGTGAAATTTTTCATTCTTTCGCATATGATTCCCTGATCCGAAATAGAAAGTTTGGTAAATGTGTACTTTAGCGTCTAAATTATTTCGTCGGAAAAATGTAACTGTGTGGGAAAAGTGTGACATACAACATTTTAAGCATGCAAAATAATGTGAAAAGGTGCAAAAATATAGTATTTTTAGATAAAAGGAAATAAGTTTTCCGAAGTATTTACCTGGGAGTGCTATGGTTTGGAAGAGTACGTGCGGTAGGCATAGGACGAGAGAGCGGCAACGGCATCAAGGTGGAGTCCGTTGAATGGAAGCTTCGTTGAGAAGGGCAAGGTAACTGGCGGAAGAATTAAGAAGGAAGCGGTTCAGCAGTACGTAGTCATCGAAAAGTCTTGTAGGCATACACAGAAAGAAAGAGGTTGAATTTGCGCAGCATTGTAAGTTTTTGTTTTTTTTGAAGGGTAATTTTGAGAAAGCGGAAGTACAAAATCGTCAGTCATTTCGCATTTCGTCAGGGCTTAAAATTTCATTATCCGCCACTATACAAGAAGCTGTCTCCCTGCCATAGTACGATATATGAATTGAAGAAAATTGTTTATTTTGAAAAATATCCGTGTCACGAGGAAAAAAATGTGAGCTACGATGTACTGAATAACAACAGAACTGCAAATGAAGTGCTTGAAGAAATCACCTACCTGTGCACATCTTCCAAACCAAAACTAAAACTTTGGGTTCAACCGGAGCCAAAACGTCTTCCTCAAAACTTCTGTCGTACATAAATTATTTTACATTCCTTAATTTCTTCCCATTCGGAGACACTGTGAAACCACTAATAACGACATTCTGCACATATCTTTTTCAAAAATGAATAAAACAGGTTTGAACTACTTCTTCTGTGCACGATTACACGACACTCTTCCGAAAAATATACCCTACTGCTGTCGTATTCTTCCGCGCATTTGCTTCCAACTCGTACTCCGCTCCGTCGCACAGCACCTTCACGTGGTGGCAGTTAGCATCGCTTCAGCCTCCCACACCACCTGCTACAAACCATCGTACTCGCAGGTTAATACTTCGGAAAAATATTTCCTTTTTATCTAAAAATAATATAATTTTTCACCTTTCCCTAATATTTTGCATGCTTAAAAAATTGTGTGCATCGAACTTTTCACCCACAGTTAAATTTTTCCGACGAAATAGTTTAGGACGCTGAAGTACACATTTACCGAAAGTACTAATATGCTTTTCTATGTTGCACAGAAAACTGGGGAACTATAAATTTCGGTTTGAACAGATTTGCTGTGTCACTGCACTTTTGGTTCTCCTGTTAATAGCTTGTTCGCACGCAAGTTTCTATCTTACTCATATGTATATTTTGCAAATCGAAGAGGTTTTATCCGGTTTTTCCTGCCAACAACGTACAGGATACAACAAAATAAAGGGTGGCTGCTGTGGACCTATTTTCTGTAGCGTATCACTACAACATTTATTGCTCTTCTGCCAATAACGTAAGTCCTCTTTCCCTTGTACCCGTCATTTCCACACAGCAACGAACCTTCCTTTTAACGGACCAAAGCTTCACATCTTCACTGGAGCGATGCATTATGCCTATCACAGCTTCTCTTCACAGTGTCGGACTCACAGGTCCATATTACAATAAAAATCTTTAAAACACGTTTAAAATATGAAATATCTGAAAAAATATGAAGTACATTAAAATATGAAGTTTTAACCCTTTGTCAATAAACACAGGAGGCTAGTTCCATCAGAGGCATGCATTCAGTCGCTGACTTTAAACATTTGGAGCAAAATTACATATGCTTCCAATTTATGGACCTAAAGCATAATATAATTAAAGAAGCGATATTCTTCTGTCCTTGGCACTGCGTAACAATAATACAACTTCCAGTGATTAGCAGGGAAAAGCAACATGGCATGCGATGACTGTCTTTTTTCTTGTAGTAGAAAATTATATTTTGAACTTCATTTTTAGATTTAGTTGCCCAGTCTGGCACCTAGGGCAACTAGATTACTTATTTACCTGCCCAGGTCAATGATTCACACGACCCAGGCATGGTATTTTTCAAGCCCTGATATGTATAAGTAAAAATATATACAGTACATAATTTCATACATACATATTAATTAAAGCTTATATATTTCATTATTACTACTTTAGCAAAAACTTCCCATTACAAAAAAATTACCTTTGCTTGTCTTGTCTCTGTGGGCACTATTTCACTTTTACAGCGTTGCAATCTTATGCGTAATGAAAATTTCTGTAGTACATACTAACTTTTTAATGAAAAATTTGTAATGTTTTAAGAGCAATACGTTGCTACAAATTTTTTTTTGTCCCCCTTGAATTTCATTATAACGAGTTTCGACTGTTATTCTTTTTTTACTGAATCTGGTAAATGCTGGCCAAGAAAATGACAGTGAAAATATATCATGAACAGTTTCTTTGCTTTGCAAATGTAGTAATTAAAGTTAAATGTAAAAAAAAATTGATTACATTCTAAATTTCTGCCAGTGAAATCTTTCACCTGTGTCACTTTAAGCAGGGCTTGGAAAATGTCTGAAATGTTACATGCCCAGCTGGGTATATACATAAATTATTTACCTACCCAGGTAGTAAAACCTGGATGCCCAGGAAAATTTATATTTTAAGATAAATCAGAAGCCACTTTTCTTTTTTAAGTTAAAAAATATGAAACATTTTTTACACGTTTCGTATTCCTATTTTAAAGGTCTATTCAAAATGTTCAATATGCAAAGCATGTATTTCATGTTTTAAGATGATAGTGCTGAAATTGGTACAAAATGATACGATGAAATTGTTTTTTGAGAAATTTAAAGATTCTGCCGTGTTCTTTTCCTTTGTCACTAAACACCTGATTTGTACATCAATAAAAATTGTTTGAGTATCTTCAGGTATTGCCAAGATATTATAAATACAACTATTTAATAGCTTTCCAAAAAAATTTGTGCTCCAAAATGGTTTCCTTGTGGCAACACAACAATGAAAGAACAGGTTTAATCACTAAAGTCATTTCTAAAACATTCCAAACAGGAAAATTTAATATTTTAGAAATATTGATATGCATTAATGTTCTACAATGACTCAGTTAGAATCAGGGTCTAAACAAGTGTTTCTTCTTTGGGTGGGGGGTCTGAGATTTGAAATTATGCCCTATCAAGTTCAAAAGCTCTCATTTCCATTCAAGTATTTTTTTCTTTTCTTTCTGATACCTTAATTATGGGGAAGCAATGTGATCTTTCAAAAGCAGTACTTTCAGTTTTTGACATAATTTTACTAAAAATGTGAAAAGTAGGTAAATATCCAAAAATTAGAGATAGGAAGCAAGACAGTAAAAGTTCTGGGAACACTGACAACACAGTGCTCAGTAGAATGTAAAATGAACCAGCACACAAGGCAGTGAATGTGAAAACAGGAAAAGCATGATTCAACCCTATGTCAAATGTAATACTAGCCAAAACCTACATGAAAAACCAACTTTGACACCATTGTGGATTGAATACCTTTATAGACGCAATGTACTCGGATGCCAGTTCGTAGTTCTGTTTGTCATTGATATAACATATAAATGCAAGAATGTGCCTGTACATATCTTTACTACATAACTGCCTTTTGTATTCATTCATGCAAATACTACATAAGTACGTATGTGCAAATTAAAATGTCTAAAAGAAACTAAATATTGTTCAACCAACTGTGCTTTAGAAATAATTCTCCAATAAAAACATGTCTAAAAGAAACGTAAGTATTGTTCAACCAACTGTGTGTACAGAGTTTGTAAAGCCTAATGTTAAACAAATCTGGGTGTAACTGATGTCATTATTTATCATATTGTAATAAACCTGATTTTAAGATATGAAAATATCATTACTCACATTTAGAACTGAATTGATTCAGTTATAATGTAAGTATCCAACAATTTCACACTCACACACTCTTCCACTAAAAACAAGCATTTACTTGCACACTCTTCCACAAAAACATGCATTTACTACTTGCACACTCTTAAACAAAAAAATGCATTTATGTAAAAGTGGGTGACTACTTGCCGTGAGGCTTAACTGAATATGGCCAAACTTCATATTTACAGGGATTGCCTTTCAAATTACAGCTTAAGTAAATACGGGCAAACTTATTTTTTCGGGTATAACCCTTCGAATTACGGAGTAGCTCAATACGGTCAAACTTATTTTTTTTATGGGCAATGCCCTTCATAGTACAGCTTAAATGAATACGGTCAAGTTGTATTTTTTTCGGGCGTTGCTCTTCAAATTATGGGCTTAGTATTTAGGGTTCAGACCGTAATTTCATGGGCTTTCTCAAAAACGGGCCAAGCCGTAGTTTTATGGGCAATGGGTGGGCCCCCAGTTGCCGGCTGTTGCCCGTAATCTAACTGTGAAATTTTTAACAGTGTATGTAGTGGTTCGAGCGTTTGTACCTGCCTTGATTCAATCCCAAGACCCTTTCGTGGCAGTCACGAACGTTGACCATTAGGCCATCTGTATCCCCACGTCATACTCATGCAGATGACACAAATAATTTCGGTGGAGAGAAAATAGCAACCTACCGCAGTTCTTTCAACACCTGTTGCCAAACACTATTAGAATTTGATAAAAACTTTCCTCTTGTATGACTCTCAACGCTGGGCCTTTTCTGACATTTTACCCTTAGATTTCATCTTCAGGAAAAAAAGCGCATGTATAGTTTTAATTGTCATATTAAGTTCTGTTAACTCTACCTGAATATCATTTCCAATTTATTACTTAGTGTCTTTTTGCAAGACAATTCAAGCAATTGTTATTTTGTAATTAAGAATAAAGTTTCATTAAAAAATATAGCAAATTCTAGGATATTTTATTCTCAAAGTATCTTTTCGTTTAAATTTCATTAATCAGTGTCAGGTAAACATTTTTCGAATTGGTCTTCGTACTGTACGTCCAACAAACAGCACGCAACCTCGTATCCATGCGTAGTGTATTACATTGATATAAGACAGGAAACTACGAAGGAAGAACTTATAAAAAAAAAAAACTAACCAGGAAATAAATATCCAAACTGGTCGTACACGTCACAGTCACTCATAAGAATTACGTATTGGATAAAAATGAACGAAAGAGCGTGGACTCGGACTTTTGGGTTTTGAGGCACTTTTCGAATTCCAAGTATTTCGGGCATTTTTCATAATAAATAAATAATTCGTTCGAATGTGCATAGTTTTAATTTTTTTATTGTTTAGTTTGCATTTACTAGTTTTATCAAAGTTTGTATAAGAATTTCTGACTCCAATTTTTATCGTTCCATGTACAATTCAGCTGTGATTTCTAAAAAACACTATTATTTATTTATCTGATAATTATTTAAAAATCTCAGCTAGAGTGCTGTTCAGAACGAATTAACATTGCAGGTCTAGGACATATTTCCCCTTGAGTTCCCCCATAGCGGTATGAAAAGTGTAATCCTGTTAAATTAGCAAATTTGAGAAGCTCTGCTGTGTACTCCACTCATAAAATATTTTATCTGTTGTTTAATCTACACAATACTTCGTAACTCAAGTTTTATTTGTAATCCTGCTTTGGAGTAAATACTAATATTTACTGCAAAGAAGAAAGAAGGGGAATACCTGATTTCGTTTAACTTCACTTAACCGCATACGGCATACTGAAAAAATATTTGCAATAGTAAAAACGAGAAGGCCTTACAAATGGCGGACCCAGTCAGCAGCTGCTTTACTCACTTATGCTAAATGCCGAAGGTGCGAATCAAATAACCTAAATACACGTACGTGATGAGTTAATGACAGGTGGGCGGCTACCCACCCTTAAAACTTTGATCTCAACAAAAAAAAAATTCAGAAATAGTAGCAAATCTAAGAGAAAATGAAGAATTCAATGAAAACAGCGTTTGGACCTGCCTTGAGTCAAGTAACTGAAGTAATTGGTTTGACCAGGAGAGCAGATCAGCGTTCAGCGTGTAAAATTAATTTTTCATGCATCAGTTGTTCAGTCATGTAAAAAATAACGAGATATTTATGCATGTTTCTCAGCTACTTCATCCACCCCGCGAAGAACTGCCTTCATTTCTAAAAGAGACAAAGGGGTCTTTTCTCTTTAAACCCACAGAAAACATATGCGCATGCATGTGGGAAAAAATACTTCTGTAGGAGATAGAATCCTTAATTTTGGCGCTGCTTTTTTGTATATTACAAATTTGGTTCCAAACCTTTCTCACGCAACATCCGGGCACGTATTACTGCTACGATTTTTGGTTTTAATTGCAAATTGTGTCGTACGTATTTCACACGAATTCAGAATTCAATAAAAATTACGTATAATTGTTTAAATGCGCACGCGTGTAAATACCTGTGTCATGAAAGCTTTGAACTCCCTCCGACTTCTCTCGTGATAAACTCCCTTCTGTTAAATCATTTCTGCGTATTGGTCTCAGCACAGCTGGGCAGTAACTCTTATTGGCTAATTTCAGCTGTGGGTGGTAACTATAATGAGGTCACTAACCAATTACATTAATGTATGTAAAGGGTTACGAATTTGAGCAAGAGATGGCAGCACAAGCTCATAACAGAAATCTTATCATGTCAAGCTGGTGCTACCATCTGTTGGCAAAATCTTGTGATGAATGCATCAAGATTTCTATTTATGTTTATTATAGACGAATTTGCGGAACTAACTCTTGCACTGTGACTAGCGGCTGACCAAGAAAAAGTCGATTAGTGTTGGCTAAAATGATTTTTGAATGTGCTGTTTTTTTTGTGAATTTTAAGCGAAGTTTTAAAGCCTTTTCAGCACTTGGAATCAGCGTGCAAGTTGCAGTTTGTCGAAAACGTCAGCTGAACATTCGGATTATCTTCCCTGTATGAACTCAGCTCTTTTGCATAAATTGAATCAGTAGGAAAAAATTTGGATGCAGTACCGTCAAATGATAGAAAAAAATAATTCAGATGGAACAATTAGTCTTTTTTTTCATTGTAATACAGAAATTCAAATAGGCAAATTTACTGGTAGGTGGGTTAGCCACCAAATGTAGCCAAATAGTAACTTTGATATTTTTTTTTATTTCCATTCCAATTTAAATATTTGGTTTGCAAAAAAATTGTTAAGTATTTATAGGAAGGCACAAAGTAATTAACTTTAAAATTGAACTTGCTATTTCGTGAATACGGAAAAAAAAAAAAAAATTGGGTGGTTATAATATTCATTAAAAGTATTTCTCTACTGTAAAATGGACCTTTCCTCGAAGTAAAAACTTCGGTCCGCTGCTCTCATGAACATGCACCGTAGAGCAAATACATTATTAGTATCTACCTAACATGCTATTGGTTCTTCACGTGCTGCGTTTGACCTTGCGAGGCATGGACGCTACAAAATTTCTAAAGGTGTCTTGTGATGACCAACACGTTGCCAGCAGATCGTTTAACTCTTGTTAGTTGCGTGGTTGTGCCTCCCCAGATCGGATTTGGTATTCCAACATAAATCACAGATTTTCGATTGGATTGATGTTTGGAGAATTTGAATGACTGGGCAATATCTGGAAGTCTTTCACATGCTCAATGAACCATTCTCAAACAATCCGGGCAGTGTGCCATGGGGCATCATATGCTGAGAGAAGGCACTATCAGAAAGACGTACCGTTACCATGAAAGGGTGTATGTACGTTGCGTGCAATGATGTATAGGCAGGCGGTAGCCGTCATAGTTTTGTGCGCATGAATTACTGCACTCAGGGTTTTGCAGCAGAATGTTGCTCATTTCCCGAGGTATTACACTTCTCCCAGATGCTTGTTTTCGTTCCGCGGAGCATCCTGGTGCCAACACTTCCCTACGTAAACGACGGACACCTATCCGGCTGTCCAAATGGCACAATAGGAAACGAAATTCATCGGACCAGGCGACCATCTTCCAAACATTGAAGATCTAATTTTGATGCTTCCGTGCCCCTTGCAGGCGCTTTCGACGGTGAAACTAGGTTCGAATGGGCACTGGGAGCGGCTGCGGTTACGCAGCTCCATTATCAGCATGGTTCGATGTCCTGTATGTTGTGACACGTAACTCCCGTCACCAGCATGGAAATTAACGGCGTGTCCCGCCGTTAATATCATACGGGATAGCCTTCGCTCACCTCCATCATCAATGAGCCATGGTCAGCTCACACCTTGCTGGAGATTCATGGCTTTCCATCCTCGGTGCAGTTTCTGATGGTACTAACTACGGCTGATCTTGAGCTACACACAAGTCTTGCTGTCTTGGAAATACTTTGAACCAGTTGTCTGGCTATTACATAACGGCCTGTGGCAAACCCCGTTAAGTCCGCTGCTTTTCCTTTCTGAAGAGAAGTATAACACTGATTAACAGAGCTTAGTACGAGGTGTCATTTATACCGTCTCATGACCTTCTCACGCACTGTAGTTTATGTATAGTTGCTTCGATTTGTATAAAGACGCGCTGGTCATAACGTTTTAGATCTTCGGTGTATATGCTTGCGCTAATCATTTAGTGACTTCAGTCAACAAATCAGCGGTGCTACTACACAGTGCAGCAAATAAGTAGTGAGGCTGATATTTTTTCTGAATCACGAGTTCATTCCTCAATATAAAGCTGTCACTGGCAATGATTACACATCCATTTTGGACGACTGTGGAAGAGGATTATTCTTGTCTGACCTAAGTACAAAAACGGTCAACGGCTTCTTTACGATATCGCACGCTCATACAGAGCTGTCAGTGTACAGCAATTTCTGACACGAAACCAATAGTGAATACTCAATCATCCTCCCTATTCTCCGGATTTGTCAAAGTGTGAATAGTTTATAGTCCCTAAATTAAAGTTACCTTTAAAGGAAAAAGTTTTACAAGACATTGAAGACATACAAGAACTGTGACATCAGCTCTTCATTCCACACCAAAAGATGACCTCTGTAAGTTCTTGTTTTCGTTGTCCGATCGTACCACGTCTTGTATTAACTCAGGAGGAATGTAGATATTTAATTTTATAACGGACAAATATACATACATTTTGCGTAATCAGGGTCGCATTCGCAAATGTCACCAAGCTGAGATGTAACAATGTAACAAAAATATGTCATAATAAGGGACATAATCACCTCGTACGGGCAGACAACACTCACATTGGTAATGAATAATAATCACCAGGTTGTTGATGAAATCTGAAACCAAAGAATTCCATTTCTCAATTATGGCAGTGCATAGATCAAGATGTTTGTTTTCTGGGATCGTCTGACGAGCAGTTATGTGTCGTCCCAAAGCTTCCCAGGCATGCTCGATAAGTTTCTAGTTCGGAGACTGAGCTGGCCAGTTCACACTCCGAATATCCTAGCTCTGCAGGAAATCATCGACAAGTGTGCCCTGTGGTGGTTCTTTTTAATGGAGATTTATCATCCATTAAAAACAACTGAGGGCCAACAGCTCCGCAAAATGTCTGACATAAAATTCTAGGATCATGTTCCTACATCGTTCAGCATTCACATTGCCTCCTGCAAAGATGCGGATTTGTGTGCGGCTGCTGAATTTAATGCCAACTCATACGATCAAACCAAGTAGAGGATAGGTGTGGCAAGTGCGATGAAGTGGAACACCAGCACAGATAGTGTGAAGCCACACCTAAGTGCAGCAGTTGCACAACTGCAAACCCTGTGTTCCGATTGAAGCTGGAAGTGAATCACTCCAGCTTCAGTAGGACATCTCGTAGTCTTACTAGGAAATTACAGCAACTCTGAAGCCGAGTCAGTTATGGTTGATCGGCCCAAATCATGATTTGCTTCAGCTGCACGCTTTCACGATAAAGATCATATGCGAGCAATCGAGTTCTGCTCGGCATTCCATTAAAAGGGTCGCCAAATGAAAGTGATAATCGCGTAATAGCGTCGTTGTATACTTACATAGAGCCGTGCATTTGCGCCGGTAGGTGGCGTGCCATATCAGGAAGCGCGCTGTTATCCGCGGCACATGTCAGTGTGCTCTTTGCATATGCGAAGGCAAGTTGACTACGTAGGGGAGTGACAGGGATTCGTCCAAACAGGCCCATGGGGCAGTTATGCAATTTTTGACGGCAGAAGGTGTTAGTGGAGCCAAAATTTATCGTCGTATGAGAATGAGTTTAAGTCACGGTGTACAGCGTTCCGCTTGTGTAGTGAATTTCGTACAGGACGTGTGAGCACAGAGGACATGTCGAGACCTGGACAAGCACATGTGGCCATCTCCATGGAATCGATTGCTGCCGTGGTCAACCTTGGGAAGGAGAATCGCCGAATCACCACTCACAAGCCTGTGACAACATTGTCCGTGAGTAAGGGAACTAACACCATTCTCCATAGCTGATTGCGATACAACAAGGTCTGCGCACACTGGGTCCCCAAGCATCTCCAGGAGGAGCAGAAGACTCTGCGAATGCGTGCTTGTCTGAAGCATCTGCATCGCTACCACGCAGAGATGAGGGGGGGCAGTTTCTTTCCAAGATTGTGGCCGTAGATGAAATTTGGTGTCACCACTTCGATCCGGTTACAAACAGAGAGTGGAATGGCGATATCCCAACTCTCCACGACCAAAAAAAAGATTAATTCTCGTTAAGATCTGGAAAAAAGATGCTCACGGTTTTCTGCGGTGAGAATGGCTCATAGCTGTTGGATTGGCTGGACGTAGGCAGAACGGTTAAGGCAACCACATACTTCAATACGTTACGCAACCTCAAAACGAACATCAAGCGTAAACGACCCGGTATGTTGTCAAATGGGATTATTCTGCTGCACGACAACTCACACACGCATGTGGCGACAGTGTGCCAAGATTTGCTGCTGAGTTTCCGTTGGGAGGTCCTCGACTATCCCCTATATCTCCGATCTGTAGCCCTGCGACTACCACATCTTCGGCCAACTGAAAAAAGCCCTCAAGTGCCGCCGATTCGATAACGGCACTGAGGTCCGGGACGCCGTTGAAAACTGGTTCCACAGTAAACCACGGGCATTCTTCGCTCAGGGTATCCACGATCTCGTGTCGCCCTGCGACCCTTGCTTGAACCGACAAGGCGACTATGTGTAGCGGGTAGGTAGCCCATGTATAATTCTTACTTCTTGTATTTTCACATATTCCAACCTATAAACCCTTACGACATAAAATCAATTCTCAGTTTCATTTGGGTGACCCTTATGTATTTCTCTTTTCCGTGGAACCAGTGTCCTTAAACTAACCACGTGTCAGTTCTTGTAGCATTAGAGACTAACAGAAAGACGTTAGATAGCGGAAAATGAAGAAGGGTAAAGAAAGTGCGGCTATCTTGTCGAAACGTAGCTTGTTGCATTGATCGATTTATCATAAGCATAGGCAGCCATGATATCTATTTCACACCGATCCTTCAGTCTGTCGACACTTTCATGATAGCGAAAGAGTAAAACATATGACCTACATACGGAGTACCTTTTAGCAGCTAAAATAACTGAACTCTACCATTCAGAGCTTTTCATTCATCTCGTGATAAAATTGAAAGTTGAAAACACTTTAATTCTGCTAATAATTCGTGAAACAGAAACGTACAACCGTTTCCCTGTTTGTTCTTCAAAACCTTTACTGAGACAGGAATCGCTCTCCAAACAAACCTACTCTAACAAGGGGACTTTACGCCATTTCCCTCAGGGATTTCAATAATACCGTTTGTGTGGTAAGCCTTGGCATGAACCTTTATTGAGCAAAGGGGAAAAGCGCACTTCTCAAATGTTTTCCATAAAATCGATGTTAAAGAATTTCTAGTGACTTACGAGTAAGTTTTGCGGTCCGTTTTGTCGACGGCCGCGTAGCTCGGCGGAGGGTGCGTACATTGTTGAGGTCTGGGTGATATTAATGTTCCGGTCAGAAAACGTAACCTTATTCAGACGGGCAAAAAACGCTTAGAATTTCATAAACCCTTCGAAACTAACTTATTTTAAAAATTATTTTTCAAAGTAAGTTGGTTTCGAATTTTTCTAATCATTGTTTTTTTGTTTATTTTTATGTTCTTGTCAGAAAACTTAACCTTATTCAGAAAAGCAAAAAACGCGTAGAATTTCATGAACCCTTCGAAACCAACTTGTTTTAAAACTTAGAAACGTTTTACTGTATCTCATAAAAATAAATTTTAACTTAAAATCGTTCGTTAAACCGGATGAGTCAACGAACGGTACAAACAGATCAGACACTAAACCGACTCGGAATTCATTCCCTGTGGAAATCGTTCACCGGAAATGTTAACGAAAGAATGGTTTTAATGAGTCCAATCAAAACATCTGTTTAACCAATGTTACAACAAATCAGAGCATCAGAGTTCTTCGCAGCGTATCTGAAATCACGTATCGTAACCACCCGGGGGTGCACAGGG
Organism: Macrothele yani; assembly: GCA_039090855.1. Classification (NCBI taxonomy): domain Eukaryota; kingdom Metazoa; phylum Arthropoda; class Arachnida; order Araneae; family Macrothelidae; genus Macrothele; species Macrothele yani. Next base: position 27,142,947 of record CM077018.1, on the reverse strand, counting down.
ACGTGCGCAATGCAAAGGAACCTTCCCAGAACCTTCTGGAAATATATACTTTTGACATGCTGTTGGCGTTTGAAAAAGTTTCGGATTTCGGACATTTCGCGTTTGGCGATTTTCAAATAAAGGATGATCTACCTGTTTGTGTTTGTGTGTATTGTTACAATTAAGCGCCATAATGAGCGCTGCATTTGGCTACGACATAGGTGTCTACGTGTACGACTGTTAATTTATATTGTACGTCTTTCAAAAGTGCCTGAAAAACAGTTCAATCGAACACAAAAAAGAAAAACTTGTGAGAAGGCGTCAACAAATGGTATTTCAACGTGCGCCATGAACGCTGAAGCTGGATCTGTAAATGACTAAATGAGCTGAAGACCCATTTCATGCAAATTGTATGCTTGGGCAAACAACAAACCGTCAGAAACTCGACAGGATATAAACAGTCGTTTACAGAGACTCGCTGGGCCACTGGTTCCAGAGAAGGGAGAGACCTAGTTCCGTAACACAAACACAGCATCCATGCATCACAGGGATTCGATCCTGGACCCATCTCAGACGCATGGTCAGAAGCCAGAGTTTGGATCACTGAACCACCGGCGCGGCATTTCGTAGAAACACTGCTTGTTTTTCTTTTTCGATTGGAGGGTTTTGATAATCTCCGTAAGCAACTCAATGGGTTATAAGCAGTCACCCGTTTCTAATTTATGATCATCGGTTCCAGGGAGGAAGAGAGCCAGTGCTCTAAGACAAACAAAACATCCGTGTCTCGCGGGATTCGAACCCGGACCGATCTCGGACGAATGATCAGAAGCCAATGATTAGGTACGCCACCTGGTAGAAAAATTATGTAAGGAAACCCTTGACACACAAAAGAATCCCACCTGAAATTATTATCGTATTTACTATGCTCTTGTTTCTGTATCACTTATGATTTCAATCAAGGTGCTCCATTTGGCGTCTGACTTCTGTTTCTCCAGGTAAAAGAAATTCTTAAAGGTGAAGGTATATTCTGATAAATTTGAAAACTTGCTGTGTCTTGGGAACTCCATAGTACAGAAGAAAAGCAAAAGGAAGAAGATAAAATAATGGGTCTGGAGCGATGGTCGCCTGAGATCGGCAAGAATTCGAGTCTGGGGCAAAGTATGAGTCGTGTGTTCATCCGGCGTCACTACTCCGTCCCTTCCCTGAATTAAGACAGTCCAAATTAAGAAGAGAAACTGCTTACAGCCCTGGGTGTTACCCATGATGGTGATTGAACCGTGAAATAAAAAAAAAGGGGAGGGGGACATTTTTTTCAACAGCAGTTAAAAGAATGAAATGTAATGAAAGTTTGTTAATAGAAAGGAGTACTTGATCATGTCAAATGAATGTAGAGTTTAAACACTTACAGCTGGCATCATAAGAATGGACAAATATTTTCTCTTTTTATTTTTCTTTCTTCTCAAATCGATCAAAGAAGAAAAACAAACTAGTACGTCAACAAAATAGTCGTTATCGAAACTGTAAATCGTGTATTTTCACTGAGATGGTTTTTCTTGTTTAATATTTCCTTGGTTGATGATTTATTATGGGATGTATTTCTCTTCGCATGTCATGAACTCGCTGTAGCAAAATAACAGAATGTATTACGCTTTTGCTTCGTCATTTATCGTCACGCGGCGTTGTACAAAAGTTCACGTAGATTTCCCCTACGATATCAGTTTTCCGACCTTTTGCAAATTATATCAACCGCCAGGAGTGAATTCATTGGATCCGCAAACCTCGCGCTGCGAGGGGCCTCATATTCAACAGGTCCTCGGCAAAAATATTTTACAAAAATGTTTTTGCTGAAAGTTCGTACGAAATTTGTTTAAAATTTTTCCAGGAATTTTTGACGGCAGCTTTAAGTAAAGTATTAAAAAGTAAAGCTAATTTTTGTAGGGTTTTTCCCGTAAATTGGTTAAATTCTTTAGAAATTAATTTCACGATATTAAATTTTAGAAAACTTACATGGCAGTAAATCAACTATTCCAGAGCACTTGAATCCTCTCTTAGCAGCCACAGCGATAGTACCTATGCATGTACACTGAAGAGCAATTGAATTAGAGATACCTGTCTAGTAACGTGTAGCACCACCATTCAGCCTGATGACGGCCGCGATTCGTCTCAACATGGACTTGACAAGACACCGGAAGCGTTGGGAAGCCATACGGATCCACGACCCATGAACAAGCTCCCACAGTTCACGAAGATATGATGGAGGGGGCGTCAGAGCCTCGAACATCTCTCTCGATGGCATCCCAAATGTGCTTGATGGGATTGAGGTTAGGTGACCTAGCTGGCCAATGAAGCATGTTCACGTCGGTGGAGTGTTCATCCAACCATTCGGATATAATTCTGGAGCGATGGCACGGTGCATTGTCTGGTTGCAGGATGAGGTCCCCAGTGGGATGTTGAAGACGCACAAACGGGAGCAAATGGTCGTCTGAGATATCCCGGTAACGTTGACCCGTGAGTGACTATATCACACGTACCAGTGGGTCCAATTTCAGTCCACGTAAACAGTCCCCAGACGAGAATGCCACCCCCACCAGCTTGAAGATTACCCTGTTGGCGAGAAGTATACATCGCTTCATGTGGTTTGCGCCGTATTCGTATCCTGCCACCCACATGCACCAACGTAAATCTCGACTCATCAGTCCAGGCAACATTTCCCCACATGTCTAGGGTCCAGTGGCGATATTCCTGTGCCCATGCTAATCTTTGCACCCTGTGATGGTAGGTCAGCAGCGGTGCCCTCTTGAGACTATGGCTTCTGTACCCCACAGCGAGGGGATGGTTGTGGATGGTGTGGCTTGCTTACAGGTTTTTGTTCACCAGCGTTAAATTGCCGAGTGATTTCTTACATTCTGGCCAGTCTATCCGCTGTTACAATGCGAGCTAGCCGAGGATGACACCGCTCATCCGCACGCTGTTGTCCACAGCAGTTGGCTCTTGCAGGGATGGTTTTACCAGATTCGATGTACTCACGGTGCACCCGTGACACAGTGGCTCGTGAAAATCCCAGTGGCTGCACGACTTCCGAGATGAAGTGACCCATTCGTCGGGCCCCGACAATTTGCCCACATTCAAATGCGCTTAGATCTTTCGTCTTAACCATACTCCGTACAACTCTTACTGATTCATGTCGCATCACTCCTTATATAGTCGGATCGCTTCATGCGTCACGTCGTTTCCGTTTAAAGGGCCGCCCACAGCGCCACATTTGCATAACGCCAGCTGTCTCTAGTTCAATTGCTCTTCAGTGTATATTAGCAACAAAATGTGAAAGAAATATCAGTTCTGGGTAAGTGAAAGTTTCACACCAATGAAGATAAGGCGATATGTACTACAGTTGTTTTCGCTTAACTACGCATCATTCAAAATATAATGAACTAAAATACAGAGAAAAAAATTTACGATGGGAAACAACATTGTGGCATTGCATTATATATACTGTATACATGGGTTCCTTCTACTCCAGAGTAAACAATTTAAATAATTTTCCTTTTTCCTTTGTGCCACGGAACGTAATTGTTGCTCACTTCTTTTTTTACTTATTTATGCATTTTTCGCGTATAAATCGGTAAAGGCCATTATTAGAAAGATAATTTCCCAATGGTTGGTACCGGGGTACCATACATGCTATCGAAATCAGTAGCGGTGCTTTTGCTTCATTTTTTGAACGGTTGTTAACTACCACCGTCAGCAAGTCTGAGGTCTATAAGCAGTCGCACGTCCTTAGGTTGGTCTAACTGGTTGCAGGCAAAGGAGAAAGCTAGTGCCGAAAGACAATCGCGCCATCTCCGATGCTTTATGGGGAGACTCGAACCCCAGCATGCTCCGATGTAACGTCAGAAGCCAGCGCTTAAACCATTCCGCACGAAATACTTCAAAAACTAAGCACTCGTCAGAAAAGAGCATAACGGCTCAATGCTAGCGAACCTGAATACCACTTTCACGCTGGTGAGACGTGTTCTTGTGTCTGTGTGTGATCGTGAGGTATTTCAAAGAATCTTTCATTAGTTCTCAGAGAATAAAATTTGTAAAACTTTCACTATATGATTAATTCTGGCGAATGGGTTTTGCAGGATTTTGTGTTGGTATACACCGATGAGTAATTACTATTATGACCACCTATCTAATATTCTACAGGACCCCCTTTTTACCCCGCAAAACAGCGGCCATTCACCGAGGCATCGATTCGACGTGGTGGCAATAGGTATTCTTAGGTGTCGGGAGTATGCGATAATAATGTCTCAAGTACCATAATGTCAACTGCAGGTCCTCCAGTTCCCGTACATTTCAGGGAGGTGGTGGTTTAGCGCGAACCCGCTTTTACAGATCGGACCACAAATGTTCGATTGGGTTCATGTCATGTGAATTTGGAGGCCAGGGCATTAACAGAAAGTCACCAGCACATTCCTCGAACCACTCCTTGACGATTCTAGAAGTGTGGCATGGCGCATTATGCTGTTGGTAATGGCCATCACCAGCAGGGAACACAGTTTTCATGAATGGATGAACTTGGTCCGCAACGATGATCAGATACCTGGCAGCTGTCAGGGATTAAGTTATTGGAATAGTGTGGCCTAAAATGTCTCAAGAAAACATCGCCCACAGCATAACAGCACCGCCGACGACCTGTTTCCGCACAAAAGTGCATCCATGTGCCATAACCTCAGTTGTTAATCGCCGTATCCGCACTCAGTCGTCTACGTGATGCACAAGGAATCTTGATTCGTCACACCAGGCCACGTCCTTCCAATCACCCACGGTCCGACCTGGATGACTTTGATCCCATTTCATGCGTTGTTGGCGATGAGGTGCACTGAGCATGGGGACCCTGCTGTGTCTTCGGCTACGCTGGCCCGTGCGCGGAAGGCTGCGATGAAATGTGTGCTGTGACACATTGCCCTGATCACCACTGATGCATTTGCGGGTGATGTGTCACACTGTGGCTTTGCAATAGCTGTGAACAATGCGAGACAGTCTCAGCTCCCTTCTTCCATCAGTGGGCTGCGGACAACACACGGCTGGACGACAGATCATCGTTTGGCCATCTGTGCACCACTTTCGATATATACTCACTACAGCGGCACATGAACAACCGCAAAGCTGCGCCGTTTCCGAGATCGTGCAGTTCTGGAGCGCCGTGCCTATTCAATTCGTTCTTTATAAAACTCCCATAATGCGGCAGCTTTTCCCATTCTGACTCCTAACACTCTACTAATCGAAAGCCGGTCCTCGACTTGTACATGTGAATTTCACCAGCGCCGTCGTTCGGTCTCCAGAAGCGCTCATTTATCCAGGCTGGGGGTGGTCATTACGTAATGGTTTTATGGTATGAACGTAGTACATTTATTTCAATTACAACATGTACATTTGTGGTTTACCCAATAAAGAACAATAATTTTGGTTTTACGAAAATTATATGTAGGTTCCGAAAATTTTGATTTACTAAAAAGCATAGGGAACATAGTTAATAGTACGGAATTTAAAAATGTCAATAATTGAAGGCTAGTTGATTTGTGCTTCTGCAAAAGCGCCACAAAGACACATTTTGCGTTGAGGGCGGAGGAGCTAGTTTTTCCGGTGCGCCTCTGTCGGCAGCTAATTCCACCACATCAACCAAGCTATGGATAACACCTGGCACGTATGATCAGTAATGTGATCACTTTTCTTACGAGAAAAATTGTTTTGCATTTTGAGAAATTAGCATTATGGTACGCCGCTGTTCTCCTCCTAAGACTGCACAAAGAGACATCAGTCCTTCAGTAGCCAACGGGGTTGGAAGATACCGCGATGGCATAACCTGGTTCAGCCAATGATATTAGTTGCTGGCATAAAGCTGGAACTTTGTAGCAATCTGTTACTTTCCACTGCGTGAATGACGTAAGTTTGCCAATCAACATTCAGCGTTATTACTAGCAATCCAAGAGACCGGAGTGCAATCTGTGAATTTACGATCGTTGCTGGTTTAGTTTGTTTAGTTTCACCCAGGTAACGGATTCCCTACGAAAGTAAAATTAAACTAAAAATCGTAATTTGGTCCACCGAAGGAGGTGGGTGGAGCTTCAGACGCACATACTGATGCGAATATTTTTAAATATAAGAAGAAACAAATAATGCTTACTTTCAATGGGAGACATGAGACTGTTGACTGCGGCAAACGTTTTCAATATATGGACGAGTTTTTGACAAGCATACTTTCATTTCATTCTCGACTGATTTCAGTTGAATCCTTTTTTGGTTTTGATATTCACCAAAGTAGAAAAACCCATCTCACATAGATATGTCATTGAGAACTGAAGAAGTACTCGAAGTGATTTGTTGTCAATAGTAGGATATTCCCTGCTGACGCTAATCCAGAATGAATCCAATGAATACTCAAAGTGCTTTAATTTGTGTGTGCGATCATAGCGAATATCAGTCAGTTCTTCATGCTCTGCCAAGCTTAATTGTGTTTCTTCTGAAAAAGATGCAACGAATGGGTTTCTGATCCAGTTATAGATGTCGAGCGGTTGATCAGGGAAGTAATGTCTTTCTTCTAAGGCAGACAAATGGATGTATATTAATTGGCGTAAATGTTTTCTGTTTGTCAGCGCTGCCTTGGGAAGCATACCAAAGTTATCTTGATTAACCTTTCATTTCCATAGTTGTGTTTTACTTTGCAAAGTAGCAATTTTATCTGAAGGAGTTAAGATATTTGCATTTTTTCCTTGCATACTTGCACTAACTTTATTTAAGTGCTCGAAAATATCGGTTACATATGCAAGTTTCGCGCACCAGAAGTCACCTTGCAATAGCGAACTAAATTTTGGTTTCTTTTTAAGTTCGAAAAAAGCTAACATCTCTTGCCTCAATTCTTAAACCCGAGTTAGTACATGTCCCTTTGATAACAATCTAAATTCAGTGCGAAGTATGAGATTCATGTAATCAGATCACGTGTCTTCGCAAAGTCTGGCAAATAAACGTGATTTGAGAGGTCTGCCTTTAATATAATTCACCATGTTGATGATGTTGAGCAAAACTGCGTTAAGTTCTTCCCGTATGGTTTTTGACAGTAATGCTTCTCGATGTAGAAAACAGTGAGTTAACATGATGAGGTTATTTTCTTTTTTTGCAAAGGGAGACAAAACCTTTCAAACTACCAAGCATTAAGGGTGCGCCATCGGTGCATACACCTGCACATGACTACCAGGACAGACCAACGGACAGCAAATAGTTGTTTAAACCGTCAAAAATGTCTTTACCTGTTGTGGTCTGTTCAAGTTCTTTGCAACACAAAAATTCTTCCTCAATGGCTTCGAATTGCATATAACGGACGAAGGCGAGCCCATGCACTTTTCCTCCAATATCGGTCGACTCGTCGATCTGGAGTAAAAAAAGAGATTCATTTATTTTTAGGGCAACGTCCTTCTCTATGTTTTCAAACATATCTTTTATAAGGAGACTTATGGTGTTATTTGACACGGAACTTTTTTATCTTTTCTTCTACGTCTGCCTCTAACATTGTTTTAACAATTGCAGCACAAGCTGGAAGAATGAATTCTTTCCCAGTTGCATAGGGTTTCGTATTTTTCGGAATAATTTCGGCCACTAAGTAACTGGATAACTGAGCTCGGTAAGAAACTAAATTTCCGACAAGATTTCTGACCAATTTTTTCGGTCAAAGCAATCAATCTTTTGAAATACTCTGACGTTTTCTTCGAAAGATGGTCGTGCTTTGAAGTGATATGTCGCTTCAATTTGTTTGGAACTATATAATCATTTGACAAAGTTTATCTACACACAATGCACTTCGGATTAGGAAAATCTTCTTCTCCACACCAGGTAAATCCAAATTGTAGGTAGCTCTCCAGATAGAGGCGAGTTTTCATACATTTCCTAGACTTCTTATAATCGTTGTCAGGATTTTTAGAGCTGAATTCTGAAGTACTACTGGCTAGGCTCGTGTAAGGAGAATTCCCATTTTCTTCATGATCTGAACTTTTTCGTTTTCTAATTAAGAATTTCTCCATATTTAGTGTACCCAAAACTAATATAAAACTATCAGCAACCTGCACTTCAAAGAGAGAATTAAAAATACGTCTATCGTCTCCGGTAGTGAAAAGAGAAATGCTGATAGTACGACACCTCGGAAGTGACAAGAGACCACCCAAAGAGCCGCCACGCAGCGGACATGTCTACAGCCCATTAAAAAAACGTAGCATCGGCTGCATCTGTTGAAAAGACGGGGAGATGATGGGATGGGAGGAAGGACGAGGACCGGAGAGTTAGATTGCTCTTTAGTTAGCGCAACCGGTGGCATCCTGGCGGCACCCTTGGGATATCCTCGCGGCACCGGCTTTGGGAACAACTGGCTTAAATTAAAGACATGTGAGTTCTTGGTGACTTAGATGCTCCCCAGGGGAAATTAAACAACGTAAAATAAAGAAAGGAAAAGAAGGAACGGCTCTCTCGTAGAAAAGTAATTTTTTTCATCCGCCAATTTGCCATCAGCTATCTTGATATTTCTTTCACAACTTTCCTTTAATCTATCTCCTTCGTGAACGAGAACCGGTAAAATACATAACTGTTCATGAAAATTGCAACTGAACTGCTCTTTCTTGTGCGTGAACGGTAAAGTTCATAAAAACAGAAACAATACCCTGCGTGCATTGTGATACCAGACGATGAGCGATAATTGTAGATGATGAAAGATATCGGTGTCACTGAAACATTCACAATATTTGCAATAGAGTACAAGTTGAGCATCCCTTATTCGAAATGCTTGGTGCCAGAAGTGTCGGATTTCGGATTTCTTTTTTCGGTTCTTCGAGTGTTTGCATACGGTGTATATATGCAATGAGACAGCTCCGGGGTAGGTCCAAGGCTAAATACTAAATCCACTAATATTTCAAGAAATTAAACCCATTTCGATAATTCAAGAAAGTGAAAGATTTCTGTGAAAAGAACGATTCAGCAAACTCAGTCGTTCGCGGACAAACTTTTCCTGAAAAAAGAATGGATTTTGCAAAAGTGCGGATTCCCTCAAATAATTGGTCAGAGTTACCTTTCGTTACATATCAAATGCTCACGACGGTCTGGGTGAGGATAAAGTTACGGTCAGAAAACATAACCTTATTCAGACGGGCAAGAAATGTTATAAATATAATGAAGGTTTTGATACCAATTTATTTAAAAACTAAGAAAAAATCCTCAAGATTTAGAAATAAATTTAAACTAAAAATCGTTTGCTAAAACAGGAAGATTCAACAATCGACATAAACAGATCAGACTCTGAAGAGAACAGCGAGGCATTCCTTGGGGAAATCGTTCACCGGAAAGGTTAATGAACGAATTCGTTTAGTGATTCTAATCGAAACAATCTGTTTAACCAATGTTACAACAGAACCGAGATTCAGAGCCCTCCAGGATATCTGAGATCACATGTCGTAAACTTCTCGTTGTGCAGTGACGTGCGTAACGCCAAGGGACTTTACAGGAACCTTCTGGAAATTTATATCTTTGACGTGACGTTGAGGTTTGAAAAAAGTTTCGGGTGTCGGGCGCTTTCCGTTTAATGATTTTAGGATGAAGGTTGATCAACCTGTGTCTGTGCATTGTGATGATAAAATGTCAAACTGAGCGTTGAGTTTTGCGTTTACCTTGAGATCAACGTGTGAGACTCGTCATTTTTATGGTACATCTTTCGTACGTGGCTAAAAAAACCTTTCAATCTAACACACGCGCACACAAACACTTGTAGGGGCGTTTATTGTAGTTCCGACATCTGCCGCAAACGCTGAAGTTCGCACATGCTGATCCAAAGGCACAATAGTGTGAGCGCCGGCTGCTGATCATATATCAGGGAGGGTCTGGGATAGAATACTGGTGAGGCTTGGACGTTATAGTTGTATTACGGCACTGGATCTCTCCCTTGCCTGGAGCAAGTGGCTCTAAAGTATGGACGGGTGGTTACATATAATCCATCTAGTTGCTCATCGTGATCGATAAATCTCCAGAAACACAAAAAAAAGAAAGCCGATTCTGTAAATGATTAAAGGAACCAAGATCCAATTTTGTACAAACACCTTATGCTTCTTATTTTTCTTTCTTCTTTTTTAGGGATTTTATCGAATTCCATGAACAACTAGATGGGCTATAAGGAGTTTTCCGTCCCTGAATTAGTGTCACTGTTCCATAAATAGGAGAGACGGTGCCGTAAGACAATCACAGCATCAATGCCTCACCGGCATTCGAACCCACACCCATCTAGGACGAATCGACAGAAGCCATCGCACAGGAGCGCCAGCGCGTAGAAAGATTCTGAAGTGAAAGCTATGACACAGAGAAAAGTTTTACCTAACATTATTTTCGTTTATAAATATGCTCTCATTGCTCTTTTCTGTTTTTGTTCTGGATATTTTAAAGTACTGCATTTCACTTCTATATTCTATTTCTCTAAGCAACATAATTTATTTTAATTGAAATTGTATTCATACAAATTTAAAAATTCGTTATGCCTTGGGAATTCCCTACCAGAAAAGAAAAAGCAGAAGAGAAAATAAGGCGCCTGACGTACTGGAGTCTCATCATTCGTCCAAGATGCGGCTGCATCAGAGTCCAGCATGTGGCATGGTTGAAGTACTTTGTCTGACAGCGATGATTCTGTACCTTTCCTGAAACAAGTGGCTCTAAATTTGTGAGAGATACACCTAGTTGCTCACGATGTTCTTTGAACTTGTAGCAAAAAATTAATGAACAAAAGATAACGAATATCTTTAAGAACTATTAAAAACAGAATATAATTTAATGAAAGCATACCAATGGTTCGAAAAGAATACTTAACCCTGTTAATGTGATGTGAGGTTTAAACACTTTTGACGAATATAGCACTGGAGAATGCTTTGTATCTTCCTTCTTTTCCGACCAGTTCAATAAACAAAACTGGTATGTAAAAAAATCGTTACCGAAACGGTAAATCATGAATTTTTGATGGGCTTTTCCTACATTTTTTTGAGTACATGATAGAACCACCGACGCCGCTCTTGTCGTTAAATGGCACAAAACGTTGGCTGCTGATCATTCATCCGAGACGGGTCCGGGTGAGACATGGGTAACGGGTTTGGGTTAAGGCACAGTCTCTTTCCCTTTCTTGGAGTCATTTCCCCAAATTAAAGACTACCTAATGTTTATAGCCTACTGAATTGCTTACGGTTGCTCTTAGTGCTCTCATTCCTACCCAAAACTGCAGAATCAATGCCAAATTTTTTTTCATATTTGATACATTCGTTGTGGCTAACCATTAGAATGTACCTTGTTATTGATACCCCATTTGGTGGCTTGCAAACACTCTTTTTTTTTTTTGGTTGAAGGTTTAAAGACCACTGTGAGCAACTCAATGGGCTATAAGAAGTCGCCGGTCCCTAATTTAGGGTAACTGGCTCCAGGAAAGGGAGAGAGTCAGCTCCGTAAGACAAACACAACATCCATGCATCACCGGGATTCCAACCCGGAGCCTTCACGGACGAATGATCATAAGCCAGCGTTTAGACCACTGCGCCACCGGGAAGGCGCAAACGCTCCTTCAGACTGCTTTAATTATATCAATTATCTGGCCTTCTGCAAGTCATGTATCCAAATGTGTTTCCCCGGTTAGGAGGAGGGCACGGCCAGCTATGTGTAATACAGTAACTGGCTCGTATAATTCGAAAACTAGTTTTTTCTTACGGGAGAAATTCTGCGCCTTTGCAAAATTAAAATTGAGCGATACCGTAGTTCTTCTCCCAAAACATCTTAGTGAAACGCAAGGCCATCCATTGGTCAATGGAGTACGTGCACCGCAGAAGGATACCGTGATGTCACACTTTCGTTTTGTGGATGGTCTTCGTCGTTGGTATGGAGTTTCTGATTCAGGATTCAAGCAGGAATTCAGGAGTTTCTGTGGTGACCATATGAAACATTTGAATTCATTGATCATGCCAAAAGAAGAAACTTTGGGCTCTCTGGGTGTATAGTTAGACTAATGTTCGTCTGAAAGAGGTTCTTGTTTACCCCACGGGCGTGATGTCTCAGGATCATTCATCTAAGATGGGTCTTGTAATCGAGTCCCGGAGGATCATTCATCTAAGATGGGTCTTATAATCGAGTCCTGGAGGTTCTGGTTTACCCCATGGGCCATGATGTCTTTATGATCATTCATCTAAGATGGGTTTTGTGTTCGAGTCCCGGGTGAAGTAGATATGGTAGTGTGTTTGTCTGAAGGAGCTAGTTCTGTTTTCTTCCCGAATCTAGCGGTGCTGAATCAGGCACGCAAAGCTTGATACTGGGCGACGAGCTGTTCATGGTGGTCGTTAAGAAACACCGATTCCCTTTCTGCTTAAGGTTCTCTGTGACCAAACGCTACATTGTGGACTTCTATTATGATAATTCCAAAAGTTATTTTTCTTTTAACGCATATCTTATTTGAACACAGATCTGACAGCAAAAAAAAAAATTAGAAACTTTGAGCAATTAAAAATGAACGAAGATTATCTAATTTTAAAAACTGTATTTCTTTCATTTTTTATTGGTACACAGTCTTTTGAAATTTCAACAACACACTCTGTGGTGAGAAGAATCTAACTTTTAGGGAGGATACCAGAAATAATATTATTGCCAATGTAACCTCATTAAACACAACATATCTCCAATCAGCAAGCAAGATGATGTAGGAGCAATATCATATCATCAGCACCAACATTTTACTTAGGAGAAACAATCTTAATTGCCTTGGACGATCTCCGGTGAAAGTCTATAGCTGTATATGCATATCATTTTAGAAAAGACAATGTTTCTTGACGTTTATGGAAAAGGAAGGGAAAAGTTCCTGCGATTTCATATAATCAAAAAAGGCATTCTGAGAGTAGATTGTTATGTAAACTTTAAATAAAAACATTGAATATTAGTCATATTCATTGTAAAGGAATATGGATTATGTTTCGGCATAAATATTTTTCTCCAGAAAGGGCTTGTCTGCAATATTTTATTTACAAAAGAATTGTATATTAATACAGATCTCGTATGATTTAATAAGACCTCTCATAAAAACGGTTATAGGTAGCACCGCTTTGTTGCGATGTTACAAATAAAAGTAAATTACAGACTTCCAGAAATTAGCATTTGCTGTTTTAAGGAGACAAAACAATTGAATTCATTCGTCATGCAAAAAGAAGAAATTTTGGGCTCTATCGGTGTTTAAGTAGACATACGTGCTTTTCAATCTTGACGTAAAAATAGAGTTAGTCACTGTTTGAATGGTCATGTATCATTCCCGGCGGCTGCAGGACAATCCGTGGTATTTTCATATACTGTCCCTCATCTGCTACAAAACAAAAGCATCTATTTGATGATATTGCACCACCAATTTGCTACTGCAACCCCGTGACAAGTCAACGAAGGTAGTCCGTTACATACTCACATGTAGGAAGATCAAGTGAATGCAGTAAATGCACACTTTCTGATTAACATGAAGGTTTTCTGAAAACATCACGGACAGATTATGCTTTCGAAGCCATCTGAACCCAATCTAATTGGTCAGTGGCGCTGGTTTCTGAACCAACCCTGTGGCTAATTGGTCAGTGGCGCTCGTTTCTGGCTAGTCGTCCGAGACAGATCCGTATTCAAGTCCTGAATGAGACATGAATGGTGCAACCTCCTACTGCACTGCTCCTCCTTCCTGAAGCTAAACTTAGATGCCCCAAATGAGGAACGGGCGGCTATTTATAGCTCTAGATTTCCTTACCGTTGTTGTTAAATCCCACAAAAATGTCTAAAAAACTAGAATATTTTTTAATTCCGAGATGGTTTTGTTGGACCTTTTTGGTGTCAAGGTGTACAAATATGAGTGCTCTTAATGTATGATGTGTCATTTAAACTATTGGTGTTTGTTTTCTGTATTTAGGTTATATCCAGCGCAGTCCATATCTGTACGGCAAGGCCTACACTCCAGGGAGAAAAGAACCTATTGCAGAGTTTAAAGGGCAGCGAAATATCATTAAAGGTGATTAAAAAGAAGACCCTGCCCTTCCTTCATTGGTAAGTTATGTTTTTCTTTCTCATTTCTTCATTGGGAAAATTGATAAAATTTAGTTTATGTCAATGGTAGACATCAAACAATTTTTAAGATAACTGACTTCAATGAGTTCACCATGCTTGCTGCGTACATTATTACTACGTATAAAAACGAGTACATAACTTCGTGGGGAAAAAAGTTTCTAATAGAGCGCCAATGGAATGTTTGCGTGCTATCTTTACTTGGGAGAAAACGTAAATCAAATTGTAAGAATAGCATCCGGCATCGTGTTGGCGGATGCCTTCCATAAATAAAATGGAACAGCGTTCAGAGAATTCACCTTTCTAGACTGTTTATTTGTCAACTTTAGTGGTTTTTGTTCCAGAAAAGCTCATCAACCAACCAAAGATAAAATACTATTAGATGAAGTGAGTAGAAGCAATGTAGTTCAGTAAGTTAATGTTTGGCGTTCTATCGGCTGCAACGAATTAACCTGAGATTAGCAAAATGACTGAAAGTAGTGCCAATGGGTGTATTCTCCGTCTGAAAAGTGGTTCAAATGCTGCCAGAACGAGTGAGCTTGTACTTAGAAAGCGTTGCTCAACCCCCCCTTTTCAAGCTTTGTTATTCAAAGTGGTCAATTAGAAGGAAAATTGGAATAACCCATTCTGACTGATTACCTGCTAAAAGGGTTGTAACAATGGCACCAAACCCAAGGAAGGAGAGATAATTTTGAGTAACTTGTTTCTGCTCAGTGGTATGATGTTCGTTTTAAGGTATCTAGCTCGTTAAAATAATGTTTTGGTCATGGAGCAGATAGTAGACGACTAGACGCGAGCTCTTGTCGTCAGTTACAGGTTTACGGTCAGTACTGCTGAGATAAGAGGAAGAAATTAATTGTTTTGTGGCATACTTTACCTAAAATCCGGTCGTTATAAGAACATTCTTGTTTTTGATGCGTAGAAGTGTTTGAGCACCATTTTGTTCAAGTGTATCGGCCGCTTAAATGGTTAAAGCTTAGAGATGAACATATTTAGTTGACTTTCAAGTGAATTTCTGTACCGCAAATTGAAATTTATTCTATGGGTCATTTTACGAGTGAGGGAGGTGCGCAGACGGAGGTATATTTACACTTTTCTAGTACAGAAGATTTAATGCATATTTACAGCATACACGAAAAATGAAGGAGCTTAGTCTTCAGAGCAAGTCAATATTTCAAATACGCACTACGTATTTGAAGAAGGAAAAAATCAGTCATTTCGATGGATCGATTCAAAGTATTGGGTTGGACAAAAAGTTCGCTCGGTGTTTCCGTGGGATGGATCTAGTAGCGCTTAGTTGTCTTTAACTTCATTTGAGACAATTTTTATTAGCACGTCTTTTGTAAAAAAAAGATCGTGCTTATGTTATCGATTTGTCCGTCCGTCCGTCTGTAGACACAATATCTCTGCTACTAAGAGTCCGATTTGAAAATTTCTCCTTGCATTAGGAAGCCTGAAATGTGCGAATTGTGATCCTTTATTTCGTTTTTTTATAATTCAAAATTTCGCCGCTAGAGGGCGTAAATGCAGATGATATCGAATTCAAAACACGTTCAATTTCCACATTTTTGCTTCTAAACATTCAATTCAAAAAATTATTTTAATTTTCGATTCCATTCATGTAGATTACTATTTTAGGCATAGTCACTTTTCCAAGTTACGCATAGGTTCTCCGCTAGGTGGTGTAAAATAAATAGCTTTTCCCCAGATATCTCTGCTTTTAAAACTCCGATTTGAAAATTTTTCCCTTCAGCGGATACAGCTCCTGATGAGGAATATTTTTCATATAATTTATAATGTTTGGTATATAATGGTTTGGCCACTAGGGGGCGTAACTCTTGATTTCTGTTTCTGATGTATCTGCAGTAAAATCTGAGCAATTTTTTTTTGGACAAAGTGTCTGATGCGATAGAAAAAATTCTTTCGTGGACCGATACTAATCACATAAACAAACATTTTCGAATATCTTCTTCTTAAAATAATGCATGGTTTCTTCGCCAGTGGCATAGATATACATCTAGTTTTTATCAATATCTCTCGTTCTAATGGTCCGATTTGAAAAATTTCTTCTTTGTTGGACAAAGTTTCTGATGCGAAATGTTGCTCATAGAATTTCAAAATTTTCAAGTAATTTATTGACTTTCCGCTAGGGGCAGTAAAGGTAAAATGCGCTTTCTCCCATATCTCTGCTTCAAAGCTCCGATTTGGAAAAGTCTTCCAGCACCGGATAGAGCTCCTGGTGGGAAACCTTTTCATTGTAATTTCTAATTTTTATGGAATATGGTTTGGCTACCAGGGTGAGTAAGCATTAAATTTCTGCTTCGTAGGTATTTGCAGAAAAAACTCAGCTCCTGAAAGCTTGATTAAAATAATTCTTTCGTGGACCGATACTACTGATGTCGATAAACATTTGAGAATATTTTATTCTTAAATTTATGCATGGTTTCTCCACCAGAAGGCGTAGACGTATATCGTATTTCTGTCAAACTCCCTGCCTCTAAAAGTCGGATTTAAAAAATTCCTTCTTTGTCAGATAGCGTTTCCGGTGTAAAATGTTTCTTACATAATTTCAAAATGTTCAAGTAATGCATAGATATTATTCCGATAGGGTGCGTAAAGGTAAACTGCATTTTCCACAATATCTCTGCTTCTACACTTCCGATTTGAAAAATTCGTTCTGCATCGAATACAGCTTCTGATAGGAAATGCTTTGCATATAATTACTAATATCTGATAAAGAATGGTTTGGCCACCAGGGGGTGTAAAATTTTATTTCTGCGTTTGATGCTTTTGCAGCAAAACCTGAACTTCTGAAAACTCGATTAAAACATTATTTCGTGAACCGACACCGGTATCATCGAAAAACCTTTTGAAAATACCTTCTTCTTAAAGCAATGCGTAGTTTTGCATCCAGGGGGCGTAGATGTATATCTTATATTTGTCGATATCTCTCCTTCTAAGTGTCCGATTTGAAAAAATTCGTAATTGGAGAGCGTATCAGCTGCGAAATGTCTCTTATATAATTTCACATTTTTCCTAACGCAGATGTCTGCCACAGAGAGCATAAGTTGAGGTTTCCGTTTACAGAAATATCTATGGGATTAAAAATCCAACGGAAAAAATATTTCTTCGGTCAGATACTACTGTTTTCCAAACATGTTCCATTTATTTTGAATAACCTTGGTAAATTTAATTCGCATCAGAACGGATTCAAAAGTCGTGCTCATTACACCCGAAAATTCGGTGTCATCTTTCTTGTTTTCTACTGTAATCGGACACTGGCGCTTCTGAAATTGTAAACACACAGTATTTCTGCAACTTATGTTTTGGAACGTTTTTCCCCGTGGCAAGTTTAAACTATCAATGACAATTCCAAAGGGCATTACAGAAAGTCATCATAGTTGAATTTCTTATGGCTGGTATACGACCATTAGTGTCGGCAATCTCTCAGGCCAACGCTTCGATACTTCTGTATAAACAGCAGCACTAAACTGGATATCTTCGTAAAAACCTACGCCATGCCTTTCTTTAAATGGTATGATTTATTCATTTTAACATTGGCAAAGTTTGGGCGGTTAACCCCATAAGCGGCCGATGTACATAAACCAAATTATGTCTAACATTTTTGGATCTTTACAACAGAAATATTTATAAAGCAGCCGAGTTTTTCGAAATGCACTACAAAGCTATTTCTTTCCCCATATCTCAGCACAAACCATAAACCTGTGATTGGCCATAAGCGCTCCCTTCTAGTCATTTTTTGTACGCTCCACGACCCAAGGCATTTCGGGAGAATTCAAGTCTCACTGACTACATGGCGCTAATAGGTAGAAACGTGTTACTCTAATATTTGTCTCCTTTCTTACATTCGTTGTCTTTGTTGTTGCCCTTTGAGCATGTAATCAGTCAGTAAGGAGTGGTGCCAATCGTCCACTTAAATTACCACTTTAAATAACAAAGTTGGAAAGAAAAAAATGCTTCCTTGTGGGCAAGTTCATTCGTTCCAGCCGCATTCAACACGCTTCTTAACGGTGAGTACATTCATTCTGTGAATGAAATACGGGTATACACCACTGTACAATACAAATTTGGAAGATGTGAATCCGTTTATTGGTGTTAATATGACATGGATGTTAAGTCAGATAATATCCGAAAACTTGAAAATTTCGTCGTCCTGGAGCGGGTTCGATTCCAGCTCCAGGACACCGATGTGATATTTTCACCAATAAACGGATTCACATCTTCCAAATTTGTATTGAGCAATGGTGTAAACCAGTATTTCATCCATTGATATTCTGAGCCTGCGGGCAACCATGGGTGTGAATTCAAACCTCCAGATTCTCTATACACACTGGTGTGCAAAAATTAAGGACGAAGAGGAGAAATTAGCATAACAGCGGAACCAGCAGGCAGAACGGACCGAAAGACCACTCAGGAGATAGACTAGGGTCCGGTATGGTAGGGCATTTGCATATATGCAGCATGACGTAGGGGGCGGGGGAGTGTCGGAAGGGTATAAAGCACACGGGCGGTGTACGCTAAGCAATTTCGTGAAAGCTATTGCACGGTGTACATCGGTTTGAGCGACGTCGAGTTGCTGCCACCGTGTGATATGGCCAACAGGCAATCAAGTAGACGACATCTGGATGACTTTACCCGAGGTCGAGGTCGCGTCATTGGGAAGTTGGAAGAAGGTCGAAGTGTGAGTAGTGTGGCCGAGGAGTTCGGGATCGCTCACAGCATCGTTTCACCAGCTTGGAGAGCATTTCAAACGACAGGAGCAGCTGTCCGAGAGTTTAGGACAGGTAGATTGTCATACAGGTGAGTAGAGACAGACGGCAGACAGCGGGAGAAATCGCAAGGCACATGCAACAGACAACTAGACGTCTGTTATCGCGTTTTACCGCGGCCAAGAGGTTGCACAAAGGTGGTCTATTTACACGACGACCAGTACGGTGTGTGCCATTAACGCCTGCTCATCGGAGAAGGATGGTTTTGTGGTGCCAGGAACACAAGAACTGGACACATCAGCAATGGGGTCGAGTTCTCTTTACGGATGAGAGCCGATTTAGTCTGACGTGCGATTTTGGACGTATACACATCTGGAGAGAGTAGGGAACACGCAATCACAACTCCAACATACTCGAAAGGGATCGGTTTAGAGGTTGCGGAATTCTCGTTTGTTACGGTATCATGCTTTATAGCCGTACTGACCTCTACATCTTCCAAGGAGGTTCAGTCACTGGTGTCCGATATTGTACCGAGGTTCTTCTGCCTCACATGCGTCTGTTTAGAGGTGCTGTGGATCCTGAGTTCCTCTTCATGGACGGCAACGCTACACCTCATCGTACAGTGGCTGTCTCAGACCTGTTGGAGAGGGAAGGTATTCAACGCATGGATTGGCCCGCAAGGTCCCCGGACCTAAATCCAATCGAACACGTGTGGGACCTTCTTGGGAGACGCTTGGCAGCCCGTCAACATCCGCCAACAACGATTCCGTGGCTGCGATTGGTGCTACAAGAGGAATGGGCCGGGATGCCTCAACAGCTTCTTGACAACCTCGTCCTCAGCATGGACAGACGTTGTAAATCCTGCAACGCAGTCAGGGGTGATAATATCCACTACTAAAGACTGGATTTTTCTTGGCAGCCACCTGTCACATGGACGTTTCTGTCTTCTGTCCAGATGTGCTCGAAGCTACCTTTTCAATAAAGTGTCTTTGTATCCTTTGGATTCCTTGTTTGGACGGTTTTTCTCACTTGTCCCATATTCTTACATCTTGGGGATCTTACGGTATGATTTGAGTCGATGTGAAGCACTTCTTCACGACGTTACAATCGAAAAACCGTCTCGTCCTTAATCTTTGCCCGCCAGTGTATGAATGCAGGTTGCTTTCACTAGCGATTCCTGTGCTGGTTATCTTCAAATTAATCGGAAACTTAGAACTGGGTCGTTCTGGGCGGTGTAGTGGTTAGCATGCTTCAGGCGCTATGCGAGAGATGCGGGTTCGATTCCTGCTCAAGGTAGTCCACATTTTCAAGTTTTCGGATATTTTATGACTTACCAGCACGCTAAAACTTTTTTCACTTCCAATTTCCTTCTTCATTTTGCAAGAACTATCATTTTTGTCAATTTCTTTTCGGACGTCTTTTTTCTTCGCAATTCTTGAGTTAAAGGTAAACAGTGCAAATCGGAAACGTTTAGCAATGTCAATTCGTTCTCCTGATGGCTTTATCTCCATTCCTATATTTTTTAATATTTTGTGAAGAATTCTGACTTGCTCTATTGGACGAGGCACGATACCGAAATCATGAAGTATGGGATCAAACCAGTATACAATACAAATTCAAAGTTGTGATTCCTTCTATTGGTGTAAATTATGAGCAAAGTGGTAAGTCGATGAAAATCCGAAAACTTGAAAATTTCATCGTCCTGGAGTTGAAATTGAATCCGCGTCTCCCGGTTTGCGCCACAGTATGCTGGGAGACGTGGATTCGATTTCAGCTTCAGGACGATGAAATTTTCAAATTTTCGGATATTCATCGACTTACCACTTTTGTCATAATTTACACCAATAGAAGGAATCACAATTTTGAATTTGTATGGCGCCGGAATATACATAAACAGATGCAACGCAAATAAAAAAGGAGAAAAATGTAAAACGTCAGTGTTGCCTAAAACCATGAAACGCAACTGTTGATGATATTAAACCACTAAACACGAGATGAAGCATAGCAATGTAAATGGCAGTTTTACATTTGATGGAACAATGAAAGCGTTCCTGAAGAAATTCTTTTCGCACACGCCATCTGTCCCCTCTTGAATGAAACATGCGTGCTGGTTAATGTAAACTTAAAGATTCTGCTCAAGAAATGCTTTTCAATGCAACACTGCACAGCTTTTTCATGATTCCAAGACTACCTAAAGGACGGGTGAATGTAACACATTTCCTCTGCTTCTTACGAAACGTGTTCGTCTTTTGATATCATTTCAAATGTAATCATATGAAATTCTAAAAAAAAAAAAAATGAATGCATTTTCTTGAATAACTGGTTTTAGAATTTTCTTTATTTATCAGATACTATCATTGCCGCATAATTTCCAGGTAGGACTTTCGTCTTTTGAAATATTAATGCCTTAAAACCACAGCTCGAGTTCAGACAGCATAAATAAGTAAACATTATTTTTTATGGGATCCATTGAAGGCCCGGGCAGAGGGTGATGCATCGGAAAAACAAAGTTTGCCTAAACGATGGACAGAGGATTCAATGTACTTAAATATAAATGGCCTGTTCTCACGTGGGAAAATTGCTTGTTTCGTGTAGGTATTTTTCTGCCTACGGGACAGTAAAAAAATTCAAGGGGGCCCTCTAAAAGTTTAAAAAAAATAAACAATGAAGAAAATTCTAAAACCCGTTTTTGTGTCACCTTGAAAGTTTCTTATTTTGTAAATATTAGTGCTAAAAATTTACTCAAAGTATAAAGAAAGCATTTCTTTCGTTGAATATATGTTACTCGTTTAACAATTTCCAAAAAAAAAAAATCCACTAATAAGTTCGAAATTTCCTTAAAATATAATAATTCTTTGAATCTTCGGTAAAGTGTCCAAAATAGGAACTTAATGTATTCATACAGCGATTAACTAGTCGCTCCAATAAATTTAACTAGTCGCTCCAATAATCTGCGAAAACGTAATGTTTAGTTGTCTAAGAGAAATGGTTGACTACCGTCTGGAGACGGACGCAACTCAGGACGCCCACTACGTTATCTCATTAGCCAGGAGAGAAACCAAATCCAAAAATTGACGACCGCAGTTGTGTTAGCTTAGGTATTCAGAGGAAAGAGTTTTGATTTTTGACGGGGACCATGGCTACTGCGAAGAGACAGGCTGTAGTGCTTTATTTTCATTTTCATTGGTATTTGGCTGGGAATATGGATACTGAAAACTGGTTCAGTTGTTCCATTTTTGCTGCTTCATTTGAGCAGAAAAATAATTTAAACAAGCATGTTAAAAATGCCATCCAAATATATACGTTATACATGAACCCCATATTGGAAAGAGATTGACATGCAACCACTGTGAATAACATTCGGAGTAAAACAAAGTCTCTACAAACATCGTTTATCAACTTCAAAAAATAATTTCCATCACACGAAATGTTTCCACAAATACATATGTTTATTCTTTCAAAAGGCCTAGTCCTCCACTGATCGGATGGGAAGGCAAAAAAATCGAGACAGCGCTTCTTTCTTTCTTTCTTTTTGTCTGAAACAAGCAAATAATAGGGAATGCTCTACTTAGCACTAATGCTGATTCAGCCAGTAGGATAAAAAACAAAAAAAAAAGGTTACTACGTTGTATACTGAAGATCGAAAAAGTACGAGATGACAAAGAGACAATACAAACCAACAATGGATTCCGTAGTAATGAGTACAACGACAAAGGATTCCGTCGATGTATGTAAAATGTGACGTACGTATTTCAAACGTGCATATGACGTAAATATTCGCCAACATGAGAAGTTGCTAGGACTAACAGCACTAAGAATGATATGTATTCAACTAAGTCATAGTACTGCGTACTTAAATGCAACCTATGGGTTTTACGTAACCCATAAAACGTACACATAAACCTAACAACTGCCAAGGTAGTTTTATCATCACAAGTCAGAAGCACAATTCATAGTTCGCTATTTGGTGAATCTGGTTTACGCTGCTGGCCAATGAGATAACGGGGGGGTGTTCCTGAGTTGCTTCCGTCTCGGTCTCCAGGCGCTATACACCCTGAACATAGGCCGAATCATGCACGATGGACATTCACAAACTTTTAAATACGGTAAGCTCAAAGGTTGAGCATACCCAACACGATATACTCGCCTTCCAAGACCTTTACTAAACTTTTCAACACGAAAATATTGAATATAATTTTTCCGAAAAAATACTGCACACAGGAGAATGAACTCCAGCTGTTTTAAAATATTTACAAATTCGTCTACTAAAATAGATACTTCGGTTTCCACGTCGATTTACAGCAGGGTTCGTTCAAAAAAATGATTTTTATGGGAATAATCAGCGGCAGTCAGTGATACAAACAGAAGTTTCTACACTTTTCTGGACAACTTGCTAAACCCAATGCCGTGAAATGCTTCAGATATACACAGTCGTATCAGAATAATATGACCACCGCCGGAATCCCTGTGTACCCGCCCGGGCGCGTCGCAGAGTGCGCGTGATAAGGTCGACCACACGGAGATATAAAGGGCCGGCTAGTACAGATGAGCCCTAGTGCGTAACGTGAGCACAAAGTTTCCAGGTAGTGATTTGACGAACGTCCAAAACGAAATGTTCATCGACCACCGCTCCGAGGGTGGACGAATCTCAGAAAAAGCAGACTTCGTCAGCTGTTCGTGAGGTGCCGTAGTAAGGGTGCACCAAGACTGGACCGCTGGGACACCGAGTACCTCCCGACGTCATACCTGTGGAGCCCCAACGGCCATCCACTCTACAGGAGCCCGCGCTTCCGACGACTCGTAAGTAGCTGTCATCCGGGCCAAGGGTGGTTATTCCCATTATTATGTAGGTGGTCATATTATTCTGATAAGACCGCGTATTAGCTATGCAAAATGCTTTCATGATAAAGTGCTTAACGTATCATATTGTCAAAGTTGGATAAGTCATTGGATCCACATGTTACGCCTTGTTTTCACTTTTGATATCACCTTAGCGTACAAAAATAACAAAATTGATTCATGCGTTGATATCCAACTCAAATGGACCGTTTTTGTTAATAAATGCGTTTTAGGACTGCCAAACCATGTACACCGTTATTGATTTGCGAGCGTCCATTCAGCAGTATATGTTTCACAGTAACTGAAGCACAAGACGTATTACTAGCATTCTGATGGTCTAGTACCACTTTTTTTGTACGGAAAAAGAAAGTGGTACTAGACCATCACAAAGGCAGTGCATTATCCGAGAAATTAAACTTCGTCAATAGATCTTCTGTTATTATAATTCGGTCGCCGCCCCTGTGGGCTAGTGATCTAAGCGATGGCTTCAGCTCATTCTTCCGAAAGGGGTCCGGGTTCGAATTCCGGTGAGACATGGATGTTGTGTTTGTCTTGCAGCACTGGCTCTCTCCCTTCCCTGGAACCAGGGGCCTAAATCACGGAAGGGCAACCGCTTATAACCCATTGAGGTACTCATGCTAGTCGTTAAACCTCCAATTCAGGTCTATATCAAGAATCAGTGTAACGCGAATGTTTTGAAATATTTTTTGTTTATTATGAGGAATTAGTGTAAGACTTATTACCAAGAGCGCATATGTCAAGTTCTTGATCAAACAACAATAAAAAGACAGTATAGTAAAGATATTGAATCTTTTGCTTACAAGCAGCAGAATATCTACCAGGATATATCAAGATTTTACGTAAAAGATATGATACTTGGATATTTTTGACATGGCCCTAACTCAGAATACACTACAGTACGGAAGCCTAATAGAATGAAGTGAAGATCCCTACAACAAACAACAATGTTAGTAAGTAACCAAGTTTTATTAAGTTGACTGTTATATGCACTTATAGTCTTTTGAAATAAAAGCCCCAAAAAGGTCATCTTTTATCTGGCGTTTTATTATGAAATGCTCAATTTGAGATTTGATGTAATACACTATCTACCAACAAGTAATGGGACACCCCTGCAATCGACGATATCTGCGGTCCTGATACACGTCACGGCCGCCTCCGTTAAATATCGTGTGGGAAACAACAACGCAACCAGTCGCATGCAAGATGCCACGCAGTTCGGAGCTCTCTGATTTCGAGAAAGGTGTAATCGTCGGGTATCACAGAAATGGCCGATCCATACGTGACAAATCCAGCGAGTTGAAGTACCCAAAATCGACAGGGCCTACGTGGTTGGCAAGTGGAAGATGAGAGGTGACTGTCGAAATGTGCCCTGACCCGGCAGACCCACGAAACTGGGAGTTAGAGACCGACGGGTGTTGGCCAGAGAAATTCGGAAGAACCGTACAAAATCGATGAGCCACATCCCCGAGGTTTTTCAACAGGCATCCGGGAGTGTTCTTTCGATGAATACCATCCGTAAGGAAGCCCATCTGCTTGATTATCATGGACGTGCTGCCGCACACAAGCCTTTGATCACCAAGTCCAACATCGCTGCTCGGCTAACCTGGTGCAAAGAACGGAGACAGTGGATCGTTGAACAGTGGAAAGAGGTTCTTTGGAGCGACGAATCAAGTTTTACCCTCTGCCGTTCGGATGGCAGGGTCTGGGTTTGGCGTCTGCTTGGAGAACGCCTGCTGCCGGAATGTATTGTGCCAACTGTGAAGTTCGGCGGCGGTGGAATTATGCTACGGGGGTGTTTCTCCTGGTATAGCACGGAACCCTTGGTCGCAATTCCTGGTAGACTCAACGCCGAGACCTACCGCACCATACTGGATGACCATGCGCTTCCTACTTGGGGCAGTTTTACGGGGTGGACCCATGTTACTTTCAGGATGACAATGCCACCTGTCATGTTGCGAGGTCTACCATCGCTTGGTATGGTGACAATGGGGTTAATCGAATGGACTGGCCTGCGCAGAGCCCAGACCTTAACCCTATCGAGCACCTCTGGGACGATTTGGAGCGTTGATGTTAATGGTGCCCCTACCGTCCGAAATTGGTGAAGGAACTGACCTGTCTTCTCCAAGCCGAGTGGAAGAAAAAACCGCTAGCCGTCGTACAACGCCTGTTTGAGAGAATGCCCCGGAGGGTCGCAGCTGTAATCGCCGCTCGTGGAGGATGCACCAACTATTGAAGGTGAATAAACTTAGTTTTCCTTTGCTATCACAGGTGTCCAATTACTTGTTGGTAGATAGTGTACAATCGTCTTGGACAGAAAGCGAAATAGTAAATACGTTTACTATAATATATGCGACTTAAACGTGTTTGACAAAGGGGAATTTCTAGTCGTCAGACGATCAGATCATTTCCGAGACGGCAAGGCTTGTGGGGATCTCACGGTTAATCGTGATTTGTACCTTCGAAAAATGGTCCAAGGAGGGTTAACCACCAACCCTCCTTGGACCACCCGATCACGGCACATCTATGTCAAGGATGAGCGAAGGTTATAATGTATGGCAGAAACCAACAGAAGGGATTCTGCAGCACAGCTCCCCGGTAGTTTTAATGTCAGTAGCGGGAGTAATGTAACACCACTCAGGGAACATGGAGCTCCGCTGAACTACTCAGAAAACATGGAGCTCCGCTGAACTACTCAGAGAACATGGAGCTCCGCTGAACTACTCAGAGAACATGGAGCTCCGCTGAACTACTCAGAGAACATGGAGCTCCGCTGAACTACTCAGAGAACTTGGAGCTCTGTTGACACCACAATAAGGCTGAGCAGCCGCAGACTGCGCCGAGAGCATATCCTAAACTCAGTTCACAGTCGAAAGCACCTATAATTTGCACTCGGGCATCAAAACTAGACATTAAATGTTTGGAAGAATGTCTTCTGCTCCCATTAATCTCTTTTACTGTTGCAGTACGTGAATGGTCAGTTAGGTAGGCCTCGTTTACCTGGGGAAATGTTGTCACGAAGATGCACCATGAGACGAATACAAGCCGGTAGGAAGTGTAATGCTTTGGGTAATATTCACTTAGGAAACTCTGGATCAAGTCACCCATGTACAAACGTCTGTCACTGAGTCTTCTTTCTTGCATGCTAACGATGTGAAGCCGTTTTTTTCCAGTGTTTAACTTTCCCGCGGTAAAAGCAATATGGATGTAGACACCTCTGCGGCCCGTTTCCCATGTTTGAAGCTCCTAGCTCGTGTATTTTTCTTTTCAACATTTTGCCTCATTCGTTGAAGTTTCATTTAAACATACAGCTATCCCTTGTGTTTATCAGAATCAGTAACGGAACTTCAAGTAAATTGTCCACGAACGGGCGTAGTACATAGAAGTTTATCCACATATTCGTCCTAGTTGCCAAATCTCACAAATCTTACCTGAAATTTATCGCACTAAACTGTGAAGAAGTATAAATTAATTTTATCATACATAAGGTCGCAATGTGTGGGAGAAATATTTAACAATTTTAATTTGCACTCTTTTATTTGAAAATATATCCTCAATAAAAAATAAGCAGATCGGATTGTAACTGCCGTCGCTTCTACGAATCATTATATTCTAGATCACCATAGGCCAGGCTTAAAGAGCGTGGCTTGGTGTTTCTTTATATTTAAAGATATTTGTGACCAAATAATAACTTGTTTCCGCCTTTACGAACTAACGAATTCACGGCGGTAGGGACAATTGTTCACAATAGTTTTCAACAGTGAGGAAGAAGTTAAAGAAACTTTAAAAGAGATATTTCTGCATTCGGTGTTTTTAAGAGGGAAATCCCTTTGCCGTACAAAGTGCTTCCGATATGCGCATTATCAACATCATTTTGTTTTGTTTAGTTGGGAGGTTAACGACCACCGTAAGAAACTCGATGGACTATAAGCAGTCTTCCGTACCGATGTAGGGTCCCTGAGACCAGGAAAGGGAGATATTCAGTGTCCTCAGTCACACACCACAGCCATGCCTCACCAAGATTTGAATGCAGACCTATTTCAGACGAATGGTTATAAGCCAGCTCTTAGATTACTGGGCCACCAGGATGTTACTAACGTGTTGCATGCACGATTGGTGTTAGAACTCACTTCAAATATACATTTGAAACCGAGTTGCTTTCCCGTTGTTATTTTATTTTAAACACTGCATTGAGACAGCGCGAGTACCTGACCTCTCCTTTCCTTCACTAGCAACAAATTGGATTTCTTTTCAATAACAGTCAGAACTGTTCTGTCTCCACTAATTTTCCGAATAAAGTTCTTAACGTTGTGTCTTAAATCCTAATTTTCTTAGCGCCATCTCAGACTGTGTATTTGAAACTAACTGTATGTGTCACATATTGTTCCTCACCGTACTTCTCTGAAAACAATCCATTTTAAGAAACAGGTCATGAGTTTCAGGGAAGTACGGAGTCTACATTTCTAACTTATAATGTGACTAATCAATGTTTTCCATTTTTTTCTGCGTTCTTTATTAACTGCACTATATCGAATGTAGTTTGTCAGATTCGTCATTTGTCTCCCTAATATTATGATAAAAAGGGAACTGAAATACTCAACATGTACTAAAGTACAGCATCAAAGGTAGACCTTTGAACGTGTTCTACAATCTTTCGTCCGAGATGAACTCTTAGTTCGAATCCAGAGCGAGGCATGGATGGTGTGTTTGTCTTACGGCTCTGGACCTGTCTCTTCCCTGGAACCAGTTGCTCTAAATTAAAGACAGACAACGGCCTATGGCCAATTGGATTTCTTGCGGTGGTCATTGAACCACAAATGAAAACAATCTGCGACCTGTATGCATACATTATTTGTAAGTGTTGCGGAACGAGAGTTCTGAAATTTTGGAGAAAATGCGCAATGTTTGTAAATTCAAATGAATAAACTGTGGCTGCAAATGTTTATTATACATTGATAAACCACAACATTATGACCACTAAGCTAACAGCCGTTTGGGCCGCCTTTTGTCGTGATAACGCATGCGTCCGACAAAGCATCCACTCTACTTGAACGAGGAAAGTGTTTTCACATAATTTGTATTATCCGGACAGAAATAAATTCTGGAGATCGGCGGCGGGGTCGGGCACTGCAGGGAGCGTCGAATAATGTGTTTCATTGCATCCCACAAATGTTCGATAGTATTAAGTCGGAAGAATTCAGTTGTTAGTTAAAATCACAAAATAATTGTTCATGATCCTTGAACCTTGTGACCCTGGGCTTCGTCTTAATGAAAGAATTCGGTACAATTCGCGCACACGGTCATAACGAAGGGCGAGTCTTGGCCGAAAACAATGGATAAGTTGCATCTGGCGGTGATTGTGGGTTAAGTTGGAAGACGGAACTTAGTGATATCTGTCCATGGTAACAATCCTATATCATTTCACCGCCACCAATCTATTTCATTAGCACTGTGTAATCTGACTGAAGATAAGCCCCCGCTAAACGACGAATACACCTTTCGTCCATTGGAAGTCTGGAGCTAAAATTTAGGCTTACTAACAACCAACAAAAAACGGAAGGCCGCAGCCATTAGTGGTGGAATGGCTGGAACGTCACGACTGTGGCTCTGCCCTATGGATATTTCTTCAGCTCTCACATATTCTTCAAATTACTGTACGTCAGGAAAACGCATTTGGGGCGTAAAAAAAGTCTTGATCTTTACGCTAACTTAAAATATCAACATACTAATAAATTGTTCCTAAATGAAACAAACTTTAACGGCCAGACGAAACATATAAAACAGAAGTCAACTTACGGAAAAAGTCCTTTATTCACGATGGAAAGCACTACACTCTCCACATATTTATCACACCACTACTCTTTTTAGTATTCTTCATTTCATAATACAACGTTCTCCTACAACTCTCTCGACAGTACAACGCTCGTAGTAATCGCTCTCAATAATCGCTCTTAACAACACCTCTCATACAACAGATCAGTAGTCGCTTTTTATCTCTTGTTCTTATCTTATTACATGCATACGTCACGTGCATTCAACCTCAATTGTGTTGCTAAACGTATTCGTTTGAAAGAAAAGATATTTCGTTAAGCGTGAAGAATACTGAGGATAACTCAAGATTTACATAGGGAAAGAAACTAAAAAAGTTAATCTAGAATATACGTCACATCTCCTTCGTAATTTTTTTTTTTTTGCTAAAAACTTATCAATTTTGTAGAGGTATCCTTTCAAACAATCTCATCATTCATTCAACCTTTCAGATAAGAACTTACAAAAATTGATGAAGAGATTTGTTGATCTGGTGCTGTAACTGACTTCTCAGTACATATAGTCTGTATATATCAATAGTTCAATAAACATTCATAGAAAACTTTCTGTACGATTTTAAATCTTCATTTTATACTTCGTAGTAAATACTTTGTCAATACGTGTGGAGTACACTCATCAATATACATATAAGTAGCATAGTAGTAAAAAAAACTGCGTATGGCAGGAAAAAAAACTACAACATTTTTAACGTGATTAATTACACATTCGTCCACTCCGGATAACTTCTCAGGGAAGACAAAACATTCAAACTAAGTTAAGTGAATATTGTAATACAGTGTCAATTTAGTTAGGTGAAAAAAAACTGCACTAGCAGAAAAAAATTCAACACCAACTCAACAAGTGTCAAGCACAAAAAAGGTTAGACATGGAACAACAACACAAAAACCTTTGATTGCTTGGCGGCCAGGGCCGACTTCGAACTACTCCCATGCATTCGCACATCAAATTTTGAGATGGGATAGGGAAACCCTGGAAAACCCTATCCTGTTAGTGAAATCTTTATAAATATCAACAAAGGCAATGTTGAATTTCATGTTATGCCGAACAGTTAGCATGCACAGAATGAAATGACAAGCAATTTGTATTAAAAAAAAAAAATTAATGTGGCGCCACACCAAAAAAAAAAAAAAAAGAAGAAAAAACGTTACATACTGACAAGATAATGCATGCGATATTTTGGCTTCAAAGTTTGTCAAAAAAAAATCTGTGATATTTTAAACACAGAGAAAAGTTCAAATAAATGGCTTTTATAAGGCAAAGTTCTATGAAATTTGTTTGTCCTCACATTTTGTGATAAAAGTTCAGTGATTTTGGTTTATCTGGATGACAGAAAAGTTCAAATAGATAGTCTTTATAGGTATCAAAGTTCTGTGACACAAGAAAGTTCACATAGTCTTCACAGAGCAAAGCTCTATATTGTAAAAGTTCCTTTGCGCTTGAAAGTCAGTTTAAAAAAAAACTTTTAACAGTACCTGTTGCTCGCAAAGAATACCCGTGTGTGGACACGCTATTGTTGTTGTCGGGGCGACAACGGCACTCTCGTGGCTTCGCGTTTCGCAGGCTGAGGTTGCAAGTCCCTGGATCGCCGGGATGTGTCAGGAATTCCCGCGGACAAGGCAAGCTTACCAGAAGAGGCAGGGCCATTTTTTTTTTTTTTTTGATTGGAGGTTTAACGACCACCGTGAGCAACTCAATGGGCTATAAGCAGTCGCCCGTCCCTAATTTAGGGTCACTGGTTCCAGGGAAAGGAGAGAGCCAGTGCCGTAAGACAAACACAACATCCATGCCTGACCGGGATTCGAACCCGGACCCCGTTCGGACGAATGATCAGAGGCCATCGCTTAGACCACTGCGCCACCGGGGCGGCAGCAGGGTCATCAGGCTGTCGCAATGAAGTCTCAGGCTGGAACGAAGAGGTCTCAGGCTTAAACGAAGAGGTCTCAGGCCGGAACGAAGAGGTCTCAGGCCGGAACGAAGAGGCCTCAGGCCGGAACGAAGAGGTCTCAGGCCGGAACGAAGAGGTCTCAGGCCGGAACGAAGAGGTCTCAGGCCGGAACGAAGAGGTCTCAGGCCGGAACGAAGAGGTCTCAGGCCGGAACGAAGAGGTCTCAGGCCGGAACGAAGAGGTCTCAGGCCGGAACGAAGAGGTCTCAGGCCGGATCAAGGAGGTCTCAGGCCGGATCAAGGAGGTCTCAGGCTGGATCAAGGAGGTCTCAGGCTGGATCAAGGAGGTCTCAGGCTGGATCAAGGAGGTCTCAGGCTGGATCAAGGAGGTCTCAGGCTGGATCAAGGAGGTCTCAGGCTGGATCAAGGAGGTCTCAGGCTGGATCAAGGAGGTCTCAGGCAGGCTTGGAGACGAACCCGGAATCTGAGAAGGATGAAGATCCGGTCGTTTCCTTGGTGGTCGAAGAAGCGGTGTGTAACTAGAAGGGCGCTTCCATGAACGACGAGGAACGGTGGAGGAAGGTATTGGCTCCGTCCGTCCCGAGCGAAGATTCCAAGGACGAAAACCTGGCGGATGCAAATGCTGGACTCTATGTCTGGATTGTAGCCCAACACTGGAAGTTGCACGAGGAGAGTGCAACTTCCAGTGTTGGGCTACAATTTGTAGGTTGAAATGGCACAGATGGCGAAAGAGGAAGTTTTTGCCCTACGGCAGATGGATCAAATGTTTCTGAAGTAGGAAGTTGCTCAGCAGAAACAGAAGGAAAGATTTTAGTTTTTGGAGACTGAAGAACCTCAACATTATTGTCTGATGATCCAGATGCAGCAAGAGGTACGACTCTTTTAGGCACAGGAGAGATGGAATTGCCTGAAGGAGAAATGTCAGTTCTTGTACGTTTTAAGTTTTTTGATTGAAAACCAAAAAGAGGCACTATACGTGAAGAAGTAAATGGAGCGATTGGAGTATGAGAAGCAGATGAAAAAGAACCTCGTTGCACACGACAAGTATATCCAGAGCAACTGGAAGCACTAGAACTCTCGTCTTTTGAAAAGGCAGGAGACGGAGGAGTTGAAATAATGACAGCACCCCGAGTGAACGGAATAATGTCAGAATGTTAATCGTTAAGAGTAGAAGCAAAGATCTGCTCAGACGAAGGTAGAGAATCGGACAGGACAGGGGTGGGGTCAATAATTTCATCATCATTTATACATACTTGTGAAGTCCCACCCTCTGTCTGAGGATTCCTACTAGATTTAGGGTTAATAATTGGATCAGTGCATCTAATAATCCATTTCCTACATTGCTGCACATGGGCAGAATGTAGGGAACCATCTGGCTTCTTTAATATGACATTATTATTGTACACTTCTACCAATTCAAAGGGGCCTTCATATAAAGGTGCAAATTTTTTAACGAATGTGTGTGCAACGGAGGATTGGAAATGAGTTTCCAATAAGACCAGACCTCCAACTGCAAGATCTGGTTCCCTTCGTTTCGCATTATAGTGCCTAGCTTGGCTTAATTGAGCTCGACTGATAGCAGTCCGTGCCTTTTGCGCAAGAAGTTTTACAGAATCAGGTGTTGGTCTTTGGTTGATCTCATCGATAATGCCAGTTAAATTCTCAAAAGGGGTGCGGATTTTGCGCCCTAGAAAAAGTTCAACGGGCGTAAGCCGCGTTAATGCATGAAATGATGAGCGAAGGGCGAAACAAAACATTTCAACATGTTCGTCCCAACTCTCATGATTATTACCAATGAAGGTTGAGATCATCTTTAGCAATGTTCTATTCACACGCTCAGCCGGATTGGCTTGAGGGTGATATGGACTTACGAATTTATTTTTGATTTGAAGCCTCGCACACTTTCGCTCAAATAACTCCGAAATGAACTGAACCCCGTGGTCCGAGACTACGGTACGAGGACAGCCAAATCGAGTGAAAACATTATGTATTAGAATATCACATATTATATCAGCCGTAACTGCTTTATTGAGGAATGCTTCCACCCATTTAGAAAAATTATCTGTAACAACTAAAATACAACGAGATTTAGTTTTAGTTGATAATGGATAAGGGCCCAATAAATCTATAGAAATAGTTTCAAAAACATAATTATTTGAACTACAAATAAGGTGACCGGCCGGTCGTTTATTATCATAATTGTACTTTTGACAGTACTCACATGAGCGAATGTATGCGAGTATACTATTGTACATGCCCGGCCAGTAGGCTACGTCTCGAAGCTTACTACGAGTTTTTCGTATGCCTATGTGGCCGGCAAGAGGAATATCATGAAATTCGTATAATAAAGCCATGCGAAGAGATTGAGGTATGGCAGGGCGGTACTCAGCTCTCGAGTTTACAATTTTTTTATAATACAAAATACCATCGATTATCTCATAATTTCCACTACCACCCGCTAAAGAAGGTTCACTTGGAGCAGAAGAACCAGCGAGTAAGAAATTATAAATTTCCCCAAAATCTGGATCATTCGGCAGTTCAGAAATTATTTGCTCCCTTGAAGTTATTTCCGAAAGAAGAAAAAGGGAGGGAGGTTCAGTATCTGCCTGGGCGCCAGAACTGACAGGACAGCGAGACAGTGCCTCAGGCAGTTGGTTTGACTTACCAGGGCGATACTGAATTTGAACATAATATTCCTGAAGTCGAAGTGTCCATTTTAACAATCTTCGAGACAGATTATTTGCTGTGGTTAAATATTGTAATGCCGAATGATCCGTAATAACATTGACAAATAAATGATTAAGATAGCATTTAAATTTAGTGACTGCAAATAAAATAGCTAAACATTCTCGTTCAGTAGCAGAGTAATTACGTTCTGCTTTATTAAGAATTCGAGAGGTGAATGCAATAGGATGCCCTCGTTGAGAAAGAACAGCTCCAAGACCAACACCTAATGCATCGGTAAAGATATTAAATATTTTGGCATGGTTAGGAAAGGCTAACACAGGTGGCGAAACCAAGGCACGTTTAAGAGTATTAAAGGCAGCCTCTGCTTCTGTGGACCAAGCAAAGTGTCTATATTTTCGTTTCAAAGCGAATAAAGGTTCGCATAGAGTAGCGTACCCCGGAACGAATTGTTGGTACCACTCCGTCATACCTAAAAATCGCGACAATTCTTTCGCCGACTTAGGCCTCGGAAAGTCCGAAATCAGCTTTACCTTTTATTCATCAGTTAGAAGACCTTTAGGGGAAATTTTTAGTCCGAGATATACGAGTTCGTCCCGGCCAATTTGACATTTGCTAGGCTTTAACGTCAAACCTGCATTATGTAGCAGTTGGAAAACTTGGTCCAACACAGACAGATGCTGTTCAAAAGTTTCAGAAGAGACGATAATATCGTCCAGATAAATATGGACATTAGGTCCTAGTACACGACGTAAGACTGAATCCATTAAGCGCTGAAACGTGGCAGGAGCATATGCCAAACCAAAGGGCATTTGTAAAAACTCATATGCTCCAAACGGGGTAATAAATCCAGTTTTTTCAACGGAATCTGGGTGGACAGCCACCTGCTAATAGCCACTAGCTAAATCCAATGTTGATAGCCAGTTTGTTGACGATAAGTCCTGGAGAATATCACTAATTATTGGCAATGGGTAATTGATAGCTTTGGTTACCGCATTAAGTTTTCGGTAATCTATTACAAAGCGATACTCTCCAGATTGTTTTTTGGAACAAGAAAAGCAGGTGCTGCCCAAGGACTAAGTGATTCTTTAATTATCCCCGAATGGAGCATGTCCTGTATTTGTCTTTGGAATTCAGCTTTCTTCTGGTTCGGACATGGATAAGGCTTACATGCAATGGGTTTAGCTCCTTCTGTATCAATAGTTTGATACACCACCTGTGTAAACACTGGTTTATCAGAGAATAACCCTGTTCTGTTGCGTAAAACCTGACCAAGTTCGCTTTTATGTTCAGGCAATAATTTGTCACTTGCAAGAACTGCAGAAAAATCCATTGACTCTTCTGGAGTGGGAGGACTAATCTCGGGCATTAAGATTAGGCCGTGGTCGAAATCAAGTGTGAGCTTAAACATTTTAATGAAATTCACCCCCAGAAGGCAATCCACGGGTAACTCTTGGATTAAAAAGAAAGTATAAGAAACTTGAACTTTGCCAATCTTGACAGGTAAATTAACTGATCCAGAGATTGCAAAAATATTATTGTCGGCCCCTCGCAGACATTGCTGGGAGGGCTCGACACAAGCATTTGGAAAGGTAGCAGCACAGAAATCAAAATTTAATGCCGAGATGTCAGATCCAGAATCAATTTTAGTCCACACCACCACTTTGCCCAAGGTCACAAGAATATCAGGCAAAAGCGGAGTTTGAATAGTTAATAAGAGAGTTTTGAGGTCTGCAGAGAAACGAGGAGATAGACTCGACCCATCTACCTCCTGTTGAAGTTTAAATTGTCATGAAACTTATTAGAATGTCTAGATTGATTTTGGAAATGTGGCGAACCACCAGGACGTGCCGAATTGTAACGTGCAAGAGAGGCTGCATTATTATCATTAGGCTGGCCTTGCCCCCCAGCACGGTGTTTTGGATATGTCTGGTACACCGGGTAGTAACTATCCCGAGGACGAGAAACGTGGGTGTCCTGATTTCCATAATGGCCAGGATGTCGCACCTCTGGTACCCGACAATGCGGCGGCACGTATCTAGACTGCTGATCGGTGTTTCTAGGCTGATTGAAAAATTGTCTTTGATGAATGTTCTGGTTTGGCTGCTTATACCTGTTGTTTTGAATACGAGGTCCATGGTACTGCGTAGGTTGGCGGCACTCGTGAACCTGCGAAGATTGTCTTTTGTTGTTTTGAATACGAGGTTCATGGTACTGCGTAGGTTGGCGGAACTCGTGAACCTGTGAAGATTGTCTTTTGCTGTGGCGGTCTTTATAGACTCGAACGAGTTTTAAGCACTCGTGAATGGAGACAGGACGTCGAACTTCCAGATAATCCTGCAGGAAAGGATACAGCTGCTGTAACAACGTGTCACAAATCTCAGACTCGACTGCAGCGAGATCCCATAATTTGTAAAGTCGGACTCTTTCCAGGGCGAACGAGACTGGGTTATCTGACGCTCGCTGTCGCCTGGAAAACAGTTGTGCAAGGCCGGCCTTATTGGTGCCAAAAGGAAAGACATCCAAAACGTCAGCTCGAAATTGCTGATAGGAGCCCTCTATGTTCATTCGACGCCACTGTCTGTACCTGACTTTTGCCGTGTCTTGCAAACATGTGCCAGCAATAGGTATCTGACAGTCTTCAGGAACATTATAAAGGTCAAAATGATCGTCCAGATCCTCTAAAAACCTAAGCGAACCGCCGTTTCCCCTAAATATAATAGAACCCGCATGGGGTACGTAATGAGCAAGAAGTTTGCTCCTTCTCATGGGGGGTGGTGGAGTAAATATTAGTTGAGGCACTGCGGTCGAAGTACGCGGTACATAGGCTTCGTACCTCGCGTACTCACTGTCTGGCAAGTCAGAACCGCAGGCCTGATATAGAGCGCTTGGTGAGTTATGAGGAACTCTATAACGCTGAGTACATATATTGTCAGCTGTAGAGTTATGAGCCTCATGGTTACGTTGATAGAAGAGACCGATAGGACCAGTTACGGTATCCTTATCCCGTGACTTCTATGAATCTGTTCGAGGGAAAATTCGGGCGCCCATGTGGCGTAAAGGAAGTCTTGACCTTTACGCTAACTTAAAATATCAACATACTAATAAATTGTTCCTAAATGAAACAAACCTTAACGGCCAGACGAAACATATAAAACAGAAGTCAACTTACTGAAAAAGTCCTTTATTCACGATGGAAAGCACTACACTCTCCACATATTTATCACACCACTACTCTTTTTAGTATTCTTCATTTCATGATACAACGTTCTCATCCAACTCTGTCGACGGTACAACGCTCGTAGTAATCGCTCTCAATAATCGCTCTTATCAACACCTCTCATATAACAGATCAGTAGTCGCTTTTTATCTCTTGTTCTTATCTTATTACATGCATACGTCACGTGCATTCAACCTCAATTGTGTTGCCAAACGTATTCGTTTGAAGGAAAAGATATTTCGTTAAGCGTGAAGAATACTCAAGATTACATAGAGAAGATTACATAACTCAAGATTTACATAGACAAGATTACATAACTCAAGATTTACATAGGGAAAGGAACTAAAAAAGGAAAGTTAATCTAGAATATACGTCACACATTGTTACCAGTTTTTCCTGCGTATTTGTCATTCGGTGCAAGGGCTGAATGTTCACACTGTTTTTTTTGTTGTACATTCGTTTGATAGGTTTCTAATGAATGAATAAGCATCGAAATGCCTCCTCAGTGTTGGATTCGAATGTTGTAAATTAAAAGTTTTCTTCTACTGAGCTTAAACGGTCCAGCGCAGTTGCAGTTCCAGAATTTTTTGTATTTCGGAAAGTTCATTTGAATGCCCGGACACAGAGTGGTGACGCCGTCCTCTTGTATACATGCTTTTATTTTGTGCGGGAACTATTGGGCTAAATAAAAAAATAAGGGTCCCCAAATACAAATAAAAAACAATTTCGAATGTTTTTCTGGTGTTTGTGTGTTATTATTTATTCCGATACAAAGTCCGATCTGTGCGGTTGCCTCTAACCTTCTACCTCAAAAGCGGTATAAAAAATGCATTCAATATGTCTTAATTTTTCACGATTCTGCGCGACATTTTGCTCGACGTCCTGGAGGTATGTAGTCATTTTCGTGGTACGATGTTTCATTCCCGATAAATACGGAAGACAAAAATCTATAACGTAGTGTACATTTTTTAATGGATAATCACAAATCTCAGAAAGAAAACCCATCTACTTTTCTGTCAGGTGTCATTGCACGAGTCTCGAGTATTATTTTCAGTCAATATGTCATAATGGAGGCTATTAAAATTGATAACCTGATCTGCCAACATTGCTAACCTTTTTTTCCATTTAGTAGTGCCTTGTAGAAGCAACTCAAGCTGTATACTCAAACAAAGCCGATTCCCTCAAAAAAATTAACCTAGTCTCAAATGACTTAAAAAGAGAGTAGAACTGCCTTTGAATGTTGAGGAGGCATTAAAAAAGTTGTTAGCAAGCAAATTGTACTCATCGGCATTGTCTGAATGTACAGCTCAGTTGTGTATTTTTATTCGTGGGACCAACAACGAACTTAGACTCATTGAAGAACTTTTGGCTTTATTTCTCTTGAAAGAAACAACAAAGGGAACAGACATTGTTGAAGCTACAAAAACGAATCTTGCAAGATATCATCTCAGTTTGAACAACCTCGCACATTTGGCGACGGATGGTGACCCAGGTATAGTTGAAACAAGTTAGGACCTGTAGCACTTTTAAACGAGAAAGATGACACCAAAATTTTATTTTAATAAGCACGTGTCTTGATTCCTTTCCGATGCGAATGAAATTTCCAAAGTTATTCAAAGTTAGTGGATCCGGTTGGAAAAAAGATCAACCGAATTTCTACAACCGATAAACAACCCAGAAATAGAAACAGGTGCTTCCTTCAACCAGGGGATAAAAAGCATGTTACGAAAATTTACAAATGGCGAACAAAATGTATCTCATAGCAGAAGGAAGGTATCAAGGACAAAAAGATTTTCAAATGGAACCGTTAAAGGACGAAATATAGAAGGACTCTACGTCTTCTAGCAGAAGAATTTTTGTCCTACCCGAAGAGTTGAAGATAAGCAAAAAGTATTCTTCATAGCTAACTGTATGATAAGGAAAAAGAAGTTTTCCAATATGTCACCTGGAAGCAGAGATGGCGAGAAAATGATTTGACATTTACGCTCCCTAGCGAAAAAGCTTTGCCTTATTTAAAAAGGATACTGTTCCACATCTTTATTG
Source organism: Macrothele yani (assembly GCA_039090855.1). NCBI lineage: Eukaryota > Metazoa > Arthropoda > Arachnida > Araneae > Macrothelidae > Macrothele > Macrothele yani. The sequence goes on along the minus strand of CM077018.1, from coordinate 27,103,581 downwards.
AAATGAAAGGCCTACTGTAAAAAGAGGAATTTCTCAATGGTGTTTTGGAAACGGAGATTCATTTGCAAACAGAAGTACACAAACTCCATTTGAAGAACTGCGAACTACAAAACTCCTCAAATACAAACTTAGTGTTCCAAGAGGTAAATGTTATGCGACGTTAAAGGAATATATTTAATCGTCTTGTGCTTCAGTTTTTTTTAGTGGAGGTTTAACGACCACCGTGAGCAACTCAATGGGCTATAAGCAGTCGCCCGTCCCTAATTTAGGGTCACTGGTTCCAGGGAAGGGAGAGAGCCAGTGCCCGTAAGACAAACACAACGTCCAAGCCTCGCCGGGATTCGAACCCGGACCCCTTTCGGATGAATGATCAGAGGCCATCGCTTAGACCACTGCGCCACCTGTGCTTCAGTTACTCTGCACATTTTGAGAAAAACCGTTTAAATATCTGCACACCTAGCGGCGAAATTAAGCATTATTTTGTGAAGAAAATAAACACAAAAAATGTGCATTCTAGTTTCTGACCGAGAAAAAAATTTCTCAATCTTAGACCCACAGATATTGCTCCAAACGGAAATGTGAGATTATGCCCTCTAGTGGCACACTTTTGACTTCAGAAAATTTTGAAATTATATAAAAAAAATCTTTCGCAAAAGAAACGCTGAGCAACAGAGAAAGAATTTTTCAAATTGGACTCTTAAAAGCAAAGACATCGACAAAAATAAGATACATATCTACGCTTCCTGGATGAAACGCCATACACTATTTGAGAAGGAAATATTATCAAAAGGCTTTCCGAGGTGAGCGGTCTGAAACTTACTAAATGTGTCGAATAATCATTCATTAAAATACATTGACGGCCGAAAAAAAGGCACCCCCCGAAAGACATAAAATATCGCAATGTTGAAAAAAAATGTTTTATATAAAATGGGTATTGCTAAAAAAAATGACTTCATTAGAAAATCATCAGGTATTTGAAAACAGATAGCCAACGCTATGCGAATGTAATGCACTCATCCATGGGCTCAATACAAAATACTAGAGAAATACGCATTCAAAAATAACTAGAAATAAAAGAAACTATCGTTCCTATGTAGAACAAATGTAGCTCCGAACTATGAAAAAAAAAATTCAGGTAGACTCAGTTCTGATTGAACCGTCGGTTCAGAACGTAGGTCTATGACTTGCTGTTCGGAGAGTTGAAATGAGCTTGTCGAGTATGGTTTAAAAGCATTTGTTTAAATTGTTGTAGTCAACACAGGTATATGACATGAGAAGTAACTTACATAGCTTTTACAAATAATGCTGGATACATTGCGAACACAAGGCAGAGTTCGAGATGTTCCGGGTACCTGTTCGATAGGTGTGTTGGATTTTTGTTTGGTGGCGGTTGCTTTCAGGTGTCCTCGATACTCTCTAGTTCATTGGGCTGCAGTCTTCTTGGACTCCTTACACTTTTTATCACTTGCTCTTTCCTCCCGTTCTGATTTTTCCCACTTTCGCTTGCGTTCATTCTGCCAATTCCCCGGCATTGTCGAAAATGTTAACCCGTTCACACGAAAACCTTTAAAAAATAGTTTAAGCCACTGCGATATGTTCTTTATATATTTTAATAGATCTTGTCGAGAGCTTTAAAGGAATACCACGCATAGTCGTTTTGCACTTACGGTCGCCCAGCTAAACCGCGATATTGTCAAAAGTGTTCACCGGTTTACAAGAAACAATTTTTCAAATGTTCAGTTCAAACTACTATCAAATGTTCTTCGTATATTTGAATAGATCTGGTCGACAGCTTTAGAATTATACCACGCACATGTGTGCTGCGCTCACGGTTGCCGAGATAGACTGAGTCAAAGGCGGCGGCCCACCCAGCAATTTTGCGTCGTCTCGCCAGCACACAGGGAGCGAGTAAAGCGTCTTGCGCACAATGTATTGTGCAGTACGCGAATTGGACTCCATGCTGTTTACGAATATGAAAACACCATTAGTGTGCGGCACATATTTTTAACGCTATAATGATTTCAATTGAGACCTATGTTTGTCACAGGCGGTCGGCCGTAGGTCGCCCCATACTATCCTACTATCCGCGTAGTTAGTATTTGTTTTTTGACGTAGTCGTACCTCAAAAAGCAGATACAATGTTAAAACTGTAACAATGCGACATAAGCACTCAAATACATGGATACTAATTAAAAAATCACGTTTTATGACCACGAAGTATGCACAAAACTTTGAAAAGCATCGCTAAGTTAGTAAATCCATTGAAAATGAGTGAAATTCCATCAATGTACAGAAAAAATCGTTACGCTGAAAATACAAATTCTGGTACACATTTATAATGACATCTCTGACGGCTTCTGGAATCAAATTTCAGTAATGCTATAGTATCTCCTTTCAGATCATTAGTCAACCTTTAAGTTTTCAACAGCGTGCCCACTAGAATATCGTTACGTTCTCTGAAGGTTTTATAAAAGTTAAAAAAATAATGGTTCAAAAATACCCGTTTCTTCCTAAACAAAGTTGTGGAGACGCACAAAACCGAAAGCACAAAATGTGGTAATGAACGGCGCGAGAAGTCCTGTCAGTTAAAAAGTACAATTAATTTGCCCTCTCCATTTCAGCCGAAATAATAGCAATCCTCTAGTACCTGCTGCTCGGTGTTACATTTCAAGCAGGTTTTTTCACCGTTGTATAACTCAGAGCGTTTTCTTAAATAAATGACCCAGTTATTTTCAATAGTAAATATAAAGTTAAGCTTTAAGTGGTCATAGTACACAAAAACACGGCACTAAATATTTGAAAATTCATTCACTCTTCTTTATTTTTTGGCAAGCGAGAAACTTGGTAATAACAAAAAAATGTACACCAGCTGTACTTGAAATAAAATAACTGTACTAGTAATCTGAGTTTTTGGGGAGAATAAATATCAAAGTTTCCAAGCTTTCGCACGCCAACCAAATGACTATTTAAAGGAAGTTACACAGCTGTCTACCTTAGAAAATGTTTACCTTCCTTGAAAAAGTCATCTGGTTGATGTGAGAAGTCCACATTTTGAAAAAGTCTGCCTCTTTTGAAAATGTCTACCTTCCTTGAAAAAGCGATCTGGTTGATGTGCAAAAGCGTGGAAAGTTTCATTCTTCTATTCCACGCCAAAATTCGGATTACTAGTGTATTTATGCTATTTTTAAGATTAACTGTGTGTTATGTTCTTGATATACCTACAAATGCATGGTGGTCTCTTTGCATGACTTTTTTAAATGCTCTATTAACTCATTCTTTTAGTTTGAAAAGAAGAAATCTAAGCCATGTAACAAATGATGCAGTAACTTCTAAAACAACTTTTAAATTCCCAATACAACCGCAAGAAAAACAATATACAACATTTTCCTTCCTTTGTTAGAAAGTAGAATTGAGAGGAGATATAAAGTACACATTGATAGTTGTCCTTGTGATGTAAAGGATTATATCATTCGGTTTGTACTCTAATTACACATCCAATTACCAGAGTGCGTTATATTCAGTCTGCAGCCGGCTGTCTACAGAAGAGACATCCCTTTCCCTTCAACGGCGTTGATTACTGGGAACAGAGAATTTGTCAGAAACAGCATGAAACAAAATTTACCTGTTTTTCTAGGTGCGATATTCCCCGCGAAAATTTAATTTGTTCGGTTTCTAAAACAAAAATATTTTTTACTTGTTAATTTAATGTACATATATTACATTTTTTTGATAAAGTAGTGCAAGACATATTCAATTGACCAACAAAATAATAATAATGATAATAATAATAATGTGGCCATCTGTACGACAGAGCTCATGTACATTTCGAATATATTCCATCTTTATGATCTGTATTTAGGCAATATGTAGGCCTTAACTATGCTGGTTAATTTGTTAAAACCCGTACTGCCGAAATATTTCAGGCAATTATTCAATAATCACGAAAAAACGAAAAATGCTTTTTGTATTTTTATCAAAATGAAAATAATATCTAGTTAAAATTATTTAAAATTATTTGAAGAATCTCATTAGGAAGCAAAGCGCCAAATATCGCCAGCCAGTGGCGTTGAATGAGCTTTCATTTTTAATTGCTTTTTAACGTGTGTTGAAAATTTCATTCGCGATTTCTAGCACATATTAATATCCCGAAACTTCAAACAGGTATGCTTTTTTCGGTAAAACCTCACCTTTATTCTAAATTACTGAGTAATTTCAACAGATATTCCGTATTTGATGGCATATGTGCATGAATATTTGGGTGAAAAACGATTCTCATGCCATTTCTCATCCCGTATTTATATTTCCTTGCGCCGGGACCAAATAATTCATATATAAAGTTTCTCTGAATCATGTTGCCTACGCTAATAATGGTATTTAACGTTTGTTTAACGAACCACATAAGGTAATATTTCTGCTCGATACTCTATTTTGCAAAGAAATTTTCTGCTATAGAGGAATTTAAAAACTGTGTCATTTCTCTGTGGTCTGGTGGGAAAATCCCGCCAGACCATAGAGAAATAAAAATTGGCTGAGAGAAACGCCAACGAAAAAGGAGCAAATCGAACATTGAAATACATATCATTGTAAGCAGAAAGGCAATAACTTCTGAATTCGCAGAACACACGGGAATATGCTCTGATAAATTAGGGAAAGACTTAAATATCTGGAATAGGGAAGACAGGCAGATTCTGAAATATTTCGTACAGGAATTGCAACTATAAATGCTTTCAAATGAAGTAAATTTCATGAAAGTGAACTGTACATAAACTTGTCATTACCAGAAATTTGTTGACATGGGGAAAATTCTAAATGATGCACTCAGTCTACTTAATCCAATATTACATATTTTCGTGGAGAAACAAAGAGCATAAAAAATTCAACATGTTTTAAAAATGTTTTCATATTAGTGTGAAATATTATATTTTGAGCGTGATTTCTTTGAATATTTAGCAGAACGGAATTTCTCAAAATTCGTTTAAATGAGAACACACACACACTTTATTCGTGGAAATTTAGTGGTAATTGTTACGTTCTGTTCTATCATTTCTATCCCATATCTGTGGAGAGAGCAGTCGCTTTTCGCAGTGTGAAGACGATAACATGAGTCCTCCAAGGACGTCGTCACCAGAAAAGGGTCTGTCTTTTTTCTACCTCTGTGGAAGTAGTTTGGGCCGTCGGGTGGAGTTATGCTTCTCCGACGAATTACGTCGTTTTTCGTCAGAATGATTGAGGCGGTGGAGAATCTCCTGACCATGCCTACAGGAAGGTTCGATGGAGAGGGGCCCAATAGGAAGGTTGAAAAATCCCACGAGGAGTTGCCCGACGGAGCGCTGAACTCACAAAGTTCGATTTGCTTAACTGTAGAGTCCAGATCTAGATCGATACTTCCCAAGTGGCTAGAGTTGGCGGAAGGAACGATACGCTCGTTTTTCCCCACTTCCTTCACATTGATTTTGGAAGATGCATGGGCAGACGGATGTTATGTTGAAGTGTTAGCTGTAGCAAGTCCAATTGTTAAACTGGCATGCCAGGATGCTGGGCGGAGGAGGGGCTCTGAATGGTTAAGTGGCATCAGGTTCTTTCTTTTACGTTTTTCGTCCCTTTTTCCATTGAGGGGACTGTCGGGCTCCTCAGTAACACTCTTTCAGAGGACAGTCGGGCTTCTTAATAACACTAAGGGTAGCAGGACCAATTTGTGCAGTGAGCGGCGGCCCAGCACCGCTCCCAGCAGTAGAGGACTTGCGACTTCAAGGCATAGTGGTAAAAGCTCCTAGCAACGTTGGTACGTTAAAATATTTAACTTTGATATGATCAAATTGCATCAACTGCTCCGCCGGGTACTCCTAATAAACTTGCAATGACGCGAATAAGTCTCTGTATCTTCCATGTGCTGGGAAGGAAAATTAAGATTCCTTGCAGTGGGAGTCTGATTCCCAATCTCAAGGGGCAAGACAAGTCGGGCTTAAACTCTCAGACTTCGGGTAATATACAACCGAAAGTCAAAGAGGGAGCCGAGACTGGGTCCACGTTCAGTGTATCTCCAGGTAGATTTTACACCGAATCCCCGCCCGGTCTGGGGCTAAGATAAACATCGCACGGTTGTGCAAGCTCTGTGTAAAGTATAGGAAGTAGAGATAGACCAGGACGACCGTTAAAAGTTTAGAGGATAACTGAATCCTGGTAGTGTGAACTCCTTTCAGAGTCCAGCAGAAACTGCTACCATGCGGAGCGGTAGTCATATCCACAGCAAGAAATTAAGCTGCAATGGGGGCCCACATGGGGTCCAATATTTTGGTACTCTCTGAGTGACACACTCGGAGCTCTGGATTGAACACTCCACATGGAATTTACTGTTGCCGAAATGTGAATAAGAAAAAAACCCAGTAGAATCGAAGAATTTTGAGAAAATGATAATGCTAGAGAAATTGAGCCAAAAGGCCCTAAAGTGAAGGACCACTTCAGAGGAAGGTAAACAATTCTCAGAAAAGAAACACAGTTGTACTTATAGAATTGCACAAGTTTCGAACCCAAACCCGGGAAAGTAGAAATATTGAAAAATTGCCAAGTTTGACCCATTATATGGGCCCAAATATTATCTCTGGGCACCACAAAGTGTTATAAGATGAAAGCCCCAGCCATCTGATTTACAATTATACCAAAATTTCCAAGATCTGATGTTGGAAAAGTGTGAAAGCGGACCCCTAAAAAAATGCACCAAGTCCGAAAAAAAGTGGCAGAAACGAGCCTGCAGGGAAAATTCCGTGCAGGGGGGAGGTAAGAATACCCTCCATCCGCGATATGTTGAGACGAGTGAGTGTGGGAGGGTGGTAGAACGTGAACAGTAAGAAAAAAATTTACTCCAGTCACCACCACTCCTTACTTTGCCGCACCACAGCCGAGACTGCTCGGAGGCTCCCCAGACTGCCTGCAGACAACCCAAGCTGATGGAAAAAATAAAGGTAGGAGGCTCGAAAAAAAGGTATGAGTACCAAAAGATGCAGGATGGTAGTGAATACTCAACCATTCCTGCTTGCCAAATTTCAGCGCAATTGACAGGACGAAAAACGAGAAACTTCGAAGAAACCCAGATTCCCAGCCAGCTACTGCCAGGACACTTGGGTGAAATCCATGTGAGTTAGATGCTGACGACTGCAAGAGACACAGTGGGCTAATCCTTATGTGGACGTAATGGGATCCGTACATGATGGAAAAAAGAGGTAAAAAGACCCCATGTATTAAACTACCGTTACAAAAACACCAGGGGTGATAGAGAATAACTTTCCACAGCCACCTACCAAATTTCCAGCAGGTTGCCCCAGTAAAATATAAATACATGTGGGGGCTGAGATCCCATAGCTTCTTTGCAAAAAACTGCTGGAAGTGTTCTAGAGCCTTGCCGAGAACGGTATTGTTAATTCCCCCGAAAGCCGAACCAATTGGCCTAGATGCTCAAACTTTAGTACAGAGGAACAAATAATAAATCCACAGATTCGAGTGAAATTTCAAATTGAAGATTATAAAGCAACAGGACTGCAAGTCCATAAACTTCGTTTCAGGTCTGAAATGTCAAGAATCAAAACAAAATGTCGGGACCAGAAAATAATCCGTAACTCAGCAAGGAAATGAGATAATGCTCCAAACTTTCGTACAGAGGCGCACAAATATACGTTAAACAGGCATTAGTCTACAAGGTTTGCCACATAAAAGAGACCCGAGTATAATGAACGACAACAGTCAGGCAATGTTACTATACATGGTAAAGAATAGTTGAAATGACAGAAAACAGGAGTAATATACCTGCGTTTACAACAATTGCTGAAAGTGCTGTCCTCCGACATCAAGATACAGCTGCACACGACGGAACATGTCGTTCGTCACGCGCCACAAGTCATCGGCAGTAATCTGGGCTGTGGCATCAGTAATGTTCACTTTTAATTCATCAAGGGTGTGAGGATTAGTTGCGTACAATTTTCCTTTCAATGCTCCCTATAGATAAAAGTCACAAGTGGAGAGACCGGGTGATCTGTGTGGCCATAGTCCCTTCGATGCAGTTCTGTCCTCCCCAAACACTTCATGCACGACACGTCGACGGTTCCGCGCAGTATGCGCAGTTGCACCATCCTGATGAAAGAAAGCGTATGTTCTCTCTTCTGTAAGTGCGGCAACAAATGGGTTGAACAGTTGCTGAACATAGCGCCCCGTGTTGATGGTGTCAATGAAAAAGAATGGACTGACTATCCTTTTCGCAGACACAGCACACCAAACGCCTATCTTTTGGTCTTACAGAGGAGTCTCCATTGTCCGTCTGGGATTCATGTCGGTCCAAATCCTGCTGTTTTGCGCATTGACATACCCGGACAGATGAAACCATGCTTTTTCTGTCATGTACTAAAGTGTTTGGTCCATTTCGCTGCTGACAATGATCTCCTGAAACCACTTACAATATTGCATCTGTTTTGCATAATCAGGAGTTTTAAGTTCTTGGAGCGCCATAACTTTGTTCCGCCGAAAATGCAAATCCACCTGACGTATGCGTCGGAATGACGTGGCAGATATTCCCGTTGCAGACGATAATCGGCAAATCGACTTCCGAGGGTTTTGTAACATCATTGTTCTTTTCCTGTTGCACACCGTGCCGGTTTCACAAAATTACCGCACTAACTTCTGTACTACTGATGTCTCCAGTGCTGCACAGTGTGGAAATTCTTCTGTAAAGAACTCATTTAAAAATTTGTATGAGTTATTTCTGAAATACTGTTCCACAATAAAAATTCCCTGTTCCTTGCTTAAAACCATTTCTGATGCCTTTGTTCTCTCTTCACTTACATTTATGACCGCATGCCTACACTGCTCTGGCTGTGACAAACCACTCCGGAGAATTCCTTTGCAGCTGTACACACAGAAACCGGTTAGAAGTGGAACAAAGCGGTTTTAACTGGAAACCCGCCAAAACAACTTTAACCGGCATAACAACGTCTGGCCACGGGTCCTCTTTTATATGGCGCACCCGGTATTTCTCGGAGAGAAACTCACGTTAATTTCGGCGCAAGGGCCCCAAGACGAGCCAGAATAGTCCTAAAGTCATTTGCAAAAAAAAAAAAAAAAATAGAAAGAAAGAAAAAGGGACAAGTGTCGTAACTGGACGAAAAATTAAGGTACCTGCAGGAAATTCGACACAGTGGCACGAACTCATAAGTGACCTAAGTGTATGGAATTCCAGACGGGCTGTACCAAAGAAAAGGAGGCCAGGTGCCCTAACGCAAATATTAGAACTCTGTGGCACAATAGCGTAGGAAATGGGCGAAATTCCTGAGTGATCCCTAAAAAAGTTTATTCCAAATTTCGCGCAGAAAAGCGAAAAAGAAAGTCAGTTAAGTGGACCAAATTTCAGGAGGGTACTCTTACAATAAGCGGAGATAGGGCTCCAAGTAAAAAATTGAGTCTGCACCTTCCCGGTAGCTGCAAAAAAAAATATTTTTTTTCCAAAAAAAGGCGGGAACTTGGAGAAACTGCAGAAAATTTGGCATAAAGGTATGAAAAAATTAAATACATCGACGGGGAAGCTTTTACAGTGATATTTTAACCACAAGCCAAGTTAGAGTGAAAAAAACTGCAGTCCCCATATAAGAGACGAAGGAACCAGTCAAGTGGAAAATTCCTTCTAAAATCCCAAAAAGCGAAATAGCGCCTTGAAACTTTGCAGAAAAATTAGAAATATAAAGACACGGAAGTGTACACATTTTTATCACATTGCCGACAAAATCAGATGCAAAACACGTTGATCATTCTTTCCGACATGACAAATGCGACGAACACCTTCACAAACATAAGAACAAAGTGCTACTGTAAAAAATACGGACAAGCAGGGGATACGTGACTCACGGGACATGCGTAGCAGAGTTCAAAGTCGTACTGTGCCAAACCACTTCCTGCTGTGTTTCGCCATTCCGAACTTGCGCAACCAGTCATTTGATCACACCTTGTTTACTCTGTGTGGCTCATTTCGAGACATGTTTCAATCGTGTGTGCACAGGCTTTGGTCAAAGTGGACCGTGGAGACAGAACAGTTTCGATGAATTTTTCTTTATGAGTTCAAACTCGAACACTGCGCGTGTGTGCGTCACTAAGCATTAATGTGGAGTTTTGGAAATGCTTTGAGTATAAATAGACGACACGCTGATGATTCAAAAAGATTCCAGCACGAGATACGTCCTTAGCAAATGTCCTTCGTTCTCGTCTGCCAGTAGTTGCAACGTATGATTAGCTGAAACAATTTGTAGAAGCAAATGCACTGCAAAGCATCTGTGATATCATTGCGAAGGTTAATGTGCATCATTCGACGGTTCTTCCTCACTTCGGGCCATGGTGTAAAGTGAAAAAGTTGGATTTCTGGGTTCCATACGAAATTACAGCAGCCAAAAAGACGCATAGTCTGGAGGTGTGTATATTTCCCTCCTTGCCAAATTCAGATGGAAAATAATTTGGCATCATATTTTAAGCTGCGTTGAAAAGTGGACCCTCTACCAAAGAAGAGTAGGCGACATGCACAGTTGTTGGATACCAAGTACCTACACACACATTGTCCAAATCTAATATTCGCACATGTGCCGGTGGTCGTACGGACTGTCCATCTGGACCATTATCTGGAGAACAAAATATTCTCAAATGACCAAGTGGTGTTTCAGGCTATTGCCACTTTCTTTCCCTTAGAAACTTTGGAGATTTATCGCTTCGGGTTCCACTGCTTTGTTACCCGTTGAAAGATGCGTGTTCATGCAGAGGATGGACTGTTTCAGACAAAGCGGGTTGGTATTTATTATTTTTATGAGGACTTGCTGGCGGCACTCTGATTTCGGAAATATGGTCTGCACAAATCTGATAGAAATCTTAATCAAACTAAATCACTTTAATGACGTTACATAAATTTAAAGACGCGATGAATTTTTGTAGATTCACTAATTAAAGCGCTATGCATTTTTAGATTCACCCTGCGAACCGGATATCTCAGAAAATGTTCTCATTAAACTGATGCATGGCGCACAGAGCACCGACTCGTATCTTTGGAAGTCTGAAATACACTGGCGGAAAGTGAAAAAAGAACACCAAGAAGGAGACGTCTGATACCAACGAAATTTATACAGCATAATAACGGAATACAGAGGATAACATGATCAAAACATTAAGGCAAAATACAGCTGTATTTGCTGGTAAACTGAAAAATAACTTTTCCATGTAACATGGTTAGTACGAGGTTAAATCGCCATGAACTGCGTCACACTGTGCAATTCTGGCATGGAGTCTGTCGTACAGATGTTGGATGTAAGTTTGGGGTATTGAGTTCCAAGCATCCTCAACTTGGACGCGTAAATCAGGGATGGTCGTGGCTGGCCGTGGAGACCGCATAAGTCGTTGTCCCATAAAATCCCACACGTGCTCAATGGGGGACAAATCCGGTGAACGTGCAGGCCATGGAAGTTGTCTCACACCCTGAAGTGCATATTGTGTCGCACGTGCCGTGTGTGGGGGTGCGTTACCTTGTGGAAAACACCACGATGGACCGACTTTACAAATGACACAACAACAGGCTGAATGATGTTGTTGATGTAGGAGGTGCTGTTTAACGTACCCGGTACAAACACTAGTTGTGTACGGGAATGATAGCTGATCGCTCCACACACCAGGAGACCAGGTGTAGGCCCTGTGTGTCGCTGGAGGATGCAAGAAGGGTGGAGATGCACCCCTGTGCGTCTGCGAACACGCACACGGCCATCGCAGGCTCCCAAGCAGAATCTTCTTTCATCGCTGAACCCGACAGATCGCCATTCCGTTCTCCAGTGCAGACGTTGGCGAGACCACTGCAGCCGTTCCTGACGGTGGGCTGGATTCAGAGGTACGCATGCCAGAGGCACACGTGCACGTAGTCCTGCATCCAGTAGACGGTTGCAGATTGTTCGCACAGTCACCTCAGGTGCAACGGCAGCTCGGATTTGCGTCACAGTGGATGTTCTGCTTGACAACGCCGCTCGTCTTATGCGTCGATTGGTTCGCTCATTAGTCCGTCTGTGACTCCCGGTTCCACGTCTTCTCGTGTGGGAATGGTCCTCGGACCATCAACGCCACCATCGTACCACCACCGATACTTCCCGTCCAATTCGCTCCGAAATACGACGATACGACCACCCGGCCTCGCGGAGTCCGACTAGACGACCTCGCTCAAAGTCCGATAACTGATGAAATTGTACACGTCTTCCATGTCCAGGCATTGCAGCTTCTTCAGGGTCTTCGCACGTGTCCGTACGCCGACGACTGAAAACATTCACTTCGCCATACTCCTTAAATACCACCGACGATAATTTTCATATTATGCCGTGCTGTGGCGTAAGCGCTCACCGGTTGGTCCCGAAATTAACATCACACCTACGTAAACTCGACCCCATTAACATATATAAATTTCATGATCGTCCACCAATTCCTTCTTGGTGTTCTTTTTTCACTTTCCGCCAGTGTACGTGGGCTTCTATAGCTGACGCATTGTAAGTTTCTTAGTTTTTCCATTAAGTGTGACCGGTAGCCGCAGTGACCTGAACAGTCGTCCAAATCTCATTGCTCTCGAAAACAACAAATATTCGCGCGTTTCACTTCTACTACTATCTTACAATTTACATTCGGAAAAGAACGTAACCGGTTTAAATAATTCACATTTTATGTTGTGTCAGTTAAAGAAAGAAATTTCAAAGTTATTATTTAAGCTCGAAAAATCGAGCTTATATAATAACTTATAATAACTTCTCTCCTTTTATAGGCGGCACAAAAATACCACAGCACATAGGTAGCTGCGTCAAATGTACCACCCTTGCGCGCAAACGCCTTACAATCGGATCGCTCTTGCTTGCTTGTTTTTGCGAATATCAGAGAGAGTAAAAATTGAGATAAAAACTAAAACAAGGGGATTTAAAAAGAACTTTCCAACTTTGAAAGCCTATGCATATATATTCAGAATACTTACAGAACTTTTTGAGGCGTTACTCTGTAGCAGAACACATCAAGTTTTATCCCACACAGTCATTTTGGTTCGATGTTACTGTCATTTGTTATAGGAATAACAGTAACATCGAACCAAAATGACTGGGGCGGACCAACCACCTGAAGTCAATTTCTTCCAAAATTTAAAAACTCGAATCACCTCTGATCACCTCTGCACTTATACAATTGCAGAAGTGATTCGTTTTCTTTTAATTTAAAAACTCGAATCACCTCTGATCACCCAACTCAAAACTCGGATCACCTCTGCACTTATACAACTGCAGAGGTGATTCGAGTTTTGAGTTCAGCATGATTTGCAGGTAATTTTGGAACAAACACTCGAAATTTAATGAAACGCCATAGGAAAAAATCAAAAGGTGTCAAGTCGGGAGAACGATTAGGCCATGCTATCGGCCCTGCTCGACCAATGCACCGACCTAGGAAATGTTTATTGAGGAAATCTCGGACATCTGTACAGTAATGAGGTGATGCGCAGTCTTTCTGAAAGTGAATGAGCTATCCTTGGTCATCATCGTCCAAATGTGTAATGAGATAATTTTCGAGCACATGCATATAGACGATACCGTTGGTGGTTTAAAAAAATATATAAAACAAGAAGGGGCCCCAAACCTTACGTTTGCTGAGTGCACAAAGCACACTTACTCTTGGGATTTCACGAACATGTTCCAGAGATTCCCGTGGATTTGCGGCATCCTAAACTCTGGAGTTGTAGGTGTTAACCTTACCACTGGCATCAAATGCCGATTCATCACTGAAGATTACATAATTTAGGATTCTCCTACGTTCCTCTACCCGATGCAACATTTCCGCACAGAATTCCTGACGAGCCGTGCAATCTGCACCATTAATTTCTTGAACCATGGTTAATCTGTATGGTCTTAAGTGCAATCGTTTTCTTAACACTCACTAAATCGGCGGTTGCGAAATACTCATTTCACGAGACGCACGTCCGGTTGATTTTGTGAGGACACGAACGGAGTTGTCCTTCACTTGTTTCACGACAGCATCAGAAATATGCGGGTGACGACGAGATTTCTCATGGCGAACAGACAACCAGTTTGAAGAAAATTCTTATGCCAAGAGTAAATTGTAGGTATAATGGGAGGATCCTTACGATCCTGAGTGCAATATTTCCGTCTAGCATTTGTCGCGGATATCGTTTCTTTAAACCAAAATATAAAGTAAGCACGATACGCACCTGTGAAAGCAGCTATTCTGAAATGCACGCTGCTGCCGGTCGTGTTTACGAAATTCGGTGCTATGGCACCAAGTGAGGTAAAACTGAATGTGTTTTGCTAAAGATTAACGCCTTCAACATTTTTGTAAGTATTCTGAATGACTGTCTATACACTTTCAAAGTTTTAAAGTCGTTTTTGAAATACCCTGCATACATGATCCAACAGCCACTGATGATCCAGAGAAATTATTCATAAAAAAATAAATTTCACAATATTATCAATAATAATGGTTATAAGCAAACAATTTTATGAATGGAATTTATAAAAACTATTTAAATAAACTGATGTAACATATAATAAGCTTTGAAGTGTAATAAAGATTTTCCCTAGGTGGAAAAACAACACTCTTACACCCGTCGGTGCATTTTCACTACACTATTACATCCGTTACCTTGCGTAGGAGTGTAGTGCCTAGAAGAGATAGCGTGCCATGTTCCGTAAGATGACCCTCACGGATTTGTTGCAATCTTCATAAACTGGCAGAGGCCGCTGCCAACGGTTGTTACATTGAGATGCCTTATCACAGTAAATGGTGAGAAATTTGTTTATAGATTTTTCTCAGGGCAAGGAAACTGTATAATTCTCTCGAAGAAAAATAGAGAAAATATTTTCAGAGGTTTTGTTAATTTGTTTTAAGTAGATCATAAGAATTTTACACTAGGTTAATTCAAAAGTTGATTTCTGAAACGGAAAATGTCCTCTCAATTGTTAGTGTGCGAGTTTTATTTAACTGTGGATCGCTTAAGAGTACATCGTAAGTGCAGTGTTAAAAGTGCGATTCAAATGGTACACGCTAATTAGATATTATCTGTGGAAAGGAACTCTGTGTAGGGTGAAAGCAAATAACCTATGCTGAGTGTAATTTCTCTGTTTGTATGGAAAATGGCTACATCTGCGAAGACAGTACAGGAAGAAGCAAAGCAATTAAAAAAATTCATTATCATTAGGTTTTTATCACAAACGTTTTCCATCAACGCATTTCTGTTTCAGACTGTTTGAATGAAAGAAGGTCAAGTATTCTAATGAAACATCACTGTCTTCAATTTTATTTTTAAGTCACTTTAAGCTTCCTGTTCTGAAATGTTTTCCATTTTTTTCCTTTAAGAGTTCTGAGGATTTATTTCTCCTGAGATGTATGCTTCGGGTTTATAATAATATGAAAATAGAAAATAGCGGCAATGAACTGCATAGAATTTCTTAATTAAGACAGACCTCTTAAGAACGACTTAATTTTAACTTTATGAAATCCACTTTTTTTTGTTATTTTAGAATATCACCGAACATTACAATTTTACCTTCAATTTACATCTTTTTGTTGCATGCTTAGCAAATGCACGAGTCATATTCTCCTTTTCCTGTCATATACTGTATATCATTTAAAATTTTATCTCATTAATATTACGCCATGAAGAGAAGTCAAGAAAATTGTCATAGCTACTGTTTCTTTAAAAACTTCGCATTCATCATATATATTCGGTTTTTTATATATTTACTTCTGTGTAGTGTGCTTAATTTTTGTTATAGAATCACAAGCGAAGCTTTTCTAGTTATGAATATTATAAAATGTACTGCAATCGGTATATTATAAGAAAAATGCATTTAATAAAAAGTTAGAGTGATTTCATTTCTTCATATAAATTTCTACATAATCGGTAGTGACGACTTTAGCCTGTGAAGATTAACCGAGGCTGGACTATTGCCTCTTAAAGATCTCCTTTGCTTCTCATGTTGACCTTCATTGGGAGTCATTCTGGTCACTCACACTCTCTGCTTTTATTTCTAAACAGAGGACATAATGAAGCTGCAAAAGCATGTGGTACATCTCACGAAATCGCAAGCGCGTGGGATAAAAAAATGTTTTCATTGTATACTTGCATCTTACTTCAAAGCCAATTTGTGCATCAAAACGCGAAGCGTTAAGTTTTAATACAATCAGTTGTGATTACATGTTTTCCTCAGAAACTTTTCTCGATGGTGAGGAGTTTAACAAACCTGCGTAACTCGATTGGCTATGAGCAGTCCATCGTCCCTAATTTAAGGCCACTTTTTATACAGAACGAAAATGTTAGGTGACTTCATTTAACGATGTCATTGGAATGTAAAGTATAAATCCAATGTTTCAATGAAAAA
Source organism: Macrothele yani (assembly GCA_039090855.1). Taxonomy (NCBI): domain Eukaryota; kingdom Metazoa; phylum Arthropoda; class Arachnida; order Araneae; family Macrothelidae; genus Macrothele; species Macrothele yani. The sequence goes on along the minus strand of CM077018.1, from coordinate 27,087,169 downwards.
ACAATCCAGTTTCCTTTTTTTTCTGTGGTAGGGTTCTGATGGGAGGACGAAACACTTTTTTTTCTAATTTGCACTTTATACAGAAAACACTTTTTTTTTGTTTTACTTTTAGTGATTGTAAATTGAATTTTGGTCTCCTGTGGTTTTTCATAATAATACTGTTGTACGATATTAAGCTTTCGAAATATTAATGCTAACATTAGCAAAGCGTTGTATTTTAGAAAGTTTAATCGTTATCATATATTTCAGCTATTTCTGTTAATGTTTATATGCTCGAAAGTATTCGCGGTATAACAAATAAGACATGTGCAACACGATGTTCTTCAAAATTAAAAAGAGACATAAATGTTGTGTTTGTCATACGGCACTGGCTTTCTCCTTTTTCTGGAACCAGTGACCCTAAGTTATGGACGGGCGACTACTTATAGCCCATTGAGTTGCTTACTGTGGTCGTTAAGCCGCCAATAAAAAAATTAAAAAAACCCCAACTGAAACGGTATTAAACGTCTTGCATGTTTCTGATGCTTACCTTACTAATAAATCATATTCACATATTTTTGAAAACCCGCGTGTTTGTATTTCTCGTAGAATGGAAATTTATGAAATTAATCAAAACTACTCTGTCCACAGTTTTGGAATTATTTTTTATGATCATAGTTGTATTTTAGTTTTAAGTGCCACGCCGTCATATTTTCTAAACACCGATAACACTAATATGCAAGGTTTTGTTGTTTTGAAATGAATAGGTGTATCTGAATGGATGTTTTGCGCAGATTCAGAAAACGACCTTCAAAATTCCGTATCACGTCAAGTTTTTTCACAAATGACGGAAATGTGAAAATAAAAAAGAAACGTTATTTTTTAATGACATTGTTATATGGAAAAGTTTGTAACGTGTGAAAATGTTCTCTGGAGGGGCGGAATGATTGTTTAAGAAATAGATAAACATAAATATATAGCTGATAATGGAAATGCAACTGTTTTATCTGTATGACGTCACGATTTGTGCCACTCACAAAGGCGGAACATGAGAGAATGTTGTTATCTTGGCACGGCAGTATGGCTCATACCTCACGCCACTGGTCACTTCTTTCTATTGGGCACATGTGGCGCCATTCGGGGCAGATCGTGTTACACTAGTCAGTGCAAAGAAGGGACTGGATCCGTTCGGTTGTTTCTTTGTGGCGTGTGCAATGGCTTCACGTGGTTGTGTAAATCATCCAGACATATTTTGCTACATATGTGGCTGTTATACGACAGGAAAAAAACACAGGCAAAATATTACGCCTTTTTTGAAAAATGCTTATTTTCCACACTTCGGCATTAAACTTGCAGATCAGGACAAAATTTGGTCTCCTCACAATGTGCGCCGTGCATGTGTGGAGGGGTTGAGGAACTGGAAAAGTGGAAAAAGGGCATAAATGCCGTTCGGTGTACACATGGTGTGACGTCAGCCAAAAAATCACAGTGACGACTGCTACTTCTGCACAGTGAATATCGTGGGCCATACCAGAACCAGTAAGCGTAACATTGTGTATCCCAATATCCCATCTGCCATAAGACCAGTGCCCCATAGTGAATCCATCCCTGTGCCATCCCCGTCCAATATCAAGACCCAAACAGACACCGATTCCGACGGTGATACAAGTGATGAGATGTACCAACCGGACAGCATGGAGGATGAAACCCCAGGTGCCATTTACCCAGCATGAACTGAATGATTTGGTTCGTGATCTGAATTTACCTAAAGACACAGCAGAGCTTTTAGGATCACGACTTCAGGAAAAGAATTTACTATGTCCTAAAACGAGATTCTCTTGGTACAGACACCGATAAGCAGAATTGGTTCCGTTTTTTGCTGAGGAAGGTGGTTTGGTAAATTGTCGAGACATTCCGGCAGTCATGAATTACTTCAACATTAATCGCAATTCAGGACAGTAGAGGTTGTTCATAGATGCCAGCAAATCCTGTTTAAAAGGGGTTTTCTTACACAATACTAACATCCATCCATCCATCCATTCCAGTAGCACATTCTGTGACTTTGAAAGAGACATACGAGAACTTTAAATTACTGCTGGAAAGTTTGCAGTAGAAGTTCCATGAAGGGTCTTTGTGCGGGGATTTCAAGGTGATTGGAATATTGCTCAGCCAACAAGCAGGCTACACCAAATCTCCTTGCTTTTTGTGTGAATGGGACTCCAGAGCAAAGACGCAACATTGGGTTCGGCAGCAGTGGCCAGTCAGAAGTACATTCACACCTGGCGAAAAAAACATTGTTTCACTTCCACTGGTTGATCCCTCGAAAATACTGTTGCCACCTTTACACATCAAACTTGGCTTAATGAAGCAATTCGTGACAGCTTTAAGCAGGGACAGTAAATGCTTTCAGTATCTTGGTGGTAAGTTTCCATCAATCACTTCTGAAAAAATTAAAGCTGGCATTTTCATAGGCCCTCAAATACGAAAATTAATGGCAGACAACACATTCGAGGAAACCATGAGTGAGTGCAAATTGCGAGCATGGACTGCATTCAGAAATGTTGTACAGAACATTTTGGGGAACACGAAGGCTTCAAATTACACCAATTTAGTCGAGGACATGCTGGAATACTATGAACTGCTTGGTTGCAACATGAGCGTCAAAGTTCACTTTCTTCATGCTCATCTAAATTACTTTCTTAACAATCTTGTGATTTTTCGGAAGAACATGGCGAGCGCTTCCATCAGAATATTAAAGTGATGGAAAAGAGATAACAAGGAAAGTAGACTGTACATACATGCATGATGGCCGACTATTGTTGGATGTTGAACAGAGACTGTACGGACGCTCACCAAAGACAATCCAAAAAGAGGAAGTTTGAAAGGGAGCCCAGTGGCGAATGTTAGGTATGTTTGCTTTTGAATATGTATTTATGTTTATCTATTCCTTAAACAATCATTCCGCCCCTCCAGAGAGCATTTTCACACGTTACAGACGTTGCCATATAGCAATGTCATTAAAAAATAACGTTTTTTTTTAATTTTCACATTTCCGTCATTTGTGAAAAAACCTTACGTGGTACGGAATTTTGAAGGTCAGTTTCGGAATCTGCGCAAAAAATCCATTCAGATACACCTATTTATTTGAAAACAACAGAAAAAATTTGAAAAATTGCAGATCAGTGTAATCATTTGCATTTTCTGTTGCAGAATTTCAATATGTATTAACTTCGTGTATCCATTTTAATGCAACATTACTATACATAATTTATAAGAGCTTTCTGTTTACTTAGTTTTTCACATTTGTATTCAGATTAATTTTTTGGGTATGTGTCATTACAATTCTATCAACCAATCATTTACTAAAAGCGTTGCAGTAGGTGGATAGAACTGGGCATCTCGAAAATCAAAAGTATATGATTACATTACAGATTTTTAACAAAAATGTAAAGTATGTTTAACACATCAGTCGATTGATATCCTGGATGTTTTGGTATCTTTCTTTTCAACCACGTAGCACGAAACACCGCACTGACAATGGAATGACACTATACTACTGTCATGTAACATTTTTGAAAAATTAGCAAGGATGGACGATGTTTTTACACATTATATTCCGATTTGTTCGGATCTGCAGAGGATCAGAGTAGACATAGTATTTTCAATGTTGGCGATTATTGGTTCTGCTTCCAATCGATCAGGTATTTATTCTGTAATAATGCTTGTCTTTCTTTCTAAGACGTGCAACCCAAGGAAGCTGACTTACACAACTAGTGCTGAAGTTCCGCGCGTTACTGAATAACAATCAGCAGTTTGGAAATGAAATTTATATTCTCATCAAATGGTTTTAGGAGAAACTATTTTTCATAACGTCTTTCTCCGAGTTGGTAAAACAGACCTTTAGAACAAGCACGGCATCCCGCTTAGGTAAGAGCACTCTGATTCTTCGAGTTAACCCTTTCCCATGAGCATAAGCTGCGCATATTTCCGCTTTACCCATTTAACCAAATGGTACTAAGTAGGTCTGTAAACCTGAAACTTCTGATAAAAGTGTAGTTACAAGCTAGTAGAAAATAGCATATTATTTCGTATATGCATGACGGGATATTATTTTCAATTTGACTAAGCAAAACCAGAGCACCAGCCAAAGTTTCATACAAGCGCTGCTGTCAAAAACGCAATATGAGTTTTTAGTACTAAAAAATGAAGCACATGGTATTTCATTGTTTACTTCACAGGAGGATTGTGGTCTAGGTAGGCGAGAAATTTTGAATTCAACGGAAAGGAAAACTCTGTAAAACGAGGATTACACCCATACTTTCCCACAACAGGACACTCTGTTGTTACAGCAAAATACTTGCGAACATTAGCTTTTTCTTTAAAAAAAAAGAAATGCTGTACATATAAACTTCATGCTAGATAAAAGTGGTGAGAACGACTTTAAAAGATATAGAGCATTAATCTTTGAACTGTATACGGGAATAAAATTCAACAATTGTACAGGCTTTACAGAAAGTAGGAAACATTTGAGAAATGAAATATTTATAAATTACCTTATCCTACAATAAATGTACAACTTTTATGGCTCTCATCGAAATCCACAAGGACGTGTTGCACTTGTATGCAAGTACATGTAAAACAGTGGAACATTTTAAACCGTGACCCAATTTGTTGAATGATAAACTTTCGAGATTGACCAGTTTTAATGGGCATGATAGGGAAAGGATTAAAATATTTTAAAGTTAATTTAATTGCCTTTTTACTGTTTTAAAAATTTATTAATGCATATAATTTTACAATATACTGATAAAAATTTTAAATTAAATATTTCAGCACTTTTGTTATTTATTATTGAATGTAATTAAAAAACAGTCCATACCTCATAATAGTAGTAGTAATAAGAATTAATACGTCTTATTGCATGATGACATTTATGCAGTTAAAAAACGAAATCTATATATAGGTTAAAAAACATGAGTACTTTCGGTGTCACAGTGACACTTTCATCAGATGTGATTTCTGTCATACGGTTACATACTGATCTTAAATACGTGGAACAGATGCATCATGGGAAAGGTAATGTGAGTGTCGCATAGTGAAAAATGTGCTAATTGTACGCTTGTTTTTAGTTTCTGCTGATGTGTGCACTGAGGGCCAGGTCGATGCAAGTTGTTTTCCTCCGCAAGAAGTTCAACAATTGCAGATTATTTAAAAAAAAATTTCGGATTTCTATCTTGGCGGAAATTTCCCTTTGTCTGATTTACGAAGATGTGAACCGGAACAACACCTTCAACGCCTCGGAGAAAGATTCGAATACATTTGTTGAACTGACAAGTAGAACGGTATCATTTTTTGCTGCCCTATTTGATTTTAACGAGTTGTCTTCGGGAAGGGGGGTCGATGAGTTCTTCCCCGGTATTCGTCAATATCCCTGTCGTCATGACGGTTAGGAGCTTGATCGCAGCTATACAGAAAAACTGCAAACTATCTGTCATGTTCCGGAGAGAACGCTGATGGTGGTACAGGGATTTAGAACCCCCTCTCCTTTCCAATTGCAAATAAGTTCACTTGTTATAAGCTTTCTCTAGCTCAGTCCCAATTGAAGTAAAACGTACGGACACCCTAAACCAAATATCCTAGTATGTTAGTTCTAAGGGCTATTTTTGTATTGTACGTCAAACATTCTTTTCCGAAAATCATCTCGTTCATTCACGCATTGATTGACTTAATCATTGTGTTTTCAGAATCGTCAGTTTTGCGATTTCCTTGCTCCTGGTAATTTGAGATGAAAACGCTTTTTGGGGAAAAACAAATGTTATCTGTATTATAATACTTTAAAATGCTCAGCAAAACTGGAATGCATGTTGCAGATATCAGAATTAATAGCACCAAAACGAAATTATTGTAAATGTTCAGGGTTCAACCTTACTCCACCTGAGCGGCTGGAAACGTCTGGCTGCGCGGTTGCAAACGGTCTCCAATCGGAAGAAGCACCATGTGTGTATTGCCAGGTGAAATATTGGTGCTTGATTTTAAGTTTTCGTTTTCTGTGCTTCGTTGCATAGGTGCATAACAACTTCCATTTTAGTGAAATGGTACAGCTTTAAATCACACCTCTGTCGTTCCAATTTTTATATGACGTAGCATGCAGATGGACGGCGAAACATGAACCACGCTGAGAGCAGTTCGTCCTAGCAAACGATGAAGTTGACTGTTTGCAGGAAATTGTGACGGCACGAGTTCATGCAGCGCACATATCTCATTGGCTGATAGAATTATTTGTGATTCTTCGCAATGTATTCGGAAAAGGACAGCCATACAGCTGAAGTGGTGAAGCTCTGCGATATAACACTATCGAATTCCACAAAATCAGAATAATTTCCACCTAAGAAATACTTTCACAGCAATAACCTTAGGTGGCAGTGGGTTTTAATATCTGTGCCTCAACCCGAAGATATAATAACAGGAATTCAAAACGCTATTGTTAGGTATAGCGCATGCATCGAGCTTATACAGAGGTTGAGTTAAAAAGTTTGCAATTTTTGGGTCACTTTATGTCTTCATACGTACCTTTACGACGAAAACTGACCAGCAATAATAGTATAGACCATCGTGTTGCACAGTCATTAGCCATCTGTCTCACAGTTCTTCGATTCCGCGGCAGTACCAGTTCTTGTCCTTCGACTCAAAGAATCTTCACCCCAGCTGCCACCTCCTCTTGGTTGTTAAAGTGCCGCCCGCGAAGGAAGTTAGCCATGAACTGGAACAAATGATAATCCGGCGGGGCAACTTCCGGACTATATGCTACGTGAGACATCAATTCGATGACTTCAAGTTCCTGGAGTTTTTCCCGGGTCGTTCGCGTGGTATGAGGCCGAGCGTTGTCCTGCAATATGAGAGCGCGCTTTCTGTTCTCCGGTGCTAGGTACTTCTCCTCCGAAACGGCATACATCTGCTGCAGTTGTTCAGAGTAGAATTTGGCGTTCATGGTCCGACAGTCTGAAACAAATACGTAACGGATTATCCTCTCGAAATTCCACCTGACGCAGGGAATCCCTTTGTACTAGAAACGCCCACGTTTAGCAACAGGTTCAGGAAGCTGGCCAGGAGTCAATCACTGTCGTTGTGTATTAGGAGTAATGAAATAGACCCATTTTTCATCGCACATAACAGTTCTCTTCATGAAACGTACATTGCGCTGGTCTTCTAGGAGTTTCTTCCACACTTCCACTGGGTGGTTTGTTCAGTGCGTGACATGAAGTAGTTTAAAAACGTGACATACCCGCCGCAGCACATGCGTTTATGCAAATATTGCAAAACTTTCGACTCACCCTCTGTATTAGGTATGGACACTATTGGCTGTGGCGCTTTAAGTCAGAGCTAATCTTTGGAGTGACGTCACATGCAGACAGAAGCAAAATAAATTATACAGCTGCTAAAACAGTAAGCTTGTATAATTGATAAAGACTGTTAAATCCCTCATTTTGTCTGTCTATACGCCTCGAAGCATTTGTTCCATTCGTTTCATTAGTTTGAAAGCAGCTCCTTGCCTGGATGTGGCGTCATCCACTGCAAGGATGGGGGTCTTACGGTGGCTAGTGCTGCGTGGCTAGGAGTGGTGATTCCATCTATATAAACTCGGTGAGCGTATGTGTAGACTCGATATCACTTGTAAGATATCGTGTACCGATAGGTGGAGCATAATCTAAAGATTAACCGAAATAATTTTGTTTTCCTTTTACTTACTCTTCTGTATGAGGGTTCTTTTTCTTTTTTTTTTTTTTGATTGGAGGTTTAACGACCACCGTGAGCAACTCAATGGGCTATAAGCAGTCGCCCGTCCCTAATTTAGGGTCACTGGTTCCAGGGAAGGGAGAGAGCCAGTGCCGAAAGACAAACACAACATCCATGCCTCACCGGGATTCGAACCCGGACCCCGTTCGAACGAATGATCAGAAGATATGGCTTAGACCACTGCGCCACCGGGGCGGCTATGAGGGTTCTATTGACATATAACAATCGTAAGTGATTATGCATTTCCCCGCTCTCTTCCCGTGTTTCTTTTATTTTATATTTTTAAATACACTTTATGTGATTAAGTTGCTCTTTTCGTGGGAGTATGAAGAACTGAATCTTCATTGCTCATCTTTCAACTGAATGCTGTAATAATCTGTAATTATACCCTGGTATGCAAAAATTAAGGACGAAGAGGAGAATATATCATAACAGCGAAACGATCAGTCAGAACGGACAGAAAGACCACTCAGGAGGAAGAGTAATTACACCCTTTGATGTCTTTCTGGGTTATGGTTTGTTTAATAACACTAATAGAAATTCGAGTTGTTCCGTGTAAAAGAAAATGTCCTGATATTTTTATTACTCAGTATTAATATTTTTAGTCAGAAGTACATTTATTTTTTCCAGAGCACTCGTCTTATCTATCAAAACCCATCATCGGCAGTATTTGGCAGGAAACAAGGAAATCTTTTGTTCTGACTAGGACAGGTGCTAAAAAATGTTCGTTCTCCATAGATATTTTGAGGGCTATCAAAAGCAAAATCTGACGCTTGAAGGCTTCCAAGAAAGTGTGATTTGCTTTAAGTTGATTAACCCGAGTTGCGCAACTTTTCTAGCCCACTGTTGCAAATGCCGATATTAAATTGACGTACCCTCATTTATCGCCTTCACGAATTTGGTAAAAATTTATGCTCAAAATCCGTTATATTCGAATCTTTTACTTTCACGTTCTATATATAGTACGACTTGACACACTTTCCTCTGAGTAATTTTAAACTTTCTGTCAGTTGCAGCGTTTGGCTTGTTTTTTCTCCTTACACATTTATAGATGACAAATTTTTTTTGCTGAATTGGTCATGAATGTTTTTCTTTAGATGACCTTCAGGGGCGGGGAATTGTGTGAGCAACATGGACTTTTTTTCTTACTTTCTTGCGAACGTCTTACAGGTGATTCGCTGACATCGTTGACACTGACAGAAGGACTGCTATCACATCACAGCGTGACATCTTCTACAAGAAATTATTGTCAAGACATGTAGTGTAACATCAGTTTGTACAATTTATCTGCAGTCAATCTGCCCATATTGGTAAGACTGAAATTGCTAACTTTAAAACCTCTTTCAAATGTTCCGCGATAGATAACGGATATTACAAGTACAAAGTCGTGGACGTCAATGTGTAATTGGGCTATACTTCGGTTTGCGGCCCCCGTCGTCTGATACGAGGCATGCGGTGCGAGTAAACTACTGCCATCTGTCGGGCGATATGAAATACCCGGCGTGGGTGATTTCTGTAACGAATGTGTTTCTGCAGTGTTTTGTCTGGCACTTAAAAGGGCCTTTACTGAATGTTCATTGGGTCCCTACTCTGAAACATTTCTAGGACGGAAAAGATGTATCCACCAGAATGAAAACCTGTCTTTCTGGCACAATGATTTAATTCGATTTATTTGTTACGAGGAAAGAACTGTTTGATGATGCGAATCATCACCTCAAAGCAGTGTCCTGAGGAAAACCGACAGTTTCTTCGGAATAAATATTCCACAATGAGTTTCGGCAGTATTGTGTCTGGCCTTTAAAAGGGTTTTTATTGAATCTTTATTGTGTACCTATTCTGAAACATTTACTGGGACGGAAAAGATGTGTTCCCACCAGAATGAAAACCTGTTTTTATGGTACAATAATTAAATTAGATTTATTACGTACCAGGAAGGAACTGTTTCATGATGCGAACCAACACCTCAAAGCACTGTTCTGAGGAAAGACGACAATTCCATCGGAATTAATATTCCAGAATGTGGTCTACCAAATACTTTTTGTGAGACCCATCTGAAAGTCTGCGTTTCAGGAGCCGCCAGTTACTCTCTACACCTTCAGTATGGCCACCAGTACAAGAATCTACGAAATTGAGGGACTGGTTTTTGTACCCTCATCATTCGCAGCTTCCTCGAAAAACGCTTCCAATTACAGAACCATGGCGAACCAAGTCAGACGCACGGAGTGAACAGCCATAACGTAACCGAGGCAACATCGATGGGAGAAAGGAGCGGAAACGCCACCTATCGGGAAACATGTGATTTCTCGTGATTCCACGTTACTTCCCTCTAGCACTGACGGGGACCGCAAACCCAAGTGCATCCTGTAATTATTCAGACTCGCCACAAACCTGTCTCATCGTCGTAGTATTCTTTCGCTTCGTGGTAACCTTCTTTAAATATGCTCTAACGTATCAGATTGCTCTAGACAAGCTCACTCACTGTGGTTGAATATGCTTATTTCGGTAACATTTCACTGAGATGTGTCGGAATTTTTTGTTTGTGTCTTCTGCGTAGTTAACTGTTGTATTGTACCTTTTTTGCGCAATATCTCTGAATTCAAGAGATTGCGAAATGAACCAAAATACATATTTTCGTCTTTTTGCAAGTGGAATGTTATAAGAAAATCTCAGTTAGATCCGAGTTAACCAACTCGCGGCCCTCCCCTGTAAGATAAATTGTAATTGGCGAAAGAAAAGTACTAAATCAGACACGTGTAAACGTATAAACCTGCAAAGCCACGGTGATCGTCAGCTAACCTGGTAAATTTTATTATGCTGATACCTTTTATTTCAGGAAATTAATTTTTCCCAGGCGAAATTCTGGTTTTTACGGTGATTTCATAAAAAGAAAAAAATTAGGTTGTAGAATTTTATTACATTAAAACAGTCTTTCACAGATTCTTACTTTTACTCATATGACGAACTCCTATGCACAGTGGTGGGATAACATTTCTTATAGTTCAGAGTGCATTATACACCGTAATTTTAAATCCAAGTGTGACAAGTTTCCTAGGCAAAGTATAAGGCTGGGTCCGCTAGCAAGTCGGGCTGCCATTGGCTTATAAAATTACGCCACCTGTGGATCAGATCGCACATGGCTGGCGTTTGCTAACATGCTGTACTGTGACTTTGGTCTTGGTGTATCAGTAAAAAGCACGGAATTTTTAATATCAGCAGACATTTCCGTCCACAAAACACATTTCCAAAAAAAAAAAAAAAAAAAAATAGATAAACTGAAGCATTCATCTAACTTTCAATGGAGTTTCTTTGCTTTTCCTAGTGATAATAGTCCGTCATTTGATTCAAGAAGAACGTCGCTCACTTCGCTTTGTGCTTCAACTTTAGGAACTACACTGCTGCAATAATCAAACATTGTGGCAAATACTTATGCTTAAATTAGCTCTGAAACAAGCATATAAATAAATAATTCTACACGAGAATATATTCAACTTAGACTATAAACCCTGTTGAAGTTAAAAACTTGTATGATCCGCGATGAAGGACTAAATAGTACAAAACGTAGAAATACACTGAAGTGCCAGATAAATTGGTACAGCTGTCTAATACTTGGTAGGTCCCCCACGAGAGCGCAGCACTGCAGCAATATGACGGGACATGGACTCCACTAGCTTCTAGAAATATGCTGTAGGCAATGCACACCATACTTCCTGCAGAGCGTTCCACAATTCGGGTGTATTCCGAGGTCTCTGATTCTTGTGTTCGATAGCGCGTTGCATGGCATCCCAAATGTGTTCTATCACGTTCAGATCTGGGGACTTGGGTGGAAATGGCAACACCCAAAACTCAGATGAATGCTCCTCTAACCATAATGGGGCGTCCCGATACTTGTGTGGAGGTGCATTGTTCTGTTGAAACAGGCCCTACCCATCAGCATGAATGCAGGACATGAACGGGTGTACCTCGTCAGAAAGAATGCGCACATAGCGTTGGCCGGACACAGACGTTTATAGACATACCAGTGGTCACAGTGAAGTCCAGGTAAACACACCCCATACCATTACGAACCCACACCAGCCGGTACAGTTCCCTGTTGACAGGCGGGATCCGTGGCTTCATGGGGTTTGCGCCACACACCAATCCCGCCATCTTCCCGATACAGTTGGAAACGGGACTCGTCAGACCAGGCTACTTGTTTCCAGTCATCAAGTGTCCAGAGGCGGTATTGCCGTGCCCAAGCGAGGCGCATAACTCTGTGTCGTGCACCCATCCAGGAGACTCGAGTTGGGCGTCGGCTCTCAAAGCCCATATCTTGCAGTGTACGTTGCACAGCCCGGACGCTGACGCTTGTTGAGGCTCCAGCATTGAATTCGAGATGATACCTGCGAGAGTGTTGCACGCCTATCGCGTGAAACGATTCTTGACAGCCGGCGATGGCCACGTTCACCCAATGTCTTTTTACGGCCACACTGGTATCGTAGGTTGGACGTTTTGTCGGAAATCTTGTAGTCATGGTACACCCTTGCAACGATTGTCACTGAAAATCCAAACTTCGTTTCTACCTCCCAAATACTATCGCCCATCTCACGAGCGCCAACTATGACACTGCGTTGAAAATCGCTTAAATCGTTATTACTCGTCATACTCATGCCGAAAACAGCTCTGACAACTGTCAAGGATGTCTATCGCTTTATATACGCACTGGCGGACGCAACCGAGTACGCCCATAGGTGACGTTGCTATGTATTTTGCATAAGCTCCTCTGTACCAGTTTTTCTGGCACTTCAGTGTACATATTTCCAGCGAGTTGCAAAGGAAAAATACATTAATAAACACAATAACTCCTTCTTTCTTGAAGATAAGAAAGAAAACAAGAAAACAAAACCTTTTTTCTCGCACGGTTTAGTGTTTCAACCAACATATTTTTCCCAAATTGTCCGTTTTCTGTTATTATTGACGGTAAGTTATGTCAATGAGCTGGAAGCTACACAAATACTTTTGAAGTTTCAGTAATTTACATAGATCATAAAAGTAATTACTATTATCTTTGAAATGTTTGCAACGCGCATTCTACGCGTATTTCGGGCAATTGTTTTTCTAATGTTAAGGTTAGTTATTGCAAAAGCGAATATTCGAGCACAGAATTGTTTGCATGTATTTTAACCAAATGCTCATCCTTTTTTCTTTCTTTATTTTTGTTAACCGGATTATTTCAGTGGAATGTTGGGCAACAGCTTCTTGTTATGTTTGTTCTAATCAACTGCAGACCTATTGTATTTGCTTCTGACTCACAAACGCGCGTTGCTTAGCACAGCTACTTTTCGTCAGAAAATATTTTAATTTTATTTCTTGCTATTACTCTTTTTTGACACTGTAGGACTTCTGTGAGAAAGAAAGGCGTCCTCCACGCTGAATGGTAAAGTTCCAGCTTACTTTACTTTCCAGCTGAAATTTTTCTGCTGTTCTTCTAAACAAGGCAAGTAATCTTAGCAGATTGACGCTGAACGATGATATGAAGAGTTGGACTAGGATTGCCATGAATGCCGGAGTTTGAGGAAAATACGAGTATTTGCAGAAATTACCAAGTTATTGACCATTTATACCGTTGATCAAGAGTACTACTTTTTGGCATGAAAAGCGTATTTACCGTTCAAATATATCAACACACGATGAACATTTTACCAACATTCCTAACCAGTCGTAAATTTTACAAGGGGCACTAAAAGTCTTCCTCTAAGCCTAACTTTTTGCTTTACTATGAAAAAAGAATGTAAATTTTGGTATGCTTACATTTAGTTCCATTATTACTGATCGCTGACAAATATTTCACCACCTATCGAAGCTTTCAACTTGATATCCCTCTTTGTGACGTTCAAGGAAGTGGATTCACCTGAGTAACGGAAATGTTATTTATCGTTGGTGGTTGTTTTGCTGTGATTTCATATAGCACATACGTTTCGACAGGAATTGATTTATCAAAAATATCTTCGTTATATTTCGCTCAAGGACAATAGTTGGAATTTTCAGGTTACCTGTGAGAACGTAAAGAAAGAGACAGCAACCTTCTTTGTTCTTTATTAGTGGGAAGATCATCCAATACAAAACATTAGCGGCCAGTACGTTTGTTAATGAGTAGGTGAAGCCTGCTTAGAGCATTTTAATACCTGATGATGAAGTAGAATTCAAATAACATCGTTTATTTGCTGCGATGCGTGATTTTACATCTATTTTTTAAATAGCATTTCGATGTTTTGTTCGTTCTGACCAAATGACTTTTTTGTTAGTGTGTGTGTATGTCTGTGTGGGCTGGGGAGGGAGGCTGTTTTACGTGATGTCAACCTAAAAAGTCGTTCATTTTTCACTTTGTCATATCGTACACTCGAAACACTGGAATCACTCACATTTATTTCCGTTTCGTTTCTTTCAATTTTTAATACGAAAAGTAAAATATATGTATCAAAATTCAGTCGTTAAATGAATTCAATATATCCCTTTTAGAGGTACAGAAACACTTGTAAAGCGTATTGTAAGGGCAGATGTTTGCTATAATAAGTCACTTGGAAGCTGCTTCAGTTGCACCAAAATCTTCTGGAACGATATGACCTGTAGTATTCACTGAGCACTAGGTGTATTTTCTAGTCTTTCGCGGCAAAAAACTGCAGTGTTCAACTAGTTTCTATACCCCTGGCCACCCAAAATGCAAAACCAAGCAGGAGACGAGACAGCAAAGCCAGATATACTGGACACATAACAACAGATACAAAGATGAAACGATTGAGATTACAAGCCCGTACGACTTGCGGAACACGCAGACATCAATAGTTCGTGTGGCCCCCATATCTGGCAATAACGGCCGCTACACGCCGCGGCATCGAACGAAAGAGGCTTTAGATGTGGGCTTGGGGTATGTCGGTCCAGGCTGCTTCCACACGTTGCTACAGTTCATCAGGCGTAGCCGCGGGTGGTGCTTGCCGGGCCACTCGGTTGCCGATCAGCGACCAGACGTGTTCGATGGGAGACATAACGGGATATCAGGCGGGCCACGGCAGCAGTGACACCAGGTGGGACGTGAAGAATTGTTGCACGAGGCGTGCAACGTGCGGGCGCGCATTGTCCTGTTGAAACGTGGCCACTGGCAGGTCCTGCAGGTAAAGGAGGACTACAGGCTCCAAATCGTCGGAGATGTAACCGTGGCTGTTGAGTGTACCGGCGATGCGTACCAGAGGGGTGCGGGTGTCATATCCAATTGCGCACCAAACCATAACGCCAGGCGACGGACCGGTATGGCGATGTATAATGCAGGCGTCATACAGTCTCTCGCCGCGGTGCCGCCACACGCGGATCCGACCATCGTGGTGTTGCAGGCAAAAGCGGGATTCGCGTTCAACGGCTCACTGACTCCGCACTCGCCGGTGGTGTAACGTCAATGGTAATCGGAGCAATGGGCACAGTGCGATAAGTCCCCGCTCCTACAGACGACGTCGAACGGTACGTGCTGCACAGGTTGTTGCGCAACACACCCTATTTCCTGTGCTAACGTTCGTGATGTGGCGGTGCAAGCCGTCAATGCCCGTTGCACAACATGCCGGTCCTCTCTTTCGGTGGTATACAGCGGCTGCGGCAATCACTCACGTCGGTCCGTCCATCCTTGCTGCACCCACCGAATCCATACTCGCCTCACTGTAGCTGTATGTCGTCCCACACGGGCGCCGATGTCTCAGTATGATAAATTGCTGTCGCAATAAGCCACTATTGGTCCTCTGTCGAACTCCGAAATGTGCTGGAATGACTGCCGTATTCTGCGACGAGGCATCAGGAATCTTCCCACGCACAGGTCCGGCAGCACAACACACTTCCATTACTTACACCCTGCCTTCGGTGCACCCTTCTTATAGTGCTTCTGGGTGGCGTGCCGGGCGCACATGATTTGCATATGCCCTGCAATGTTATTCGTTTGCATGTCCTCTGTTCGGGGCGACGCATGCTGCGAATTTCAAGCTAATCGGATGCTTCCTTCTTGGTGTTGCATTTTGGGTGGCCAGCAGTGTGTGTTGATAGGTTGTTAGACCTTACATGGCAAGAGTAGACAAGGTGATCCGATTGTGTAGGAATAATTTTAAAATGCTGTCGTATAATAAGTCAATATTTGGCAAGAATTTCCTTTATGAATGGGAGTTTGTCTAGGCTTCTACGTGACCCCCTTTGCGGACTCGGCAGAGTTTATACCGGGTGCTCAATTTTTACCACGTGTCTTATAACATCTGCAGAATTATTTGTTCGAACACTGCAGAAATTTTCTCTTTCAGGTCATTCAAGCTTTAAGGTCGTACATAGACGATGCTGTTCACAAACTCTCACACGAAGAACCAGAGCGATGGTGCGTAATGTGATATAAAGAGTTTGCAGGCCAAGGAAAAGGGCCATCACGGCCACACCAGTTGCCACTGAATGCGCTGTTCAGGACGTTTCTTACGTCCAGTGAATAGTGTTGTGAGGTCCCCAACCCGCTGCAAAAGAAGACAGTTCATATATATACGTATATATTCAGGATACCTATGAAAACGCAAAGAAAGAGATAGCAACTATTATCCATCCCTTCAGGAAATACACTGACCAGTAATATATACATTTTAAGCAAGTGTGTTTGCTGGAGGGGTGGATAATTCATTTATTCAAGTGATGGACAATTGTTATATAGGAAATTCTGCGTAAAACGGTATATGGCATATAATGGATATTCCGAAATTGATATTTACACATTGAATAAAACGCTAAAACTTTCAAAACTGAGCGTTGGCATTCCAGGACGGAGTCAACGAAATTTTTCTGATATTAAACATATAGAGAATATAAAACAATTTGTGGCTAAAAGATTCACAGGGAACCTCTGATTCAATGTTTAATGTTTCAAATACAATAGGGTCTTTATTTTACAAATAACGTATATGTAGATTCAATTGAACTGCTTGTAATTGAAAACAAAAGAAGCATTTTTGACCAGAGCAGTGGAACTTAAAAAAAGTACCCATAAAAATAACCCATTAAATGCTATGGTTTTCTTCTACAAGTTGCGTTTAATAATTTTTAACCTGTGCATTGTGGTCCATTCGCGACACGTTTTCCGTTCTGTCCCTATATTGTTATTAATACAATTTCGTTTGCGTCTTTTACTCGCATTGTGTCGTAGTGATAAATGAAGTACAGGCGTATTAATGCACAATTCAGCGAATGCCAGTGACGTCTCACTTCTGGATATAGCAAATTATGCTTTTCACATTCAGTAGGCAAACTGTTTGACATTCGTAATTTTTAAGGTAAATGGATTTATCTGTAAACAATAATAAAACCACGCATCATAAATCGTTAATAAGTGTTTCTTCCCGCCAACTTGATGACTCATCACCAACACCGTACGAAAAATACAGAAAAAGTACATTTCGAAAACTTTCAAGATTCACTCAAAGAATATGTTCGACCGCTAAACGAAGATATAAACTGTTTTAAAATCCATTCGCAACCTGAAAATGGATTTGTACCTAGCACTCACAGAAATTGTACAGCGTATCGGCACAACGGCTGACAGGGAACTGACAGACACTTTGAAACCCGAACTGTCTTTAAGTTTTGGACCCAGGTTGGAAGTCAATACCCAGAAATTGAAAAGCACGCTGTAAAACAACTACTTCCCTTTGCTCAAATTACCGTTTTAAGGTAACGTTTTCAATATACACCCTCCTTACGAAGAAGCAAGGAAATTATCTCGATCTCGAAACAAAATATGCCGCTCCAGTTACCGAACACCAAATCTGACCTCCAAAAGCATATCCCTGAAAAACGAGCACATCCATGTAATTATTCATGCTCAGTTTAACGGAGAAAAGAAATGAAAGGAATGGTGTGTGCACTTTTGCTTTTTGAAATTTAGTAATTTCCTTGAATTTTCTATTTCCAAAGATGTAGACAAAATGCAAATAATCCAAATACATTTTAAAGTCATGTGATGCGATTTTTCCGTGTAATGAAGAAAAAATTTAAATAAACGCCAGTAGGAAATTTAATTTTATCTTACATTTTTTATCTGTTGCCCAAAACATATTTCTTAGTTAAAGCACCATAAACTCTTAGTCCAAATCTGGAGGCGGGAGAAGGAGGGGATCTAAGATATGGACAGATAGGAGTTCTTCAGTAAATTCCTTAGTTTTTTTACGGTTCTATGTACTAAAATTGATTGAGAACCACTAACTTTGAGGTCGTCAACTCCTCGATGCATGCCATTTCCTTCTTACTGTCTGCTCAGCTCATTTTCTCATTCGTCCCACCTGTCTGTGTGTTTAGACCACCTTACGACACATCCCGCTTTGACACTGACGCGAAGCCCTCTTCATCCTGAGGAGGAAATATCTAAACATGTCCTTCTCGGTTTTCCTTAGATGGAATCGCAGGGCGTTTAGTTTTGGAAATATCCATAAAATATTTTTTTGAAAATCAGAAAGAAAAGCAACTTGAATTGATGAATTACATTAATAATTCTATACAATTTTAACAGGCAAATGAATCAGGAAAGCAACAGGAATCACTTCTCCAGATAATGGACATCCCACGAATCTCCCAGTTTAGAAAAATCCTTTTAATTTACTTTCCAAAAATTTTCACTTGCGTCGAAATAATTTCTGGGAAGAATATTTAATACAGTAAAACCTCGAAAATGAGGAATCCCGAAAACCGGTAACTTCAGATATCTAGCACTTTACTGATTTCGTTTTCGTGAAAACATCCGATGTTTCACCAATAACCATGGAAATCTAACATACCGTCTTAACAACACATCGCGAGATAATTCGATCTCAGCGTACGATTGCCGATAGCCACCTACGTATAACATCTGGAGGTTTCTCAAATATGTCATCTAATTGGGCCACGCTGAAGTGAAGCGGACCAACGAGGCGACGAATCGGCGTGTACGTTTTGAAATGCGGGTCGAACGTGTGGTTATGATCTGCGCTACGTGGTGGCAGTATTTTTTTTTTTTTTTGGAGGTTTAACGACCACCGTGAGCAACTCAATGGGCTATAAGCAGTCGCCCGTCCCTAATTTAGGGTCACTGGTTCCAGGGAAGGGAGAGAGCCAGTGCCGTAAGACAAACACAACATCCATGCCTCACCGGGATTCGAACCCGGACCCCTTTCGGACGAAAGATCAGAGGGGTGGCAGTATGTTGATTCGATCTTATGATCATCGGCCTTCATGATGTATCGCGGTAATCGCCTTCGCGATGTATCGTAGTTTAGTCAGTCGTAAAATCATAACATCGATGTAAAATTCACATCGTGTTTTTGCGATGTATCGATACATCGCCCAGTCATAGCTGTTGCTTCGGCTTTTTTCAAGTTTTTGCCTAATCATTCGTTAAAATCAATATTTTTTTCGACAGAGTTTTATAACAAATAGCCCAGAAAGGTAATCGCCAATATTTTCGCCAAACTTTTTTCCATCGCCAAAATGATTTTCTTTGTTTTTGCAAATTGCAAAAAAAGAATGCGTTCGGCAGCGAGACCCCCGCATATTTATAAGGTATTAATGGGCAAATTTTCATTAAAGTGACCTGTTACGTACTTTACGTAACGCCCGTTACGCAGTCTTTGAATAGCTTCAGAAATCCGGCACTCGTCCAGTTCCATCGATGCCGGAGAGGTTTTACTGTATTTGAAATTATTTTTTCATACAAGAATGTGATGTGAAAATTCGCGAATGAATATTTCTTGACAATTCTTTCTGCAACTAAAAATTCTTTTTTGATTTAGAACGTCGGGAACCGGAACCTTACTTTAGGAATAATTCTAAAAGAAATAAACTTAACCCACCGTAATAGTATTTTCCCATGAAAAATCGAAAGGAGTGAGGTCAAAAGTTACGTTCTTTCTGACTTTTATTGGAAATGAGCCCATTCGTTTTGAAAGCGGCAAACACTCTTGAAACAACGCGCCGTTACACAACGCACCGTTACACAAGCAGCACTGTTACACAAGCAGCATAAGAGATTTGATAGAAATACCTTTGTCCCAAATTTTATGTACCTTATTTTTCTAAAAAGATAACGACGATGTTCTTTGAAACAGGTATTTCCATAAATGTACACTGGAGTTTATACTATTATGGTTACTTATATTGCAACAATCAATTGTGATCTAATCCATGGAAAAAATATTGGTTACTTTCGACTCCAATACTCCGAAACTCCAATACCCAGAAGTAATAGCAAAAATTATTAATTACCAACTCATTCTTATGGCATCAAGTCAAAGAGGTAATCCAAACGCTAAGTACGTGGACATGCAAATTTCGTTTTGTGAACATCCTTCCGTAAAACGTGCTTTTTCTTCCGATGTCAAGATGTTCCAATGACCAACACATGACACACTGAATCTATTTGTCTCATTGGTTTGGACCATTCAGGTGTAAGAATAAACGCGTTTCATGGAAGGATGGGCAGTGAACCGGTCTATTTTGGACGTAGTTTCATAATCCTCATATTTCTTTTGAGAGCGTGATGAAACTGAAGCATTGTTTCGCTAAAGTGTTGTCCTAAGAATCGAAGAAACGTTACAGGGAGCAGTTTCTACGGCGCCTAAGACAGCGACTGGTATCATCTCACTTTGTTGTTCTCCATATCACAGCCGTAATGCTGTCCCGTGATAACGCTTCTGCTTTTTATTATAGCATATTTTATTCATTCTGTAATATATCTGTCATACTCATCTTGTAAATTACGCTCATCCCATGTATATACACATCAGTTCTTCGTTTATTTCCAGGCACAGTTATAGCCTATCGTATTTTACTCATATGTGTCATCTTCTGCTTGTATTGTATATATTCTTGCCTTCATCATATGTACATAGCACTCATTCATTGTAAATATGCATCTGTTATGTTTAGTATTATTCCTGGCATGATGTTGACCAGGCTCATATAACCAAACCACATATAAATTGCTCAAAATAAATAATCTGAAAAGCCGGGGGAAAGCTACTTGCAACAGTGTAGTGTTCCCATGGTCAAGTTTGGAGCTGGTTGTGTACTCGTGTAGGGGTGTGTTTCGTCGTATGGTCCCGGCCCATTTGTTATCCTGGACAAACCTGTTAACCGGCACGTCTCCCTCGATATTCTGGACAATTATGCCCTGCCAACTCTGTGGCAATACTATGGAAACGAGCCTTGTTGGCACCAGCAGGATAATGCAAGGCCTGTTAGAGCGTGGTTTGAAGATAATTCCGTACCGTGTGTGGACTGGGTTAGAGGCAGCAATATGTACTGAATGGAAGCACATACCAATCGTGTGTTCCAAAACCTTGTCGAAAGCATGTCTCAAAAGGTCAGTGCATGCATTAAGGCCAATGGTGGACCGATGACATTTTTTTCCCTGAAGAAAATAAATGCTATGGTGTCAATAAATCCTATGTTGTGTTTCTCTTCTAGGTGTCCGGTGGCCTTTGTCAGTACAGTGTAGTTCCAGTTTAAAAGCCATGTTCGAGCTTGAACTGACACCTAAGAAGCACATGGATATTTTCATTGCTTGACAGAGAAAATGCCACACTATGAAAGAATGCTCGAAAACAAACCAAGCTGCAAACATAGATAGCCAAGTAGGTCCTAAAGAAATTATTTAATTGTCACATAGAGACTACGCTCCAGTGGACGACTATACAGGATGCTCAATAAGGAGTGTAGGCCCCATTTTTGGTGATACAGCGCTGAATCCGACGTGGCATGGGGCAATAAGCGTCCAAATAGAGTCCTGAAGTATCGTGGACCATGTAGTGTTGATACGAGTCCACAGTTCATATTCATTTTGCGATTGTGGGAGGGTACCCGACCGACGTCCAGTCGTGTCCCAGAGATGCACGATGGGCGAGAGGTCGGGGGATCGTGCTGGCCACGGAAGTATACCGCTTGGATCAGCTTGATCGCTTTACACGGTGTTCATCCGCACACCATGTAAAGCATTCAGGTTGATCCGACCGGTATGCAGCCGGGTGTTATACTGTTTAAAAACGGCGTTTGGGATGTCCTGCAGATACGGTAGTGCCACGGGACCCAGCACCTCGTCAACATAGCAGCGTGCCATCAATGTGCCCGTTATGCGTACTAGCTATGAGCGGCTGTTGGTTCTGATAGCACCTTGCACCATGATTCCATGTTGCCGGCCCGTGTGGCGCTCCACAATAGCGGAGGAATACACCCGTTGGCCACGTTGCCTCCAGACTCACAAGGCGATCAGCCGTGGTGAGACAGAAACGTGATTTGTCGCTGAAGACCGACCTGTACCATTTGGCACCCCACGCAGCTCTGGAGCGACACCACGCCAAGCGGTGACGGCGATTGTTCGCTGTTAAGGGTATCCTTCACAATGGACAGCTGGACAGCAAACCAGTCGCAGCCAATCGGCGCGACGCTGTCCGCGTCGATATCGGGGAATTCAAGCCTCCCAGTGCACTCCGCAAAATGTCGCCCGTTGTGGCCTGTGGGTCCGCTATAGCATGACGTCGGATGCGACGAACGGTGAGCTCTAAAGTCCGTCTCCCTGCTCCGGTCCCCCTACGACATTGCACAGATCATTCCTGGGACAACTCTCTCCAAATGCGACCGACGGGTGTGCCATCACTTTGCATTTCTTCCGCAATACTACGCAAGGACCATCCGGCCGTACGAAGCCCTTCAACGACACCTCGCATGAACGCATCCGTTTGACGAAATCAGGTACGACGGCTTCTTAAAGGCATTGGCAGACCTTGTTCGTTATCCAGACATGGTTTCAGCAGAATTACTCACTGTTCGCGGCCGTGACGTTGTCCCGACTGATAGCCTCACGGGCTGGTTGTCCGCTTATACCCCGCGCGTCGTTCGCGTGATAGGCTTGCAAATGCAATCATTTGCATAACTTATACGCGTGCACCCACCCTCCAATTTGCATGGCGCTGCGTTCACGTCATCGTGGTGTTGCATTTTCTCTGTCAGGCAGTGTAGATGTTCTGAAGGTAGTACGTACGCATATTAAAAAAATGAAGATCCCAGTTTCGGTCGATTTTCTAAAAAGTACAAATATTCGCATTTTGGCGGCGTCATTGTCTCTTCTGTTTTGCTTCAGAGAGCCTATACAGTTAACACGAGGGCATCTACTGTGACCGGGCGGGGAGAATTGTTAGCTGGAAGCGGAGAGATAATCTATTTTAGTCATTGAAATGAGCTTACCTTGTTTTCGTTGTTGCTTTTTTAAAATTCTCATTCACGAATCATTTGTCTGATGGTCGACAAGGTGTGGGGGTGGAGGTCATCATCGTGATGGAACGCAGGAGATTTCCTTTTGTCTCGCCTTCAGTCACCCTCAGGGGGAAGGGTCCTCGACACATGGCACCCCCATTGGTGCGCAGAGAAATACAGATAAACAAGAGATATTATGTTAGTGAATCGGTTTCACAACCTTAACAGTGTAATCAGGTTAGGTTTGCCCCGAGTATAGTTTCTAAATAGACATCGCACTCTGGTTTTCTCCTGTACACGGAAAAACATACCATTTTTTCGTGTAAATAGAAATATATGGTATATTTTCTTTTTTCTCTTTACTTCCCTACGCGTCATTTTCGTAATATGTGGCTCACTGCAAACTTCCAGTAAAGCTTTCTAAGTTGGTATTGCATTCTGTACTTTTTCTCTTGAAAAGAGCAAAACCATCCCTTCTATTCCTGAAAACAGAGCGATGTGTTATATTTCCAATTTTCTCTTTTCTTCCAACATGCGATAAGATGTTTTTTCTATTACTCAAAGAGCCAAACAGATTTATTCTGTAAATTTTGAAAAAGTAAATTCTATTGCATTATCGTAGACAAAGGATAACTGTCCTTCTGTGAAATAGCTAATCGTGAATTATTTATACTGAGCGTCTTCAAATATTTGCCATGCAATCATAGACCATAAACGAGAAATTATTCAGAATTCAGAGCTACTTCTGTAAAAATTAAAATCGAAAGCGTGTTCTTTTTGCTTGTTTTGTATGAAACAAAACATAGAAACAAAATTTTTACTTACAAGTTACAAAATGAAATGCTAAATGAGTTGCATACATACCCTAATACAATAAGTTCTGGTGTACAGCTCCATATAATGGACGCAGGAAATAAACAACAAAGAAAAGCAAGAATGTCAGCCTCCTAAAATCGAAAAACAATCTTGAAAGTTAAAAGAGCAAAGTATCATCTGTCTCATGCGGTGGCAGAGAGAGCGAGAAATTAAAATAAATAAATGTTAGGTAAGAAAGGAAACTGGAAAGAGACTAGAGGAAATAGGAAAGATTGGTGCATATAATTAACACAATAAAAATGAGGAGTCTTGCTTACCACTTTTTTTGGCAATTGCTTTTCTCACATGCGTAGGTTTCCAGTGTTTTCTTAACATTTATTTCCGATTCCTGGGTTCCCGGATGTGCATTGCTTATCTATTAAACTGCACGGGTGGTACAGGACTAACGCCTATTGTGTACTTGCAAATTGATTCTTGCATTTTCAGAAGTAATTAATGTGAGCCCTAAATAGTGTCCCCTGCCCTTCTACTCTTTCCTTTGGCTGATCCTTGAATTCTCTCACCGTTCCAAATTGCGTATGTAGCTCACCAGATTGCATTTCCTTTCCCTGACCGGCATCAAGAAAGAACAACACATTAGCAGAAACCATATGTATTACTTACCAAGCTGAACCTGCCCTTAACCACCGCGTCATCATCCTCAGGCAAAAAAAAAATGCTGAAAAAGTATTAAACTCTACCAGGAAAAGCATACGATTGCAAAAACCACAAGATCTTCTTGATTAAAGTTATGGTTACAGTTAGTTTGGGCGACTTTTAATTCAGTTACTTTTCAAGTTTTTACATCTCTTGAACCAAGATTTCATGTTTTTTCCCCTGAGGAGACCTGATTTCGATTAAATTTCCCTAAAAACTGGAATTTTACCTGAAAGTGGAGTTTCTAAGGTAGAGGCACTTCTTTTTCAGCACGTCTTTTGTAAACAAAGATCGTGCTTATGTTAACGGTTCGTCCGTCCGTCCGTCTGTACTCACGATATCTCTGCTACTATTAGTCCGATTTGAAATTTTTTTTTGCATTGGGAAACTTGAAGTATGCGAATGATGATCGTTTATTTCGTTTTTTTACGATGTAAAATTTCGCCGCTAGAGGGCGTAAATGCAGATGATGTCAAATTCAAAAATGCGTTTTATTCCACATATTTGCTTCTAAACATCCGAATGAAAAAAATCTTTTATCTTTCGATTCCATTTATGTCGAAGAGTATTTTAGATATAGTTACTTTTTCAAACTACGCATAGATTTTCCTCTAGGGGGCGTAAAAGTAAATCAAATGCTTCCCGACAACTCTTCTTCTAAAACTCCGATTTGAATTTTTTTTTCTTCAGCGGATACGACTCCTGATGGAAAATCTGTTACATATAATTTCAAATTTTTGGTAAAGAATACTTTGGCCAACAAGGGGCGTAAGTGTTCATTTTTGCTTCTGACGTATTTGTCATAAAATCTGAGCTTCTAAAATATCGATTGAAAAAATTCTTTCGTGGACTTATGCCACTCACATCAATAAATCTTTTCGCAATATTTTCTTCTTAAAATATTTCAGTTTCTCCGCCAGGGGGAAAGGACATATATCTTATTTTTGTCAATATCTCCATTTCTAGGAGTCCGATTTCAAAAATTCCTTCTTTGTTGGATAGTGTTTCCAGTGTGACATTTTTTCATATAATTTCAAATTTTCAAGTAAATCCTAGATTTTCCGCTAGGGGCGTAAATGAAAATTGTTTTTTTTCCTATGTCTCTGCTCCTAAATCTCCGATTTGAAAAATTCTTTCTGCACCAGATACAGCTCCTGATGGGAAATCCTTTGCATGTAATTTCTAATTTTTGTAAAAAATGGTTTGGCCACCAGGTGGCGTAAGTCTTAATTTCCGCTTCTGATATATTTGCAGCAAAATATGATCTTCTAAAATCTCGACTGCAAAAAAAGTCGTTTGTTGACCGATACTACTCATGTCGACAAATCTTTTAGGAGCATTTTCTTCTTGAAATAATGCATGGTTTCTACGCCAGGGAGCGTAGAGGTATATCTTATTTTTGTCAATATATCTACTTCTAGGAGTCCGATTTGAAAAATTCCTTCTTTGTTGAAGAGTGTTTCCGATACGAAATGTTTTCACTATAGATTCAAAATTTTCAAGTAAATCATAGACTTTCCGCTTGGGGGCACAAGGGTAAGTTGCATTTTCTGCGTTATTTCTGCTTCTAAAACTCCGATTTGAAAAATTCTTCCTGTATTGCACACAAGACATGATGGAAAATATTTTTCACAAAATTTCTAATGTTTGGTAATGAATGGTTTGGCTACCAGGGGGCATAAGTGTTAATTTCTGTTTCTGATGTATTTGTAGCAAAATCCGAGCTCCTGAAAACTCGACTAATTTTTTTTTTGGACCGATACCGCTAATATGGAAAAACCTTTTGAGAATACTTTCTTCCTAAAATAATGCGTGGTTTTCCCACCAGGGGACGTAAAGTCACATTTTATTTTTGTCGATATCTCTTTTTCTAAGAGTCCGATTTGAAAAATTATTTCGGTGTTGGAGAGCGTTTCCGGTACGAAATGTTTCTGATATAAATTCATGTTTTTCTTAACGCACAAGTCTGCAACCAGAGGGCGTAAGTTAACGATTCCGTTTACAGCAATATCTGAGGGAATAAAAACCCGATTGAAAAACTTCTTTCTTCCGTCAGATACTATTGTTTTTTATACCGCTTCCATTGACTTTGAATAGCTTTGATAAATTTAATTTGCGTCAGAACGGATTCAAAAGACGTGCTTATTACACCCAAAAATTCGGTGTCATCTTTCTTGTTTACATTAGCGCCGCAGTAGTCATACAGGATAGTACGTTGGCGTCTTTGTGATGCAATGTTCCTTTGGGATCACTGGGAATAAAATGTATCCATTAGTCGCTACCGGCTATTTCACTGTACAACGATTCGAAAAAAGGTTGCTTCGGGCTCATATTAGTTCAGATGAAGAAGTGGGAGACATTTCATTTATGAACTGAAATTTTAAACTGGATCTTGCCATAGGTATTTGATTTTTTTTC
Organism: Macrothele yani; assembly: GCA_039090855.1. Taxonomy (NCBI): domain Eukaryota; kingdom Metazoa; phylum Arthropoda; class Arachnida; order Araneae; family Macrothelidae; genus Macrothele; species Macrothele yani. Next base: position 27,060,211 of record CM077018.1, on the reverse strand, counting down.
CAAAGTAAATTGCAAACTATACAATATTTTTTTCTAATTTTGCACCTTTTTATGATGAAAACCACTATTTGGAATGCGACGAAGATTCAAATTTTCATGCTCCATATGTTTGAAAATTCGTGCTACTGTCTGGTATGAAGCTTATGTACTTGAACTGCTAGGGAGAGATGCTGGATCGATTCCAGCTTGGCGAGATGCAAATTTTAAGGGGATGTTTGCGGTGTCAGCATTTAAAAAAAACACAACATTTTTTCCTGAAAAATATATATTCATGCGAAGCGCATATTAATATTTACTTAATTTCAGGAAAATCTAAGACGGTTATCTTTGCACTTCCTAGTTTTTGACCGTCCTATTCTTGAAGACTGCGGAAATTAATTGAAATTTCTGTTTGCAGAGTAGAAATATTATCCATGTGGAAGTGACGTTGTGTGCTTACAGTCGCTATTTTAACTATGGGAATTTGTCGAGTTATGTACTCACTAACCAACTGCTCCCGCCTGAGCCAAAACATAGAGATTGATCATTTTAGCTATGGGCACCAAATTAATAAATAACCGTTTTTGCATGCAAAAGGAAGTATTTATTAAAACCATTATTATTTATTTTTATTACCAGTAATGCTTATATTATTTCCCACTTTTCTCCATAAAAATGCGTCAATGGCGAGATACCCGTCGTCCCTTATCACCGAAACTTTCTATAATTCTCACTGTACGCCGCATAAATGCATGGAGGGTAGCGCCCTTTATACCGTATTCCATAACCGCCAAATCTTTCCTGTGCATTCATGCCGCGGAAGGTATTTTTTATTTTTATTTTTATATTTCGAAGTCACTTGATAAAATTGCTTTGCCAGGGCTGACTTTTACCTCTTACTTTGTATTATTATTACTACCTGTAAATGTAGTGATGTCGTTATGTTTTTTCCAATATTGTTAAATTCCACCGCAGAAACGGATGGAACCCACGGCCTGTGTTTAAGATTAGATGCTATCACACATCTTACACATGTCAGATGCTAAGTCTGGCTGTATTACTAATTATTATTATCACTGAAAATGCCAGAAGCGTGCCAAGGGTATTAAGCTCGCCAAGGGCGTGGGCTTGCCCACATCTGCCGGCCCCTGTACGAGAATATTTTTCAAATTTTATTCACTTTTACATGAATCAAATGCCTTCAGCACCATCATTTTAAATCCCACTTAAATTAAGTTTTCATACAACACAACTGTTTCATATAAAACTGAAAGGAAAGAAAATCGGTAAAATTCAAGTTCAGATGGCGCTGCTAATAATAATCCAAGAAAGTAGTTTCCTCTCTGTCAATTTACACAAAATTCCGCTTTACCGGTAAAAAACGTTTTGTCACGTACGTGATAAAAATATTAGTTTCCCCCGTACGCCGGGAGGTCCAATGGTGATATATGAACTACAATATTACGTCTGCATCTCTCATTAGAAAAACGCAGGTAATAATGAAATATTTAGGAAAAAAATATCTTGACACCGATTAGCAGCATTGAAGATAATAATATATTATTCCAATTTATTGCTGACAACTATTTTTGACTTTCATCAAAATGCGTATCGCATTTCAAGGTTTAACGCTTCAGCGTAAAACTTCGTTTTATGACCATTGTGTCCATAAAATTTAGCTTTTGACTTCGTGTGGCGCATAATTATTTTCAGTAATATTGTAAATTGCAATCTTTGTTCACATAAACAACATTGCTTCCTGAGTCGTTTTTCGTACACACTGACGGAAAAAAATACCAACACCACGAAAAAATAGTTGTAGAAGAATGAAATGGCGGCAATACATTTGTATAGGTAACATATTTAATCGATTAAGGTTTCAAGATCACAGCTTATTGTAAGCGCGAGAAGAGCCATTTTAAATGTGAAATGCTGGTACATTAATAACCGGTGTAACCGCCAGAATGTTGAATGCAAGCACGCAAACGTTCATGCATTGTGTCGTACAGGTGCTGGATGTCAGTTTGTGGAATGGAGTTCCATGCCTGTTGCACTTGGTCGGTCAATACAGGGACGATTAGTGCTGGTTGGGGGGGACGCTGGAGTTGTCGTCCAATGATGTCCCATACGTGCTCGATTGGTGAAAGATCTGGTGATCTAGCAGGCCACGGCAACATGTCGAAACTCTGTAGAGCATGTTGGGTTACAACAGCGCTATGCAGGCGAGCGTTATCCTGTTGGAACCCCCCCCCTGGGATGTTGTTCATGAATGGCAGCACAACAGGTTGAATCACCAGACCGACGTACAACTGTGCCGTCAGGGTGCTTGGGATAACCACGAGAGTGCTCCTGCTGTCATAGGAAATTGCTTCCCAGACCATAACTCCAGGTGTAGGTCCAGTGTCTCGGCCGCAGACAGGTTGGTTGCAGGCGCTCACCTGGCCTCCTTCTAACCAACACACGGCCATCACTGGCACCCAGGCAGAACCGGCTTCCATCAGAAAACACAACAGATCTCCACTCCGTCCTCCAATGAGCTCTAGCTTGACACCACTGACGTCGCAAACGGCAGTGGTTTGGAGTAAATGGAATGCACGCTACAGAGTGTCTGGCTCGGGGCTGTCCTTCAAGTAACCGATTTGTAACAGTTTGTTGTGTCACTGTGGTGGCAACTGCAGCTCGAATTGCTGCCGCAGACGCGGTACGATGCGCCGCAGCCATACGCCGTATACGGCGGTCTTCCCTCTCAGTAGTGCCACGTGGCCGGCCGGAACCCGGTCTTCTTGAGGCAGTACATTCCCTTGACGAACGCTGCCAACATACATGCACAGTGGCTACATTCCTGCCAAGTCGTTCTGCAATATTGCGGAAAGAAGATCTACCTTCTCGTAGCCGTATTACACGACCTCGTTCAAACTCCGTGAGCTGTTGATAATGGCTTCTTCGTCTTCTTAAAGGCATTCTTGACTAACATCAACACCCTACGTCAAATCCCAACGATAACTAACTCTCACGAACGTTACAGCGCGTATTTACAGCAAACCTGCTTTGCATGTTCCGAGGGCGCTACTAGCGCCACATGTATGCGCCGAGCGCGAAATTTGCATAGACGTTATCTTACAGAAGTTCTCTCACCGCCTACCAACTGTCGTTTATCTAACACAACCCCTTCTTGGTGTTGGGTTTTTTCCGTCAGTGTATTTACTATCTGGTGTGTCAGCATCAATACTTTTTAAGGGGATGCTGTAAACACCAAATTTGTTTAGCTTTGTTACCTGGTCTAGATCTTTTTTAATTAACTGGAAAATGTTTGTAGTACGTATTCTGAATTCCAGGTGAAAGTTTCTGCAAATGGCTTTGAGAACATGTGTAATGGTTGAATAATAATCTATGGAACCTATGTATCTACGAGGTTGTTGGTGCTATAAACAATGGATTCAATGCACCAATGCTATATACTTTATGAAACAATTCATCATAGTTATTTTCAAACGTTAATCGGTACCAATGTCATATTCAATATGAAACAGTGGAACACGTGTTAAGGTTATTTACAATGGAACACGTGTTAATGCAATGAACATTGGAACACGTGTTAATGTTATTCACTATGGAACACGAGTAAATTTTATTCACAATGGAACACGTGTTAATGTTATTCAGTATGGAGCACGTGTTAATGTTATTCACAATGGAACAAGTGTTAATGTTATTCACTATGGAACACGTGTTAATGTTATTCACAATGGAACACGTGTTAATGTTATTCAATGATATATATAATGCATTACTTTTATAAACACAATGGGGTAAGTGCAGCTATGCTATATTTATTTTTATGAACAAATTATATGTGCATCAACTACACATTATTTACCGATTAAATTTAATTTAACTTACCAAATGCTATAACTGTGGGAATTTTGTTCTACAGTGATCGTATATGGACAAAAACGTGCCCCTTATATGTACTGGCATATAATAAAGCACGGCGTTGTGATTCACCTTTACCCCGTCACTGGAATAATGGGGGAATAAAGGTGCCGCTCGTGAAAGAAATTAGAAACATAAACACATATCATAGTTTACACATACCTTAATTTATGTCTTGTTATAAGGAAAGCAAACAGGAATCTTATATGGAAGTAATCAAATTGGTTTAATACGTGAGAGTTAGGAAAATTAAGTCACCACATGCGTGGGTGCAGCCGTTAACAATACCTTACTCATAAATTTTATTATTATTACGATTTTTGCTCTATAACGTCTCCGATCATTTCTGCATACATATCATCATCATCATCATCATTGTCAACCATTATCAATCCACTGCTGGACGAAGGTCTCCCCAAGTTTCCTCCACAACGGTCTGTCTTGTGCCAGTCTCCTCCATGTCACTCCCGCATAATTTCGAATTTCATCCACCCATCTTCCATGTGGTCTTCTTCTGGGTCTTTTCCTGTCCCTTGGAATCCAATCTAAAATTTCGGCTGTCCATCGATGGTCTGTTCTTCTGGCAGTATGTCCAGCCCATTGCCATTTCAGGGATTTAACTCTGATCATGATGTCTTCCACTCTTGTCATTTTTCGGATCCACGTGTTCCTATTCTTATCTCTCCTGGTTACACCAAGCATGCACCTCTCCATGCTACTTTGAGATGTCTGCAGCCTTTGTATGTCTCTTTTAGCTAAGGTCCACGTCTCTGCACCATACGTAAGCACTGGAAGGATGCATTGATCAAACACTTTTCTTTTAAGACATAATGGCATATTGCTCTTGAAAATTATGCTGTTTCTTCCAAAAACTCTCCAGGTAAGTTTTGTACGCCGATTAATTTCTTCACCAATGTGACCCTCACTTGATATCTGCTGTCCAAGATAAACGTACGTGTCTGTTATCTCCAGCTTTTCTCCATCAATCGATAAATCTTCATTTCTTGTAAAAGCATTGTACATCAATTTTGTCTTCTGAAAGTTCATTTTTCATCCCACTTCTTTACTCTTGTCAGCAAGTTCCTGGATCATACTCTGCAGCTCTGATGGGGTAGTTGCAAAAATGACTATGTCATCAGCAAAACGAAAGTGGGTTAGATAATCTCAATTAATCTTTATCCCTTTGTTTTCCCAGTTCAGTGATTGAAAGACATTTTCCAATGTGGCATTAAAGAGCTTCGGAGATATGGTGTCACCTTGTCTCACTCCTTTTCCAATTTTTATGTGTGTTGTATTTTCAAACAGCCGAATCTTTGCACTTGCATTTTCATAGATGTTATTAATAATATTAATGTATGCATCTTCAATACCGCAGGATTTCAGAGCCATTGCAACTGCTGATGGTTTCACCGAATCAAAGGCTTTTTCATAATCGATAAAAGCCATGCACAATGGAAGTTCATATTCCCTCGCTCTTTCAATTAGTTCTCTCAGTACGTGGATATGATCTATTGTGCTGTAGCCACTCCTGAATCCAGCTTGTTCTCTTGGTTGAGCCATGTCCAGTGTTACCTTCAAGCGGTGTGAAAGAACTTTAGTTAAGATTTTATAAACCACTGATAGGAGGCTGATAGGTCCGTAGTTCCTGAGATCCTCAATGTCACCTTTTTTATGTAGCAAGATCATTGTAGCATTGTTCCAATCCTCAGGAATTTTCCCTTCATTAAGGCATCGAGTGAAAATTTGGGCGAGTACTGTTTCGATTTCTCCACTTGCTTCTTGTATGATGTCTACAGTAATTCCATCTTCTCCTGGAGCTTTCCCCGCTTCATGTTCTTGATTGCATGTGCAACTTCTGCTGGAAGGACTGGAAGAACTCTGGTACTGGTACCTTTCATTATGTCTGGAGTACATGTATCATCCCTTTCATATAATTTGGAGTAGAAATCTTTCACTCTTGTCAAAATTTCGCCTCTATTTCTTGTTACAGAACCATCTTCTTTTCTCAGTGCCATAATCTGTTTTTTCCCCTTACTAAGATGTCCCTTTGCTATCTTTAGGCTTTGGTTGTTTTCAATTGCTTTCCTTACTAGTTCACAGTTAAATTTCCTTACGTCTTCAGTGATACTTTTTCGTACTGTGTTGCATAGCTCTATATATTCCACTTTGGAAGTCACATCTTCTTTAGTTGTCCTCATCACTCTTCTTTTTTGCATCAACATTTTGGTTTTTCCTGATAATTTGTTCACATGCAATTTGTTCTTAGACCCAGCTAATTTTGTTGCTATTTCCATAAGAGCTTTGGTTACTTTTCTGTTAACTTCAGAAATATCCACTTCTTCCGATGTTAGGTATTCTAAAACAGATAATCTGTTCTTCAGTTCCAATTTGAAGGTATTATGGTGTTTTTTAAGGTTGGTTATGTCACTACATTTTGTTTGTCTTATGACCTTGCTACGTTCGAGTTTAGTGTTGAGGTGCATCTTACATCTCACCAATCTATGGTCACTGCCTGTGTTGAACTTGTTTAGCACACTGCAGTCTTCTATGACGAATTTTTTGTTACACATAATAAAATCAATTTCACTTGTCGTCCCATTTGGATGTCTCCATGTCCATTTCCTGTGTGGCTTTTTCTTGAAAAAGGAGTTCAAGATGAAAAACCCTTCTGCCTCTGCAAACTCTACGAGAGTATTTCCACGCTGGTTTCTGTTGCCGTGACCGAATTTACCTACTGAAGTTTCATTCTGTTGCCGTTGCCCTATTTTTGCATTGATATCTCCCATAATTATCTTCAAGTGCTGCTTACCTTCATTATTTAGATCACGAATTTCCTCATAAAATTCTTCAATTTCTTCTTCAGCATGACTTGTGGTGGGTGCATAAGTTTGAATAATCTGAGCCTGGTATCTTCTCAAGAGTTGGATAACAAGTCGTGCAGCTCTGTCAGAGGAACTTTCAACTTCTACAACTTTATCCTTCAGTTTCTTGTTTATTATAAATCCAACACCACTAGTTCTTCCAGTATGTGTCCCACGATAGTATAAGAGATGTCCACTTTTCAGTTCAATGAGATCTTCTCCTTTTCTCCTTACCTCACTTAGCCCGACGATGTCCCACTTGATCCTTTGTAGTTCCTCTTCCAATTCAAGAAGCCTTGAATCAGAAGATAGGGAGCGTCCGTTATACGTAGCCAAGGTCAGCATCAGATGGCAGCCTAGTCCGGTCCTCCGGGGATTCTTAGCACCCTCTGCCTTCATGTCGCACTGGCAGCTGCCTTGGCCAGGTACATTCCAGCTGCCGGAGACTGAGGGCCAAGATTTAAGTTGTGGAGTCATTTTGGAGGGTTTGGCCATAACTCACCACGCTCTTATATATATATATATATATATATATAAGCATTGCACTTATATATATATATATATATATATATATATATATAAGTGCAATGCTTAGTGATTTATTTTATTTCTAGTTCCTCTTCTCCTATGCTTTACTTAAATGTTTTACCTAGCTGACTGGGTTTTCAATGTTTGATCATGACCATCGCACTCACCACGTGCTCTACGTAGGGTTATGAATAAATTTAAACAGGTACATGCAATAACAGGGAAAAAGAAAAAAATAGCTTATCTCTAATTTTCATGTGGCTCTCAGGTTTTCAACACTGGGCGTATCCACCTAATTGATCTGACTGGCGCTATCCGAACTCGGCTCTCCGTTTTTCAACGCTGGGCGTACTTCATCTCTCCGGTCATACTCAGCACTCACTACCCTCGTCTGTCCCTCGCCGCTACTAGCACTCAACTCCCCTTGGCCACTGAAGACCTCTGACTTTCTGGGCTTCACCTTGTCCACGGATGCCAAGGTCACCTGAACAGTCTGGGGTTCATCTAATCCGTGAGGTGAAGGTCACTTCGCTCCCTTTTTGGGAACTGACCCTTCGACTCTTCCGACCCCCTATATCCCCTGGGGCCTAAGTATCGTAACAAGGCTTGAGATTGCCTCCCGCTATCCCCTGAGGCTATCTATACGCACGCATGTTGGACTGGAACACGAGTAAATTTTATTTCCAACATTCCTACCTTACTAGATGTAATCTTTATGGGGGCCAAAAGGAATGCTGGGGAAAAGACTTCACGCACGGATTGACTACTCCATCTTTACCTAGTAATCCTCTATCTTTTTCCTCATGTGCACTTATAATTACATATAGCAATGAAATTATATAAAATCTTCATAATCACACATATACACAATACACTTTTCAAACACAAAAATTAATTAACTGTTACGGCCCTGCACCCACGATACATATCTTAAAAAATATCAATTCAGTGATACTGCTGGCATTTGAAGCTTACATGCACGTGTCGTTTAGTACACTTTGAGCTGTTGCTGACCACGTATCAGTAACTCATTTAACTGCCAAACGCTTTTCAGTTTGTTTGTTTTTATATTCAATTTTTTGTATTGTTATTGTCCACGTCCATCGATTCTGGGGTTTTATTGTCTGACTTTTTTTTTTTTTTTGTCTAAAGTAAGACAAGGTGAAATTGTTCGACTTACGTTCAGTTCTGCGATTCACACACAGTTCACACACAAAAGTTAGACATGAAACAAATATCACTGGCAGTTCGCAATATTTGGAGAACATTGTCACCTGATTTATGCTTTTTATATGCTGGTAATGAAATTAGCTGTAGAACACTTAGCTCTGTACGTACATATTTATCTAGGTATTATTCGTCCACAGTCACCTATAATATGGGTTAGTCACCAAGGTCTCGACATCAAACAAATATCTCTGGCAGTTTGCAATATTTGGAGAACATTGTCACCTGATTTGTGCTTTTTATATGCTGGTAACGAAATTAGCTGTAGAGCACTTAGCTCTGTACGTATATGTTTATCTAGGTATTATTCGTCCTCAGTCACCTGTAATATGGGTTATTCACCAAGGTATCTTTGACCCTGGAACACAGTAACAGCAAAATCATTTCACCTGTGTTTTATTCATCTCGGCATGCGTCCTCATGGACACTGTCCTTTGTACCGTTTTCACCACACCGCTCATCGGCCATACCGTTTTCACTACCTGTTGACCACGCCGCACAACAAAGTCTTTGCTGTCAATGTAGCATGTTAATTCCCGTAGGAAGCTTAGTTCCTTTGTTCACCAACATGTGGTTCTTTTGTTCACCAACACGTGGTTCTTTTTGTTCACCAACACATGGTTCTTTTTGTTCACCAACACGTGGTTCTTTTTGTCCACCACCACATGGAACACACTGACTTCACTCACACTATGAATTTTTTTTCATAACCTTCTCTCTTCCCCTGAATACGCACTGTACCGCTCTGTCACTACCCAGACTAGACGAGGCAGTGTGATCCGTCAATCCAAACAAAGTCAATTACCTAGTGGTTTTATTTTTAATTACCCTTATCTACATTAATTATTATCGTTATTTTTTTTTTCAGAGTAGATGTATATCTAATATCTTAGATCTACACTATTCTCTCCTTCCCAAGCAAAGATAGACCCACACAGCCCAATTTAAACAATACCGTCATGCTGCACCTAAAAATTATTAACATTAATATTTTAAATTACACTTGCCAATATCACTACTAAATTTTTATTTGACGAATTTTTCGAGCATACACCTCCACAAGAGATAACCATGTGTTCCTGGCTGGGGGGTATATTCTGATGTAACATAATGCTAGTTAACCACTTAAGAAATTTCCTTCTCTCTCTCTCTCTCTTTTTTTTTTTTAGGAACGCGATTTTTATAGTATCAGTTCATATTATTGATCTGATGCCTAGGATTTAGAATTTTTTCTCTTGGGCGTAATTCATACCTATGTGTGGGGTTTTCCTGGTGCCTGTCATCAGTTTCCTTATTGTGTATGTTGGAGAATTCTTCATTTATTCCTGGCTTAACCCCCAACTGCTCCCAGTCGTACACTATGGTTTCGTCACTTTCTTCACCGGCGGACTGGTGTTCTCTAATCCGCTTAGGGCTGGTGTGCACTCCTGGAGTACTCGTGACTGGGGTGCTGTTTTTTGGGTGTTCCTCCCTATGTGCATCAATATTTTGCGAGGACCAAAAATTAACCGGATAAAATTCATTGTCCGAATCGTCCGTGCTGTTGCTGAATGACTGAGTAGGGAATTCTTCGTCCGAACTTAGATTCTCTTCGGTTTCCTTGTGGAATTCTAACGATGGTTTCCTTGGCGGGAAGGTCGTAATTCGGTCTATGTGTAAAGTTAGACATGAAACAAATATCACTGGCAGTTCGCAATATTTGGAGAACATTGTCACCTGATTTATGCTTTTTATATGCTGGTAATGAAATTAGCTGTAGAACACTTAGCTCTGTACGTACATATTTATCTAGGTATTATTCGTCCACAGTCACCTATAATATGGGTTAGTCACCAAGGTCTCGACATCAAACAAATATCTCTGGCAGTTTGCAATATTTGGAGAACATTGTCACCTGATTTGTGCTTTTTATATGCTGGTAACGAAATTAGCTGTAGAGCACTTAGCTCTGTACGTATATGTTTATCTAGGTATTATTCGTCCTCAGTCACCTGTAATATGGGTTATTCACCAAGGTATCTTTGACCCTGGAACACAGTAACAGCAAAATCATTTCACCTGTGTTTTATTCATCTCGCCATGCGTCCTCATGGACACTGTCCTTTGTACCGTTTTCACCACACCGCTCATCGGCCATACCGTTTTCACTACCTGTTGACCACGCCGCACAACAAAGTCTTTGCTGTCAATGTAGCATGTTAATTCCCGTAGGAAGCTTAGTTCCTTTGTTCACCAACATGTGGTTCTTTTGTTCACCAACACGTGGTTCTTTTTGTTCACCAACACATGGTTCTTTTTGTTCACCAACACGTGGTTCTTTTTGTCCACCACCACATGGAACACACTGACTTCACTCACACTATGAATTTTTTTTCATAACCTTCTCTCTTCCCCTGATTACGCACTGTACCGCTCTGTCACTACCCAGACTAGACGAGGCAGTGTGATCCGTCAATCCAAACAAAGTCAATTACCTAGTGGTTTTATTTTTAATTACCCTTATCTACATTAATTATTATCGTTATTTTTTTTTCAGAGTAGATGTATATCTAATATCTTAGATCTACACTATTCTCTCCTTCCCAAGCAAAGATAGACCCACACAGCCCAATTTAAACAATACCGTCATGCTGCACCTAAAAATTATTAACATTAATATTTTAAATTACACTTGCCAATATCACTACTAAATTTTTATTTGACGAATTTTTCGAGCATACACCTCCACAAGAGATAACCATGTGTTCCTGGCTGGGGGGTATATTCTGATGTAACATAATGCTAGTTAACCACTTAAGAAATTTCCTTCTCTCTCTCTCTCTCTTTTTTTTTTTTTTAGGAACGCGATTTTTATAGTATCAGTTCATATTATTGATCTGATGCCTAGGATTTAGAATTTTTTCTCTTGGGCGTAATTCATACCTATGTGTGGGGTTTTCCTGGTGCCTGTCATCAGTTTCCTTATTGTGTATGTTGGAGAATTCTTCATTTATTCCTGGCTTAACCCCCAACTGCTCCCAGTCGTACACTATGGTTTCGTCACTTTCTTCACCGGCGGACTGGTGTTCTCTAATCCGCTTAGGGCTGGTGTGCACTCCTGGAGTACTCGTGACTGGGGTGCTGTTTTTTGGGTGTTCCTCCCTATGTGCATCAATATTTTGCGAGGACCAAAAATTAACCGGATAAAATTCATTGTCCGAATCGTCCGTGCTGTTGCTGAATGACTGAGTAGGGAATTCTTCGTCCGAACTTAGATTCTCTTCGGTTTCCTTGTGGAATTCTAACGATGGTTTCCTTGGCGGGAAGGTCGTAATTCGGTCTATGTGTAAAGTTAGACATGAAACAAATATCACTGGCAGTTCGCAATATTTGGAGAACATTGTCACCTGATTTATGCTTTTTATATGCTGGTAATGAAATTAGCTGTAGAACACTTAGCTCTGTACGTACATATTTATCTAGGTATTATTCGTCCACAGTCACCTATAATATGGGTTAGTCACCAAGGTCTCGACATCAAACAAATATCTCTGGCAGTTTGCAATATTTGGAGAACATTGTCACCTGATTTGTGCTTTTTATATGCTGGTAACGAAATTAGCTGTAGAGCACTTAGCTCTGTACGTATATGTTTATCTAGGTATTATTCGTCCTCAGTCACCTGTAATATGGGTTATTCACCAAGGTATCTTTGACCCTGGAACACAGTAACAGCAAAATCATTTCACCTGTGTTTTATTCATCTCGGCATGCGTCCTCATGGACACTGTCCTTTGTACCGTTTTCACCACACCGCTCATCGGCCATACCGTTTTCACTACCTGTTGACCACGCCGCACAACAAAGTCTTTGCTGTCAATGTTAATTCCCGTAGGAAGCTTAGTTCCTTTGTTCACCAACATGTGGTTCTTTTGTTCACCAACACGTGGTTCTTTTTGTTCACCAACACATGGTTCTTTTTGTTCACCAACACGTGGTTCTTTTTGTCCACCACCACATGGAACACACTGACTTCACTCACACTATGAATTTTTTTTTTCATAACCTTCTCTCTTCCCCTGATTACGCACTGTACCGCTCTGTCACTACCCAGACTAGACGTGGCAGTGTGATCCGTCAATCCAAACAAAGTCAATTACCTAGTGGTTTTATTTTTATTTACCCTTATCTACATTAATTATTATCGTTATTTTTTTTTCAGAATAGATGTATATCTAATATCTTAGATCTACACTATTCTCTCCTTCCCAAGCAAAGATAGACCCACACAGCCCAATTTAAACAATACCGTCATGCTGCACCTAAAAATTATTAACATTAATATTTTAAATTACACTTGCCAATATCACTACTAAATTTTTATTTGACGAATTTTTCGAGCATACACCTCCACAAGAGATAACCATGTGTTCCTGGCTGGGGGGTATATTCTGATGTAACATAATGCTAGTTAACCACTTAAGAAATTTCCTTCTCTCTCTCTCTCTCTTTTTTTTTTTTTTAGGAACGCGATTTTTATAGTATCAGTTCATATTATTGATCTGATGCCTAGGATTTAGAATTTTTTCTCTTGGGCGTAATTCATACCTATGTGTGGGGTTTTCCTGGTGCCTGTCATCAGTTTCCTTATTGTGTATGTTGGAGAATTCTTCGTTTATTCCTGGCTTAACCCTCAACTGCTGCCAGTCGTACACTATGGTTTCGTCACTTTCTTCACCGGCGGACTGGTGTTCTCTAATCCGCTTAGGGCTGGTGTGCACTCCTGGAGTACTCGTGACTGGGGTGCTGTTTTTGGGTGTTCCTCCCTATGTGCATCAATATTTTGCGAGGACCAAAAATTAACCGGATAAAATTCATTGTCCGAATCGTCCGTGCTGTTGCTGAATGACTGAGTAGGGAATTCTTCGTCCGAACTTAGATTCTCTTCGGTTTCCTTGTGGAATTCTAACGATGGTTTCCTTGGCGGGAAGGTCGTAATTCGGTCTATGTGTAAAGTTAGACATGAAACAAATATCACTGGCAGTTCGCAATATTTGGAGAACATTGTCACCTGATTTATGCTTTTTATATGCTGGTAATGAAATTAGCTGTAGAACACTTAGCTCTGTACGTACATATTTATCTAGGTATTATTCGTCCACAGTCACCTATAATATGGGTTAGTCACCAAGGTCTCGACATCAAACAAATATCTCTGGCAGTTTGCAATATTTGGAGAACATTGTCACCTGATTTGTGCTTTTTATATGCTGGTAACGAAATTAGCTGTAGAGCACTTAGCTCTGTACGTATATGTTTATCTAGGTATTATTCGTCCTCAGTCACATGTAATATGGGTTATTCACCAAGGTATCTTTGACCCTGGAACACAGTAACAGCAAAATCATTTCACCTGTGTTTTATTCATCTCGGCATGCGTCCTCATGGACACTGTCCTTTGTACCGTTTTCACCACACCGCTCATCGGCCATACCGTTTTCACTACCTGTTGACCACGCCGCACAACAAAGTCTTTGCTGTCAATGTAGCATGTTAATTCCCGTAGGAAGCTTAGTTCCTTTGTTCACCAACATGTGGTTCTTTTGTTCACCAACACGTGGTTCTTTTTGTTCACCAACACATGGTTCTTTTTGTTCACCAACACGTGGTTCTTTTTGTCCACCACCACATGGAACACACTGACTTCACTCACACTATGAATTTTTTTTCATAACCTTCTCTCTTCCCCTGATTACGCACTGTACCGCTCTGTCACTACCCAGACTAGACGAGGCAGTGTGATCCGTCAATCCAAACAAAGTCAATTACCTAGTGGTTTTATTTTTAATTACCCTTATCTACATTAATTATTATCGTTATTTTTTTCAGAGTAGATGTATATCTAATATCTTAGATCTACACTATTCTCTCCTTCCCAAGCAAAGATAGACCCACACAGCCCAATTTAAACAATACCGTCATGCTGCACCTAAAAATTATTAACATTAATATTTTAAATTACACTTGCCAATATCACTACTAAATTTTTATTTGACGAATTTTTCGAGCATACACCTCCACAAGAGATAACCATGTGTTCCTGGCTGGGGGGTATATTCTGATGTAACATAATGCTAGTTAACCACTTAAGAAATTTCCTTCTCTCTCTCTCTCTCTTTTTTTTTTTTTTTTAGGAACGCGATTTTTATAGTATCAGTTCATATTATTGATCTGATGCCTAGGATTTAGAATTTTTTCTCTTGGGCGTAATTCATACCTATGTGTGGGGTTTTCCTGGTGCCTGTCATCAGTTTCCTTATTGTGTATGTTGGAGAATTCTTCATTTATTCCTGGCTTAACCCCCAACTGCTCCCAGTCGTACACTATGGTTTCGTCACTTTCTTCACCGGCGGACTGGTGTTCTCTAATCCGCTTAGGGCTGGTGTGCACTCCTGGAGTACTCGTGACTGGGGTGCTGTTTTTTGGGTGTTCCTCCCTATGTGCATCAATATTTTGCGAGGACCAAAAATTAACCGGATAAAATTCATTGTCCGAATCGTCCGTGCTGTTGCTGAATGACTGAGTAGGGAATTCTTCGTCCGAACTTAGATTCTCTTCGGTTTCCTTGTGGAATTCTAACGATGGTTTCCTTGGCGGGAAGGTCGTAATTCGGTCTATGTGTAAAGTTAGACATGAAACAAATATCACTGGCAGTTCGCAATATTTGGAGAACATTGTCACCTGATTTATGCTTTTTATATGCTGGTAATGAAATTAGCTGTAGAACACTTAGCTCTGTACGTACATATTTATCTAGGTATTATTCGTCCACAGTCACCTATAATATGGGTTAGTCACCAAGGTCTCGACATCAAACAAATATCTCTGGCAGTTTGCAATATTTGGAGAACATTGTCACCTGATTTGTGCTTTTTATATGCTGGTAACGAAATTAGCTGTAGAGCACTTAGCTCTGTACGTATATGTTTATCTAGGTATTATTCGTCCTCAGTCACCTGTAATATGGGTTATTCACCAAGGTATCTTTGACCCTGGAACACAGTAACAGCAAAATCATTTCACCTGTGTTTTATTCATCTCGGCATGCGTCCTCATGGACACTGTCCTTTGTACCGTTTTCACCACACCGCTCATCGGCCATACCGTTTTCACTACCTGTTGACCACGCCGCACAACAAAGTCTTTGCTGTCAATGTAGCATGTTAATTCCCGTAGGAAGCTTAGTTCCTTTGTTCACCAACATGTGGTTCTTTTGTTCACCAACACGTGGTTCTTTTTGTTCACCAACACATGGTTCTTTTTGTTCACCAACACGTGGTTCTTTTTGTCCACCACCACATGGAACACACTGACTTCACTCACACTATGAATTTTTTTTTCATAACCTTCTCTCTTCCCCTGATTACGCACTGTACCGCTCTGTCACTACCCAGACTAGACGTGGCAGTGTGATCCGTCAATCCAAACAAAGTCAATTACCTAGTGGTTTTATTTTTATTTACCCTTATCTACATTAATTATTATCGTTATTTTTTTTTTCAGAATAGATGTATATCTAATATCTTAGATCTACACTATTCTCTCCTTCCCAAGCAAAGATAGACCCACACAGCCCAATTTAAACAATACCGTCATGCTGCACCTAAAAATTATTAACATTAATATTTTAAATTACACTTGCCAATATCACTACTAAATTTTTATTTGACGAATTTTTCGAGCATACACCTCCACAAGAGATAACCATGTGTTCCTGGCTGGGGGGTATATTCTGATGTAACATAATGCTAGTTAACCACTTAAGAAATTTCCTTCTCTCTCTCTCTCTCTTTTTTTTTTTTTTAGGAACGCGATTTTTATAGTATCAGTTCATATTATTGATCTGATGCCTAGGATTTAGAATTTTTTCTCTTGGGCGTAATTCATACCTATGTGTGGGGTTTTCCTGGTGCCTGTCATCAGTTTCCTTATTGTGTATGTTGGAGAATTCTTCGTTTATTCCTGGCTTAACCCTCAACTGCTGCCAGTCGTACACTATGGTTTCGTCACTTTCTTCACCGGCGGACTGGTGTTCTCTAATCCGCTTAGGGCTGGTGTGCACTCCTGGAGTACTCGTGACTGGGGTGCTGTTTTTTGGGTGTTCCTCCCTATGTGCATCAATATTTTGCGAGGACCAAAAATTAACCGGATAAAATTCATTGTCCGAATCGTCCGTGCTGTTGCTGAATGACTGAGTAGGGAATTCTTCGTCCGAACTTAGATTCTCTTCGGTTTCCTTGTGGAATTCTAACGATGGTTTCCTTGGCGGGAAGGTCGTAATTCGGTCTATGTGTAAAGTTAGACATGAAACAAATATCACTGGCAGTTCGCAATATTTGGAGAACATTGTCACCTGATTTATGCTTTTTATATGCTGGTAATGAAATTAGCTGTAGAACACTTAGCTCTGTACGTACATATTTATCTAGGTATTATTCGTCCACAGTCACCTATAATATGGGTTAGTCACCAAGGTCTCGACATCAAACAAATATCTCTGGCAGTTTGCAATATTTGGAGAACATTGTCACCTGATTTGTGCTTTTTATATGCTGGTAACGAAATTAGCTGTAGAGCACTTAGCTCTGTACGTATATGTTTATCTAGGTATTATTCGTCCTCAGTCACATGTAATATGGGTTATTCACCAAGGTATCTTTGACCCAGGAACACAGTAACAGCAAAATCATTTCACCTGTGTTTTATTCATCTCGGCATGCGTCCTCATGGACACTGTCCTTTGTACCGTTTTCACCACACCGCTCATCGGCCATACCGTTTTCACTACCTGTTGACCACGCCGCACAACAAAGTCTTTGCTGTCAATGTAGCATGTTAATTCCCGTAGGAAGCTTAGTTCCTTTGTTCACCAACATGTGGTTCTTTTGTTCACCAACACGTGGTTCTTTTTGTTCACCAACACATGGTTCTTTTTGTTCACCAACACGTGGTTCTTTTTGTCCACCACCACATGGAACACACTGACTTCACTCACACTATGAATTTTTTTTTTCATAACCTTCTCTCTTCCCCTGATTACGCACTGTACCGCTCTGTCACTACCCAGACTAGACGTGGCAGTGTGATCCGTCAATCCAAACAAAGTCAATTACCTAGTGGTTTTATTTTTATTTACCCTTATCTACATTAATTATTATCGTTATTTTTTTTTCAGAATAGATGTATATCTAATATCTTAGATCTACACTATTCTCTCCTTCCCAAGCAAAGATAGACCCACACAGCCCAATTTAAACAATACCGTCATGCTGCACCTAAAAATTATTAACATTAATATTTTAAATTACACTTGCCAATATCACTACTAAATTTTTATTTGACGAATTTTTCGAGCATACACCTCCACAAGAGATAACCATGTGTTCCTGGCTGGGGGGTATATTCTGATGTAACATAATGCTAGTTAACCACTTAAGAAATTTCCTTCTCTCTCTCTCTCTCTCTTTTTTTTTTTTAGGAACGCGATTTTTATAGTATCAGTTCATATTATTGATCTGATGCCTAGGATTTAGAATTTTTTCTCTTGGGCGTAATTCATACCTATGTGTGGGGTTTTCCTGGTGCCTGTCATCAGTTTCCTTATTGTGTATGTTGGAGAATTCTTCGTTTATTCCTGGCTTAACCCCCAACTGCTGCCAGTCGTACACTATGGTTTCGTCACTTTCTTCACCGGCGGACTGGTGTTCTCTAATCCGCTTAGGGCTGGTGTGCACTCCTGGAGTACTCGTGACTGGGGTGCTGTTTTTTGGGTGTTCCTCCCTATGTGCATCAATATTTTGCGAGGACCAAAAATTAACCGGATAAAATTCATTGTCCGAATCGTCCGTGCTGTTGCTGAATGACTGAGTAGGGAATTCTTCGTCCGAACTTAGATTCTCTTCGGTTTCCTTGTGGAATTCTAACGATGGTTTCCTTGGCGGGAAGGTCGTAATTCGGTCTATGTGTACCGTTTTCTCCACGGTTTTCCCCGTACTTGACCGAATTTTTACATTAACTGGAGTAGGGAATGATAATATCTCACACGGCCCTGAATTGAATTTTGTCAATTTTCTGGATCGTCCGATTCGGTTTTCGGGCGTGTACAGATATACTAGTTGCCCTTGTTGCAGATTCTTATTCTTGCAATGCTTTAATCTATACGCTTCTTGCTTTTCTGCTGCCGTATACAAATTCTGTTCTAATAAGTTATATGCTTGTCTTAACCTGGCTACTAGGTTTTCAGAATAGTTGTCATAGGAGAAATACTGTTGTCTTGGGGGTTGGTTAACTAAATAGATTGGGATGGAGATATCCCTGCCATATAGCAGATATGAAGGAGCAAATTTCGTCGCGCTATGAATGAATATCCTGTATGCAAGTAAAAATGCCTGGACATCCCAATCTCGTTGATTCTGGGCACCGAAATGTGATAAATAATTCTCAATGCTGAAATTTAATTTCTCGTTGATTCCGTTGTGCCGCCCCGGTGGCGCAGTGGTCTAAGGCGCTGGCCTCTGATCATTCGTCCGTCAGGGGTCTGGGTTCGAATCCTGGTCAGTCATGGATGTTATGTTTGTCTTACGGCACTGGCTCTCTCCCTTCCCTGGAACCAGTGACCCTGAATTAGGGACGGGCGACTGCTTATAGCCCATTGAGTTGCTCACGGTGGGTTAGTCGTGTTTATCTGTGCTCCTCAAGTTTTCGTTGGTGTGTTATTTTTCTTCGTTGTCAGTGTTCTATTTCGTGTGTGTGTTGTGTGTGAAGGTTCCGTGTTTCTTTTTATATGCCTGCCGAGCTGGTAAGTGCTTATTTTGATTAGTTTACCTTATTTTTCTGCCTTGGCCAAGCTGGCTAAGGGCTAAGCTTTTCCTCGCCATTGCAAATGGCGGCTTCCGGGGAGAATGACGTCCTAACATTTGCTACCGGAAATGATGATCTCCCGATAACAGTTTCTCTAAATACTACTACCAATGACGAGTCAATCTCGATAAGCCACTCCTCCTTGTAGCCTTCTGTTGCTGCCTTACCATCGGATATCGCCTCTTCTTCCAAGTCTCCCAGCGGCGATACGATGTCTTCTCTGAAAGCTAATGATGACGCCATGGATGTTTCGCACTCCATGCCGGAATCATCTCCAAAGCAACGTACAACTACCCTCTCATATGCTGACGTAACCGCATCTAAGTCGGGACCTTCCCAGTCTTCTTTTTCTCCTGGACAATATGAGATGACGCATAATGCTGAAGTCATTGAGGTTGTCCTTAAAGAAGATACCCCTTCTGGGCTGAAATTCCTTCAAACTATGGAGAATGGTGTTGTGTTTCCGAGCCTGAGAAATACAAAACTTACTGCATATACTGCTGCTCTTCGAGAGATTGTTCCTGCATCAGCCATAACTCATGTGGGCAGGAAGCCTTACAATAGCCGCCCCGGTGGCGCAGTGGTCTAAGCGATGGCCTCTGATCATTCGTCCGAACGGGGTCCGGGTTCGAATCCCGGTGAGGCATGGATGTTGTGTTTGTCTTTCGGCACTGGCTCTCTCCCTTCCCTGGAACCAGTGACCCTAAATTAGGGACGGGCGACTGCTTATAGCCCATTGAGTTGCTCACGGTGGTCGTTAAACCTCAAAATTAAAAAAAAAAAAAAAAAAAAAAAAAAAAAAAAAAGAAGCCTTACAAAGTAGTTGTTTACTTCTCTACTCCTGCCCATTCTCTACATGTACTGACCAAGGGCATCTCAATTGGTGATCGTCACATCCATGCCGAACCTGTTTCACAGAGTTCCGTTGTTGTAAGCTTCTCACCAGTTCCACCTGAGGTTTCAGATGATCTCTTGATTGCCGCTCTTCTTCCTTATGGCCGGATCATTGGCGGTGTAACTACCTACTCTTCGTTTCCAGAGGTGCCAGAAGATAGATACCTACTCGGGTTTCGCCGCAATGTTCGTGTGGTCTTCCCTTCAGAGGAGCACATGCTGCGTATTCCACCCACTTTACGTGTACGCTGTTGCACGCACATTAGAGAGATATTCATCACAGTAGGCTCCGTCTGTCCGAATTGTAAAGGCACGGGACATCCCCGCGCTCTATGCCCTCATAATGCGAACACTCTTTCCAAGTCAACAGCACGACCTTCTTCCTCTTTGTCACGCCAATCGGCATAGTCTTCTGGTGCTAAAGACCAGCAACAGCAGACTTCCTCAAAAAGTAGTGATACAGTAGTTGGTCAACCGACGTCTAGAAAAAGTAGTGAGACAGCCGTTGGTCAGCCGACGTCTACCAGTAGTAGTGAGACAGCCGTTGGTCAACCGGCGTCTACCAGAAGTAGTGAGACAGCCGTTGGTCAACATACGTCTACCAGAAGTAGTGAGGCAGCCGTTGGTCAACCGACGTCTACCAGAAGTAGTGAGACAGCCGTTGGTCAACCGACGACGTCTATGAGTAAACCCTCGACCTCGGGTGATGCATTGGCGCCCACTTTATCTCTTCAGTCAAAAGAGGCATCAATTGTTAATCCAAAGTCTCCTATAGAGATGGTTGATGACGATTCTCGTCATACTGCTACACCGACCGTTGTGGTTGTTTCTTCAGTTCCTTTTAAATTGCCGGAAGTTCCAATTCCGGTTACAGCACAAAGTCGTGGACGGGCGAAGCGACGTAGAACGTCGCGCGCTCAGAATAAGAAGTTTAGAATTACAACTACCCTTAAGGCAGGACGTGATTGTTCTAGTAGTCAGATGCTCACGTCTGAAGGCTCAATGGAATCTGATACAGATGATGGAACAATTATTCCGATCTCCTGTGAAAACTTTTTACATATTCTAGAGGCATCCTCTCTTCCACAGACACCTGTGTCTGGGGAGAAGGTGTATGCGTTCCTAATAAGTCCCCGTAGAGACAAGCTGTCTCGCAATTTTTTGGAAGGTTACTCCCACTGTCTGTCTGACACCATGAATCAAATGTTGGCGATACATTCTCATTTACGTACCGTTCCGGGCAGAGATCTGGGTGGTCCCTACTGGGCAAAGAAGTTCCGTAGCCGTCTCGCCAAGTTACAGAACGCAGCCGACAACATCCTCCAACCATCATCAGACTATTCTGTTCAAGACAGTCTCACTGAATAGTAGGGATATGTGTACCCCTTTGGCGAATGCTTTAGTGTATGAAGACGTCCACCACCTCAAAGCAGATCTCCTACTTTTGCAAGAGACAAATTGTCTATCCACTTCACCCTTCCATCGCTGGAGGAGATGGAACTATCAGTTTCATCACGCGTATAGGCTCTCTCTTCGTGGAGGTTTAGAGATTGGTGTACATAATAGATTTCGTCAAGCACTCTCCTCTGTTAAAGTTCATAACCTGTGCCGAGACTTATTGCAGCGACTCACTTTCGTCCTAGATGGACAACGATATTTAGTTTTCAACATATATATTCCATCATCTACACATCTAACGTTGTTATTTTCGTCGCTCCGCACTGCACTTCAGTCAGCATTACCATCAGATCATGTGCTCATTGGAGGAGACTTTAACTGTACACTTCAACCAGAGCTCGATCGCACTCCTTCGAGGATTGAACATCGTTCACGTCTTGTGGAGCAATTGCGATCATTAGTGTCTGATTTTGATTTACATGATGTGTTCCGACGATTGCATCCGACATCCATTTCACATACCTGGAGATCTTCATCTGCATCCTCCTCTCTTTCTGCCAGGCTGGATCGATTTTACGCTTCTGCTCCGTTATTGCCCATTACAACGGATTGTATGCACTCTCCTACAGCTTCATCGGATCATTGTGCCATCACTATCTCCTGTAGCTCTTCATCTCGTCTGCATGTTAGACCTCGGTCATGGACACTGGACACTTCTCTCCTAGCTGATGAGAATATGTGCACCGAGATCAGAGATCTTCTTGATCATATGCGAGAGGGCCTGTCCACTGCACCTTGTGCCATCAATTACTGGCTCGAGGTAAAATCTTACCTAATTTATCTTCTCAGACGTCATTCCTTCTCCAAAGGCACGAAGCGCTCCATGGAAGAGCAAAATCTCCGAAACATCCTGTTACAGCTTGGTACGAGTCATCCCATGTATACAGCTTACCAAGCGGATCTTAGAGCACTTCTTGAGCCTCGTGCACGTCAGGTAATTCTTCGTCTCCGTCTACAACATCTATCACCAGAGGACTGCTCCTTTGAGTTTCTATCCGCGTTAGAAGAAAAACGCCGCTCGTCGCATCAGCTTCGACTGCTTCGGCGGCCTGATGGTGAAATCATCTCTGATCCGGATGCAGTTTGCTCTCAGGTTCGTCGATATTTTACTATCAAATACAGTGAAACTCCTCAGCCTTCTGTTTCTGCTTCTGCTACTTTACTCTTTGCTCTTCCCCAAGTTCCTTCCAATCTCTCTGATTCCCTTTTACAACCTATTTCGCAGACTGAACTTCGGACCATTCTTGCCTCTCTAAATTCCCGTGCTGTCCCAGGTCCAGATGGCCTTCCGCTCCTTTTCTACCGTACTTTTCTCCCTTCGTTGCTTCCATTTCTTCTCGCCGCTTTCAATGCTGCTCTTTCTTCCTCTTCTCTTCCGAGGGGTTTCACAGAGGCTCATATGGTGTTATTTCCCAAGAAAGGCGATCTGCTTGACTTGGGAAACTGGCGTCCTATCTCGCTACTAAACATTGACTATAAACTCTTCACTAAACTCCTTTCCAGTCGACTCAACCAAGTTCTTCCATTTCTTCTTTCTCCCGACCAGACCTACACGGTTCCTGGTCGGTCCATCACTTCTAATCTCAATCTCCTTCGAGATCTCCTACATCTGGCTCGTACTAACTCTGAACCACTTGCCCTCTTTAATCTTGACCAAAGAGCTGCTTTCGACAATATCTCACATTCGTATCTTTCTGCTGTTCTTGTTGCTTTCGGCTTTCCTTTTGCTTTTGTTACCTCTATTCTTGCCCTTTATCAGGACGCTGCTTTCCATGTCAAGACGGCCGCCTTCTTGACTGCACCTATTCCTTTTCGGCGAGGCATTCGGCAGGGTTGCCCACTTTCTGGGCAGCTCTTTGCCATTGCTTTTGAGCCGTTTCTTCGGTCTGTCCATCGAGCCTTTATAGATGCACTGCCACCGCCTACTGCAAGTACTAGGCACTTTTCTGTGACATACTCTGCATATGCTGATGACGCGACCTTTTGTGTACGGACAGAGGCTCAATTCGACATCTTGCTCCAGATTTACGATCAATATTCTTCATGTTCAGCGGCATCACTTAATACATCCAAGAGCGCAGGTCTATGGAGCGGAGCGTGGGCCTCTAGGACTGACACCCCGTGGGGCGCCTCATGGACTGCTTCATCCCAGAAATTCCTTGGGGTCCATCTCGGAGTCCGTCTTTCTGCTCAAAATGAAACATGGAATGCTCTCAGAACACGCCTTACTCGAACTGCTGCCTTCTGGCGAGGTTCCCAGTTTTGTACTTCTTACTTCTCAAGAGCTAGAATAGCTCAGACTTATATTCTTTCACCATGCCTATATGCATGGTCAGCTGAACGTATGCCCATTTATCACCTCAATGAAATCACTCGAATCATCTCAACGATAATATGGAACAGGTACCATTGGATCCAGGTCTCCACTCTCTGTCGTCGAGTCACTGATGGAGGTATTTCACTGCTGGACGTTCGCACCTACTATAAAGCACATAAAGTGGTTTCTTTCCTGAGGCTACTAAGTGCACCAGAGTCGCCAGTTACGCTCGTTAGAGATGTCATGATATCGCCTAGGAATTCCCGAATCACTTTCATCATGTATCTTCTAATGGATCAATCTCCTTTTTCCATTCTAAACTTTCCCCTTTCTACAAAGAGGTCCTTTCCTTTCTCCGTTCTCTACCCCTCTTCCGTGCTCCACCGGCTTCCACCACTGAACTATTAGCTGAGCCCCTGTTCTTTTCTTCCATCCTTCATCCCCCTAATGCTCCCTACTTTACTGACCTTTCCTGGCTCCCCGCCGGAATAGTATCTGTTCAGGATCTAATTTCTCCAGATCTTTCTTGGAAACCCTTCTCTGATCTTTCCCCCCTCCTCCCCCCTACCTCTTCCTCTCTTTCGCTGTATGATTCCTTCCGTTCTTCAATCATTACCCTCTTCCCTAACCTTGCCTCTCAAGCTGGGTTAACTCTTGTTTCCTCTGCCTCTCTTCCTCTTCCCTTTTTCCTTTCCGTTCGGGGCTCATCACTTCCTCTCTCCAGTTTTTCTATCTCGTCTCTTTACCGTTGTCTCATTGATCCACTGTATGCTACACCATTGATGATTCCAGATGTTCCGAATGTCGCCCTTTCACAAGTGTGGTCCATGTCTAATTCGCCACTATCTGTTCCAGCAGAAAGAAACATCCAATGGTTGTTTCTTCATCGGCGGTTACCAGTTCCTACCAAATTATTCAGGATGACGCTTGTTGATTCGCCTAACTGCATGTTTTGCTCTACGATTGCGGATGTAGATCATGTATATCAACATTGCACAGTGCTTCTTCCCTTGTTACATCTGACCTTCACTACTGCACAGTGCTTCTTCCCTTGTTACATCTGACCTTCACTACTGCACAGTGCCTTAGTACTACTGATCTCTCTTTCTCAGCCTATAGCACGCTACTCAGTTCCAGTACTCTGCCTATTCCTATATCAGAGCCATGTGCTTATGTTTTCATATTAGCAAAACATGTGATTTTTTGCTACTATCAACAGCTTCGTTCTACCCCTATACAGCCTACCATCTTTCAGGCGGGAGCTGCCATGTGCAGTCAGTTCCGGAACAGACTGATTTCACGCTTGAGGCTTGCTTTCACTGTTGCTAAGGCTGCGAATCGAATCTCACACTTTATGTCAGTGTGGTCACCTTTTCGTCAATGGTTTTCTGGTCTATCAGAAGACCTTAGACTATTGTTCTGACTTCTGTGAATTTGTTTAGACTAACTATAGTATAGTTTTGTAATTAACGTGTTCTTAGGTGCCCTCTTCACCATTGCTGCCCAATGTTACTGCGCGTCTGCATGTTTCTCACCAACAAGGTCCTGTAGTTTTTTTTTGTTTTTTTTTTCTTTTGTTACACCACAGTCACTTAGATAAAGTTTAAAGTTTTATGTTCAACGCTTTCCTTATGTCTGCCGGGCTTTATAATTTCTGGTTTATGCTCACGGTGCTGAGCAAATGTTTGTTAATGTTTAAATTTAATTATTAATTTTGCACAGTGGGGTTTTTTATCATGTTACATGTACATAAAGGTATATGATCAGTCAAATACACAATGTTCAGCGAGGTTTAGCACTTTTGTTGTACAAAGAATAATTGTTCCTCGTTCAGATATTTGTACTATACCTGAAGTATAGTTGCTATGCCAAAAGCTCAGTTTTGTATATACTAACGTACTTTCGTAATTGCACTGTAAAATTTATGTTCGGCACATTTCGCATGTTGGGTCAAGATTAGATGTCTTACGTTTTGTGCTCATGGTGCGGAGCAAACGTTTTGATAGTATTTCAATTATATGTTTAATGTTACACAGTGTGGTTTTTCTCATGTCACATGTGCCTACCAGGAAATAATCAGTCTTTTACATAATGTTCTGCGCTGTATTGCACATTTGCTGTACAAAGAGTCAGTTTCATATTTTCATTATTTGTATTGTACCCGAAGTATAAATTTTCTGTAAAACGCAAGTTCTGTTTGTACTAATGTACTTTACTCTTTGCACTGTGAAATTTACAGTTGTACCATGGAATTGTAATTCTTTATTAGTGTCTTCCCTATGCCGTTGCACCTTGTGTACATATGTTGTTGTTCATTACATGTTAATCTATAGTATTGTGATTGAGGCACTTGTTTAAGCTTAAGTAATAGTTCTTTTTTTATAATTTGACAGTGTTTCACAATAGAGATATTGCATTCAATTTGTATAGAGTTCACACCATCATTGTACTTAGATTATTTATTCGCTTATCTTTCAGACACTGAAAAGTATAAGCCTTATGCTCTTTTCTTCTTTTTTCAAGATTGCTCAAAATATACATGTTTGTTTTTGCACTGTAAAATTTATAGTTATACCTTGTAATGATGTTCACCTATTAGAGATGGCACTCTGCTGATGCACATTGCGTACATATGATGTACATAGAATAAGTCAACCCTTCAGTCCAGTATTGTCAGTGTTATGAATTTGCTTACATTGTATATAGTGCATCCACATAGTGTAAATATCTCATCGTCATTGTAAATAGGTCATCTACTTGTTTATCTTTTGGTAACTGTTAAGCACAGGCCATCTGTATCTTCCTGTCCATGTTTGCTCCAAATAAATATTGTTGAAGCTCACGGTGGTCGTTAAACCTCCAATAAAAAAAAAAAAAAAAAAAAAGGATTCCGTTGGCATGCGCGCAATATGGCGTTACCGAAACAGACTTCACTCCCAATTTCCTCATTAACCATTTAAATATCTTTGATTCAAAATTTTGCGCTCTATCGTGAAGAAGGATGTTGCAAATTCCATGACGCGCAAACACGTGCTCGAATATTGCATCGGCCACTGTAGTACTCTTAGCGTCATTTAACGGAGCTATCTCCGCATAGCGGGTATAATAATCTACAGCTACCATCAAATACTGGAATACATTCTCCGTAATTGGCAAAGGACCGATAAGATCCACACTGACTTTGTCGTAAGGATGTTTTAGCAACCCCGGCCGCAATAACGGTACTTTATGTTTGGCTTGTAACCGCGTTTTTCTATGCATAACTTGTAAGAATCAACGTAGTTACGTACTTCGCTAAACATATTTTTCCAAAAATATTTTTCTCGCACTCGTGCAAATGTTTTAGTAAATCCAAAATGACCTGAGAAAGGAGCGTCATGGCAAAGAAATAAAACTTCTCCTTTTAATGCTTCAGGAACTACCAGTTCAAAATATTGCTCTTGTGAGGAATTTCTATCTGGTGTCTTAAAATGGTATAACAGACCTTCGGATAAGAAAAAATTATCCATTATCTTAGCGTTGCCTACGGTATATTGTTTCTTCCGTAAATCTTCTATGCCGGCTTGTAAATTTGGATCTGCCCACTGTAATTCCTTTATGCGCTGTACTTGAGATGCCTCCGGGGTAAAGGTTAATGCGTTAATACCTATCTCAGTATCAATATGATTTTGTTCTCCCGATGGAAAATTTTCTGGAATTCTGCTCAGATAATCAGCTACGTAGTTGGCCTTGCCAGCTTCATATTTTATGTCGATGTCATATTCTAATAAAGCCATGGCCCATTTTGATAACCTGGCATTCTTATCACTAAATTTGTGTAAATATAGCAGAGGTTTATGGTCACTTTTGATGAAGATCTTATTGCCTAACAGTTAATGCCTCCAATGTCGGACGGCATTTACTATAGCCAATAACTCTCGCTCTATTGTAGGATAATTCTGTTCTGCCGAGTTTAATTTCCTCGACATGAATGATATCGGCACTAAATCGCCTTTGTCATCATCTTGGCTAAGAACCGCTCCTAAACCATGTTGACTTGCATCGGAATGAATCATAAATGGTTTGTCGAATGAAGGATAAAATAAAGTAGGAAGCTTCAGAAGTTCTTCTTTAATTTTGTGGAAGGATTTCTCCGCGTCCGGAGTCCACTTAAACCTCGTATTTGTCTTCTTCAGAAGATCTGTTAATGGCTTTGCCAAATCCGAATAATTTTTCAAAAATGTCATGTAATAACCTGCCATGCTTAAGAACTGGCGTACATTTTTCAATGACCTGGGCTTGGGAAAATTTTTAACTTTTCTAACATTATTCTCGTCCGGCTGAATGCCGTTTTTATCAATCACATATCCCAAATATGTTAAACTCTGTCGCATGAATTTACATTTCTTGGGGGAAATTTTACGTTATGATCTCTGAATCTCTTAAATACTGCTTCTAATTTTTGTAGATGGGACTCGGGATCCTTCGATGCCACTACGATGTCGTCAACATAACATAGGATTGAAAACTGATTTAATCCAATTAATAAGGCATCCATTAACCTTTAAAACGGCACTGCCGAATTTTTTCAATCCCATTGGGGACCTTTTATATTGAAATAGTCCATGATGTGACGTAATAAATGCTGTCTTATGGCAATCTTGGGGGGGCAATCTCCTGTTGATGAAATCCCTTGGTTAAATCCAAAGTAGAAAATAGAAAATATGTTATTTCCCCTTAATTGATCTATTGCTTCGTCGATTCTGGGCAGAGAATAAGAACATGGAATTGTAGCTTTATTAACACCTCTCATGTCAATACACTTCCTATAACTATTGTCTTTCTTTTTCACGAGGATAAGGGGGCTAGCGTATGGCGATGAACTTTCTTCGATAATGCCAGCCTCTAATAATTCATCCAGCTGTTGATCCAATTCCGCAATTCCGCTTTAATTTCTCGGGCACGCGGTACGGACGAGACCTTATGGGAACATCCGACGTGAGGTGTATTTCATGATAGAATAAATTTGTATGTCCCATTTCTTTTGTGGTTCGAGCAAAAACGTCGCTGTAGTTTAATAAAAGTGCAACTAAAGGCCTCCGGTAAGCCGTATCAACATCGGCCAAATCGAAATCTTGTTCAGAAAGTGGGGAAGGAGACATTTCAGCCGGAGTCACAACTCCCACGTGGTGCTGTGCTTTGAATTGAATCGCGGGTTCCACCGTTACTAATTTTGTATTTTTATTAATGTGCTGCGGCTCTTCTGTAACATTTGCTACTAATACAGAAATAATACCTTTTGAACTAAGCGTATCAACACTTCTGCCTATTCTTAAACGACCCTGGGCAAATGCATTTATGCGTTGAACAAGTACTGGCACGTCAATATGATTTCTCTCGGGGTCACAACGTGCTAAAATAACTCTTTCGGTTTTAGGGGGAATAATCTCTTTTCGCATTGCTCTGCCTAATTTCGTCCTAATTTTCTGAGTTTGCGGCTGTTCTTCTCGATCAATATGTTGATCCTTAAAACTTATTTTTCCACCCTGGGCATCAAAAATAATTCCATCTTGGGTTAAAATATCGTATCACAAAATAATTTGGTAAGCAAAATGTAAGGGGCCTTAGATACGTAAAATTTGTGAGTGACTCTTCTGTTGCCCAGCATAATGGGGATGGTAAACGCTCCAATGATTTCTAATCTATTACCAGTAATTCCGGTAACACTTATGCTGGCAGCTATGGGATAGATTTTTACTTTACGCTTAATCTCTTGGATTGCGTCCTGCGTAATAACGCTTATACTTGCTCCTGAATCGAGTAGACCCAAAAATACTACGTTTCCAATTTTTACCTCTGTCAGCGGTAAAGATGCATCCTCTATTATCTGACAATTATTAATAACTACTGGGACTGCTACTTGGGGGTCTGGGCGCGTCCCGGAATCTACCTGGACCCTCTGAAATTTAAATTGCCATTATTTCTCCTTCCTTGATATGCACCTCTTGTCTGCCCGGAAGCTTGTGAATGCGATGGAGCTTCCGCTCGTTGGTCTGGATTTCCATGAGAGTTAGAATACCCCGCGCCATTTGTATCTCGCTGTCTATAATTCGAATATTGAGGCCCCGAACGGCACGGAGCTCTGCCTGCCTGTCTTATCTGTTCACTGGGGACATCGCTTAAGTGGGTGTCAAAATGTACCACATCCGAAACATCGCATATTATCAAAATTCCGTGGGTTACTTTAAACGGAATTTCCATAATATTGGTTATCGACATTCCTGCCTTGAAATGTTAAAAATCTATCTTCTGCTTGTTGCAGTTGCTCGCTCAACTCTTTGGATTCCTTCTGCAGTGTATTTACTACTTTTTCTTGTTGTACCATGTGCTGCTTAAACATGGCGCAATGTTCTGCTATTGCATCGGCAGATCCGCTTTCTTGCGGAACCGGATCTACATCCTCGGCGAAATTGACACTTTTGGACATAATGTGTCTGTTCGCCTCAGCCAGCATTGCATATTGTACTGCTTGTTCAAAATTAGTCGGCCCTTTTGACAGCACTTCCTTTTGAAGATTTCTCTCTAACCCTGTCAAAAATTGCGATAATTTTGCTTTGTCAGCAAGAGCACTAACTTGCTGATTATCTGTGTCGCCAATGCCTATATATGAATGCGCTAATCCTCTTAGCCGCGATTCGTACTGTGTGACCGACTCATGTGGCATGAATTAAATTTCTGCATTTGTAGTATAATGGGCTGACTAGCGTCGAACCTTTGAATTACTGCTTTTTAAAATTTTCATAACTGGCAGTATTCCTTATATGCGGTGCTTCATTTAAAAATTCTAACGCCTTCTGTTTCATGCGGGCTTTTGCTGCCAAAGGTTTAATGCTATCTGACCAGTTATTAATGGCTGCCAGAGAGTCAATTGACTCGAAAAACTGCGTGGTCGAAACAAGCTTATCTTTCCCTGAAAATTGGTAAATGAGTGGCAGCATTGATGCCATGGATTGTACTATATGGGGAAAATCTGCAATTGTGGGAATTGTGGACGGGGCCGAAGTTCCGTGTGAGAAAGAATCTGACACAAAATTTTGTGATGGGGAAACTGGCTCTGTCCTCTCGTCGTCTGACATATTTAATAGAAGTTTGATACCTAAGTTATACACAAAAATCAAAATAATACCGATGGGACGTCTTTACCCTTGCAAATTAATATAGCACTTTTACCTAACACTTATTAATGAAGCTATCAAAATAACACCTTCAGAAAACTATTGCATGGTGCTTACAACAAAAGAAAATAATAAACTGCTACACATGAAGAAAAGAAAACCCATTCAATCCGTACTGTGACGGGAAAAATTACGTGACAGCACGAATGGCTCAAAAGTCATGGCACCAATGTTATAAACAAAGGATTCAATGCACCAATGTTATATACTTTATGAAACAATTCACCATAGTTATTTTCAAACGTTAATAGGTACCAATGTCATATTCAATATGAACCAGTGGAACACGTGTTAAGGTTATTTAAAATGGAACACGTGTTAATGTTATTCACTATGGAACACGTGTTAATGTTATTCACAATGGAACACGTGTTAATGTTATTCAATGATATATATAATGCATTACTTTTATAAACACAATGGGTTAATTTCAGCTATGCTCTATTTATTATTTTGAACAAATTATATGTGCAACTACAGATTATTTACCGATTAAATTTAATTTAATTTACCAAATGCTATAACTATGGGAGTTTTGTTCTACAGTGATCGCATATGGACACAAACGTGCCCCTTATATGTACTGGCATATAATAAAGCACGGCGTTGTGATTCACCTTTATCCCGTCACTGGAATGGTGGGGGAATAAAGGTGCCGCTCGTGAAAGTAATTAGAAACATAAACACATATCTTAGTTTACACATACCTTAATTTATGTCTTGTGTGATTATAAGGAAAACAAACAGGAATCTTATATGGAAGTAATCAAATTGGTTTAATACGTGAGAGTTAGGAACATTAAGTCACCACGTGCGTGGGTGCAGCCGTTAACAATACCTTACACATAAATTTTATTATTATTACGATTTAGGCAATGCTTAGTGATTTATTTTACGCCGCCCCGATGGCGCAGTGGTCTAAGCGATGGCTTCTGATCATTCGTCCGAACGGGGTCCGGGTTCGAATCCCGGTGAGGCATGGATGTTGTGTTTGTGTTACGGCGCTAGCTCTCTCCCTTCCCTGGAACCAGTGACCCTAAATTAGGGACGGGCGACTGCTTATAGCCCATTGAGTTGCTCACGGTGGTCGTTAAACCTCCAATAAAAAAATAAAAAAAAATAAAATTATTTTACTTCTAGTTCCTTTTCTGCTATGCTTTACTTAAATGTCTTACCTAGCTGACTGGGTTTTCATTGTTTGATCATGACCATCACACTCACCACGTGCTCTACGTAGGGTTATGAATAAATTTAAACAGGTACATGCAATAACAGGGAAGAGGGAAAAAAATAGCTTATCTGTAATTTTCATGTGGCTCTCAGGTTTTCAACACTGGGCATATCCACCTAATTGATCTGACTGGCGCTATCCGAACTCGGCTCTCCGTTTGTCAACGCTGGGCATACTTCAACTCTCCGGTCATACTCGGCACTCACTACCTACGTCTGTCCCTCGCCGCTACTAGCACAAAACTCCCCTTGACCAGTGAAGACCTCTGACTTTCTGGGCTTCACCTTGTCCGCGGATGCCAAGGTCACCTGACCAGTCTGGGGTTCATCTAATCCATGAGGTGAAGGTCACTTCGCTCCCTTCTTGGGAACTGATCCTTCGACTCCTCCTACCCCCTATATCCCCTGGGGCCTAAGCATCGTCACAAGGCTTGAGATTGCCTCCCGCTATCCCCTGAATCTATCTATACGCATGCATGTTGGACTAAATTTATTTTAAATAATTTTATTTCCAACATTGGTCCCTTTGGAGAGCAGTTGAGTTTTCTTGGTGGAGCTTCTTAAGAGCTTTTTGTACGATAAAGGTGGGAAAGCCATGGTTGAGGGTGATGTTGAATATTTTGTTAATTTCACATTTTCGTCTGCTGAAACTAGATGAATGCGTGATGGCTCTGCGTAGAAGGAAAGAGATTGTAGAGAGTTTATAGCTTTTGGGATGTGCTGAAGAAGCCGGGATCAATGTAGGTACAGAAGTGGGTTTCCTATATACAGAGTGTTGCAAAGTGCAAGTGACAGTATCTCGTTCAAGCATAAAATCCAGGAATGGCAATTTACCTTCACTTTCCAGTTCAATGGAGAATTTTATGGTCTGGATTTGGGATGATAAGTGCTCAGCAAAAATTCGTAGGTCAGCTGGTTCGTTATCCCAGAAGAGAAGTACATCATCAACATATCTTATGTAAAAGCACGGAGGTTGTTAATATTCCTGCAGCACTTTATTTTCTATGTGCTGTAGTAGAATTTCCGCTAGAATCGGAGATAGTGGTGATCCCATTTGGACGCCCTCAGTTGGGCGATAAATAATGTTGTCGAATTAAAAATATGATCTGTTTTGAACTAGTTTTAAGGCTGTAATGATGGATTGGATCGTTTCTGGTTCGTATTTTAGTTCAAGTAGTTTTGTCTGAATGATGTCATGAACAGTTTTACACGGAACATTAGGGAACAAAGAAATGACATCGAGAGAAGCCATAATAAAGGTTGAGTTATTTGCATTAAAGGATTTGATCTTGTTAATAGCTTGTACTGTGCTTTTAACAGAGTAGAGTGAATTAGTAACTAGTGGTTGTAGGAAATTAGTTAGTGCCTTCTCTATAGGTCTGGTTGGTGATGCAAATCCTGATACTAGCGGGCGTAATGGGTGTCCGGGTTTATGAGTCTTTAGTTTACCAAAAGGTTCAGGAACTCGTGCACCTGGAGGGCAATATAAGCATTGTGAAATGGCCGTTGGGAGGCTTGAGATTTTTTAAAATTTATGTATGGCCGCTATGGTAGCATTTCCTTTATTTTCTTTATTTCATGATACATGTCACGTTGTTTGACAATTTGATGCCACGTGACATTATGTCATATTCATATCTGATATCTATATTATGTTCACGTAACACTTTATTTAAATTTATTCCTTCTCCTGTATCTGATGATGGGTTCTAGGGAAACCCGAAAGTTCTTATACAATAAAATCTTTAAATTCAGCCAACGAATTTAAATTTGTATTGTGAGTGACTCTTGTTTTTAAGATCGTGCATTGAAGACAACTACCTCGATTACTTTGGAATTTCAATAATGTTGTCGATTTCCTCGGTAATGTTCATTATTGTACTTTGCAGCAATACATGACCAAAAGGAATCTTGAAACAGTATCGATGAGAGTAAAATCTTGATCAATCATTAGGAAGTTCAACTAGTATTACGAAGCTTAGGCTTCCACGTTTATCATTATTATTGGGAACTTTCTGAAGCATTCCTCGCTCTTACAAATCTAGTACTCTACAAAAGTAATGGGTCAAGTGTTTCAAATACACTTCGTTCTGTGTTTCCTGTTATGTGTAAAATAGGTGAAGTGCATTTTCATTATCTTATTTACGCTTTCCAACCGTAGGTTGAAGAAACGTTTATGTTCCAGCTTTGTCCGTCCGCCTGTCGGTGCGATAACTCGCGTAAAAATTGTGCGATTTCGATGAACCTTTAATATGTGGTAGGTGACCACCTGGGAACGATACCTATTGAAAATGGACGATATGGGGTCAAAGGTCACGGCATAGGAGCGGGATCCATTCCATTGCCCTTATGCGTCATAACTTGCGTAAATATGGTTCGATGTCGATAACATTTTAGCATATTGTAGGGGACTACCTGGGAATGAACCCTGTGGAAAATGGGTGAATTGGGGTCAAAGTTCGCCGCATAGGAGCGGTATCCATTCCATTGCCCTTATGCGTCATAACGTGCGTAAATATGGTTCGATTTCGATGAAATTTTAGTATATTGCAGGGGACCACCTGGGAATGAACCCTGTTGAAAATGGGTGAAGTGGAGTCAAAGGTCAGGACATAGGAGTGGAACTCATTCCATTGCCTTTATGCGTCATAACGTGGGTAAAAATCGTTCGATTTCGATGAAATTTTATTATGTGGTAGGGGACGATCTTATGACGTCACAACTCGCGCTTGCGATGTTGGCGCGCGGTCACGCCATCTGTCTCATTACGTCACGCATTGTGTGTGGATCCTATTAAAGTTTTATGACGTCACACTCTTGCGAGCAGATGGCCGCGCTTCCCATCTGCCTCATTACGTCACGCGTTGTGTGCGTATATCCGTCCGCACGATACCTCGCGTAAAAATCGTTCGATTTCGATGAATTTTTGTAAGTGTAAGGGGTTCACCTGGGAAGGAACCTTATTGAAAGTGAACGAAATGGGGTCAAATGTTAGGGTATAGGAGCGGGATCCATTCCACTGCCCTTATGCGTCATAACTAACTCAAAAAAGGTTCGATTTCGATTAAATTTTAGTATGTGGTAGGGGACAAACCCTATTGTCCCTTACCACTTGGGGACAAACCCTATTGAAAATTGGCGAAATGGGGTCAAAAGTCAGGACATGGGACCGGAATCACTTCCATCGCCATTATGCGTCATAACTTACGTTAAAATTCTTCGATTTGGATGAAATGTTAGTATGTTGTAGGGGCCTGCCTGAGGACGAATCCTATTACAAATGGGCGAAATGGGGTCAAATTTTAGACACAGGAGCGGAATCTATTCCATGGCGCTTTGCATCATAACTTACGTAAAAATGCTTCCATTGCGACACAACTTTATCACGTTATTTGGGAGGTATACTGAACCGGTTCTGTTAAATATAATCGAAATGGGATCAAAGGTCAGGGCACAGGACCGAGATTTATTCCACAGCCATTATCCTCAAAACTTGAGTAATGATTTCTGGTATGTTGGAAAGCGTATCATAATCAATGCATTGCATGATTTTACTAACTTGTATTAACTTTAACGTCGTAATGCTGCAAAGCACAACAGTGAACGCTACCAAGGATATCGACCAGATTATGGAAATTATTGTGCGATAATTTAAATTCTATGCTTTCAATTTCCTTTATTTTACTTCCTGTCAGCTCTAACAAGAGGTCGCCGGTTTTGTTGTCTCAAACATGTGTTAAATACTATTCCATCATCGAAATCGGTTATAAAATGAATGTTTATCATTTAAACATGATTTTTGACGAAAATAGTTCCTTTTTCATCGTCTGAAATTAGTATAATGTTTAGCAATCAGGTAACTTCTCTACGAAAACACGATACAAGCAGTTTCCTTTTATTTGTGTCGTCAGTATTTTTTTCTCCAATTCTAAGATGAAATTCGTAAACTAAAAGGTACAAAAGAAATATAGCTTCTGTTCATGTGTTATCCTCTGTGTTTTTATTTTCACAGAAAACTTCTCCGCAAAACTATAAGAAGCCAAGCCGTTTCATAAATGTTTTTTTACCCATTCTTAATGGTGAATTAGCATTGTCTTCGCTGTTTAAAAAATACGCTTCCGCAAATTCAAAGCTAGCCGTACGCAGGGTTGTTTGGGTTTTCAAATTCTTCATGATGATTTAGCACATTTAAGTTTCATTTCATAATTTTTAATATTTTACAGCGTTTCTTAACACTTGGACCTCTATTGCGACTACTGATAGAAAGGGTTTCTAGTTTATAATACATAAAATTTGCAATGCAATAACACTTTTTTAATCACAGAATCACTGGGAAAATTATGATTCATGTTCATCTACACGGCTCTCGTAATACCTACTGCTGAAGGATGGGAAAGAATTATACTGTTTTACATCCACGAAAACAGTTTGCGACGTCAAAAAATCGTTATGTCCCATGAATGTCATTAAAAACGGCAAATAATCTAAGCATGGGACTCCAAAAATTGCTTCCCAAAATTTCCGGGATATAACACCTATGCACGCGGCAAACAATAAATGAGTTAATAGAAACACATGCAGGCTAGAATCTGGACAAATTACATTGCACAGCCATAAAATCATAGGCTTGATATCTAAAAAAAAATAGTAAATCATACTTGGGAAAACTAGTGTCCCGCAGAAAATTATTGTTCTCCTAAGACGCCGAGGTCCAGCTTTCTGTCTCCAAATTGAAAAAAGGGAAATACCCTTCTATACCGATTACTGGCCTATACAGTTATCGTAAAGAGTGCCGTTTTTTTTAAGTTAACCTAGATTTCACATTTCTCAAAAAATTTAAGAAAAATATATGCAGGCTCAAAACGAAATAAAAAACAAAACAAAATACGAACTAGGTATTACACCTTTCCAAAGACTTGATTTCGGCAGCGTCTCCCAGACTAGGCATTTCGGAGATCGGATAAACCGAATTTCAAATATTGGAGGTTTTCTGTTGGTATTGAATGTGTGTTCCATGGACAAGAAGGCATGACAAGACAGGAATAATTTGAACAGTAGAGGAACACGGGCATATTCTACAATTGATGGGCACCAGACTAACTGAAATAGGTTTGCACACCCAGTGAAAAATTGCAACTGTTAAACTAAATTGATTAAGGGATTACTCTAAATATTTATACTCCCATGTTATATAAATTACATGGAAAATTTATATCCAAATATTTAATCTTCCATGTTACTTTGACGTTACCAAAATGGCTAAAACTAATTTCAGGGTTTCGCGTAGATTTTCATATGTTCTACATTTGTGGGAAATATTTTTACGCATTTTGGATTTTGGCATACATATCTGAATACGTACAACAAAATCTGAAGTTCTGGCTTTACTTAATTAATTTCTCATTATTTACTAATTAATAAACCGCATGCCGAATGCTTATTTTCAACCTCGATTAATGTAGTACAGACAAAAACATGTAATTCAGAATAACATACACTGGAATTATCTTTCTTCTCGCAAAACAGCACATTTTGATCAGCATAAGACCACCCGAAACACGAAAATTCGCAGACGATGTAAAGCAAAAGTTTCAGTTTCGTTAAATTAATTGTTGAACTTGGCGAACTCGTGCAAGATTGTGAAACCTACTGCATACACACACGTAGATTTCAGTTCTTTTTCTGATTGTAAAATGCTTGAACTAAGTTAATAGCGTTTTATTTTTCGAAATTTAAAGCAATATTTAGTTATACTCTTTTAATGGTTAGCTAACTCCGAATTGCTCATTAAGTTCGTTATCATGCATCAATACCAACAATACAGAGATCGTGCTCCTTTCATTTCCCTATTGCCTGCGAAGGTAACAGGAAGCATAATATTATTATAATTTAGGATAATTGCTTGTAATCTCATAGGTTTCGGTAATGCAAAGTTGAGTAATATAGAAATGCTGTTCTGTGTGATCCTCAATAATATTTAACTCGCATTAATAAACTAAAATGGTAAAACCAATTTTCACAGAACGTACGATATCGAAACAAAATATAATACATTACAATATAAACTGGTATCGTATCAGTTCAGTACTGTAATATGATCGTACAATTAAACTGAATGTTGACAACCTAAATATTCCCTCTGAACATTCGGACTATGGCCCGATATTTTGGGTACCCGGATTCGTACTTCGCACGCTTCATGAATATAGTTCAACGAACTCGATCTACTACCCTAACTACTCCAAAAACAACTTTACGGTATATAGGGAAGACTGAGTTTTCTCAACCACTTGTGACCATCCTTAGAAAAACATGCAAGAAATATGGACTTGGTTTTGGAGTCTCGACTCGTAACATCTTTTCTATTATCAGAACTGATCGTGACGTAATTCCCGATCTATCTAGACCCGGTGTATACCGCATACCTTTAGTCAACCCTAATAATCCAGAGGATGTGAAATATTATATAGGTTCGACTCTCAGGACCTTAAAAGTACGATTATCGGAACACCAATATTACTTGAGGTCAGGCTCCACCAACACAGCACTAACTGAAACTGTGGACCAAGAGGGAAAAATACCTGACTGGAAGAACGCAGTGGTTTTGAACTCTAAAGTAACAAGGGGAAATGTTTTCCTCTCCGAGAGCTTATATATCCATTCATATGGGCCTTTATGCTGTAACTCAGAACTTCCGTCATTCATTCCTCACATATGGAAAAAACTAATCCCCATCGATATGCCCGGAACCACTACGAACAATATTATATTACCTTACATTTCTTCGAACTATTGATTGTTTTTGATTTGCTATGTTGACCGATGTCAACGCCCACTGCGTTGCATCATGGGTTAAACCTGATCGTATATAAGTGGACCACTTGTTGTTCTTTATGGCCTTAAGCCTGAAGATGGGATCTAGGGATCCCGAAAGATCTCGCTTCTAACTTGCTTTTACTTGTGAATAAAGTTTTTTAAATTAGTCTATAGTATCAGCAGGGATAATGTATTTTATCGTACGTAGACAGCTTTTATGACTTACATACATTCCCTCTGAAGTTCGAATATTAAATACTTGCAGAAGTATTTGTACTAAATGAAGTCAAATGAATTGAACCGTTATTATTATTACATTGGAGTAATCAATGCCCTTGAAAACTGTCGATATTAAAATTGTGCAGCATGTTTGTTACGTAACAAATGTCTCTAAAACTTGGCATAAGGTTCGACAGTTTGTTCTGCTATGCTCAGCAACATTTCTTCTCTGAAGAAAGTCCAAAACAAGTACTATCTAGTGACATGAAGGAAACATAATGCTCTGTATTGACATATTAAATATATATTTTTGTTATGTTAATGTTGACAACTAATTTTGATATGCATATCAAATTATGCATTGCTTGAAATATTTGACATAAAATGCTTAAAATATATGGAAATATTGCTAAGCAACCACTTCGTTCATTTTGAAATAAAATACCCCACTTAATGAGCTACAGCTCATTAAAGGACAAATCCCCCATAAAGGTGGGGAATTTGTTGAAAACAAAATTGTCTATATCACACAGAATTTGAATAATCCGTGCATTACCTTGTGGGTTAACATTCCATCCAGTGATAAATTACTATGGCTTTGACATTGCAAAGAACGTTTTGTTAAAATCAAAATAAAGATTTCAATGCTTCTATAATAACGAAAAGGAATGGTTAGAAAACATATTCTTCACAATGTCGAGATCTGAGATGCAGGTAACAAGACTCGCTGCTTTCGTGAAGTCTAGGAAGAATATTATCCTGTACAGCCCATGTTATTTTCCATTTCTTCTTTAAATTGTTTTTTTCCAGGAAACTTTTCTTTTAAGGTACAAAATTCAGCATTTTCATTGAAGTATCTGACGTTTTAGAAACGTCACGAAGCGACAAATAATATCTCGAATGTGGAATGTACAGAAAGCTGTTAAAATTGATTAATACATTTTTATTCTGAATGTATTAAAAACCCTTAGAGAAGGATTTAATCATATTAATTGAAAACTTTGTGACATACCACATGTCTTTTTAAACCGACTGCAAAAAGAAATGAAATAATTATAATTTCTTTCTATAACAATCTTAACCAAGGACAGACCTACAGCTAAAGCAGTTTAGGACCTTAAGAAACGAATACTAGACATGCAGAAGAGTTGATCATGCTAAGGTCTGGAACTGAGAGATGAAGTGCAAAGTAGTTGCTTTAATAAGAGGAATGTAATAAAACATAAGCAGCGACGTAAGGAATGGAAAGAAATTGGCCTGCTCTCAACCGTTCTACTCCAATTAACTTCGGCCCCACCGGAAGTTTACTCTAAGCTAAATACGAGGATACAGCAAATAAATTGCTTACAGTGCCCATTAATCTGAAGAAATATTTTAGCAGAAGAAACATGTAATAAATTAAAACAGTGTAAAAGATACAAAACTATTCAGCAAATTGTCCATGTTGATTAACCCTTTAACGACCATAACGACCATGACGCCCAAAACGCCTGTACATACAAACGACCATAGCTGCCCGAAACGCTTGTCTAGAATGAGTCAGATTTCCCACCTTTGCCTTTTCTTTAAATTTGCACGACCTATGAGGGATCAGCAGGAGTCACCGTCAGTCTATTTAAACAAAGAAGTGAAACAACAGACAGTTTCTGGCGTTATGGTATTTAGAGTGATGCTAGATTTTAGAGTCATGGTCGTTAAATGGTTAAGGCACTTTTTCTCAAAGCAAGTGATAAGTATGTACAAACTACAGAGATACAAACATATCCCTCCTTTTGGGAACACAGCTCGGCTGTGGGTCTGACGTCTTCATTACATTTGAAACGATGCCCGTAACTAGCATTCCTTCAAAGCTGAAACAAAAGAAAATTGCAGGCAGAATATGCGATTGTTCGGTGGTCGTGCCAACAATTTTCAGCCGATGCCAACAATTTGCGGCACTTTCTGGGGTTGCTGTTTTATTTGGGCACTGTGGTTGGCTAGTATAGCTCGAGATCGGATTAGTATAAAACCATCAACGCAACGATCAGCGCGATGCCATAGGAAAATCACAAATCAATTGCAGTAACACCCAAATTTCAACATGCGACCTCCAGAATATTTTTTTCGAAGCCTGTTGACTCTTGTCGTCCAGGTGCATGGTAGGCCATTTGTTGGAGATTCTTCTTCGTCGCATTTTCCCAGCTTGATTTCAATGCACTGCACCATTTGTGAATCTGCTGCAGTGACATTACTGCGGGTTGTCTTACAATCCAAAGAGTTGTGGATAGATTTAGCTGATGGCGGCGTTTTGGTGAACAAATTATTTATCATCCCATCTCTTCGCGGGCTTTGCGTCTCCAAAGTTTCGTCATTTTAACTACGCAGAGTTGCTCCTTCTGTGCATGGAAATCCACTCCCGTGACACTGCATACTTACCACGTGTACCCAATATTTCAAAAATCTTCGAGGTTTCGAAGACACCACCCAACTTGAGTAAGGTAAGCACAACAATACATCACTACTCTGAGGTCTTACTGATTAAATTCGGAGAGACAGCACTCTAACAGAAGCAGTATTTTGAAATTAAACAGTCGATCGACAAGTTTAATCAAGAACCGAAATTAAAAAATTTTGTAGCACACAATACAATAATTTTGAAAACTCCTTCTGGTTACTGGGTCCCTCAAAAGATTTAGTCGCCAGCATGATGACCGAGCCCTGGATGAGAGGAAAAGTAGTGTCACCGTAAGTCCAGCAGCCTTGAAAGGAGCGATTTTAACAGGTGTTCAGATGAGAAAGTTCTAAAGTGGCAGCAATGAAAAATTAGATGCCTTTGGTAGAATGCTATGTCGGTGGCAAGTTGAATTCATACCGCAAACTGAATAATAATTTTTTTGGTGTTTTGTTTGTCTTTGTTTTTATCAGATGAGGGATGTTCATTGTTAATTTATTTAATTAATTATTTTATTTATTTAAGTGTTAAGTGATGTATGTTTTTCTTTTTTTTTAAACTGTTATTGCTTTTGCCTTGGTCAACCTATAAAAATCTTATATACACATTTAATATAGATTACCTTTAGAAATTCATACTGTAAACTAAAATAGTGGTTTTAGATAGTTTCTATTAAATTTTCTAATAAAGCTGGAGAAATATTCCCTGAGAAAGCTTTATGTAAAGTTTAAATGCGTATTTAAGCCTCAGTAACCTTAGCCTGACAAGGAGGATTGCTAATATATTTCATGTAGTGTGTTTGTTTTACTGAAGTAAGCAATGTGGATGAGGCACTAAATAATTACTAGTATAGCTGGCAACGAATAACTGGGTACACAGGTACGATTCTGCGTGATTTGTTTTCGGAATGAATGAATTAATTAAAAATCTGTTGTTTTGGGGAAATTCAAATCATTTACCTTATATGAAAATTCTGACTGCATGGCTGCTAACACTGAATAAAATTTTGAAATATCGACTAGTAAACAACTGGAAAACATATCTTTATATTAACTATATTGTAATGCAAATTCAATTTGAAGGTGCTTAGTTCAAATCCGAAAGAGTTAACCCCTGAATCAATTTGAAAAAGGCAAAGTGGGCTGCTCATAAAA
The DNA here is from genome assembly GCA_039090855.1 of Macrothele yani. Lineage (NCBI taxonomy): Eukaryota > Metazoa > Arthropoda > Arachnida > Araneae > Macrothelidae > Macrothele > Macrothele yani. Next base: position 27,017,051 of record CM077018.1, on the reverse strand, counting down.
TTGTTCTTTTGTTATACAATTTTTTGTGTTAAAGTTGTGGGTAAACTGCTTCTCCCTAGTATTAAGATAACATGTCAAAATTAACTTGATGTTCTTCGGTTTCTAGTTGCTTTTTTCAACAATTACACTTTGTTTCATCAGCAGCTTTACAGGTTTATTAAGAAGTTTTTGGTACTTGGCTTGTTTTTTGCTGCAGAATTGCTTTGTTCATGGCAACGTTTTCTCACACATTGTTCGGCTTAATAATATTATAACATAATATTTTTATTTCTGCGCTTCCTTGTACTGATTAAGATATTAATTCCTTCCTGTCTATCAGATTCATGCACAAAATCTTTGTGCAATGCAACACCCGTATAACAAACTGTCATTCAGTGTTAGTGTATAATTTCTTGGAAACCACCAAAAATTTTAGAACGAAGCTCCCACTGAGTATATTGATATTTTCCCAGGAACGTTCGTTTGGTGAGTTGCTGGTAGCTTCATTTAACGAAACAGATATCTTGATGTAATGAACATGCCAATGTATAACAAACTCTATCACATGGAAATTTGGGTAACAACCGTTTTATCAAATACACCCAGGAACGTGTTCAAGTGCAATGCTTTAAAATATCTCACAACTGTTGCGGAAGGCGTTCAAGTGTTTAAGTTTAATTAGTCAAAATGCGATCGGAGTGTAATTAAACCCCATTTCTGAATCATTGATGAAAATGATACTTCTGATTTGAGCAGTTATTTTTGTAATATCCAGTAAAAATAAATTAGCGTACTATATTAACGGAATATATGAAGCACTTTTGTTCCAAAAGAAATTGATACTTACATCTTTACATCTTAACTAAAGTTTTGATTATCGGCTAGAATGCAGATGCATGCATGCTGCTATAAAGACTGCCACATCAGTCAAAACTCTTTTCCCTAAGATATCCTCAGAACGCCAAACTAACACATGAATTTCAACCCCCGAGCTGTAAAAATGTTTCCTTTAAATGGTGCCAAATTAAGTTTATCCGTAAACACAAAGCTAATAACAATACAATAGCGATCGGAAAGGTATTTCCCTAATGTATAAAATTCTACAATTATTAAATTGAAAACTGCTTATAAAAGTCAAATTCCGTTGTCTTTGTAAGAACATTTTTTTGAATAATTAGTGACCAGAAAGGAATATTTCTGTCACTTACAAAATGATTAAATTGCAATTTTTAAAATAGTTGTAAGTTGCTAAACACTAGATTCAATTTATTGGAAAATGTTAAAAGACTGTACTTGATCTATTTGTTAATATAAAGGGGGATTTTTGAATCGTATACAGCCGTCCCCGTGGCGCAGTGGTATAAGCGATGGTTATGATCATTCGTCCGGGAAGGGCTGGGTTCGAATCCCGGTGAGGCTTATATGTTGTGTTGTTCTTACGGCACTGGCTTTTTCCTCCCTTCCTTGGAACCAGTGATCCTAAATTAGGAACGGGCGACTTCTTATAGCCCATTGAGTTGCTCACGTTGGCCGTTAAACCTTCAATAATAAAATAAAAGGATCGTATGCATCTGATATGCATTAATATAAAAATATCGCAAGAAAATTTTAATTTGAAAATCTGGATGTATTATCAAAATGTTAAAATGTGTTGTCCAACACGCTCTTCATATTTCGCTTATATGAAATTAAAGAGAAATATTTACCAAATTCATGCCGATATCAATTCAATTAATGTCGCAGTACTTCAAGCGAAGACTTTCAACCTAACAAGATCCAGCTTTTCCCAAATTGATCCAATCAAGGACGGCGGACCTACATTAGTTGTTTTAGATTATTTTATATCATTATTCAGCAAAATAAAGACTAAATCCGTGTCAACACAGTAATAATTTTTGTAAATTTCATTTAATTTTAGTATAGGAAAAAAGGAAATATGAAGCCCATCTATAGCCACGACGGTACATGTGTTACGAAAATAGTAGGCATGAATAGCCGAAATAGGAGCCGAAATGTCTCAGCCTGTGTGGCTTGCGTAACGGACCCTTCCCGAAGATATCCGCAGAACGTTACAACAAAAGTCATATGAAGTACCACCCCCAGCTGTAAAGAAATTTCTTTTAAGTGTTGCCAAATTAGGCTTACCCGAAGAAAAAAAGAATGAAATGAAACTATACTAAACAGATATTTTTTAATGTATAAAATTTTACAATAATTATACTGAAAACTGCTTATAGAAGTCAAATTCCGTTGCCATTGTAAGAATAGTTTTTTCTTTTGCAAAATTCAAAAAGTACTGAAGGCGTAAGATGAATTAGATTCAATGTTTTGTTCCATAGCGTTTTAGCTTCTGGATATACAAAATAATGTAGTTAATTAGGAGAATTCAAATTCGTGCAGAAATAGTCCAAAGTAATCGAGGTATTTGCCTTCAATGCACAGTTTCAAGTAGTTAACTCGAAACTGCTGCGCGCAACAGAACATATATCGTACCAGCGAAATATACAATGCGCTCCAGAGAGTAAAATTCCCTCGAAGTTTTTCAGAAAAGCGATTTCATGGCGCATCCTAAAATTTTAATCAGAAATTTAGTATCGGGTAAATGAAAGAGTTTCTGAAATTCCAGCATGCTAGGTGTGTCCTTTGGTGTATTTTAAGGGCGCGTCACTCATGCTGATAGTTTATTCGTATGACAATAAATCCAGTACAAGATATTTCTGCTTATTACGTCATGGAAGATTTTTTTTTTTAATTTGTAAAATAAGATTTCAGGTTTAATTTGCGGACACAGAAAAATAAAAACACTAAATAAACGACTGAGACAACGCAGAAGTGGTGGTAAAACACAGAGGAAGTCATGCTTAGATGAAGATGGAATACCTCTATGGGCAACTAAACGTTCATGAGTTCCGCTTTCCCGTATGTTCGAACGTTTTTTCGAATGCGGAAGTTCAATGAAGGACATCGATTAATTATAAAAGAGCTAATTGTACTTTAAAATAACATTTTAACATCCAAACGAAAAGAATAATCACACGAAAGAGAAATGGAAATTGTTGACATTCATATGTATGGAAACTCAGACATTCCGACACTGATAAGGGCTTGTTTATTTAAAGGCTTTTCTTAATCTTTCGTTTTCAAATATTCCTCAATAATTACGAGGCGTGTTAAATAAGTTGTGCTTCCAGCCAGAATCTCGCGCAAGACTTATTGCCTTGCAGCCAGTCAGACAGCAAATGATTCTTTGTGCAATTAGCTTCATTTTAATGCGTAATAGAACTGCGCACATCTATTTGTTTGCATTTCATTGAGATTAAAATGGATGATTCTTTTCAAACTGTGTTGAGGGGTGTCAAACAATGATCAGTTATATGGCTTTTGGCTCATGAAAATGTACCTTTCAAATAAATTCGCGCTTGATTAGTGGTAGTTTATGAATCTGGAAATTTGGACACAAGCACTTTTCGTTTTTGGGTAAGAAAATCAAAGGACAGTGTAGTAATGTTTGCCGTAACGTATCACCCGCCGAATGGGAGGCCCGTAATGGCAACTTGCAATTTGAACAGGCAAAAAGTCGACAAGTTCATTAGAAAAAATCAAAGAATAACTCAGAGCACAATAGCAGGTAAGTTGAACATTATTTTGCTACTGTCAATGACATTTTTAACGTTTTAGGAAACAATATGTGCGGCAATTATTTACCGCGTCACCTAAAGACTGAAAGGAGAAATGAAGAAATCAAGACTTGAAACATGCCAACGGTTGTTTGCTCGCTATGAAAACATTTAAAAGGGATTTTCTCCAAAGCATTGTGATTGGTGACCAGAGTTGGGATCACCATTATGACCTTAAATGAAAAATCAACCACTGAAATTCCGACACACATCTTCTCCTCTAGCAAAAATATTCAATATTCAAATTTCTGCCGGTAAGTGCATGTTCACTGTGTTCTGGAAATACTATTATTCATCAGGAGTCCATGGTCAAAGGAACGACTATCAACTCTGAGAGCTACGTGCATAAATTGAAAAAGTTGAATTAAAGAATAAACCGCGTGCGTGGGGAATAAAAGCCAATGATTTTGCAACACGACAATGACAAACCCGAAGCCAATGATTCTGCAACACGACAAACGCGAAGCCAATGCTTTTACTTCAGAGACCGCACAAAATTTAGGTTTTGAAATCTTTGAACACTCTACCAACAGCCCAGATTTGGCGCTGTCAGACTTCTGGTTGTTTTATGCTGTCAAGAGACATCTGAAACGAATTCAGTTCACCTGTGAGGAACATATTAAAGACGCTACGAGGAAGTGGTTTCGTGAACAACCTGAAAATGTTTACAGAAATGATTTTAAAAAACTTGTTAAAGTTTGGCGTACCTCTATCACGCTTGAGGAGGATTATGTAGAAAAAGTGAAATATATGAATTGAAGTAAGAATCATGAGCTTTGTTCTTGTTTTGTTTCAGTTAGATACCTTTCCCCTGGGTTTGTATATAAATGAGGATGCTTTACTTTCTGAACACTTTCTGTAGCATTATACAATTTCATCCTTAAGAGAAAAAAACATATGTATCTTTTTTTAAAATAATGTCAACCGTGGACTGTTGGCGCTCTTGAATATGCCGCATCAACATATACAAACACCTGAAATTCATCTTTACATTAATTTTATATAATCGGTACTAATGCGTTGACTACTATGCGCGCTCGCCGACTACTTTGTCCCTCTTTTTGATGCCGCAGTGCAATATTCAAAGACATTGTTGATCTTGCAACTGATCCGAGAGTGATATTATACTACTACGTTCAAAAAGTTCCGGAACGTTTATAATATTTGCCAAATGTCAGTGAATTACGTCATTCCCCGCTAAGCAAGCGAAGAGCATGATGTAACCGACCAGTCAGAACGGGTTTTATCCAGATCCAACACGTACAGCGTATGTGCGTAGTTCGTGATTACAGGCATTCGAGGCTCTTCGTCGAGAGGACAACGATGTCGAATTTTAAACAGCATTCAAGTCTAAAGGTTTGTGTTCTGCTCGGATAATCTTTCTCTGAGACTTTTCAAATGATTAAGTCTGGTTACGGTAAGAGTGCAATGAGTCTAACTAGAGTTTATGAGTTGCATCGACGATTCGAAAACGGCCGACAGAGTATGGAGGATGATGAGAGGTCTGGACGACCTTCAACATCCACAACGAATGAACAAATCGCCATTGCCAAAGAAATTGTGAAAAATGGCCGTCGAAAAACTATTGCAGCGATTGCAAAAGTTGCCGGCATCTCAGTTGAAAGTTGCCATGTCATTTTAAGAGAGAAACTGGGCATGCATCACGTGTGCCAAAAATTGTTCCCAAAAACTTGACACAAGAAAAAATGGATGAGCGCATGCAAGTTTGTGGGGATAACATCGATGCAGTGGATTCAGATCCCAATCTCTTGAATCGATTGGTCACTGGTGATGAAATTTGGTGCTTTTTGTACGACCCCTAATCCAACCGACAGTCAAAAGTGTGGAAATTACCGTCGTCACCACGACCAAAAAAGTTCAAGGCTGACCGCTCCAAAAGAAAGGTCTTGTTAACAGTTTTCTTCAATTGCAAGGGGATCGTACACAAGGAATTCCTTCAATATGGTCGTACAGTCACTAAAGAAGAGTACGTCAACGTCCTGAAACGTCTCCGAGAATCAGTGAGATGCAAGCGACCTGATCTTTGGAAGACCAACTCGTGGGTACTCCATCACGATAATCCGCTGGCTCACAGATATCTCCTGGTGTCCGATTACCTGTCCAAACATCACATTCCCGTTCTTCCACAACCAGCTTATTCCCCTGATCTCGCCCCGTGTGCCTGGGATCCTTTTTCCCCGGATGAAGAATTTGCCCAAGGGGCGACGCTTCTCAAGTTCCGTAGAAGTGCAACGAACTGTGACGGAGGCACTGGTGGATGTGGTAAAAGAAGGATTGCAGTCTGCATTTAAATCTTTGTATGAGCGCTGGCAAAAATGCATAGTTGAGCAGGGTAATTATTTCGAAGGAAACATCGCATAAACAGGTATTATCTGTACTCATTCTTTTTTAATATAAAAAGTTCCGGAACTTTTTAAACTTAGTAGTACATTATCCTATGTATGTAAGTTAGTGAGTTTTATTGTTTACCTTGATCTCTCAATCAAAACTCACAAGATTCTTAAAATTTGTCATTCTGAAAGAAAAATATACTAAAATTACTCACCTTCTAACTCAGATCTTATTTTGTAAAAGAAAAAAAATGTTTTGTTCCAGAAATACATTCATCGTCGCCAGTAGAGTTATGTATACACTTTTTAAGCTAACGTAACAATTAATCTTGGGGCTGCAGTTGTTATACCAAATTTAGAGCGAAGTCTTTTACTCAGGACACCTGCATCGGTGCTGATTTTTTGGGGAACTCTTTGTCATCTGTACATGTGCAAATGAGTTGTTACGTCAGGTGAATTGAACATGTCATTCATGACGTGGCCTAATGATATTACAGAGGTGATGAAATGTTTTGAAAATTGAAAGTTTCTGTTCTTCCAGACAACTTCGCAAAACACTGTGGGCACAAGAAAAAATAAGTTAACTAACATCGGCGTAATATTGAGTAAAATTCTTTTAAGCTAATAGGATCATTTAAACTGTTGAGAGTTTAAATATTTTGAATCATTCCTGGATTTGGCAAGTCAGGTGACATTACTTTCTAGAATAGAAGCAAGACCAACAGTTTCTTGTCCTTACGGATTTAGTCCACTTTCTTTCAAAGCTTTCGTTTCAAGGTCTCCTATTCCAGGCTACCTTGTTGGGTTTCTGTCACCATAGAAGCCTGAGAAATACTACTTGGCGTATTCAAAATATAAAGAGAAAGTGTCATTTGAAATAGTAATAGATATGTGTTCGGCCCACAGCACGTTCTTCTTATGTGCTCCTGATTCGGACGTTTAAATTCATTCATGCGTGAACTAGATGCAGTTAAACCTCGGTTATATATTTCTCAGTTAAGCCGTTTTCACTATTACATGTAATTCTGAGGTTGACCCGATATTACACTGTAGTCTTTATCTCTTTTTAAACTCGGTTATACGTAATTCATTTCTATGATTTTTGTTATTATACATTGAAATTTGAATTTCAGTTACCAGAAATACACGGTTATTTGATTCTTTTATTCAAAGTCCGGTATGTTATAACTTTGTGAGAATTGAAACAGCGTTGATGTGTTCTTGCTTGGAGCACCCAAAGTTGAACTTTGATCCCATCAGATAAGGTTATGTCGTTTACTTTCGGTTTATGTGCAAAATTGGTTTCGCATTTCATGGCTTAAACACAGAAACGCGCGCGCGCACGCGCGAGCACACATGTGCTATTTAAAATTGATAAATCTCTGGAAAGTAACTTTCTGGCTCCACTATTAGTGGACTAGTAAAATATAATCCGAAACGTATCATAAATGTTCAACATTCTGGTTTCAATGCCCTCAAGATTCGAGCAAAAAACAACTGTTAATTCATGAGTTCCATACCGAAGCATTGATCTCACAATCTTAGTTGTGAGGATTTCATTTAATGTGAGAAAGATTTTTATTGACAGAAAGAGTCGTCAAGAGCAAAGGAGTTGTTAGATTAATATTCTAGCAATTCAGCAAATGTTTCGCTTTAACTTAGGCAAAATTATGTCTAAACGAATTAAAATGAAATTTGGACAGGAGGCTCATAGAAATTAATACTGCTACGTACCGATATAATATTCGACACCAAGCTTTGCTGAGACTTACTACACCTGGAACACAAACTACTAAACAAAGCCTAGATTATTCTGGTCCAGAGTTCTGGAACTCATTGCCTGCAGAATTAATATCTATTAATAATTTCAATTTGTTTAAAAATAAATTAAAACACTAACTACTTAATAACTAATACTCATTCAAAAATGCAAGGTGAAAAGTTGATTGATTCAGAGATTATTCGACTGAAGGGGGAAGTCAGGGAGACTTACCAGATGAGGATTTGGTGACCAGGGCAAGGGGGATTTATTTAATGAGGATTGGGTAGGGGGGGAACAATCATGAACTTCATTACTTAAATATTATATTTCCCTCGATATGCTGTCAATTCAATATCATGCTAGATATTTAATTGTTAACATGTTATGTCTTAGAGATGCTACTGTATTTCACTTTTTTTGTTTTTCCGTTCTCTTTTTATTTCCGTGTTTTTTTTTCTGACTTTATTTGCTGTTATATGAATGCTCTTGGCTTGACTTATACCTAAGGAGATCAAGGCAGAGTCAGGTCTCTTCGAGGCCTTTTCCTTGATCTCCCCTGCTGTTATTTACATGTTTACGCTCAACTGTTCAGATTTATTAACTTAAATATGTAACAGCAAGATGAATAAATGAAATGATTTTCATAAGCGTTATGATTTTTGCCATGAGATATCATATTATAATTTGTAACTTTTTACTTTCGCTTCCAATTTGACTTTAGAAACTCGTAAATCATTAAGAAACTTCTAACATTTTGAAATTTCGTTTATACATTTTTTAATATTTATATCTCTCAAGGCAATTCTCTAGAAAACGTATAACCGAGGCTTCACTGTAATTTGTTTCCTGGTTTTGTGGAAAGTACTAAACAGTTAATGTCAGTTTGCTGCTCTCCTTGCAAAGTTTAATTGTTTTTCGTGGTTTACCATCGGAAACAATTAAACTATTGGTGAATTTTTGTGAAATCCTTTTACGCTATACTAATTGATTTTGTTTTTATTACCCCCCCCCCCCATTCGTGGTTTACCACGGACAACGTGCCTAGCTCATCACAGAAATGCATGACGAGCGTGGAGGATACGTTTACGTCCGCTTGGAAATTCGAGTAAAGGAATTAGGCACAAGCGGTCAACCCAGACGCCTATCATTCTGAGCTGCTCATGTGATCAGAACGTTACGAGTTTTCCGCAAATACTAACCATAATCTCATGAATAAAACTAGAGGGAACTTCTCAGGGCGTTGAAGGCTACGATTTATCGTTTCCAGTGGCTGCTCACTTTGAGCGGTGGGAATCACTTTGAAATGTTTCTGCTTTTTGGTTTCCAGTTAAAACAAAAGGACTCAGGATTTGTAATCTATACACGAAGTATTTGCATCCATAAAGCACCTGCAAAACAAACGCACGTTATGATCTATTAAATAATAAATACAAAAATGAATTACATCTTTCTGGGTTAAATTTTAATAACATTTTTAGGAATCTTATTTTTGATACAGTTTTAATAATTTTTCTATTCTGCGAAAATTTTCAATAAAATGTACCAATGACACTCATACATCAGAAAATGCATAGGGTGAAATGAGGCGATTTAGGATATGTGAATTTTGTTTTCGTTAACATGTACATTTAAATTTTGGTGAGTTTTTGTGAAATCCTTTTGCGTTATACTAAATCGTAATGCGCAGGAAAAAATTACTTAACATTCTATTTTACGCGATTTGGTATCAAACTACGAAAGCTGAAAATATTCAGGGGTGCATTTGTACAAACATACGAACACAAAAACCAGAAAAAACTTTTAGTGGAAAGAAACATTTTTATTTGGCCTTCATTTCCCCATGATAACTATGACAAATCACTATAGAGAAAAAATTAGGAGTTGTAATTTTCTGTTCATATTCAGTTTTTTTATGTGCTTCTTAATTTTTGAATTGCACGTTTATTGTCAACTGCAAATCTGTTTTAAAACAGCGTGTGATTGCAGAAGAAAAAAATACTTTTTTTAGTTTTAGAGCAAAATTCAATGATATTGGTTTTAACCAATATTCTTGCGTTTCCGATAGGAAAACGGCTTCCAAAAGATACCGTGATCAATTCAAAAAGATAATGACGGCTAATTTCAAATTTGACATGAGATTAGAAAGCTTATGAGGCGAATGGTTGGGTGTAAGATTTATTTTTATATTAAATAAATACCTCCCTATGCATTCGTCTAAATCCTGAGGGAAATAATACGAGTAATTAATTAATGTTTTTGGATTAAAAATTATGCATCCTCCAAAATGTCTTTCTTGCAGAGTTACATTAATTGAATTTAGCTGGAACTGAAGTCAATATATTGATTTGACAATATTCGTAGGGTAAAAGGGAATGTTTCCCTCATATTGAAATATAACCTGGAGGGACACTGTCAGGGTTACAGAAGTTTCTTCAAATTCTAGAACAATAAATGGAAAAGTAATATCGTTCCCATATGTAGGCAAAATTTCAGTGGGAGTGGCCCAAGATACCAGGCGGTTCCGGAAATTCGGATAAAACTAATAAATTAGTAATTGAATACAGATTTCAAAACCTGTTTGTTTGGTTTTGGGGTTTCAGTGTCAGATAAAATACTACAACTTTCTCTTACTTTCTCCTTATCTTCCCATTTAAAGATTCTGTGTATTCAAACTATTGTAAGGGCTGCATGCAGCCTTATGGTTAGAGAATAACAGGTATCAACATCCGGATTGCGTATTTGGCACGGACCCTTTCTATTGTGAGCTCCGAATATTCAAGCAAAGGAACTGGGTGCAAACCTCGTTTAAATGGGTAATGCTTACGATAAAGGACACCCCTGAACAACGTGCGATAAGAGATCGATTCAGGCACCCGCCGGACACTGAGAACGACCCGCCGTTCACGGAGGGCGAGGTTGGGGCGGCGCTCAGTAGCCTCAACTTGAGGAAAGCTCCGGGTAAGGACGTGCTGGATTTGGCAGTTATTCCTGAAGTCTTCGTGGCCAATCCACAGTACTTCGTTTGCTTGCTCAACAAGTGCCTAGAGCGAGGTTGTTTCCCTTCTTTGTGGAAAACCGCGGTGCTCGTCCTCTTCAGCAAAGAATATAAGAGCCGAGCAGATCCCGCAGCTTACAGGCCGATATGCCTGCTCTCCGCTGGGAGTAAGGTGCTGCAAAAAGGTCCTTGTGATCCGAGCAACCCATTACTTGGTCGGCCTAGGCAAGCTCTCCGGCCGCCTATTTGGTTTCCCACCAGAGAGGTGTACTAGCCAAACGCTAGCTAAACTTACTCAGCAGGTAAAGCTGAATAGAGATATGGGCATGCACACCTGCCTCGTCTTTCTGGACGTGCAGGGTGCGTTCAATAGTGTCTGGTGACCTTTAGTGTTGGACCGTCTGAAAATACTGGGCTTACCCAGGAATCTGTTTCTGGTAGTTAGGGACTTCCTTCTTAATAGGAGTGTCGAATTTACTCTAGGTGATAGAGTGTTTAGCAGAGAAAACACAAACGGCTGTCCGCAAGACTCATGCTCGAGCCCTCTGTGGTGGAATGTTTTAGCAGACACGGCGCTTTCACTCCCGATGGAAGATGGAGTGCAACTGCAGGCATACGCGGATGACCTGGACCTAGTAGTGTCTGCAACAGGTAGACATGTGACTGAGCGGAAGGTAACACATCGCTCTTGCTAAACTGGATACTTGGTGTAAGGAGTGCAAGCTATGCTTCGCTCCTGAAAAAACGACGCTTATGGCGATAGCGAAAAAGGAAGAGATGGTCACTCCCCCAAAGTGTCGCTTCAATGGGCACACGGTGAAACCTGTGAGGGAAATGCGATATCTAGGCGTCATCTTAGATACGAGGCTTTCTGGGCTCCCTCACCTTCGATATCTGAAAGGGCGATGCTCCCTGATTCTTAACAGGATCAATGGCATGAGGCTGTCAGGGGCAGCCAAAAAGGTAGTGTACAAACGTGGGAAGGAGAGAATCCTCACGTATGCGTGCTCCGCCTGGTGGACGGACACAATTAGAATGAGAAACGGAGTCAATCAGATTCAGCGCATAGCGCTGCTGGAAATAACACGGTGCTTCCGCACAACATCTTTGGCAGCACTACAAGTGCTGGCGGGATGTGAACCAGCGGATGTACTGATTGCAAGGGAAGTAGTGATGCAATCCCTTAGATTTGGCAGCAATGCTCAACTACTTTGTGACCATTATCTGTCATCCGACGTAGAATGGCCGAGAATTGACTCGGCATGCTACTCAGGCAAAGAAATCTGTCCCACATGGGATAAAGACCTCCCAACAGGAAGGGGGAGCGAGATATTTACCGATGGCTCTAAAATCAACGGTAACGTAGGGGCAGGATTCTATGTGCTCTCAGAGGGCAATGAGATACACACGGAACACATTAAACTCTCTCCCAACTCCTCTGTGTTTCAAGCAGAGTTGTTGGCGATCAGAGAGGCACTGCACTGGGCTAGGCTCAATGTCAGTGATGCGGAAGTCAAGGTCTTCTCAGGCAGCCAAGCGGCTCTTAAAGCACTTGGTCAGTTCGGGAGGAAAACTACCCTTGTCAGAGACGTTAAAGCTTTAGTCGACCGAGACGTTGTCAGAGACGTTAAAGCTTTAGGCGTGGTAGTCTCGTTCCACTGGGTCCGAAGCCATGTCGGAACCAGTGGCAATGAAAGGGCAGACCAGCTCGCGAAGGAAGCGGCTGGAAAAGATAGTATAGACTTTGAATTACGAACACCAGTGCAAAGGGCTTGCACAAAGCTTAAAAAGGCCACGGTGTTGGAGTGGCAGTTACGATGGGACGAGGGGGACACGGGTCGGACGTGTCACCGTATTTTCCCCCGTGTCTCCATCAGGCGCTTAGAATGCGAAGAGTCCCGGAACCAAATATTCACCGGTCATGGCGTTTCTCTGGAATATTTTGGCCGCTTTGCGATAAGAGACAGAGTGCGCGTCTACGGGGTCAAACCGCAAACGTCGCACACATGATTCTAGAGTGCAGTTCTCTTGCAGGTCGGAGGAAAGTCCTCGCCCCCAACATAGGGAAAAGGAAGGACCTCTCACCGCGTCAAGGCCTCATCGAGATGGTCAAAGACTTCGTGGCGAGGCAGGAAGATATACTCGTTGAAGAGTAGAGAAGACAGAAGACTGAACGGGAGCGACGACTTGCCCTAGAGTCGTCTAGCAGCACGGACCCTAGTGCTGCCATGTAAATTTGTAAATATTTTAGTGTAAATTTCATTTCTGTGTATTTTTATCATTTCTCTGTGAAGGGGTACGTAAAAATAAAGGTGTCTACCCATATACACGGAACCCCCAGTGCATAAATGTGCATGTTAAAATTTTAGCCAGGACCCAATAAAGGGATTTTGCCCAAAAAACACTCGCGTTGACGGACAAACTCTCCCTGCCAGGCGCAAAGTTAAAAGCCCCTACCCATTAGCACGTCTCACACACGGGCTTTAGCATAGTGTTGGTCCCGTGGGGGTGGGACCAACACTCCCAAATCCTGTCCGGGTGAAGGACTGCCGGATCCTGGTAGGATTGCTCTCGCAACGCCTTCACTGTGTTCTTTGAGAGAGTTCCTTATTTCCCTGCGAAGTCCGCAATTGTACGGTGCAGGTAGAAGTCATCAGATTACGATAAACCAAGCAAGGATTGTAAAAAAATAATAGTATTATGTCTTATAAAACATTTTACAAAAAACACATGTTCCAGGATATCATGTTTTTGTAGCATTTGCTTATGTATTAGTAACAAAAAATCCATTCAGAAGATTTATTTCTCAGTCCTTTAGACAACGCTTACATTTCTCAGTAATTAGACAAATCTTTGTCCTTTAGACAGTGCTTACACTTAAAGATTCTGTGTATTCAAACTATTGTAAGGGCTGCATGCAGCCTTATCATTAGAGAATAACAGGTATCAACATCCGGATTGCGTATTTGGCACGGACCCTTTCTATTGTGAGCTCCGAATATTCAAGCAACGGAACTGGGTGCAAACCTCGTTTGAATGGGTAATGCTAACCATAAACCAAAGCAAGGATTGTAAAAAAATAATGGTGTTATGCCTTATAAAACATTTTACTAAAAACACATGTTCCAGGATATCATGTTTTTGTAGCATTTGTTTATGGATTAGTAACAAAAAATCCATTCAAAAAATTAATTTCTCAGTCCTTTAGACAAAGTTTACATTATATTATCCATAACATTTATTATATTTAAAGTAATTAAATTAAGTCGTTGAATTATTTATCTCCAGTTCTCTGGCATAAGGCTACTTTGTTGCCTTTTGCTAAGCATGCTAATGCTTAACAACGTTATCGAAATTTGCAATAGGAAAATTAGAGAAGTTACATTATCATTTATCTCCAGTTTCCGGTCTGCCTCCTTGAAAAGTTAGAGTTAAGTATCATAAGTAAAGCGAAAGTTACCTTTTCAGGACTAGATATACAGCACAGACATAGAAATATGCTTAAAGAACTTTCGTTTTATTTGATGAAATGCCTCTGAAGAAAATACACAGATTCAGCTTTGAAATAAACTGCGTGTTTTCCTAATTTGTGTATCCAGGCAAATGAAACGTTTACTAAAATAGGTGATAATTCCTTCAAAGTAACTAGCAGTCGTTCAGATATTACAGTTAGACCTTCCTTTAAACACATATAGATAAAGCTTCGCAAAAGTGTAATTTCAAGACATCATATGCTTTTCTCATCGCGTTAACTTGTTTAAACATACAGTATTTGTTCACTCTGCAGTTTAGTGCACCGAACTTTTTCAACCTTAAATTTAACCTTTAAGAATTTCCTATGTTCACTAATAAAATTGGTATAATGTTAGTTGAAAGGGACTTAAAAGAACCAAAGCGCTTTGCTTTTCTTTTTGTTTCTTTAAAAAAAACAATATTTTTTTTTGGTATAAATTTATAAATTCGTCCGTTCGTCTGTTGCCACAACAGATCATTATGTTTATAGTTAAAATAAATATAACATCATCATCATCATCATCATTGTCAACCATTATCAATCCACTGCTGGACGAAGGTCTCCCCAAGTTTCCTCCACAACGGTCTGTCTTGTGCCAGTCTCCTCCATGTCACTCCCGCATACTTTCGAATTTCATCCACCCATCTTCCATGTGGTCTTCTTCTGGGTCTTTTCCTGTCCCTTGGAATCCAATCTAAAATTTCGGCTGTCCATCGATGGTCTGTTCTTCTGGCAGTATGTCCAGCCCATTGCCATTTCAGGGATTTAACTCTGATCATGATGTCTTCCACTCTTGTAATTTATCGGATCCACGTGTTCCTCTTCTTATCTCTCTTGGTTACACCAAGCATGCACCTCTCCATACTACTTTGAGTTGTCTGCAGCCTTTGTATGTCTCTTTTAGCTAAGGTCCACGTCTCTGCACCATACGTAAGCACTGGAAGGATGCATTGATCAAATATGGATTTAAATACTAAATAAACGTACCTTGCAATCCATATTTGATGTAAGACGCATTGTAGGTGTGACACTGTTTTGCTTTGGTGGATGCATTGATGAATCTCAAACATGCAGCGATTCCTCCAAGCATATGGTAGGTGATTATCTTGCCAACGTAATATCTTCTCAACCATTTGTAGGTGAATATCTTGCCTTTGTTCTACTATTCACGTACAAAATTAAGCAGGTTCCATCTCTTTAAAATGTTTAAATACATTATGTATACCCTGGTAACAATTCTCATGCAATTGATGTTCACATGCTTTAGTTGCACAAGCAGTTAAAATTGAAGTCTAAAACATTTCACTATTAAAATCCAATAAACGGCAGTCTAACATCACGCCATGCTCAAGAACACCAAACATTAATTCGTCGAACTCCTGTTAAAGCTTTTCAACTTCTTCGAAGACATTTTCAGAACTATCATCTGGTACATGATGTTTAGATTGACCACCGCTAGATGATTCATTCATGTGTGCGAAGGGGCACACATGAATGAATCATCTAATCACGTGCTTATTGCCTCTACATTCTTAAGTTTTTAACTTTTTTGATGCTGTGCTGCCATCTACACTCTTATTTGTTGTTTAATTATCCTATATTTCTTTCGTTCTTTCTTCCTATTTTTCTTTTTCCATTGTTGTTCTTTATATTCTCTTTCTCTTTTAATCAATACTTTTAAAGGATCTGCTATGATATATGGTTCGTTATTATTCCAAGATCTGTGTTTCCTTTTTTACTATGGTAACAGCCTCGAAATACCTTAGCTCCCATTCCTTTTTATACCTACTCTTGATTTGAATACCTTCAAATTTTGGTTTCGCATTTTCCTTTATGCAGTACTGCACTATTGCTGTAACATTCTCTCTTTTTTCCCAATTTTTGATGTGTTGATTACTTCTTTTGATAAGTCTGTTTTTTGTTGATCCATAATTATATATATTCTATTTTACTTTATTTTTTTCATGTTCTAAACGCATTCTATATACTCTTTCTTTTTGTAAGTCGAGGATTTTTCGTTTTGTATTATTTATCATTGCTGCCATTGTTGTTACAGATTGTCCAATATTTTTTTTAAATATTTTTCTGCTTCGTGATTATTTCTTGCTGTCACTTTATTTATATATGGAAAATATCCTATGCATGGTTTTTGATCTTGCTCATGTTTATCTTCTCTTTGCTTGGTAGTCTTTTTCATATTATATATTGCAGTTTTACATTTTTTAATTAAGTAATTTATTACATCTTCAGAATATCCATAAGTTTTTGCAACAGTTGTTATCCATATTAATTCTTCCTGAAATTCGATCTTGCTTGTATGTGTATATGCTTTTTTTATGAAATTGTAAAGAGCATTTCATTTTGTGCTATCGGATGGTTAAAATTATTCGGTACCAGTATTGGTACGTAGGGTGTATTACTATGTACTTTAAATTGAAATTCATGATTTGTTCTTGTTATCCACACATCTAAAAATGCTATACTATTGTTCCGTTCTATTTCTAGAGTTAGCAATATAGGTGGGTAAATTTCTGCAAACCTTTTCGCCAAGACTTTTAAATTCTCCTCTTGCATATTTGAAACAAAAAATATATCATCTACGTAGCGTTTATATACTACTGGTTGCTCTGTTAATGTGGTTATTACTTTGCTTTCAAGTTCTTGTAAGATTATCTCAGCATATAAACATGAAAGCTGACCCCTTTGAGCCACCCTTTTTTTAAACAAATATATTGTTGTTATAATAAAAATAATTATTTTTTTGAGATATATACTAAAATGTTTTCTATTTCTTTAATCTGTACATTTGTTAATTATTTTTGTTCTTGCAAGATTTGTACTATAGTTCTTATGGCATCTGATATTGGTGTGTTTGGGTATAGAGCATTTACATCAATACTGGCGATAATAATATTTGGTTTGTTTGTTAAACTTATATTTTTAATATATTGTACAAATTCAATAGTATTCTTTATATCATATTTATTTTTAGATATCTTTTTGATAAGAATTGATATAAATTCTTTCCAAGATTTATTAATGGAGCTTTTCGCTTTGTCACAATTAATCTTATTGGCATATTTTCTTTATGGGTCTAAATTTTTGGTAATAGTCTCGGCACAGTTGCTCCCGTAGGAGGTACACTGTTTTATATTTCATCTGGTAATGTACAGTCGTTGCGTACTTTTGATAGATAATTTATTTGTCTGTCTATGGGATCGTATATAACAATATGGTATTGCTGTTCTTCTACAGAATTTTTCGTTTTTTTGATTAAATTCATTTTGATGTAATTTTGTACGTGAAATGGAGAATAAAGGCAAAATGTTCACCTACCAATGGAGTTTTGCTTGGAGAAATCGCGGCATGGTTGAGATTTATCAATGCATCCAACAAAAAAAAGTGTCACACCTATAATGTGTCTTAATCAATTATGAATAATACGGTACATTTATTTAGAATTTAAATCCATATATGATGATATTTATTTTAACTATAGAATATTTTGGTATGAAGAGTCATTGTATAACCCAGGAACATTTTTTTTTAATTTATATAAGATATCTGCTAGATCTTTATGTTTTTGATACTAAGTGTCAAATCTACTTTTTGCATGTTCAAATCGCAAGTTATTGCATATTTTTACGTGCTTTGCCTGTTAACACTAATTTCAAGGTCAATGAAAGTTACCTTGTCTATTAGTTTACAGTATTTAATTCAATAAAAGAAATGCTGTACATTTAGTTTTGAAAACAATTGAATATAATGTCTCACTATTTTGCTTTCGTTCCCTTTAACAGGCTGCGAAGCCGCCTCTAGTTTATTTGTTTTTGGCATGGAGAGCTGTAGTAATGGTGACAGGTCGTAATTAAAATATAAATTAAACCGTATAAAATCTACTAGACTTTCCTCTGCAAAAGAAATAATATCGTTTAATAAAACGTTTAAACAAACTACACGCCACCTTATATTTTAAAGGAAAGGCTCAGAGTGAAGTGAGGTGTGCACATTTAAAAAGTGGACTCTAAAGATGGAAGTAGCTTATATATGTGTAATTAAAACCAGAGTTTCGTGCAGTGACTTTTTCGTGTAAATTTCAGACCAGTTAAATTTGAGAATAGTCCCTTTTTCTTATTTACGCTTTCCAACCGTAGGTTGAAGAAGCGTATATGCTCCAGCTTTGTCCGTCCGCCTGTCCGCACGGTAACTGGCGTAAAAATGGGTCCATTTCGATGAAATTTCAGTATGTGGTAGGGGACCACCCGGGGACGAACCCTATTGAAAATGGGATAAATGAGGTCAAAGGTCACGACGTAGGAGCGGGATCATTCCATTACCCTTATGACTCATACTTGCGTAAATATGGTTCGATTTCAATGAAAGTTTACTATGTGGTAGAAGACCACCTAGGGACGAACCCCATTGAAAATGGGACAAATGGGGTCAATGGCCACGTTGTAGGAGCGGGATCATTCCACTAACCTTATGCGTCCTAACTTGCGTAAATGTGGTTCGATTTCAATGAAAGTTTACTATGTGGTAGGAGACCACCTGGGGACGAACCATATTCAAAATGAGTGAAGTGGGATCAAAGGTCAGGACAAAAAATCGGGATGCATTCCATTCCCCTTATGCATCATAACGTGCATAAAAATGGTTTGAGTTCGATGAAATTTCAGTATGTAGTAGGGGACCACTGGGGACGAACCCTATTAAAAATGGACGAAATGTGGTCAAAAGTCAGGACATAGGATTGCGATCCATTCCATTGTCTTTATCCCATATTATTAAGGTCGACGTCAAGTAATTTTGCTTCCTATACTGCCAATGCAAAAACTTTTGTACACATTTCCTTCACAATTAATGTGTTCCCAAGGATAAGAATTTGAACACCGATTAAAATAACTTCTATTATCTTAATATTTTCTTTATAAAATATAACTTGGAAAACTTAATATTTTCTAAAACATAACCATAATTATATTAAAAATCAATAACTTTTCCTTTGGTGGTGTTGAAACTAGAGAAAAGATGGCGCGACCTGTTCTTTGATGAGGTCAGCGGACAAAAAAATGTTGGATTGCATAATTACGGTTATGGTTTAGAAAATATTAAGTATTCCAAGTTATGAAATGAAGCTATTTTAATCGATGTTCAAATTTTCATCCTTGTGAACGCATTAATTGTCCAGAAAAAAGATGGCGCGACCTGTATTTTCATGACGTCAGTTGACAAACAAATGTTGAATTGCATAATTATGGTTATGTTTTATAAAATATTAAGTATTGCAAGTTATAAAATGAAGATATTTTAATCGATGTTCAAATTTTCATCCTTGGGAACGCATTAATTGTGAAGAAAATGTGTACAAAAGTTTTTCCATTGGAAGTATCGGAAGCAAAGTTACTTGACGTCCACCTTAAAGTAGCAATTCTTGTATGTATCTATGTACATTTTATTTTGAAAACGGCTCTAAGAATTTTGATGAAAGTCGTTAACCTACCGTTTTCTGGTACTAGAAATCGATTTAGCTTGATCTCGACTTTAGAAGAATTCGTTTAGTGGGTTAAATAACCACCCCGATTTATAACGTTTTTAGTGATGGCGTTGTTCTATTAATGTTACCAATGCTTAGAAATCTTATGACGTCACAACTCGCGTTTGAGAATGTTGGCGCGCGGTCATGCCATCTATCTCATTACGTCACGCGTTGTTCGTGGATCCTATTAAAGATTTATGACGTCACGCCTTGCTAGCAGATGGTCGCGATTCCCATCTGCCTCATTACGTCACGCGTTGTGTGCGTATGTCCGTCAGCACGATAACTCGCGTAACAACCGTTAGATTTCGATGAAATTTTAGTATCTGGTAGGGGATCACCTGGGAAGGAACCCTATTTAAAGTGAACGAAATGGGGTCAAAGGTCAGTTCATAAGAGAGGGATCCATTCCACTGCTGTTATGCGCCATAACTAACGTAAAAAAGGTTCGATTTCGATGAAATTTTAGTATGTAGTAGGGGACCACCTGGTGACAAACCTTATGTAAAATGGGCGAAATGGGGTCAAAGGTTAGGACACAGGAGCGGGATCTATTCCATAGCCCTTATGCATCATAACTTACGTAAAAATGCTTCGATTGCGACAAAACTTTATCATATTATTTCGGAGGTATACCAATCCGGTTCTGTTGAATATCATCGAAATGGGATCAAAGTTCAGGGCACAGGACCGAGATTTATTCCACAGACATTATTCCCATAACTTGAGTGATAACTTGAGTAATGATTTCTAAAATGTTGAAAAGCGTATTATTATCAATGCATTGCATGATTTTACTAACTTGTTGATCACATTCGCTCGGCGATGCCTTGCTCTCTGCATTTACCGTTTCTATCAAGAGTCGGGTGGTACAATACAGCTGCACAGGTACTGGGTAGAATTTATACCCGCTAGTTGAACCTAATAACATTTCAATAAAGAAATATTAATAATGTAGAGTTTAAAAATTTTACACTTATGTTTCATAGATTTTTCCGCTTTGCAATCCTTCATTTAATCGGTTACCTAAGTCAATTTATTGAATTCAAAATCGTTCATCTTTAAGAAATATTTCTACTTTGAAATTCAATAACGACGCATTAAGATATAAATATCCAACGCAACCTAATAACCGGATATATGTTTTTTATTTTACTATCCAGTCAGTACTTTTCTTAACTTTCAAATAGGAGTTTTAAAGTTTTCTACTTTCTCACTTCTTCATTTGATTCTGTTTCTGTACTAATTTTATTTTTCACAAGGTAATTTGGCCTTACTAAAAAATACTATAGGAGCTGAAATACATTCATTGGTGAAACTAAAGTAGACTAAAATGCGGGACAAATTTTTTGTTCAAATTCCTCTGATTATGATTGAGGAAACTTAAAAGGTAATGTCGTCAGTTAAAGAAAACGTGTGATAGGACTAGAACAACGAGATTTCGATCATTGAATTCAGAACAAAAATCGAACCTTGGCACTTATTACTGGGAAGAATTCATACCCGCTTAAACATTCAATTTTAGCCTCGATGCTTTGGGGATAAGCAGAGCTTAAAAAGCACTACAATTTTCATGGCCTAATTTATTTTATCCTCTGAAGAAACCGTATACTTGACAAAAATTATTGTGTGTTAATAAGAAAAATGGCAAGTGTTTTCCAAAATTTCACTCATCAGATACGTAGATGTGCAAACCTTTGGGAAACAGGAGTTTATTTCTTCCCGTCGTAAGTGTTCATGTGGATGAAGAGTGATTAAAATGACCCAGAGTTAATTATTGACATCAAGTTTGAATGTCCTAGAGCAGTTCTTAATTTAAATAAAATAAAAAAATGGAACGGAGCACAGATTACTGCGTTTTAGGAATTGATAATTACCGATTTTCAAAACGTTAAGCGGGATTCAAATACGCTCAGTTTCATACCTAAACATTCATCTAAAAAGAGTTGTATTTTAAGTCATTACATCTGACAGTAAAATACTGTGCCCACATTCAGATCATGATATATTATAACTGGCTTCAACTTTCAACTCTAGCAAAACACTTAAGACAATGTACTAATTTATTAATTGAACGAATAAATTTAATTCCTCTAAAATATATGTTGACGTCATAATTTAAAATGGCGGCTGTTCAAGAAAAAAGCAACGTGAGTACTCTGGTTCTTCAAAACAAAGTCAGTTATCACATCGCAATGTCGTTACAGAACGCAGTATTGCAGAGCTCCAACTCCCGACATGGGTATCTGACGTTGGTCAAAGCAGTTTCAAAAGACTGGTATTGTGCAGCATCAAACAGGAGCGGGAAGACCTAGCACATCGCAGGATGATGTTGATCGCGTCCAGGAAGCCTTTTCTTGAAGCCCGCAGAAGTCAACAAGACGAACTGCGTCACAGTTCCGTATGCCACAAACAACTGTTCGGAGAGTTCTGCATAACCGCCTTCAACTCCGTGTTTACAAACTGCAGACTATACAAGCTTTACAGCGGGACGATAAATCTCGCCGTTTCTAGTGTTCCCAAGATATTTTGTCCAAAGTCGAAGCTGAAGAACATTTCCTGCGAACATGGGTATTTAGTAATGCAGCAAAGTTTTTCTTCTCAGGGAGGGTACATCGGCATAACTGCAGAATATGGGGCTCCGCAAACCCTAACGCCATTCGAGAAGTCGAACCATATAGTCAAAGGGTGAACGTCTGGTGCGCTTTGCCAAGTTCGGAACAGTCTCGCTCTGTGCATCAGTTAAAAACTATTTCGCCAAATCTTGTTCCGTCTTCGTATAAAAGCCAAGATTAAAGCCGGAAGAGCAGGACGTTATGTATGTTTCCGCACGGCGATCTCTCTGGCATATGAAATTGTGTTGCGAACGCACTAGTTTTCCGTCACCACATGAAAAACAAATGCGCTCTGTTCAACTGTTATGTCACTCATAAACCAAAGAACACACCACCGACACTCAAAACTTGCAGGCCTCTCAGAAGATCTCTCAAAAACCTCTTTCATTCCGACATCTTGGCCAGCGAGATTGTCCACCAGCCGTAAAGGCTCGGCGGAGTTCAACTATTATCTAAACGACACTAGGTAGGAGCTGGAATCTAGGAAATTTATAAATCAAATTATGTTTTCCGAGCTATATAGTGCACACTATTTTTCAACATTGGGTTTATGAGATTTCGTAGGCAGTTTATTGTCCATGGAGTCATGAAGCGTTACTTATGAATACTCTTTTGTAAAGGTAGAATCATGACTTTCCTCTCATGATATACCGGGTGCGCCATATAAATGACGCCCCGTGGCCACCGTTGTTAGGCGGGTTTCCAGTTAAAGCAGCTTTGTTCCACTTCTAACCGGTTTCTGCGTTAGTCACAGCCAGAGCAGTGTAGGTACGCAGTCATAAGTGTAAGTGAAGAGAGAACAAAGGCAACGGAGATGGTTTTAAGTACGGAACAACTGATTTTTATTGTGGAACTGTATTTCAGAAATAACTCATACAAGGATTTAAATGAATTATTTACAGAAAAATTTCCACATTGTGCAGCACCGGCGAAATCAGAGGTACGTAAGTTAGTGCTATAATTTCGTGAAACCGGCACGGGGTGCAACAGGAAAAGAAACAAACCCAAGACAATTCGTACTGAAGACAATAACAATGATGTGTGCACAATGATTTTACAAAGCCCTCAAAAGTCGATTCGCCGATTATCGTCTGCAACGGAAATGTCTGCCACGTCTTGCCGACGCATACTTACGGTGGATTTGCATTTTCAGCCATACAAAGTTAGGGTGCTGCAAGAAATTCAAATTCCTGATTATGCAAAACGGATGCAATATTGTCAGTGGTTTCAGGATACCATTGTCAGCGATGAAATGGGCCCAACACTTAATTACATGACAGATGAAGCATGGTTGCATCTGTCCGGGTATGTCAATGTGCAAAACAGCAGGATCTGGACATACACGAACACCAGACGGACAATGCAGACTCCTCTGTACAACGAAAAGATAGGCGTTTGGTGTGCTGTGATTGCGAAGAGAATAGTCGGCCCATTTTTTTCACTGACACCATCAACTCGGAGCGATATTTGCAGTAACTGTTTAACCCATTTGTTTCCGCACTTACAGAAGAAGAGTGAACATATGCTTTCTTTGAGAAGGATGGTGCAACGGCGCACACTGCGCGGAACAGTCTACGTGCTGTGCATGAAGTGTTTGGGGAGGACAGAACTGTATCAAAGGGACTATGGCCACCCAGGTCATCCGATCTCTACACCTGTGACTTTTATCCGTGGGGAGCATTGAAAAGGAAAGTGTACGCAACTAATCCGCACACCCTTGATGAATTAAAAGTGAACATTACAGATGCCATAGCCCAGATTACTGCTTATGAGCTGTGGCGCGTTACAAACAACATGTTCCGTGGTGTGCAAATGTGTCCTGATGTCGGAGGACAGCACTTTCAGCAATTGCTGTAAACGCAGGTAAATTACTTCTGTTTTCTGTTATTTCAACTATTCTTTACCATGTATAGTAACATTGCCTGACTGTTATCGTTCATTATACTCGGGCCTCTTTTATATGGCACAGCCTATATTTTTCGATGTCATAGTATTATATTTTTCCGGGCCGTATTGGTAAATACTAGATTTGTAAATCTCTTATATATATATATATATATATATATATAAGAAGTCAGCCTTAGATTTACAAGTCTTTTCTGTGCGTCACGCATGTGTTCACTGATATCCGACTGATTACCTTCATGACCTCGATAAGCAGCTTTTCTTTTCCTCCTACTTCACTCTAATGACGAAGATTATTTTTGAGTTTCCACATGATTACATTGTACAATTTACTTCACACTGAAAAGTTGTGCTAGGGGTTTTATGAATTCCGTAAGAAACTGGAAGTATCAAGGCAACATTCCTTTCACTTGAATATAAAATTTGTAGCAAAGATATGCAAGGTCAAAATTTTCAAATAAAAAAGCCGTAAATGTTGAACGAAAGATAAAAAAAGTATCTTTCACTTTGCAAAAAACATTATTTATGTTCATTATCAAGCTTCCCATATTTCTTCTACAGAACAAAATATTTTTATTTCAGTTAGACTTATTTTCAGAAAAAAATTCAATGCTGCATAGTATAGTCCCAAGAAGTTCTCTTAAATTTGACTTCTTTCCCCACCCGAAGGAGTGGCTGCAAGCGTTTTGAACAAACCTAAAATTCGTTCAAAAGTCTGTTAAGCATAATCGAAAATGAACATGTACAGAAGAGATTGCGGAATAATTTAGCCTAATCAAAGGCGAATCGCATTAAAATTTTCACATACTGAAGCTCATTCAAACAGTTTTGAAATAAAGTGTAATATAATTTATTTTACGAACTAAAAAGTGCACGTAATCTTCATTTCACATACTTTCATCACGGGAGAAAAGAAAGGCAGAACATAAGTGACTGAATAAAAATATTTGAAATATTTACCGAAATTTCAATAGAACTTAACTTAATACATATGTTCCTAATTCTACCAAAAATGTGCCGCTGTGAATACCGAAGTAAAAAATCATGCCTTTCTCTTTGAAGAAAAAAAAGTGAGTAAGAACTTGAGAATCCGAAAATATTCTGTTACGTAAGTTACATATCTGAGCACTCTTAAATAAATACTCGGATTCGAAAGTTTTCAGCTGATTTTCCCCTCTTTGTATATGATTTGGAAATGCCAAATGGATCAGCAGGGTTCAGAAATATCACATTGTCTAGTCGTATTTTAAACATCGTTTCTCTCTCGCAATTCGCATATTTTATATATGTTATAATCGGTTCAGAGTCTGCGTTATGTGATAAGTTATGACGCATTTATTACAAACCCTGAGTTTCTCTCACGTCTGCTGAAAATCCCAATACAGGACGAACTATTGACCGCATGAGGCGCATCTACAACTTTAGACGGGAGTATATCGTTGATACATTAACAAAGATGAACCATAAAGGTACACGTTCTTATCAAAATTTACACCCTTTTATGCAATTCGCATGCAATGCAACCGCTGCCTTAGTCGTAAACACTCTTTTTTTTTAGCAGTGATTTCTCGATTCTGTAATTTTCTCCATAGACATTTTCCGGCAAGTAAAATCTTCACATATCTTTCTTTTTTATTTTCAATTTTGCTTGGCTGTCGAAATTGTATTTTGCATGAGATAATTTATGACAGCTATGGAGACAGCTAAATATTAAACAAATGGAATGTATCCCTGAAGGCCTTCACGTTCAGATAATAAATTTAAGCATTTTTATATTGCACACGCTAAAATATTGCAATTTGGAATTTTTTTCAGAGTACTTTCGCCCATAACCGGAGCAAAAATATCATCTCAGATGCCTGCTTTCTATTTCCGAAACTAATGTGCCTTTCTCAAGAAACGCAGCAATGATGAAACACAATGATGATTTCTGTTTACATTAACGACATGGGACTCTGTTTTAACAACGTTATGGAGAGACAGATAGAACTACACTCTTACATAAAGTCAAATTTTGTCATTTGGCGTACTGTCTGATAAAAAATATCTGAAATAGCTAAAATCCTATTATGTGAAATAAAATTAAGCAATTACGAATCGAAACTCCAATTAATCTGCAAGAATAAATATGTACATCGCTCTTTCCACGTTCCATAAATACACAGCAACCGAAAAATAGTTTTTCAGCCGTTGCCGTGGAATCGAATCACGGATCTCTCGATATCTAGCCGAGCGTGTTAAGCTTTACACCGCGGTGGCCAACAATCCACGGTGCTATGTGTATTTTGAAGTCAGCTTCTGACATCATAAATTCGCAAGATGGGCTCACCTACTGAGACGTCTCCATCTGGTGGGCATTAACAGCACTGGCCATATATATTATAGCGGTTAAATCTAAAGGGCGAGATCCAAGGTGAAAATCCTCCAAATACGTGGCGTCAGTAAATAAATATGTACATCGCTTTTACCACGTTCCAGAAACACATAGAACCGAAAAATTGTTTTTCAGCCGCCGCCGTGGAATCGAACCACGGATCTCTCGACAGCACCGTGGATTGTTGGCCACCGTGGTGTAAAGCTTAACGCGCTCGGTTAGATATCGAAAGATCCGTGGTTCGATTCCACGGCGGCGGCTGAAAAACAATTTTTCGGTTGCTATGTGTTTCTGGAACGTGGAAAGACCAATGTACATATTTATTTACTGAGGCCACGTATTTGGAGGATTTTCATCTCCAAAAATATTCTAGGAAGTGAATTTTCCATATATTCTAGGAAATGAATTTTCCAAGTAAATTAACTTAGCACAAAAATATTAGACTGTTTGTGTAAAACTTCGTTCTAGAGTTTTCTTTCAAAGCGAATGTGACGCTTCTGTTTAACTGCACTTATTTGTTCTTGTTCAAAAATGCAAGCCTTTAAAATAAGTCATATTTTTAGAAAGGAAAACATTAAAGCTTCCATTTATTTTTTGACACATGACAACGAAAAATATATTTCAGAATTCCTTTGGATGTATGAATATTTCTACCAGAGGACCATTCACAACAGTCTATATTTTCTACTTTAAGTTGAATTGATAAACACAATTTCACACCAAAATGCGGTCGTCCGTTCCCGCTTAATATTTCGCAATATATAGGGATAATGCATAAGCCATATTGTTCACACTGAGAATCTACAGTATTGTGAACAATTTAGCATCCAGCATATTTTTGTCGTACTTGGTTTATGTGTGTTATTAGTTTGCTATCGTAAGTCTCGATCTGGTGATTTCCGCACAACATTTTCCCATCTCTTCAGGAAACATGTCTGCATTTTCTGTGTTTCAGCATCCTATTACTAGTGCTTTGAGGTTGACTAATGGGCTGAAATCACACTTTCTTTTATTTTAATAGATTTCTATTATTCAAAATGTTTAACGCTTTCTTTGTGAATATAGTATTCCGTTTATTATTTCTGCAAAACACTTCTAAAATAATATAAAAGTTGAAATTACATAAATAGGAATATGGAAATTGTTACACAAACATGTTTTACGGGTTTAACGGACGCTGCGGGCAACTCGAAGATTTGTAAAAAAGTATCCCGTAAATAATTTAAGGCTACTTGTCCCAGGGTAGAGAGAGAGCTAGTACCTTTAAACAAACACAATATCCATGACTCACTGGGATTCGAACCCGTACCCATTTCGGACGAAATGTCAGAGGCCAGCTCTTAAACCACTGAGCCACTGGGGCAGCTACGCAAGCATTCAATTCTATTGGTGAGGAAATTGGCATGTGTTCATGTTTCTGAAAACTTTCTGTGGGCGTTCAAGGTAAAAAAACGCACAGTCAATTTCTTATGAGGAAGACCGTAGCAGATCTCATACGGCGCATCTGAAATTCTAAAATGAAATACTTGACCGAACTTTCATATTGCACGAAAGTGAAAAGATTTCACTTAAAAGGAAGGAAAAGAAAGAATGGGAAATATGCAATAAATTGAACAAACGTTTTTTCACAAAGGTCTTAGGCCAGCTTATCAGAAATGGTGTATCACCAGAGAAAGAAGCGTTGTATTCATAATATCTTATACAATTTCCCTCTGATGTACGCTCTGATGTGTTTATTGTTCGAAGTTATGCATCTCGATTTTGTCCAGAATTACGTAAGGGATGTTTGACTTTAAGTTCCTTCCTAGGTCAAAGTTTTAATTAATAAAATTGATTTGTACTCTGCTACCCAGGCCCCAAATGACATGTTATGAATCCTAATACACCGATTAAGTAAGCAGTCGAATATTCGAATGGAAACTAAGCTCAGCCATAGGTGTGCTAAAATTTGGTCCAGTTAAACACCAATAGATACCATTGTTTCTGTAACAGTTTCATTTAAATTCGTGTACTTATTGTTTGCTTTACGATTTTTTTAATTGCCTAATCGCTAAGAATTATTCTTTGAGTAGTAAAGTCCGTTAGGCTTACCTTAAGAATTAAAATAAAATGTTTCAGTTTAATGTTTATAAAATATATATATTTCAGTATTTTTGAAGTGCATTATTTCACATATGGAATCAAAATACTTACATCCTTTAAGACAGGTATTATTTGAAGCAGCGATAGAAACATGCATCACAAACACATTTCAAAGTTTCACTTTGGTGCGAGAATATTTTATTCGTGTTTAATAGTTCAGTTAAAAACTGCGTTTCCTAACAATGTCTCATTACTTGCCGAGACTTCTTGCAAAATATTCAGCGCTGATGTTATTGCGTCCATTCTCAATGGAGACATGTTGTTTGTTAGTTTCACGTAGTTGTTTCCCTTATATGTTAATGATATGTTCGTTCATCATGAAAGGCATCTGTTGTTCTGTGGCACGACACTCTGCTTACAATCTATTGAATTACTCACTAACTTTCTATTTCACTCAAGAACATGAGGTATTTTTGTTCTATTTCAAGAATCCGACAGAAGTGCACACCACGAATTGCTGAGATTTCTCCTATGTCGTGACACGTTATTTTCCGTAAAAGTATAACACGACGGAAGTAAACGACTTCAGTATTAGTTTTTCTTTACTCCTTCTGAGCGCTGAGTTCAGAGATTTCAGATATGGCACTTTCTTTGATAAACAATAATAACGTTTCATTTGTATGGGACTAAACTGACCTTTGAATTGTTATCCGTAAAAATTCTGAAAGAGTGATCGTTCACACAGACAAACAACATAGGGGCTTCAGCGTTTTCGACGCAGAGCACGGACGCATATGAGAGATACACGTGCGCCATGTGCAAGCGGATACGTCAAGAGAAGAGGTAGAAAGTCCTATCGGATGTAACAAAAAGAGAACATCCCCCTGGTGAAAGCAATAACTTGCTGTAAAAACTGAAGTTAAATTTCCCAAAATCAAAGTACTATCGAAGCAAAAATCCGAAATAAAATAGATATATGTAAAACATAGTATCCAAGGACTCTCCGGTGAAAAACAAACCTTGCTGCTTAAAACCATGCTGTAATTTGTGAATCTTTACCCCGCAGTCACTGCATGTGTTTACGAACGCAACTTAAGTCCAGAATAACTCCCTATAGCTAAGCAGCGTCTGCAATAGGTCCTGGGGTTCCTCTAATTCGTCATCTCATTAGGCCACATTGAAGCGGCGGAGATCAATTTGACAACGAATTGGCATATTCATTTGAAATGTATGTCGAACAAGTGATGATGAAACATAAATAGCAGATATTAGTTCCAAGATGAAAGGATACGACGGGTTTTCAACATCAAATTTCGTACAATCTTTTATAGATAACAGATGGAATATATTCTTGCGATGCAAAAAGATTTGAATTGAAGTAGCCGCATCAGTGCCGCAGCCATGTAAGCGCTGGCTTATGATCATTCGTTACAGTTCGGTCACGGTTCGAATCGAGATGAGGTATGGATGTTGTATTTGTCTTACGGCAATGGCTTTCTCCCTTACCTGAAATCAGTGGTATTAAATTAGGAAAGGGCAACTGCCTATGTCCCATTGAGTTGTTCATGGGGGTCTTTAAACCACCAATCAAAAAAAAAAAAAAAAAAAAAAAAAAGGAATTGAAGTAAAATAAGGTTAATATGAGTTACTATGAGTTTAATACATGTTTATTCATATGCTTGAAATCCTAGCAACCTCCAAAGTTAAAGCCTGAGTTTACCGTTTTACGCTATGACTATAATACATATTATTAGTATGCAATAAAATAAATGCCATAACTCTTCCTTCAAAGATACGTAAGATCAATTGAAAAAATATTTCTCTGCAAAATTGCGAATAAAAGGTTCAGAAGTTATAACTCTGTATTTATTCTTCTGATTTCTTTTTTGCAATGCGAAAACAACTATTTAAGTCTAGATTCATTACACATCACAAAAAGTTTGAGAAGTGCTAAAATCCCTGAGAACCTGCATAGCAAACATAGCTGGCCTGTTAAACTACATTTTATGACTGGGGTAATAGAACTAGCAAAATTCTGTATCTATGATTGTGGCTTGCATCTAGGTTTTTATCACCCACTTAATTGTACAAGGTGCACCTCAAACGCAGTTATTACTGGTGGTAATCCAAAAATATTCATTATTCTTCAAATTGTCTTGTACTGTATAATTAAGGTTAGCAATGCACATCTGCCTGTATATGGATTGATAGTGCAATCACATGTAGGTTGTTCAGTTATATTTGAAACAGCCTTTTGAGAGAAAATTCAGTCTTATCTAGCAACACATCCTTTAACGGTATTACGTAAATTTATTCCAAAGGTAATGTTTTATTTTACAAATAAAATCAAATTCGCTATGTAGTTTAGTCATTTCATTAGGTGAAGTAAATATCTTGGTTACCCAAACAGAATATCCTGATCATGTTGATGCTAATTCCTAATTCAAATTTTACATTTTTATATTCTTATTTTCAAACGCCGAGTAAAAAACCTGTCTCTGCCCTACAGTTTTTCCACAACTGTGGGAATAAGAAACTTTTGAGTGTTTCCGGTGTTCCATGTCATGCCGATGGAAGTAACTGAAACTGTTGTTATACTTCCAAATCTAACCAGCTCTCCGCGATTTCCAAGTCAGCTCTGTCGTGTTGCCATCTATTGACATTTTGAAAGAGGATGCTCACGCAAATTTCGTTTCGTAACTATTTTGTCTGGTCAACTAAAAAGACCTTTTGGAATGTTTATTGTGTTCGTACTGGAAAACATTTACTATGAACGAAAGGTTTTGTTTATTTATGAACCCACCAAAAATCTCAAAAGTTGCCGCCAAATACTTTAAACACCTTACTGCAACGTGTGATCTGTTATCCATAAA
This sequence comes from Macrothele yani, assembly GCA_039090855.1. Taxonomy (NCBI): domain Eukaryota; kingdom Metazoa; phylum Arthropoda; class Arachnida; order Araneae; family Macrothelidae; genus Macrothele; species Macrothele yani. The sequence continues at coordinate 26,985,385 of CM077018.1, read as the reverse complement.
TGTCCACTGTTTGAATAATTCATTGAACAAGAGAGTGATATTTTGTATAGAACACTGTCTAGAATTCTTGCAGTGGAAGACGTTTGCATTTCCAGATTGTAAATTGAGCCCCGCTTGAAACATTGGCAAACACGCATACGCAAAAAAAATAATTTTTTTACAAACAACATATAGAAAAGACATATGATCAGCAGCACGATGCAAAAACTCGATACGAAAACTCACTGATACAAAATCCATAAACATGAGAGCTTTGTCTTCAGGATTGCATAATGAATATTTTCTAGTAGAAGGAGGTGCTAATTACAGGGATCTTAATTTGAAAAACAAACTAACTCAAAACATTATAAATGGTAACTAAATTAATTACCAGTTTTATATATTTTGCTATATTTTTTATTCTTGAATAATCTTCAGTTTATAAACAAATGTAAAGCCTATGAAAGCTTAGTACACAGTAATTAATTCGAAACATTTTTTATATAAATAAATAGTATGGGTAGTCGTTGTGAAATGCACTAAAAGTAATACAGTCGAACTCTGTTAAGACGAGCTCTTCGGGATCGAACAAATTGCTCGTTATATCCGGTACTCGTATAATCCGGGAAAGACCCAAAATGTCAAGGAAATCATTCAAAAAATTAATTTCGTGGTCAAATATAGCACATACAATGTTAATGTTTGGAAATACATAGTACTTACGTTTAGTTGAAATTACCGTACAATTTTTCGGTTAGTTGTGGAATTCTTGAAAAATGCGTACGTACAGTACTACACACACACAGAACTATACGTACCATTATAACTACTGTAGTACATACATATGGAAGTACGTACGCTGTGATGCAGATTAAGTTAAAATTCTTGACTAACGGACATGTAAACTACATACGTACTTTATGAAATACAATATGTACTATACAGTATTGTAATTTTTGTACCATACAGTACTATCTGCCCAAAGCACATATCCTTTTTATTTCGTATGAAACAATTTAGTTAATTTTAGCTGCGTTGTCCTTGACTTCAACCAAAAATCCATCAGATTACGCTTAACAAATGATAATACACTGAACACACACTCATTGCCAGAATTAATTTCATAAAATCTAGTCAAAACATCCAAAGCATCTTGTGCTTGATTGTAAGTCCCAACTTCTTGTGTTTCTGTAATGTTTTCGCCTTCACTTTCGGGTTCAGTTTCTTCATTCACCGCAATGACTTCTTGCACAATTTGTTCCTCTGTTAAAATTCCCGTTGTTAGGACCGCAGCGTCAATGTCGATACAATCATCAAGAGAATTGCAATTGTTAAAGGCGCTTAAATCACTACTTTTTAACCATTCTGATAAGGGGAGATCATCGTCATCAATCACTTCAGTGCTTTCTACTAAAGTCTCCTTTAGAAGACCAGCCTTCCTATAACAATTTTTAATGGTTGTTGGAGTGACACTATCCCAAGCTTCTCTCATAAGACGAACAGCATCCAATACGGAAATCTTAATTTCGAGCTTCTCCATTTTGTTTATTAATTGTACGGTTAGAAATCACCGAAAATGGCACTTAAAGCTCCTTATAATCCCTTGGTCCATAGGCTGTAGAATTGATGTTGTGTTTGGTGGTAGGAACACAAGTTTGATATTTGTCAAGTTTTCTACTTTGGGATGTGCTGGGCAGTTGTCTATTAACAGCAAAATGTTTCTGTTTTTCTTTCGTAGTTCGCGATCCAATTTATGAAGTTCTCCCGTAAAGATATCTGATGTCATCCACGCCTTTCTCTTTGCTTTATAATCAACCGGGAGATGCTGAACATTATTAAAACATCCAGGCTTTAACAATTAGCCAATCACCAATAATATTCTTTTTTCATTTCCGGCCATGTTCGCACAAATTAGAACGGTTAGCTGATCCTTTGCCAATTTACCTCCAATGTATTTCTCGCCTTTAAAAGTTAAAGTCATGTCAGGGGTTACCTTGTAAAAAATGCCCGTTTCATCAGCATTGAATATGTTCTGCTCACTGCATTCAGAAATGAAGCTGGGCCAAACGCTTTTAAGCCATTGACTTACAGATTCCATATCCGCAGACATTGATTCCCCTGACATTTTTGCGTAAACAATATTGTGTCTTATCTTGAAGCGATCAAGCCACCATTACTGCATATAAAATTCTCATGACCGAATTGTACTGCAAATTTTTCCGCTTGCACTTTTAAAATCGGTCCTTTGATAGGAAAACCAGCATCACGTTGAACTTTAAACCAACAAAGTAAAGCTTCATCAATATCATTTTTTTCACACTTTTTCATTTTTTTTGCAATCTGTAAGATTGTTTTCAAATGCTGACAAAACTGCATCTTTGTTCTTCCACAATTCAGATACGGTAGATGAGGAAAGCCCATACTTTTTGCAAACAGATGAATTTTTCTTGCAGTTCCTGAATAAAATCTATTTTCTACCTGATGTAGAGAGCCTTTCTTTTAACACCAACCATTTTGCTCACAATATCAGTCCTAATAAAAAAAGGGGAGGGAAAGCATAAGTGATGTCGCAAGAGTAGGGCTGCGTGCGACTTTCTGATTAAAAAAAGGTTACGATATGTCCCGTGCGAAGTTGAAATACTGAATGCACTAAGAAAACATGTGTGGGGTTACACCATCGCAGCCAATGAGAGAAAGCGAATTCCAGGAACCCTCTCGTAAACAGTGGCAAAGGAAAGGGGGAAAGCTTTCCCCCACAAAATGCCGCCCCCACTTACCCTTGGGCTGAGATGCAAGACGTCATAAAACACTTCCCGCTTTTCTCTCGAAGTAAGTGACACACAGACGGCGCCACCTTTCAATGCTGCGCTATCTTTACTGGGTGTAAAAAAAAATCTGAAAGTCTTGCTAATTTGCTCGCTATAACAGAGTTGATACTCGTAACAAGCGGGATTATTTAACACTAATTGCATACGAAACCAAACTTCTTCTGGTGTTTACTCACTATAGCCGGGACCTCGTTATACCCGAGCTCGTCTTAACCAAGTTCGACTGTATTTGACATTTCGTGATTTTAACTCACATCCGAAGCAAAGAATATTTAACTGAGAAGAAGTTAAGGCTGGGCGAGACGTAACTAACGCCGATCTATGATGGGATACAAGATGCAGTGAACAGAAAACAACATACCTGCTTATGCCGGTGCAGATTGCGCATGCGTGTTTGTGTTGTTTTCTTGACTTCAATTCTGGCAATGAACAGTCAGCCGAGCTACTTACAACACATGACTGTTACCTTCTGGGTAGTATAATAACTTCGCAATTCGGATATGTTGGTTTTGTTACGCCAATTGCTTTTTCGCATATAATTTTCTTTAGAAATGTATATCAGGGAATTTTAAGTATCTGTTTGCCATTCAATATGTATTCCTTCGCTGCACACGAGAATTGAAATGCCAAACATCGATGCTTAAAGAAGTAGAAGAACAATTAAAAATGTCGTTTTCCACAATACCCATGGAAATTTGGGCAGATACTAACTGATTATGAATTTCATACTTTAATCCAAAGACATGAAAAGCATCGTGACTGTGCATAATGAAATCAATGCCTCATTCGCTTCTGATCAAGCAATTTCCAGCAGAATTCATTAATACAATTCACTTTCATGAAAGATACTGACCCATGCGGTTGATTTGATTATATCTATTAAATTATTCAGATATTTTGCTTAACATTGCTAAACTGATTGAATGTTATTCTTGCATTAAAATTCTGAGTACTTATTATTGTAGTGTTCAATAAATAATCGCAAATTTCAGCGCACGCCGCTCAAGGTTTCAAACTTGACTTGTACATTTCCGTTTGTTTAACTACGACGGTCTAAAATGAAGGGTACTATGAAAAACGTTTATCGTATGATGTTTTTATAACATTCCTATGTACCAAAAAATTAAATTAAGTTTAATGATTCTGAATTTTTAGGCTGCCTACCGTTTATGAGAGAACACCATGGGCGTCGCTGGTGGCGGGGGGGGGGATTGGGAGGATATGTCTCCTCTAACATTTGTGACACACCACATTTCTGATTTTTTAGTTTTGCAAAATAATTGCGATACGTATCAAAAAGTTACTGCAATGCATTCAGATATCCATTTATTCAATACACTTAGAAGATTTGCTTACCCCAGTACTTTTTGAAAAAATCTTTTTAAAAAACAAAGAAATTGTCTGTTATTAGTGCACTCTTAAGTTTCTCTACTCCCCCCCCCATTTCCTATTTAACAACGACGCCCATGGAGAGAACGAACCGCACAGCACGTTCTGTTTCTCTGTTATTTTATTTACACTTTTTTTATTTACACCCCCAATTCCTATTTGCTAGCGACGCCCATGGAGAGAATGAACTGCATAGCACGTTCTGTTTCTCTCTTTTTTTTCACACTTGTCAGAATGGAAAAAAGGCAAATTAAGGAATTTATTATACCGTTAAATGAATTTCGACGACGCAATCGAAGTTTTCAGTCGTAGCACTTCGTATCTGGCTCTTCCTGAAAAATGAATCATAGCTCCGATTGTGGTCAGTAATTCACAGAAATAACTTTAAAACTAATGAACAGACAGGTTCTCAGAATCGCTGAATTATGGTCGATTGAATGCAACTATGTTTCCCAAAGTATGTTCGCGTTACACTGGTGTTCCCTGGGGTACCAATAGATGTTCTGTGAATAAACCGTTATTAAAAGTAGAGTTGTTTATTTATTATTTTTTTATTTATGTATTTATTTATTTTTGAATTAAAAGCAAGCGAAGTTGAAACATTCTTTACAACAGCTTTACTATGATTAAATTTATCATTAGTTTTTTTTCCAGATATTGATAGATTTCTTATTAAATAAAGAGCTTTGTAACTTGTAGGAATTCATGAGGCCAGGTTAATTAAAAAATTTATTATGCTAGTTATAAGTAGAATGAGACGGCGAACGAGGCAGCCATCTGATTTTAGCACGTCTTTTGTAAAAAAGAAAGTGCTAATATTATCACTTTGTCAAACCGATCGTCCGGGCGTCCGTCTGTCTGTAGACACCATATCTCAGCAAAAAAATATTTTTGCATTGTGAAGCTTGAAATGGAAAACCGACGACCATTGCTTTACGGTCTCTTAAGGATTCATAATTTTTCCACTGGGAGGTGTAAAATCAGATGATATCGAATGCAAAATAAACTTTATTCCATATATTTGCTTCTAAATATTCCATTTAATAAAGTTATTTCTTCCTTTCGATGCCATTTATAACGAAGACTATTTTAGGTACAGTTTCGTTTTCAAGTAATTCGTAGATTAGCCGCTAGGGGACGTAAAGATACATTGCGTTTTCCCCAATACCTCCGCTTCTAAAGGTCCAATTACAAAAATTCTTCCCACATCGGACACAACTCCTAATGGGAAATATTTTGCATGTATAATTTTTTATTTTTTAGTAAAGAATGGTATTGCCATAAGGCGGCGTAAATGTTTATTTCTGATCCCATGTATTTGCAGCAAAATCTGAACTGCTGGGAACTCGACTGAAAAAATACTTTCGTGGACCGATTCCGCCCACCTAGTAAAACCTTTTGACAATACCTCCTGCTTAAAATAAGGCATAGTTTGTTCACCAGGGTCGTAGTCGTATATATTTTTGTCGATACCTCTGCACCTAAAAGTCCGATTTGAGGAATTATTTCTTTCTGGAACAACGTTGCCGGTGCGAAACGTTTCTGATATAATTTAAAAATTTTCTAAACGCACATGTACATGCCACTCGCGGGCGTAAGTTCGCGTTTCCGTTTACAGCAATATATGTGGTCGGATATATATTTCTGTAAAGGGAAACGCGAACTTACGATTCTTTTTCGGTCAGATATATATTTCTGTAAACGGAAACGTGAACTTACGATTCTTTTTCGGTCAGATACTACTGACAATAAAAACTCTTTTTGTAAAAACTCTTTTGTTTCTTCACCAAATAATAAACAATTTCGCCGTTAGGGGGCAAATGGTTTTTCCCGTGGTTGATATACCACACTTAGTGTTGGCAAAATCAGGCAAAAGCTTCGATACTTATGTATCACCAGCAGCGCATTCACTAGATAACTTCGTAAAAACCTATGCCATGCCTTTCTTTAAATGGGGTGTTTTATTCATTTCAACACCGGTAAATCTCAGGTATTTAACCCCTTAAACGGTCGATGTGCATAAACCAAATTGTGTCCAACATTTTTTGCTCTTCACGAACAGAAAGGTTTATAAAGCAGCCGAGTTTTACGTAATGTACTGCAAAGCTATTTCTTTAATCACATGTCAGCACACACGATAAACCTGTGATTGATGATAAGTGCTTTCTTCTAGTCCTTTGTTGTACGCTGCATGACATAAGGCATGATGGGGAAATCTAGTCTCACTGACATGGACATCACGCCACTAGAAGGAAACGTGAAACTCTAATATTTGTCTCCTTTCTTACATTCGTTGTTATTGTTGTAGACCTTTGAGCATGTAATCAGTCAGTAAGGATTGGTGTCAATCGTCGCCTTAAATTACCGCGTTATACACTGCTGGACAATTGCTAAGGACGGATCATAAACTGCTATATAGCGCATAAAAAAGTATGTGTGGTTGGATGCCAAGTGAAATAAAATAATGTCAGAATGCCAGGACATTACAAGAAAGACAATTTATTGTGGTCTGAAATCCAGAAGGCTTTGGAACGTGTTCAAGGGACAAACAGGCCATTTTGTGCAGAATACGTAAACGTGAAAAAAATGCAATTACCGTCCGCAGGCGTTCCGGCGAAATATGTCAATACGGGATATGGCCACCATGGAGGGCGATGCAAGATTCCACACGTCGTGTCATGCTTTACACAACATTATCAAGCAGCTGTTGGGGTAATTTATCCCATTCCTCTGTCAGTGAACGGATGAGGGTTTACTTGTTTATTGAAGGGCATTGGCGACCAGCAAGACTCCTCCTCAAAGCATCTCACACATTTTCAATGGGATTCAGATCTGGAGAACGTGCTGGCCATACGAAGCGTTGAATATCCTCGCTCTCAAGACACTCCTGGCCAGCGACTGTTCAATGACATGTTGCGTTGTCGTCCATGAAAAATAATCTATCACCGACAGCACCACGGAACATGCGAACATGAGGTAGCAGAACATTATTAATGTATCGTTGGCCAGTCATAGTCCCAGTTGGAAGCACATAGAGGAACGTACGGCCATTGATCATGATGCCAGCCCATACCATGACACTACATGTCGGATATCGGTCCCTTTCCTGTATGTTTGCTGGACAATATGCAGTACCACTATCACGCCAGATCAGTTGTCGTGGACAATCAGACGATTGACTGTATTTACTCTCATCTGAGAAGAGGAAAACAGACCAGTCGTTATCAGTCCAATTGCGATGTTGATGGCACCATTGCAAACGGGCGGTACGGTGACCTCTGGAGAATGGGATGCACACAACAGGACGGCGGGCGTATAGTCCTCCTTCATGCAAACGTCTGGCGACAATTTTTCGGGAGATCCGCTTGCCAGTAGCAGCCACAAACGGATTTGCTACCCCACTAGCTGTGCTGCGCCGGTGTTTTTTTGTTGATAGCACTATGTACCGATCTTCTGCAGGTGTCGTACTGCGAACACGACCTCCCCCGTTACGTTTGCTACACTCTCCATTTGTTTGAAATGATTTCCAAAGCCTTGAAACAACACTGTGGCTGACGTCAAACTCCCTGGCAACATCTGTTATTTTTCGCCCTTCTTCAATCTTGCCAATAATATGGCCACGCGTAAAATCATCTAGTTGATGTCGGAAAGACATACTGAAAACTGCAAGTTCGTCAATTGATTCTTTCCCTTTCAACTTTGCGTTTGAACAACAACGGTCAATACGCGTCAAATCCTTTATATCTCTTATCAGCGCAATGATGTCACGAACAAGTTCGGCGATCCAAAATTTGCATACGCACAACACGTCTTACTGTATCCCGCACTTATGCTAATTTCCACATTTTCCTGCCTTCCATTTTATGGTTGCTATCGTTGCTATTGTCATCCGTCCTTAGCAATTGTCCGGCAGTGTATAACAAAGTTGGAAGGAAAGAAATGCTTCTGGGTGCGTAAATTAAATCGTTCCAGCCGCATTGTACAAGCATCTTAAACAGCGAGTATATCCTTTCCAGTTGATTTCAGCCCTTTTACTAACCTCGTGTTAATTTCTTCTAACCGGCTGAAGCGTTGGTTATGATTCTGTCTTCCTGAATCCTTCCCAATTCATGTTGTCGTCAACATGAACACTTAGTGCATGGCTTTCTTGTAACAAGTGGAGATGAAACTTCCTAGCACACTAAAATGTTGTTCACTTCCGGTTTCCTTCACCCTTTTGCATGATTAATCAGATTTGTCAATTTCTTTTCGGATGTCTTTTTCTTTCGTAACTATTAAGCTGAAGGTGAACGGTGCAAATCGGAGGCATTTAGCAATGTTTATTCGTTCTCCGGATGGCTTTGTCTCCATTCCTACAATTTTTAATATTTTGTGAAGAATTCTGACTTTGCTCTATTGGACGAGGCACGGTACCGGAACCATGAAATATGGGATTACACCAGTATACAACACAAATTGGAAGTTATGATTCCTTGTATTTGTGTAAATTACAACAAAAGTGGTAAGCCAAGTAATATCCGTAAACTTGAAAATTTCATCGTCTTGGAACAGAAATTGAAACCGCGTCTTCCGGTTTGCGCCCGAGTATGCTGGGTGACGGGGATCCGATTTCCCTTCCAGGGCGACGAAATTTCCAAGTTTACGGATATTATTTGATTTACCACTCATGTCATAACTTACACCAATAGATGGAATCAGAACTTCAAATTTGTACTGTACCGGAATATGCATAAACAGAAGCAACGCAAAGACACTCACAGACAATGAAATTTGCGCACCTAGAAGAAATAATGCTACAACCGTGAATCTTTGCAAGTAGCTAAAGTGCGTGCTGGTAAGAAATTATCCATGTTTGGTGCGAGTGCGCATGACCTCACACCCTGTGGTGTCGCTGCAAGCAAGAACCGGCGTGTACTCGATGCCAAATGAAAGTGAAAAGTAACGGCCGACTGAAGCAAGAGTACAGAAAGACAAGAATGCCGGGTAGACGCCAGAGGCTTTGATTTACGCAGCTTACGGACTTTGAGATATGCCTGAGCAGCGGACTGAAAACCGCAGGGTGGTCGGCGAGCCGCATAGCCCGCCTCGTGGATCGTTCTGGCCATATCGTTAAACTATGTTGCGAGTAGTGTGCACGTGACTGCACGGCCACACGGCGAAGCGGCTCCGGACGGACCAGCACGACCACCGGTATAGAGAATCGACGGATGGTGCGCCAGGCACGAAAGGATCCAGCGGAGTCCCGGTTCACTATACAGGCAGATGAGGCGGCTACTGTGTGCCCACGAACCATTTCCCGACGCCTAGCGGAAGGAAAATCTGCGATCCCAGCTCCGTGTGCGGTGGTGTCAGGCCAGAGCGACGTGAAACGCCACAAACTGGCTACATGTGGTGTTTCGCGATGAGTGCGGCTTCGTGTTGGGGGCAGATGATCATCGTGTCCGGTGTTGAAGTCCACGGGTCAACGGCACAAGTCTAACCTCTCTATCGAGTGCAATACCTCTCACACTGCTGGCATTATGGTCTGGGAAGCCATCGCCTACGATAGCCGATCAGCTTTAGTAGTGGTACGTGGATAATTGACGGGTAAGCGGTATGCGGATGAGATGCTGCTACCCATTGTGCTTCCATTCTTGGCTGGGATTCCAGGTGCGATATACCAGCAGGGTAATGCCCGCCAGCACACGGGTCGGGTTGCCCAGAACGGCCTACGTCTTTTTCAGACAATTCCATGGCCTGCCCGCTCCGTGGACATGTCCCCTATCCAGCATGAGTGGGGCCAATATAAACGCCGGCTGCTGCCGTGTAGCACTATCTGCCTCAGGACAACATCAGGTGCCTCTTCGCCCTCATGCACGACCATATTGCAGATGTATTGCCGCAAGAAGCGGTGCGACGCGCTATTGAAGATGACAGACTGCGTGCCATAGATCCTTATATAATTGTCCTGAAGCTCTGTTTTTACCATCATGTGTATCATTTATCTGTATCATTATGTTCATGAAATTTCAGTTCAATACGATGCATCTTTCTTGGTGCGCAAATGTCATTGTACGCGAGGGTGAAAAAGCAAAAGGAAAATGGAGAAGGTCAGTGCTGCCTGAAATAATGAAACGCAGCTGTTGAGGACATTAAACCACTTAACACGAGAAAAGGCAGAACAATGTAAAGAGGAGTTTTATCTTTGATGGAACAATGAAAGCGTTTCATTCGGAATTTCCGTCGCACACGCCATCTGGCCCCTCTTGAATAAAGCAAGCGAGCTGGTTAATGTAAACGTAACGTTTCTGCCAATGAGAAACTCTTTTTTAATACAACACAACACTGCTTATTCTTCATACCAAGACTATGTGAATTATGGGTAAATATAACACAATGCCTCTGCTTATTTCAAAACATGTTCGTCTTTAGATATTTTTTTTCAAATCTGGTCCTATTCTTAAAACAATGCATACATTTCCTCGGAGATTTCTTAGATAATGTCATTGACGCATAATTTCCAGGCAAGACTTACATTTTTTTAAATAATAATGCCTTAAAACCACTCTTAGGCAATAGATAGCATGAATAAATAAACATTATCATATATGGGACACATTCAGGGCCCGAACAGAAAGGACGATGCATCGGAAAAATGAACTATGCACAAACGATAGATAGAGGTTCCTATTTACTTAAATATAAATGGTCTGTTCCCACCTGGGAAAACTGCTTGCTCCGTGTAGCTATTTTTCTGGCTATGGGACAATAACAAATTCCAACGGGACTTATTTAAAAGCTTAAAAAATGAAAAATAAATAAAATTTTAAAATTAGTGTTTCTGTGACCTTGAAAGTTTCTCGTTTTGTAAATATTAGTGTCGAATATTTACTCAGAGTATAAAGAAAGCATTTATTTTGTTGAATGTATGCTACCCGCATAAAAAATAAAAAAAAAACACTGATAAGTTCAAAATTTCCTTTTAATATCATAATTCTTTAAATTTTCGTCTCAGCTTCCAAAATATGAACTTCGTAAATCCATTCAGCGATTCATTAATCGCACCAATAATTAATTTGCGGAAACGTTGTATTTAGTGGGCTAAGGGAAATGGCAGACTGGCGTCTGGAGATGGTGAGGGAAGCAACTCAGGAACACCCATTCCGTTCTCATTGGGCAGTAGCGAAAACCAAATCCACCAATTGCCGACCGCAAAATAGCTTGGGTATTTGGCTGAAAGTGTTGTGGTTTTGGCGGGGACAATGCCTATTTAAAAGAGATAAGTTGTTATGCTTCATTTTGATTGATATTAGGCTGGCTTCACTTTGATATTTGGCGGGGTCTATGGATACTGTGAACAGGTTCAGTTGTTCCATTTGTGCTGCTTCATTTGGGCAGAAAAAGAATTTAAACAAGCATGTTCAAAAAGTTCATCCCGATGTTTCTGTTATACATGAATCTCGTTTTGCGAAGAGTTGACATGCAACCAGTGTGAGGTAACATTTGGAGTAAAACAAAGTCTGTACAAACATCGTTTATCGACTTCAGAAAAATACTTTCAATCACATGCAATGGGTTCCACAAGTACATATCTTTATGTATCAATAACTATCATTTACAGTAGCAAAAATACTGTTCAGCACGTGTTTAACTAACAATTTTAAGCAGAAGTCAACAGGTTTCTGGTAATATTAACTAAAAGCAAACTACAAACAGCGTATTCAAAAGGACTTACCCCAACTTTGAAAAGTTGGCCTGCATCCTTTGTCGTCCGGCTTCCTCTGCTAGTGAAGGTATATCAGCAGTCCAAAAGACAAACACCACAACGAACAGTAAAAGCTTCGTCTGCTAGTGAACTCATGTAAGCAGTCGAAAGGACATAATACAACGAACGATAAAAACGACAAATTGAGTAAAACATGAATGAAACGGCACTAAACCGAGTACGAAATTGTGAAATTCAAATGAAATGAGAACATTAAAATCGATTGAAAAGTAAAACCAACAAAGTTAAAATCTGAAAATGACAAAACCACAGAACCTATTTACATTCTACCATGCTACAGCATCCATAGATGTTTCGGCTAATATTAAGACTGCATCAATAGAAGAGTTCGCAAGTGCCTGGTCTTCCGTAATCGACTAGATGTAATATGATATGCCTGAATTAAAAGACAGTATGTTACCTTCGTCGCATAAGCTATGAACACCTGTACCCTCTCGCGCATTTCTTGTATAGCCCCATCTATGGGGATTTCGCCGACGTATTCGACCTGCTGATCAACTAAACCAAGCAAGCAGAGTTTATCTAACTTCAATTTAATATTACGTTGATTTTCAGAATGCAACAGTTATCTCCATGCGTGTGGAATATTAATAGGTGAATTATTGTTACAACATTTTCCTTTATATTTTTTCAATAATTAGAGGCCGCCCCGGTGGCGCAGTGGTCTAAGGCGTTGGCCTCTGATCATTCGTCCGTAAGGGGTCCGGGTTCGAATCCCGGTCAGGCATGGGTGTTGTGTTTGTCTTACGGCACTGGTTCTCTCCCTTCCCTGGAACCAGTGACCCTAAATTAGGGACGGGCGACTGCTTATAGCCCATTGAGTTGCTCACGGTGGTCGTTAAACCTCCAATCAAAAAAAAAAAAAAAAAAAAATAATTAGAGTCTCAGAAGTGAGGATTTGTTTATGTGATCGAAGTGATGTTAGAATTTTGACATTTTCTCAATCGGGTACAGCATTGTGTTCGATGCAATACTGAATGAGTGCTGTTTTGGGTCTTTTCTTTTCCCAATCGTATACATGTTCTTTTAATCGAGTAATAAGGCGTTTCTTAGTACTGCCTATGTACATAGAATCTTTATGATTGGGGTTAGTTATTATCGGGATAAAATATACGCGCGATTTATCGAAGATTGACTTGTTGTCATTGTAAGTCAATAAGGCATCATTATCGATAAGAGTTTCTGCCAAAAATATTTGATGCTCAGCACATTCTCTTCTTAACAAATTGGTAATAGGTGGTAAAAAAGGAATTGATAAGTAAGCTTTATATTCAATTTTTTTATTATGCAAAATCTTAAGGTTATTTTTGATGTTTTTATAAATGGAAGTAATCAGTCTACCACTATAACCAAATGCTTCTGCAGTATTCCTTTGCAACTCAGCCTGTTCAGATTGTGAGGAAGCGGAGTGTGTAATTGCTTTTTTGATATAGTAAGAAAAAGCAGCTGTTTTGTACTTCCAAGGGATGCCAAGGATCGCATGGGATCAATGCTGGAACATAAGTTGGCTTTCTAAAAACACTATATTCAATAGAATCATCGTGGCGGAATAAACTAAAATCCAAAAAATTTAGTTTGTTACCAATTTCTTCTTCTAATGGGGTCCGAATAGTAGGGTAAATGCTGTTAAATGCATTCATGAATTGATCAAGTTCCTCTCTAGAATGTTGCCAGAAGAAAAGAACTACATCTACGTAATGTAGGTATAAACAAGGTGAGTCCAGGTTAGGTTGTTGGAAGATTGTTTTTTCAATATGCGGCAATACTACTTCTGCCAACAAGCAGGAGAGTGGGGATCCCATGGGAGCTCCAAATGTTTGTTTATAAATTATCTCATCATGTGAAAAATAATAATTGCTGTAAGTAATACATTTCAAATACGAGATAATGCTGTTACTTTCTTTGTCTTCAATTCCCTTTTGTTGACAACTGCTGATTAATTAAATGAATTGCTTCATCTGTAGGGGTATTCGGGTAAAGTGCTACTGTATCAAGGCTAAACATAGTAAAGTTGAAATCCTAAATAGCTTGAATTTTATCAATCAACTCTATAGAATTAGATACATTGTAAACATGGTTGTTATATAAAGGTCTTAGGAATTGATAAATAGCCCTATCTTTTCATTTAGGCATATCATATTACATCTAGTTGAATACGGAGGACCATGCACTTGTGAACTCTTCCACTGATGAAGGCTTAATATTAGCCGAAACATGTATGAATGCATAGCATGGGTATAATGTAAATAGGTTCCGTGGTTTTGTCATTTTCAGCTTTTAACTTCTTCGGTTTTACTTTTCAATCGATTTTAATGTTCTCATTTCATTTGAATTTCACAATTTCGTACTCGGTTTAGTGCTTTTCCATTCATGTTTTACTCAATATGTCGTTTTTGCCGTTCGTTGTAATATGACCTTTCGACTGCTGACATGCGTTCACTAGCAGAGGAAGTTTTTACTGTTCGTTGTGATATTTGTCTTTTCGACAGCTGATATACATACATTCACTACCAGAGGAAGCCGGACGACAATGGATGTAGGCCTACTTTTCAAAGTTGGGGTAAGTCCTTTTGAATATGCTGTTTATAGTTTACTTTTAGTTAATATTACCAGAAACCTGTTGACTTCTGCTTAAACTTGTTAGTTAAACACTTGATGAACAGTATTTTGCTACTGTAAATGGTAGTTATTGATACATTTCCTTAGCCTCGTAGTATCCGCTCGTGCAATCATGCACTTGTGATTTTTTAGTTACGTTTCTTAACTGGTGATGTTGAATACATTCTATTATTGTGCTGTTCTCCGTTAAATAATTATTATTTTAATGGATATGCCGATGGTGAACACTTTGACAGTAGATTCCGATATCACTGTAATTGGTGCTTTTAAGAAGAGTCGTAAAAAGCTGAGTAAAGAAGTAGAACACATGCAATTTTTGACATTATGTAAAAAAAATAATGTTACACCCCGTTTTTTTGAGAATTAAAAGCAAGCCATTGAACTCTAAGTAGAATAACATTATCAAAACTTGTGAGGTTAAAAGACTTCGTGCTATTATTAGGGACAAAAGGAAGAATTTGAACATACTTAGTATTCAGAATTACAAATTGTATAATAAGTGCATGGCTCTGAATTTACAGGGGGATAGGCTAAATACAGAGTTTATTAAAATTTATGCCGCTATTTATAGTTTCATTTTACGACTTCGTGATAAATTTCAAAAAATATTGAAAACCTACTTGAGGAGAGGAACAGAAATTGTCATAAAAACAACAAAATGCTTATTCATAACAACATGTTTGTTAATGAATCTAACTATTTACTTTCTGAGCTACAAGTGAAATCTTTGAAAAGAGGTGTCAAGTTTGCATATAAATGCCATAAACCAAAGCCAGAAATTATCATTCCACGTATTAAAAACATTATACACGTGTTACCAGCTAGTAGAAGAAATCCAGTAAGATATAAAATGATGAGAAATTACAATAAAATTAATGACCAACAACTCAATGCTCCTATTAAATATGAACGGAAGACGTTACTTGAACTTAGGAACAACCCTAATATCAAATGCATCATGGCTGACAAATGCAAACAACTAGTTATCTTGAATAAAGAAGACTGCCAACAGAAAATGAAGACAGCTATAGAGGATTTAAAAGTATGGTAAAAATCAATAAAGACCCTGTCGATGGTATGATAAGGCAAGTAGCTACTTTTAAGAATCATAGTGACCTGCCTACTGAAACTAAACGCAAAGTCTACCCACCCATTTGTGCTTGTACTCCAAATATATTCGACAAAATTAAAACACATAAAATAAATCAAACGGTTAGATTGATTGTGAACAAGAATGTCGCTCGAACTATCAATTTAGAAAGGGCTATTTATCAATACCTAAGACCTTTATATAAGAACCATGTTTACGATGTATCTAATTCTATAGAGTTGATGGATAACATTCAAGCTATTCAGGATTTCAACTTTCTATGTTTAGCCTTGATGTAGTAGAACTTTACCCGAATACCTCCAAAGATGAAGCAATTCATTTAATTAATCAGCGGTTGTCAGCAAAGCGGAATTGAAGAAAAAGAAAGGAACAGCATTATCTCGTATTTGAAATATATTACTAACAGCAATTATTATCTTTCACATGATTTTTTTTTTCTTTTTTGATTGGAGGTTTAACGACCACCGTGAGCAACTCAATGGGCTATAAGCAGTCGCCCGTCCCTAATTTAGGGTCACTGGTTCTAGGGAAGGGAGAGAGCCAGTGCCGTAAGACAAACACAACATCCATGCCTGAGCGGGATTCGAACCCGGACCCCTTACGGACGAATGATCATAGGTCAACGCCTTAGACCACTGCGCCACCGAGGCGGCTTTTCACATGATGAGATAATTTATAAACAAACACTTGGAGCACCCATGGGATCTCCACTCTCCTGCTGGTTGGCAGAAGTAGTATTACAGCATATTGAAAAAACAACCTTCCAACAACCTAACCTGGACTCACCTTCTTTATACCTACGCTACGTAGATGATGTTCTTCTCTTCTGGCAACATTCTAGAAAGAAACTTGATGAATTCATAAATGCATTTAACAGCATTTATCCTACTATTCGGACCCCAACATTCTATTTCCAATTGAAAGGAGAAAAATTTTAGAGGAAGAAATTGGTAACAAACTAAATTTTTTGGATTTTTGTTTATTCCGCCACGATGATTCTATTGAATATAGTGTTTTTAGAAAGCCAACTTATGTTCCAGCATTGATCCCATGCGATACTTGGCATCCCTTGGAAGTACAAAACAGCTGCTTTTTCTTACTATATCAAAAAAGCAATTACACATTCCGCTTCCTCACAATCTGAACAGGCTGAGTTGCAAAGGATCAGGAATACTGCAGAAGCATTTGGTTATAGTGGTAGACTGATTACTTCCATTTATAAAAATATCAAAAATAACCTTAAGATTTTGCATAATAAAAAAATTGAATATAAAGCTTACTTATCAATTCCTTTTTTACCACCTATTACCAATTTGTTAAGAAGAGAATGTGCTGAGCATCAAATATTTTTGGCAGAAACTCTTATTGATAATGATGCCTTATTGACTTACAATGACAACAAGTCAATCTTCGATAAATCGCGCGTATAATTTATCCCGATAATAACTAACCCCAATCATAAAGATTCTATGTACATAGGCAGTACTAAGAAACGCCTTATTACTCGATTAAAAGAACATGTATACGATTGGGAAAAGAAAAGACCCAAAACAGCACTCATTCAGTATTGCATCGAACACAATGCTGTACCCGATTGAGAAAATGTCAAAATTCTAACATCACTTCGATCACATAAACAAATCCTCACTTCTGAGACTCTAATTATTGAAAAAATATAAAGGAAAATGTTGTAACAATAATTCACCTATTAATATTCCACACGCATGGAGATAACTGTTGCATTCTGAAAATCAACGTAATATTAAATTGAAGTTAGATAAACTCTGCTTGCTTGGTTTAGTTGATCAGCAGGTCGAATACGTCGGCGAAATCCCCATAGATGGGGCTATACAAGAAATGCGCGAGAGGGTACAGGTGTTCATAGCTTATGCGACGAAGGTAACATACTGTCTTTTAATTCAGGCATATCATATTACATCTAGTCGATTACGGAGGACCAGGCACTTGCGAACTCTTCTATTGATGCAGGCTAAATATTAGCCGAAACATGTATGGATGCTGCAGCATGAGTAGAATGTAAATAGGTTCCGTGGTTTTGTCATTTTCAGATTTTAACTTTGTTGGTTTTACCTTCAATCGATTTTAATGTTCTCATTTCATTTGAATTTCACAATTTTGTACTCGGTTTAGTGCCGTTTCATTTATGTTTTACTCAATTTGTCGTTTTTACCGTTCGTTGTAATATGACCTTTCGACTGCTGACATGCGTTCACTAGCAGAGGAAGTTTTTAGTGTTCGTTGTGATGTTTGTCTTTTCGACTGTTGATATATATATACACTGCCGGACAATCACTAAGGACGGATGACAATAGCAACGATAGCAACCATAAAATGGAAAGCAGGAAAATGTGGAAATTAGCATAAGTGCGTGATACAGTAAGACGTGTTGTGCGCATGCAAATTTTGGATTGCCGAACTTGTTCGTGACGTCATAGCGCTGATAAGAGATATAAAGGATTTGACGCGTATTGACCGTTGTTGTTCAAACGCAAAGTTGAAAGGGAAACAATCAATTGACAAACTTGCAGTTTTCAGTATGTCTTCCCGACATCACCTAGATGATTTTACCCGTGGCCGTATTATTGGCAAGATTCAAGAAGTGCGAAAAATAACAGATGTTGCCAGGGAGTTCGACGTCAGCCACAGTGTTGTTTCAAGGGTTTGGAAATCATTTCAAACAAATGGAGAATGTAGCAAACTTCACGGGGAGGTCGTGTTCGTAGTACGACACCTGCAGAAGATCGGTACATAGTGCTATCAAGAAAAAGACACCGGCGCAGCACAGCTAGTGAGGTAGCAAATCAGTTTATAGCTGCTACTGGCAAGCGGATCTCCCGAAAAATTGTCGCCAGACGGTTGCATGAAGGAGGACTATACGCCCGCTGCCCTGTTGTGTGCATCCCATTGTCCAGACGTCACAGTACCGCCCGTTTGCAATGGTGCCATCAACATCGCAATTGGACAGATAACGGCTAGTCTGCTGTCCTCTTCTCAGATGAGAGTAGATACAGTCTATCGTCTGATTGTCGACGACAACTGATCTGGCGTGATAGTGGTACTGCATATTGTCCAGCAAACATACAGGAAAGGGACCGATATCTGACATGTAGTGTCATGGTATGGGCTGGCATCATGATCAATGGCCGTACGTCCCTCTATGTGCTTCCAACTGGGACTATGACTGGCCAACGATATATTAATGATGTTCTGCTACCTCATGTTCGCATGTTCCGTGGTGCTGTCGGTGATAGATTCATTTTCATGGACGACAACGCAACATGTCATCGAACAGTCGCTGTCCAGGAGTGTCTTGAGAGCGAGGATATTCAACGCCTCGTATGGCCAGCACGTTCTCCAGATCTGAATCCCATTGAAAATGTGTGGGATGCTTTGGGGAGGAGTCTTGCTGGTCTCCAATGCCCTCCAATATACAAGGACACCCTCATCCGTGCACTGACAGAGGAATGGGATAAATTACCCCAACAGCTGCTTGATAATGTTGTGCAAAGCATGACACGACGTGTGGAATCTTGCATCGCCCTCTATGGTGGCCATATCCCGTATTGACATCTTGCGCCAGAACGCCTGTTGACGGTAATTGCATTTTTTTCACGTTTACGTATTCTGCACAAAATGGCGTGTTTGTCCCTTGAACACGTTCCAAAGCCTTCTGGATTTCAGAGCACAATAAATTGCCTTTCTTAGAATGCCCTGGTATTCTGACATTATTTTATTTCACTTGGCATTCAACCACACTTACTTTTTTATGCGCTATATAGCCGTTTATGATCCGTCCTTAGCAGATGTCCAGCAGTGTACATTCACTAGCAGAGGAAGTTTTTATTTTTCGTTGCGATATTTGTCTTTTCGCTGTTGATATATACAGGGTGGTTCAAAACTATATGTCAAAAATGTAAAGGCAAGTAGAGGGGACCTAAATAAGCAGATTTCGTGTGGGAATGTGTGTGCGGTAATGCCGCGTTGAGCCGGTAGAGAGCGCTGATGAGTGCGGCGTATAAAAGCGCTTCGCCAGCTGGATTCTTCATTTCCCGCAAGGATCTCGAGTAGCATGCATCGTTACACCAATGCGGAGCTGGCCGACATGCATTTCATGTATGGGGCTGCACAAGGAAATGGATTAGCTGCTCAACGGATGTACAGGGAGCGATTCCCGGATAGGAATCCGCCGGATCGTCGAACATTCGAGCGGCTTCATCGGGAGTTAAGCACCAATGGATCTTTTTATGCTTCCAGGCGTGGTACTGGCATTGGAAGATATCGCAGAACTCCTGCAGTGGAAGAAAGAATACTAAACACAGTAGAGGATAATCCGTCGACAAGCTCGAGAGCTGTAGGACGTGCGTTGGGTGTGAGCCATCCAACTGTTTGGAGGACTTTACATGAAGACGGAATGCATCCGTATCATTTACAGAGAGTGCAAGCAATCACCCCTGACGATTATCTTCCACGTCTCAACTTTTCCCGTTGGTACCCACAGCAGACTGCAGCCAATCCAACCTTCCCTGCAGATGTTTCATTCATTGATGAGGCTACCTTTACGCGGTCGGGTATGTTTAACATCCATAATTCTCACCTGTGTTCTCATGATAACCCACATGGCACAATAACACACGCCTACTAAGAAAGGTTTTCCATTAATGTTTGGGCAGGCATTGTGCACAATAATTTAGTAGGACCGTACATTCTACCTAGTCGTTTAACTGGCCACACATACGGCATCTTCCTACAGGTGGTCTTACCTGAACTTCTGGTCGATGTTCCTCCATATGTTCGCAAACGAATGTGGTTCCAGCACGATGGAGCCCCAGCTCACTTCAGCCGAAACGTCAAGAATCACCTGGACGCTGTCTACGGTCAGCATTATATAGAACAGGGAGGACCAGTTCCCTGGCCACCGCGTTCTCCTGATTTTACCTGCTGGGATTTCATCTTTTGGGGTCATATTAAAAGCCTCGTGTACGAGAGTCCTGTCACATCTGCAGAAGATCTTGTTGCCCGCTTGTCTGTTGCTGCTGGACATGTGCTCGACATGCCTGACGTCTTTTCTAATGTACGCCGATCCATGCGTCGCCGCTGTGAATCTTGTATCGCTGTTGGTGGCCGCTCTTTCGAGCATCTTCTGTAAACTGTTAATAAATTTCTGTTTTCTTTTGTCTTTACTCTTCTTTTCAGTTTCCTGTGATTCCTACTGCTTTACGTGCTAGCGCTTTAATGCGGCATTACCGCACACACATTCCTATACGAAATCTGCTTATTTAGATCCCCTCTACCTGCCTTTACATTTTTGACATATAGTTTTGAACCACCCTGTATATACATTCACTAGCAAAGGAAGCCGGACGACAATGGATGTAGGCCTACTTTTCAAAGTTGGGGTAAGTCCTTCTGAATATGCTGTTTGTTGTTTGCTTTTAGTTAATGTTACCAGGAACCTGTTGACTTCTGCTTAAAATTGTTAGTTAAATACGTGCTGAACGGTATTTTGCTACTGTAAATGGTAGTTATTAATAAATTTCCTTAGCCACGTAGTATCCGCTCGTGCAATCATGCACTTGTGATTTTTTAGTTACATATGTTTATTCTTTCAAAAGACTTAATCCTCCACTTATCGGATGGGAATGAGGGAAAAAATCGAAACGGCGTTTCTTTTTTTTTTTGTTTGCGATATTAATAGTTGTCTGAAACAAGCAGTTGATTTAACATTAGTGCGGAATATTTTATTCCGCACTAATGTTAAATCAACCAGTAGGATAAAAAACAAGAAAACGTAAGCGGTGTATTCTGAAGATCAAATAAGCACGTTATGAAAATACAAACCGGTAATGGATTCCGTCGCAAAGAGGACAAAAGCAATGGATTGCGTCGATGTGTGTCAAACGTCACGCACGTATTTCAAACGTGCAGATGAAGTAAATATTTGCACACGTGAGCTGTTTGCTAGGGTAAATGTGTAGTTTAAGGTCCTAAATTATTTCGTCCGATATGTTGAAGGATTTCGAAAAAGTGAGACGAATATACTTTAAAGTATGTGATTTCATGGCAAATGGTGAAAAAATACCATCTGTATAGTGCATTGTAAATATTTTTACCGTAACATTTACATGTTAGTACGACGACATGAACATCGCTGCGGCAGGCCCATCAGAACGCCGCCGCGACCATTCAAACTTCGTCCGCTTAAAGGAAGGTCTTGTTCCGGCGGCTATCTTACTGGCCGAAGAATACAAGAGCAACGGGGAACTTTCTAGCCAGAAAAGCGTTCCAGTTTTTAAAGCTACCCTAACAGAAAGTAGTTCGTCATTTATGTCGCAGTTTGACAAAACATATGGTGACAATTGCTTCGATCTTACGCATGTGATTCCCTGATACGAAATAGAAAGTATGCACATGCCTGTCGTTCTTCTAGAAAAGTGTTAAGTAACATGTTCCGTTCACTCCAACGGAAAGTTAACGGTTTGCTCCTCCTATTGACGGCGTATTTCGTAGTTCATTCAAAGTGGATTACAAAAAAACCGTTCACGAAGAATCGACTTTTACACATTGCTCATGAAAGAATCATACGCGAAAAAAATAAGACATTATCAGACTGTGATGTTAAAACTTCAGACAGAATTGATTAACAATTTTCTGTAGAGTAGCACTGCAAAATGGAACACTATCCTGGCAAGAACGTTCCCCCTTTCTGTTGTATTCTTCCGTCGGTAAAATGGCCGCCGGAAGGGGACCATCGTTTCAGCGCAGCAAAGCTTGACGTCGTCGTCGTAGAGTTATGTTAGGCCTGCCGCAGCTTTTGCTCACAACGTCGTACTCACATGTAAATATTACGGTAAAAATCTTTAGAATGCACTATACAGATGAAATGTGTTCACCATTTGCCATGTAATTGCTTTCTTTAAAATTTGTACGTCTAACTTTTTCGAAATCCTTCAACATTCCCGACGAAATAATTTAGGGAGCCAAACAACACATTTACCGTTGCTAGGACTAATAGCACTAAGAATGAACATGTATTCAACTATGTCAAAACCAAATACAAACCTTTTTAAATACCCCATCAAACGTACACATAAACCTAACAGTTGCCAAGCTTGATCTTCATGTGCTCTGCTGTGTTTCATCATCACATGTCACACGCGCATTTCAAATTTCGACAATTGGTGGATTTAGCAATTTCTCTCCTAGCCAATGAGATAACGGAGTGGATGTTCATTAGTTGC
Source organism: Macrothele yani (assembly GCA_039090855.1). Taxonomy (NCBI): domain Eukaryota; kingdom Metazoa; phylum Arthropoda; class Arachnida; order Araneae; family Macrothelidae; genus Macrothele; species Macrothele yani. Next base: position 26,962,435 of record CM077018.1, on the reverse strand, counting down.
GTCCGTCTCCGTATCCAGATGCTAGTAAATGGCAGGCCTTCCTTTCTGAAGATATGTTTTTATTGTCCACGCAAAAATGATGGAAAGTAACCATAATCAACTTGCGTATGGGGGACACATTTCATGATTTAACTCATTGCACTGTATGCTCGTTTGGGGTATAAGTATGAACCATTTGAAACCTTGCTCATCAACAAATACATAAAGCATATCGTAGGTTTGTAATAGTATCCGGGGATAAAATAATTAGTTTAACAAGGAAACCGTGAATCTTTTGTTCTTAAAAAATCAGTGAAGTGCATTAATTAGAGTGAAATAAATGAAGTTTAGGATAACTTTAGTTTGGATCCATTTGGTAGCTGTAATGAAATTTTAATGCAAAAATAATTAAATGATGATATAGAGGCTACGCTTTCATAGGGATTAAATTCTTAGAATAAACACTCTTTTCCAGGTGTTCAAAAATACACTTGCTCTTGGGTAAATGTGAAATTATTTGGGATTGTGTTATCTTCGGTTATATCGGATTATTCCGTAAAAAGCGATCAAGTGTCACTTGCTTATACTTTTCTACCATACGTATATAGTTCTTTTTCAACTTTTGTAGCGAGAATGTTTATAATTGTGTTTGCCTTTAGAGCTTCCAAAATGCTTTCTACTCAACTGGTGTGTTCGGATGCTTTTTAGTGTAAATATATCAGAAATAATAACTGAAGTATCAGACATTCGCAACAGCGGAAAGAAAGGAGAATATTTTTCAACAGCAACCAGTATCTTAGCTGAATTGTACATTTTATAAATCAATATTTTTAGATTAAAAGTATACATTAATTAAAAAATCCGTTTAAACTTTAAATTTATCATTAAATTTGTATTTACAGGTTGTAATTGGTTTTTAATTGATAACAAACTGCTGGTAGTAAACGTGATTTTATTTATTGTTAAACTGCGATAAAAAATTGAGAAATATTGAATTCAAAAGGATTTGAATTAATGAAAACATGACATTTTTCCCACAGATGCAGTTTCTAAGCTGTTATAGTTTTTATTGGACTCATGGTTATTCATTGAAGGTATCTTAATTTGACATGAAAGTAAGATTTTTGTGTATCCTCGTCCAAGGGGGCTACAAGAGTTAATCTAGAGCGAGGCTGTACTATGGAAGTGTGCTGGTTTTCAGTTTCGCTTGTTTTTGCCATCGTGATTTTCAGATGGCGATTTCGCGATGTAAATTGCTCCACAACGAAATGCAAAGGTACGTATGCGGAACTGCGAGCAGAATAGTAATAGACTCTCGATAAGTCAATTACCGTTCTGCATTCTTTTTAAGGTCTTTAATATGCGATTAAACTGACTTTCTAAACATGCTCGGGTTTGGGAGATAGTGATGTCACAGTTTCGTAGAGCGTATTACGCCGTTAGCTTTACCGTTCATCGTTTATCTGAAAAGTTGTGACTACACAGTTTAATGATTTGATAAATGGAATTGAAACAACTGAATTAAAGAAATTAGAGGTTAATTTCTATATGAAATATTGATAGAGTTCGTTCAGTCGCCCCAATATCCTAGTGGTCGAAGCGCTGGCTTCTTTCCATTTGCCAGAATTGGGTCTGGGTTAGAAGTCCGGTGTGAATTGAACGTTGTATTTTCTTACGACACTGGCTTCCTCCCCTGGAACCAGTGACCCTAAATGGGGGAAGTGCGATAGCTTGTAGTCCATCGAGTTGCTTACTATGGTTGTTAAACCCCCAAACAGAAAAAAACGCAGAGGAAACCTCTCATTCTTTTTATTTGCTTGAGGATTGATTGAAATACATTTATTTACTTTTCAAAATAAGTCTTTTGCTAACGTTTTAGGCCAAAGCTGACTTATTACACCCTCAGCTGTGTTGGACCACTGTTTCGGGGGACGTTGAGGGACGCATATGAAAATACATTTCATCTCAAAATGAGCAACTCTTGGACTGAATCATAAACAAACAGCCCGGCAACTGCTTCGTGAGAGTTATTGCAGAACTTTTGATATCGCTGAATAGCACTCGCAATGCCCTGTCTCAAATGTACAAAAAGAGGTCGGCAAAAACCCTGGAGAGACACCACCTGAAAAAAGAAACTCTGAATATTTTACCAAATACACTGCTGGCTACCCAACATGCAACACCAAGAAGGGCACGAGATAGCAAAGCCAGATTTACTGGACACATAACAACAGGTACAAAGATGAAACGATTGAGCTTACAGGCCCGTGCGACTTGCGGAACACGCAGACAACAATAGTTTGTGTGGCCCCCATGGCTGGCAATTACGGCCGCTACACGCCGCGGCAACGAACGAAAGAGGCTTTGGATGTGGGCTTGGGGTATGTCGGTCCACGCTGCTTCCACACGTTACCACAGTTCATCAGGCGTTGCCGCGGATGGTGCTTGCCGGGCCACTCGGATGCCGATCAGCGACCAGACGTGTTCGATGGACGACATATCGGGAGAACAAGCGGGCCACGGCAGCACTGACACCTGGTAGGTCGGTTGCACGATGCGTGCCACGTGGGGGCGCGTGCATTTTCCTGTTGAAACGTGGCCGCTGGCAGGTCCTGCAGGTAAGGGCGGACTACAGGCTCCAAAACATCGGGGATGTAGCGGTGGCTGTTGGGTGTACCGGCGATGCGTACCAGAGGGGTGCGGATGTCATATCCAATTGCGTCTTACACCATTACGCCAGGCGACGGATCGGTATGGCGATGCATAATGCAGGCGTCATACAGTCTCTCGCCGCCACACGCGGATTCGACCATAGTCGGATTCGTCTGAGAAGACAATGTCGTGCCATTCCTTAGTCCAGGTGCGGCGTTCCACGGCCCACTGCTGCCGCACTCACCGGTGGTGTAACGTCAATGGTAATCGGAGCAATGGGCGCCGTTCGACAAGTCTCCGCTCCTGCAGACGACGTCGAACGGTACGGGCTGACGCAGGTTGTGGCGCAACACACCCTAATTCCTGCGCTAACGTTCGTGATGTGGCGGTGCGAACCGTCAATGCCCGCCTCACAACATGCCGGTCCTCTCGTTTGGTGGTGTGCCGCGGCTGCGATAATCACTCACGACAGTCCGTCCGCCCCTCCTGCACCCACCGAATCGATAATCGCTTCAATGTGGCTGAATGTCTTCCCACACGGGCGCCGATGTCTCGGTACGATAAACCGCTGTCGCGATAAGCCACTATTCGTACTCTGTCGAACTCCGAAACGTGCTGGAATGACTGCCGTATTCTGCGATGAGGTATCAGGAAGCTTCCCACGCACAGGTCCGGCAGCACAACACACTTCCACTACTTACTCCATGCCTTCTGTGCACCCTTCTTATAGTGCTTCTCGGTGGCGTTCCGGGGGCACATGATTTGCATAAGCCCTGCAATGCCAATGTCCTCTCGCGGGCGACGCATGCTGCGAACTTCATGCCAATCGGTTCCTTCCTTCTTGGTGTTGCATTTTGGGTGGCCAGCAGTGTATTAACAACGGCGCTTCTCTGTGGAACAATAAATTACCATGTTTAATCACCTATTTACGTTTCCAGAAAGCATTTGAACTATATATTATCAACACGGCTTCTCATACATGTTTTGCTGGAATTTCTTGGTTTCGTTCAACCGCAATCACTGAGTCGAAGGTTTCTAAGTTTTACTTTTGTTATGAGGACTATGTCATGCCAGGGAGGATGGCTGCCCTGCCATTGTGTGTTTGTGTGTGTGACACTTCCGCAAAGTATCCTAGTCATTTTTTTTACCAATGCAACCCCTACCCCGAAAAGAAATCTTTGGGTTCATGGCGAATGAAAATTTACGAAAGGCATCCATGCAACCTGCTCAGTATCTCTGTCCTTTTCTTTAAAACTCACTTACGTGACTCCCTACTAGGTCTGTCATTCTGCTCATTTATCCGTAGTTTTATTGATTTTGACCCCTGTGTACTGATCGATTTTCGTAATCAACTTTTTTTTTTGAGACCACCTACACACTCACGGACACAGTGTCTGAGAATGTCTACATTCTTTCAGTATTCACATCTACTGATCAAATAGACCAGACTCACCTCAGAATTCAACTGAGAGAAAAACTGACGAAGACTAAACTTATTCAACACCTGCTACCCATTATTTTTTAAATTCATACTGGTTGTTATGAAATATTTTATTCTAGATAATTAGTCTGTTATACAAAGATTTTCGCTTGTTTTGTTAAAACACCGAATATTAGGAAAACGTCTACTGCACGGTACCTGTATTTATGATACTTTTGTTTAATACAGCACTTATTTCAGTACTTTGGGAACATATGGGTATCGTTGAGTTGAAGTGTAAGTGTATAACTCTGTTTTTAGGAAGACAAGTTGGACAAATCCAGCTGGTGTACATTAAAAGGCAAATATCTATTTTTTCAAAAAATAATGTATTTCTAATAATATCGTATTCGCAAAGCATTTAGAAAAAATAGATTAAGATATACATTAAGAGGTACATTTGTTGATTAATCATGAAGACATTTAATTAATCCTACAGACAAGTAAAATGATCTATGGAAATAAAAGTAATGTAATTCTATTCAGTAACGTATTCGCAAAGCATTTAGAAAAAAATAGATTAAGATATACATTAAAAAATACATTTCTTTGATTAATCATGAAGAAATGTAAGTCATCCTACAGAAAAATAAAATGATCTATGAAAAAAAATGGATTTCTGTTAAATTAAGTATTCGCAAAGTATTTAGAAAAAATACATTAAGACATGCATTAAAAGGTACAATTCGTTGATTAATCCTGAAGAAATTTAAGTCATCCTACAGAAAAATAAAATGATTCGTTGAAAAAATAAGGCATTTCTATTAAATAACGTATTCGCAAAGCACTGGCCTTCTCGTTAGTTCCTACAGAACGCTGTAAGCGAGAGGCGTCACATGTTCGAGTGGAATAATGCATCCGCCTAGAAACCCGCTGGACAGGGGTTCGAACCTGTCGTGCTTTTCGAGGATTTGTATTTCCTTGGAAAGAAAATTTCCCTAGCGTCGTGACGTCATAACGTAAAATTTCCTGATGGAGAAGAACAAAATGGCGTACAAAAGATAGTGGGGAGATCATGTGGAGTGATTAAAAAAAATTGGCGAACAAAACATGTTCGGTAGGACCACGTAGCGCACAGAATGTTATGGTTGAACAGAAAGAGAATGGTGGTCGGGAAGATCACGTGGAGAAAATGGCAGCGACTGACGTCATGATTGATCAGGAATCGACCACACCCGTTCTTGAGGCAGCACGTGGACGGCTTCCTTTTTACAGAAACACCCTATTATCACGTAACAGTAATATGATGATGTCACAAATATCTTTCAAATACGTAACAGTAACATGAATTGGGTATGTTGAAGTTACAATGACCTTTCACTGTAACGTATCTGTTATGTTTCAAAGTTATGTAACGTTTGTGGACAGTTTGACGTAACCCTAAGGTTTCTGAAACATTATTGTTACATTGCACAACGTATCTGTAAAGTCTCAGTGTTTCAGTTCTACGTATTTGTAACATATACGAAATATTATGTGCTGTGTGGGGTGCTACATGCGTTACCTGAAATCATTATTAATAGCCGTTCTCCCTCTCTTTCCTACAGCCCTATTTATGAGTTACGTTTGCGGAACTTGTGCAAATTTCTTGTTCATCTTTGATGCGTTCTCTTAATGAATAACCTATAAAACTCAGAATTCTTAAAAGCTTGTTCTCTGCTAAATGCAGGTTCAATGAAAATTCAGAATTTACACCCCATCAGATCGGCTTCATGCTAAACGCATATGAAACTAAGTTGAAATAAAGATTCATGAATTTTGAATGAAGCACTTATGTCCGATGAGAAATTTTGATGTCTGACTACAACGAATACAAATGTTAGCAAATTATCACGACTAGTATTTAACTCTGTTCGTTTTAAAACTTAAAAGTTTGATCCAAATTTTTAGTATTAAATTTTTAGTTTCGAAACAATTACCGTAAACTGTGGCATTCATATGTTTTTGTGTTTTATTATGACGAGATAATTTGTAAAACCATTCACGCATCACCTCGGTAGGGAAATTATAAAATTAAAACAAAAATTTAAAAAACAAGATATTGCTACTTTTTCTGTATAAGCATAGATTCAGCACAACGAAATATTTTGTTTTCACATCAGAACCAGCTGGTAAAGAAAGCAGCAAAAGCCCATTAAATAAAATTACTTAAAATGTATTTTCATTTACTTTTAACTTAAATGCAATGAAATTCTTTAATAAAACATACCCTGATTTGCTGCCATCCAGAAGTAAACCGCGAAGGTATGCATAATACTGACCCTGACGTAGAATGATTTAAACGGATCCACTTACCTCTTGGATGCCAGTAAATTATTAAGCATCTGCAGTATTTGGACCATTAATGCTATTTGCCCAATATATGTATTCCGTTAATTCAATTATGAAATGTTAAAAGTTATTTGCAAACATGTAGCACCTACATATAAATGATTAATTGAATTGCGTAATTTTTTCAGCCAAATTGCTTGCAACATATATCTGTAGTTCCTATACAATAATTCATTGATGTATATAAAAGAACGCATCCATAAAAGTTCAATGCAGAGGAATCAGCTTGAAAGACAATATTAAATTTGTCACATGGAACTTGAAAACAAGAGACCAATTGCTCTGCTACCACTTTGTTCTCTCGTTGGTGGGCTTGGCCCTACGATTTTCACCATGCTTATCGAGTTGGACGGAATGGTGGCCTTGCACTTGGGATCCATCACCGCCTACTCCCTCTGATTTCGACGCCAGTGATTCGTGCCTTACATGTGGACAACCTCCAGGTCGTTGTCTTTTGCATTGAAAACGTGTCCTATCATGTTTTTAACATATATGTCCCCTGTGATGAACGTCTGTTACCTGATCTTCTCTCCACACTCCGTACAGAGCTGTCATGCATCCCACCGTCTGAATATATTCTCATCGGCGGAGATTTCAATTGTACGTTGTTGCCGGCCCTTGACCGCAATTGAACCGTTGGAGAATACCGCAGACAACGTGTATTACAGATTTCTCAGCTAGTTGATGATTTTCAATTGGTTGATGCGTTCCGGCATCTTCACCCGTCGGAAATCTCTTTTACCTGGCGCTCTTCCATCCATGGCAGCACTACGGCAGCACGGCTGGATAAATTTTATGTTTCGACTGCTCTTCTCCCGTCGATCACAGCTGCTGCCCATCATCCTTCCGCCGCTTCAGACCACAGTATTGCCAGTCTGTCGGTGTGTGTTTCGCCTTCACCTTCAAGGACTCAACGAGTATGGACTTTTCCGGACTCGCTCCTGGATGATCAACAATTTTGTGTTGCTGTGCGTGAGTTCCTCCGAAGTCGTCAGCCCCTTCTTGATACTACGTCCGACGCGATGCAACTGTGGCTCAGTGTCAAACATGACTTGGTCCTTTTTGTACGGCGCTACTCCCATGCCTCTCGGAATGAGAGCGATATGAAAATTGCGAATCTACGTGCTCTATTGTCGATGCTCTCTCTTGATGATCCGCAATACCCCGGCTATCTAGCAGATCTCCACGCTTTGCTTCTTCCTCGCGCGTCCGATGCAGCCTGCAGGATGCATTTCTTACATCTCTCCACTACAGCTGATTCTCACGATTACTTAACCGCCTTGGAATCTCAACATCGTTCTGCTACATCTTTGCGCCATCTTCGCCTCCAGGATGGTTCCATCACTTCGAACCCATCGAAGCTATGCACTTTCACCAGACAGTATTTCACCGCCAAGTACAGTGCGGTAACGCAGTCTTCATCCTCATTTGCTTCTCCTCTTCTCTCCTCTCTTCCTCAGGTCCCCTCTACTTTATCTACTTCTTTACTCTCTCCTTTCTCTCTTCGCGAACTCCGCGAGGCGTTCGTTACTCTCAATCCTCATGCCGCTCCTGGACCTGACGGCCTTCCTCTGTCCTTTTATCGTGCTTTTCTACCGTGCCTTCTGCCTTTTCTGTCTGCGTGTTTCTCGTCTGCTTTTTCCTCTCCTGCGTTACCGCCCGACTTTACTTTGGCACACATCATCCTCCTTCCTAAGAAGGGTGACCTCTTGGATCTAAGAAACTGGCGCCCTATCTCTATCCTAAACACTGACTATAAGTTCCACTTCAACTGTTCCGTCCCTTACCACTACCTTGAATGTTCTAGCTTCTTCCCGTGACCCATCTTTCACCTTCCTACTGTTTATGAAGATGGATGCATACTCTTTTCTCCCGTCTCACCTCCCTCCTGTCCTGCGAGAGGGCCTTTCTCTCTTTCGTTCGCTTCCTCTTCTCCGTTCATTTCCTTCTTCAACTCTTGATCTTCTAGATGAACCTCTCTTCTTCTCTTCTCTTATTCACCCTCCTAACCTCCCTTACTTTTACTTTCCTCATTGGATCCGCTCTGGTGTGATAACTGTCCGTTCTCTGGTAACTTCTGATCTAACCTGGATACCTCTTTCTTCCCTGTTTCTATCTCCAACCATTACTCTTGCTAACGAATATCTTCTCCTTCGCACAGCACTTTGGAGCCTCTTACCACTCCTCGCTTCACCTGATGGTCTCTTCTCGGTCCCCTCTGCTCCTCTTTCTCTACCGTTCTTTCTCCTCATTCGTAGCTCCCCGGTTCTAGTTACTTCTATCTCCTCTTCTTCTCTTTATTGGCTTCTTCTTTCCCCTCCCGCACTTCCACTTTCTGTTCATTCTGCTCCTCCTTCTCTTCTCCTCGCCATCTGGACAGCATCTACCTCTGCCCTTTCCTCCCTCTTGAACTCAATGTCCATTGGCAATTTCTTCACCTTTGTCTCCCCGCCTCTTCAGTACTATTTCGCAAGACCCTTCTCACCTCTCCGCAGTGCTCCTTTTGCCCTGAAGTCAGCGACGTCCAACATCAATACCTATTCAGCCCCGTACTCCTGCCAGTCCTAAACACAGCATTTCCTCTTGCTGATCGGGCGAAAGAAGTTATTTCTAATAACAAAAATATTTGCTTATCTAAATATCTTTTGGATGTATTCCTTTTATAGATGGTGTTATTACGTATGCAGTGTACTACTGACATTATTTTTTTTTTAATAATGCATCTCTTTTTGCAAGAATGGCGAAAATTCGTATCTATTTATATCCGGCTGTAAGAATTCACTTCGTCAAATTCTTTCTTTTTGTTAGAATTATTTCATTACGAGAGATTCCTTGGATGAAAAAAATGTTCACATATTTGAGCTTTCCACAACGCATAGATCTGCCATTAAAAAGAATAATATATTTACACCTGATGTTAAGATTTCTCTTTCAAAATACAAAAAATGCATATAATTTTTGCTGCACAGAATGTCAGTTGTTGGGACAACGATTTACGTACATTAACTGTTTCTAATAATGCAATATTTTCTACTTCCAGCAGCAAGCACTTTTATGTTTCCGGATACGAGTAATATACCAGTTTCTGAAAGACCGAGAGATATTTTTTCTCGTCTGGGATGGAATATTTTGTAAAAAACAGATTTCTCAAGTGCTCAACAAGACTAATTTTGTGTAAGGAAGGGGGATAGCCGCATATTTACATGTACATTCCATGGTTCGAAACGTTTGGTTAGCAGCTCGTTTTTAAACCGAACTGCATCCTTCATAAGATAATAAATATAGTTGCCGCAGACGGTTATTTTTAAACCTTTCTGCACCAATAAGTATGCCATAGTTATTATGTTTCATACCATTACATTTTCCGTGATTTAAGAGTCATGTTCATTATTCCTGAAAATCTCTTACCATGTTTCCTGTTGAGACGATTTGGGCTCAGATGCTTTTTCCAAAAGTTTTTCTTTTTTTTACAAATTTTCTTTTAAGCCAAAAGTTTAGGTTCTCTGGAGACAATGGGTTTTAGACATTGCTTTTTTGCTCAATGGCAATGATGCAGATATTTTTTGTTATAAATTTTGGATTCGAAGTGTTGGATGCAGAACAGGCACTCATTACAACTAAACTCGAATTTTGTTCGTTATTTGATGTAATTTAGATCTTATTGATACAACTTGTAGATGGCTACGACCCTTATGTCATGTTTAAACCCTTCATTTCAATATCTAATTCGATGGAATCGTATCTGGACTATCATAGAATTCGCGAATTACATACATGCATATTTCTGCTGCTATTTTCAACAGATTCCATTTTTGCTCACTTTTTTCTGCTCCTCGCTTTACTCCATGTTTTGGGCCTAAAATATTTATATCTAGTTAAATTTTTTGTACCTCATGACACAACTGAGCTGCAGTAGCCATTTTAAAAGCAATAGAAGTAAAACAGGGCCGTATTTTTGTTATCGGCCAGTAGCTTTCTGCGGGCTTCAGCAAAAGGGAGAAACGGTTGTAATCAAAATGTAGTTGTATTTCCGACGCTCAGGAGTTTACATTTTCAAAGAAAACAATTTCAAAGCACAAACCGGGCTTCTTGCTAATAAACTAATTAATTTTCACGACTGGATTCGAACAATGCGGAACTGAATCAGTCCAACACCAGTCTTTAATGGGTTTTTTTCTCTTACTTTCACTATATTGAATTGAAAAATTCTATAATACAATTAGTGAAAGCAACCTTTGTCAGATCAGTCATTCCTAAATTTAAGCATGCTCTGAACACATGATAACTTTCAATCTGATTTGCACTTTCTTTTGTTCCGTTCACTGTTGGTTTCTTCGTTTTTTACAGAGCTTTTTAGTTTTTTTTTATTAAAGGTTTAGTTTAACGACCACCATGAGCAACTCAATGGGCTATAAGCGGTCGCCCATCCCAAATTCAGAGTCACTGGCTTCAGGGAACGGACAGAGTCAGTTCCGTAAGACATACACAGCATCCGTGCCTCGCCGGGATTCGCACCCGGACGCCTTTCGGGCGAGTGGTCAGAAGCTATCTCTCAGAACCCTGTGCCACCGGAGCGTTAGTTGTTTCTTACATCGTGTGAGTGTTGCAGCTGAAAGAATTTCTTTTAACTCACGGTTTCTGTAACTCGTTCTGAGTAACAGAGACTGATGAAATGCGCGAATGTTGAGTGTTTAATATTTACTAGATAATAAATGACATCAAGTAGCTGGGTACAATCCTATAGAAGTTACGAATACATGCCAATTGGAACTTCTATGTTTTTTAATTCACGGTAACGCTGCAACAATATTCAATGGCGAAAACTTCACTTGCATGAAAGTTTTGGACTGGAATGTAGTTTACATTTTACTCATTCAATGCCTTGTTAGATATTTTAATGAGAAATTTTCGGAGGGTTTTCGAATTTAATTTTTTTGGATTATTGACATTGCAATTTATCATCATTTTCTTCCTTTGACCATGTGGTAAGAATCCCCTGGAACGCTCCCTAATGAAAAAAACATTTTTGGGGGAACCACACCCAAATTTATTAAATCTGATCTAGGTTGCAGGATAAAGAAACGACACTCTTGTAATTCTAGCACAGAAGTACGAAGATGGACTTGCAGATTTAGTGACTGTAATAGTAATATCTGTTGTTTCCGCATGAATAAGGAAGGTATACCGATCCGGTGGCGCAGTGGTCTAAGCGATGTCCTCTGATTATTCGTCCGAAAGGGGTCCGGGTTTGAATCCCGGTGAGGCATGGATGTTGTGTTTGTCTTACAACACTGGCTCTCTCCCTTCCCTGGAACCAATGATTCTAATATAGAGACGGGCGACTTCTCATAGCCCATTTGAGTTGCTCATGTTGGTCGTTAAACCTCCAATAAAAAAAGTATTGGTGGATGATCTGAAATCTGATGTGATACCTGAGTTACTATGGCTTTCTCTTTAAAAGTCTGTGTAGAACTTTCCACTTTCTTTTAAATTGTACCTTGATGTTAGAAACACAAAATGTTTTAGCATTAGGTTCTATTTGCATTACGTACATAAATATAAGACAAACAGGAATGTATACGATAATCATGGAAATATTCATAATTGGAAAAAGGAAAACAAATACGTACGTAAAAAAGTGGAACAGTTACATGCATTACGTTTTTGAGGTGGTTGGATCTAGAAAAGGTGTTTGGAGTACCATCATTGTAGATGCAAATGTGCTAAGTTTCTAATGAGCATGGGCTGCATTGTCTTTCATTAAACGTATGTTGACCAGTTCCCTTCCAGAATGCCAGTAATAATAAAAAGACATAATAGCACTTTTCAGAGCTTTCTCCTTCTTAGAAACAGTGGAATTTTACATCTTTTCCTAACGCATGAAGGGATCGGTAATTCATGCTTCGCAAAAACGCCTAAACTTGTTCAGAAGTTCGAAATTTTGGATTAAATTTTTCAACAGTTTTTAAACGCATCCCACTAGAAATTAAAACCCTTTCTTTGCTTTAAATACGTAGAATGCCAAAGTGACAGTGAGGTTTACCGTAAGTTAAAATATTGGCCACAAGTGAAACCTTCAACTTCTTTGTTACATGTAAAAAAATAAACCCATAGTTTAGTATACTTCCAGTGTTTGCTGTATTATACTTTACGATGCGTTCCTTTGGCTCTTATTACCATGAAAAATTTTTGTAACTCGCTTTCTTCTGCCAATGTCTTGTCTTTTCACTTGTCATATTCTGAACTTATCGCTATTTCATGGCGTCAGCTTCTGACTTAGGGTCGCCAGGTAGCTACTTGATTGCTTTCTTTACCTTCCTTAAGAGAAACGAAGCCCTTGTTTTATAACACTGTCCGTCCTATCGTCTGTCGGGAGACACTGTATTTCTAAAGCAGACAGATATGCTGATTTTGACCGAAAAGCAGATGTTGTTCGATTTCAGAAATTCTTCATGCGATGAGAAGTCTGAAATCTAAAAACGAAGATTCTCTTATTTTGTTCTTTTTATGACAGAATATTTGGAGAAATAGGGCATGCAGACGGATGCTATCGAATATGTCTTATTCCATATCATTGTTCTAAAAATCTGATTACACTTGATAATGTTTTAGATGCCTTTTTCAACCAAGAAAAAATTGCGTAAAATCTTCTTTTTCAAATCATACGCAGTTTGCCTACTAGGGGGAAAATATATATTGTATTTCCCATAATATATCTGCTTTAACAGTAGATACAGAAAAAAAAATTTGGCAGCCTGCAGAGTTCCAGGTGAAGAGCGTTTGGAATATAAATTCTAATATTTTATAAAGGAAAATTTGGCCTCAAGTGGCATTAGTGAATATTCTTAAAACACACTAGAAAAATGCCCGTTTCGGTCAAATATTGCTCACAATGGGAATGTTTTCTGCATATTTCCTGCTCATAATAATAATAGCAGTCAGGGGGTGAAGACGCACGTATTTTTTTTTCTAGATATATTTTTTTTCCGAAATGTTTTTACCTATGGCAACGTTCCTAGTAAATTATATTCTCTATTTTATCTGCAATATTTCTTTAACCGCACTTTTGCAACTGTAGGACGTAACATTTTTCTGTTTGTAGCACATTTATATTCGTCCCTGCGGGTCAAAAAGTCAGACTGAAATATTTTATTTGCGATAAGACACCGCTCTCTATAAAAGCATTTTATGCCCACATCCTTGCGAATTAATGTCGAATTTATTTCCGCTGGGAGTCACAAAGATGTACAATATCTTTTATTCATATATTTCTAAATATTCTTGAAATTTCCGCTGCATACGGTTTCCAGGAATTTTTGAATGTATATAATGAATACGCTTTTACTAATGGTTGTTGTGTTGTAGTAGTAGTAGTTTTAATGAATAAGCTTAACTGCTAGTAATGTGGTAGTAGTACTTAAGATGAATAAAGTCTTATGCTGGTTGTTAATAGTAACACTTAATGAAAGGAGACCTAACAGCCAGACAGAGGTCTGACAAAACTATGAACTGAGAAAAACGTACTTACTAAAAAAACCTTTTATTAGGGAAACTCCTGGTATTATCCAACACACACTTCACAGGTCACACAACTACTCGATATCTGAAATTTCCTCGAATCGCAGCACAATAATGATGAAGAACCTAATCACATAGAACGGAGCTCTCTTTACATCAAACGAAGATCTCTCACATAAAACAAAGCTCTCTCTACGCACATCAACAAAAAGCTCTCTTAGGTATCGTTGAACGCGCCTATTTATACTGCCTACCACCACGTCATGACTACACTCGTTGCCACATATCATTCCGCTGGAGAAATAACATCTCGTTAAGTAAGAAGATAATTTACATAGGAAAATATAATAACGAGAGATAGTAAAATCAAAAGGAAACTGAATCTAGAGTATACGTTACATCATCTCCCCATTATTATTTTTTTTTTTTTGTCGAAAAACCTCTCAAATTTTGGAGTGTAGTCTTACACTTGCTGACTGACGTTTATCGTCCTCTTTTTTGTTTGTTTTGGTGGCAGCTGTATGTACAATATCAAACTTGGCATGACAAAATCAGGAAATCTGTATTCGTCTGTGAAACACTTTTTATACTTGAACAAAACAAACCTGCATCGGCATACCTTTTTTTATTCTGCCTAGCAGGAATCACTTTTTTGATTTCAAATTACGTCTTCCTATTAGCGTTGATTACAAACCAACTGTATCAGCAGCGAAGATTACCTGTAGCTGCTTAACAGTAGCAACTTTCATTATTTTCTCCCTACGCACATATATATAAATTTCAAATTACGTCCACATATTATCGTTGAGTACAAACCAACTGTATCAGCAGCGAAGATTGCCTGTAGCTGCCTAAAAGTAACAATTTTCATTATTTTACCCCTAAGCACATATATATAAAAAAAATTTTGGATTAGTAGACGGACATAGAAGATATATACAAAAAAAAAAAACACAGATACACAAAAAAAGAATGCATAGGCCCACACGAAAAAAATTCTGACACGCCAACTGGTCGTGCAGGAAAAACAACAGAACGAGAAAAGAACCTGTCCACGAGAACTTACTTATCTCGAGGACGCATAAAAAACTAGTACGATAACGTTTTCCAGCCCTAATCGGACTGGTAAATTCAGGTGGCGTCTGTCTTTTCAGAGACTTGAGTGGATCTGGAACATCTGTAGTCTGTCGGTTAAGAAATCCCTGCGGCTGACAGGAACGGTCAGGAACGGCTGAAGTCTGTCGGTCAGGAAATCCCTGCGTCTGACAGGAACGGTCAGGAACGGCTGAAGTCATCGGTCAGGAACGGCTGAAGTCCGTCGGTCAGGAACGGCAGAAATCTGTCGGTCAGGAAGTCCCTGCGGCTGACAAGAACGGTCAGGAACGGCTGAAGTCCGTCGGTCAGGAAATCCCTGCGGCTGACAGGAACGGTGAGGAACGGCTGAAGTCCGTAGGTCAGGAAATCCCTGCGGCTGACAGGAACAGGCTCTCCCAGGCTTTTGATATGTAGTCCCTTTGTGCTGGGGCCCGTGTTGTCCGTCCAGCATTCTTTTGAAGGGACGTGGCTCCGGCCACATCGTTTGTTTTCGCTTTCTACCTCTGGGCATGAGAGTAGAAGCAGGCATCGGCCCTGTTTGCCCTGAGCGTAGGTTCCAGGGGCGAAACCTGGGCGGATGCAAAGATCTCTGCCTTCGTCGCTGTTGCGGCGAAGCACATTGGGGAGACATGTTACGTTTTCGACCAGCTTTTGGTGTTGCTGGATGGTTTGTAATTTGGGTCTAACGTTTAGGAATCGTCACTCTATTGTCTATATCTGATAAATCAGAAATATCTGATGACTCTGAGTCGCTGCTGTAAGTTAGTGGTCGTGCAGGGCGATGTTTATTTCTGCCTATAGGAATATTCTCTGACGAGGTATTCAAGGAAGTAGGAGCTTGTGTTGGTGCAGAGTTATTCGGGAATGGTGCAGCAATAGTCTTGGCAATGGTTGGAGGGAAAGGAACGATACTAGCATTTGAAGAACTTGATTCGAGCCTTCGTCTTATGGTTAAATCAGGTTGCGTTTTTGGAAGCCCATCTTGTGGAGGGTAGGGTGAAGAAAAAATCACTGGAGATTCTTCAAAAATGTTTGTCGGTTCGTCCAAAATTTCTGGAGGTTGATCGTGAGTTATAGACTCTTGAGTCTGTGGAATAGAAGGTTGAGTAGGGTTGATTATAAAATCGATATTTCGTTCATGATATTTGCGACACTGAGCAACGTGTACGTATTGAAATTGACTGTCAGGTTTTTCAAGAATAATGTTATTTTCAAACACGTTTGCCACCCGATATGGACCTTCGTAGCTGGGTGCAAATTTCTTTACTAAAGTATGAGAAACAGAAGACTGGAAGTGCGTTTCCACGAGAGTGAGATCTCCAACGACAAGATCAGGTTCCCTACGCCTAGTATTATAGTATCTTGCTTGAGCCGGTTGTGCTCCTATCATTGCAACACGAGCTTTTTCTGCCATGATTCGTACTGATTGCGGAGTTGGTCGCTGGTTTATTTCGTCGATAATCCACGTTAAATTTTCAAAAGGGGTCCTAATCTTTCGACCCAAAAAAAGTTCAGCAGGAGTAAATTTAGTAGATTCGTGAATAGACGAGCGGAGGGCAAACGAAAAATGCTCAAGATGTTCATCCCACCGCTCGTGATGATCCATGACAAATATAGCAATCATTTAAACTAGAGTGCGGTTTACTCGTTCCGCGCGATTACTCTGGGGATGATATGAGGAAATGAATTTATGCTTAATGTGTAGTCTCGCACACATTCTTTCAAAAATGTCAGAAATAAATTGAGGACCATTATCCGAAACTACTTTATTAGGTGCACCATATCTAGAGAATACTTCATTAATTAATACATTACAAATAACTTCCGCCGTAGCGGCTTTAATGGGAAAAACTTCAACCCATTTAGAAAAATTATCAGTTAATACTAAAACGTAACGAGCTTTGTTTTTAACAGATAAAGGATAAGGTCCCAATAAATCTATTGAAATAATATCAAAAACATGAGAACTTGAACTAGATTTCAAGTGACCGGCCGGTCTTACATTACGGTAATTATGAATCTGACACAAGTGACATGATTGAATGTATGCAAGCACACTTTGGTACATGCCAGGCCAATAGGCAACATCCCGCTATTTACAACGGGTCTTGCGAATACCTAAATGGCCTGCAATAGGTTTGTCATGAAATTCGTTTAAAAGTGCCATTCTAAGGGTTCGCGGAATACATGTGCGAAACTCTGCCCTAGTAGTCCGAGATTTCGTATAGTAAAGAAGACCCTCTATGACTTCAAAATGTTGTGACCTCCCAGCCAGAGAAGGATCACTTTGCTGTGGTGAACCCGCAAGCAAAGAATTATAGATATCCCCAAAACTGGATCATTTATTAATTCTGCCATTATCTGCTCTCTGGATGTTATATCAGCTATTAGAAGTAAAGGCTGACATCCAGAAGTAGTTTCTGTGGGAACCCTACTAATCGGAACGCGAGACAATGCGTCCGGTAATTGATTCTTATGACCTGGTTGGTACGAAATTTTGATATTTCTCTCTTTTAACTTAAGAGCCCACTTCATAAGTCTTTGAGAGAGGTGCTTAGCAGAATTCAAATACTGAAGGGCAGAATGATCCGTAATTATGTTAACTATCATTTCGTTAAGATAACATTGAAATTTGTCAAGAGCATACACTACAGCAAGACATTCACGTTCCGTAGCTGAATAATTGCGTTCAGCTTTGGCTAAAGTACGAGACGCAAAAGCTATTGGATGCCCACCTTGTGACAAAACGCAACCAAGACCAACTCCAGATGCGTCAGTATAAATATCAAATTCCTTAGTATGATCCGGGAAAGCCAACACAGGAGGCTGAGTCAACGCAGACTTCGGTGCTTAAAATGCAGTTTTAGCCTCAGGTGTCCAAACAAACTTCTTGTATTTACGTTTAAAAGAATACAATGGCTCACAGATTGTAGCATAAGCGGAGACAAACTGCTGATACCATCCGGTCATTCCCAGAAAGCGTGACAGTTCTTTTGCTGTTTTAGGCCGAGGAAAGTCAACAATAGGCCTAATTTGTTCATTATCCGTAAATAAGCCGTGGGGAGTGATTTTCAACCCCAGATATACAATCTCGTACCTTGCTATCTGGCATTTACAAGGTTTTAACGTCAAGCCAGCATTGTATATGAGTTGGAACACCTGTTTGAGCAGAGAAAGGTGCTCGTGAAAAGTCTCGGATGTAATAATAATGTCATCCAAATATACATGCACATGGGGACCTAGAACAGGTCTGAGAACCGTATCCAGAAGCTTTTGGAAAGTAGCAGGTGCAGAAGCTAGTCGAAAAAGCATACGCAGGTATTCATAAGCCCCAAAAGGAGTCACAAAGCCTGTTTTATTGACGGAGTCGGGATGTACAGCCACCTGCCAATATCCACTCGCCAAATCCAAGGTTGACATCCATTTAGTTGACGACAGGTCATGCAAAATATGCGACATGCCAGGTAGTGGATAATTTATCACTTTCGTGACTTGGTTGAGCTTGCGGAAATCTGTCACGAAACGAAATTCGTTGGGTTGTTTCTTTGGAACCAAAAAAACAGGCGCGGCCCAAGCGCTTGTTGATTCCCTTATTATGCCCTGTTTAATCATCTCGGAAATTTGACGTCGCATTTCCTGTTTTTTATGGGGAGCACAAGGGTAAGGTTTCGTCGCTATCGGTCAATGACGTGATAAACCACCTGTGTGAAACCAGGTTGATCAGAAAATAAACCAGGACTTTCCTGCAAAAGTAGAGAAACTGGTTTCGTTGCCTCTCATTTAGTTGGTTACTCAGTAACAAACTCGTTATGCCCATAGGGTCCGTACGAATCACTTCGACAGGTTCCGGAAAGGAAATAACATGTTGTACGAAATCCAGGGTAACTAGAAAAGTATTGATAAAGTCCATGCCCATTAGGCATTTAACAGGTCGTTCATCTATTATCAGGAAAGAATGCGTAAAACGAGCCTTTCCCAGCCCTAGAGATAATGTGACAGTTCCTGTAATACTGAATATTTCGTTATTTGCACCTCACAAATACTGCGTCGCAGGCTGGACGATTATTGCAGGAAAACTTTCAGTGCAAAACTTCGTATTTAGGGCTGATATTTCAGAACCAGTGTCGAACTTTGTCTCGACAATAATATCTTCAATTGTCAAGAATACATCAGGCAACTGAGGAGTTTGGACAGTCACTAATACTGTTTTAGGGTCAGAAAGCTTGGTATCAGGAAGCAGTACCGACTCCTTGGTCTACTTCCTTTGGAAGTTTAAAGGATTCCTGGTTGTAATATCATGCGGTCTGAAACCTCGGCCCTGCCGGGTATCGGGAAAGTTTTCACGACGAGGAAAACTGCGTGAAAACTGTTGAGGGAACTCCGCATGTCTGTTGAAATTTTCATTTCTAGTACTTCTTCCCTCAGCACGGGCAGAAAAATCATCATTGCCCTGAGCATGAAAACGTTCCGAATTCTGCGGATTGGAACGGGGTCGAGCATACTGTGCATTTGTACGGTATCCAGAAAATTGATTAGAAACTCGCGGTTGGTGTACCACTCTTCTATGCGGTGGAACGTATGATGCTTGGACTTGCACCTGTGTACGCTCGCGTTGAAAGTTATTAGGCCTATTATGCCGCTGAGGATTTTCGTAATAAGCCTCGCATGGTGCCCAAGCATGGTGAGTTGGACCATGTTTGCCGTGTCGCTCTTCATACGTTCGTATGAGGCGAAGGCATTCATGAATTGTAGCAGGTTGTCGGACCTCAAGAAAATCCTGTAGAAATGGATCGAGCTGTTGCAATAGGGTGTCCAACATGTCGACATGACTGGCATGTGGATCCCATAAGTTATACAAGCGTGTTGTTTCTAAAGCAAATGCAACAGGGCTATCGTTGGATCCTTGCTGACGAGAAAACAGTTGTTGTGCAAGGCTAGGTCGACTGAAGCCGAAAGGAAAGACTTCCAAAAATTCCGCTCAGAAATTCTCATAATGAGATTCCGGATTCGACACTCTCCACTGCCGATACATGTTCTTAGCGGTATCCTTCAAGAAAGTGCCTGCTATTAGCACTTTGCAGTCTTGAGGAATATGGTATATATCGAAATGATCTTCCAAATCCTCGAGGAATTTTAAGGACCCCTCCAAACCATTGAAATTAATTGTTCCTGCATGCGGCACGAAATGGGCAAGCATTTTGCTTCTGTGAGAGGATTGAAATCCCTCAGGTACGACCAGCGACTCAGAGTGATAGGAAGCTAGTGAATTACGAAATGGTGAGGAATGCCTGGGTACTTGTACATCATGAACATCAAATTGAGACCCACAGGCGTCTTGCAGATGGTCGAAATTAATCCCATCACCACCCAAACTTGCCTTAGGGTGAAATATTGAAGTTGTCTCAGGTAATGAAGACATGGGTAATAATTGTCAAGACCTCGTGTTCAGGAAAAGTTCGGGCGCCAATTATAATGAATACGCTTTTACTAATGGTTGTTGTGTTGTAGTAGCAGTAGTTATAATGAATAAGCTTAACTGCTAGTAATGTGGTAGTAGTTCTTAAGATGAATAAAGTCTTATGCTGGTTGTTAATAGTAACACTTAATGAAAGGAGACCTAACAGCCAGACAGAGGTCTGACAAAACTATGAACTGAGAAAAACGTACTTACTAAAAAAACCTTTTATTAGGGAAACTCCTGGTATTATCCAACACACACTTCACAGGTCACACAACTACTCGATATCTGAAATTTCCTCGAATCGCAGCACAATAATGATGAAGAACCTAATCACATAGAACGGAGCTCTCTTTTACATCAAACGAAGATCTCTCACATAAAACAAAGCTCTCTCTACGCACATCAACAAAAAGCTCTCTTAGGTATCGTTGAACGTGCCTATTTATACTGCCTACCACCACGTCATGACTACACTGGTTGATACATATCATTCCGCGGGAGAAATAACATCTCGTTAAGTAAGAAGATAATTTACATAGGAAAATAAAATAACGAGAGATAGTAAAATCAAAAGGAAACTGAATCTAGAGTATACGTTACATGTATTCTTGAACTTCTAGCTTGAACACTTCTAACGCATGGTTGAGTTAGCGTAGCGTGCATTTCTTTTTGCAAATGTATTTCCTCTTCTAAAAGATCTATTGGAAAAATCGATTGTTGTGCTGTATGCAGGTTGCTACGAGAAAGACTGAGCATGATGTCATCATCAGCATCATCATTGTCAACCATCATGATTCCACTGCTGGACGAAGGTCTCCCCAAGTTTCCTCCACAACGGTCTGTCTTGTTCCAGTCTCCTCCATGTCACTCCCGCATACTTTCGAATTTCATGTACCCATCTTCCATGTGGTCTTCTTCTGGGTCTTCTCCTGTCCCTTGGAATCCAATCTAAAATTTCGGCTGTCCATCGATGGTCTGTCCTTCTGGCCGTATGCCCAACCCATTGCCATTTCAGGGATTTAACTCTGATCATGATGTCTTCCACTCTTGTCATTTTTCGGATCCACGAGTTCCTCTTCTTATCTCTCCTGGTTACACCAAGCATGCACCATTCCATGCTACTTTGAGTTGTCTGCAGCCTTTGTATGTCTCTTTTGGTTAAGGTCCACGTCTCTGCACCATACGACAGCACTGGAAGGATGCATTGATCAAACACTTTTTTTTAAGACATAATGGCATACTGCTGTTGAAAATTATGCTGTTTCTCCCAAAACTCTCCAGGCAAGTTTTGTACGCCGATTAATTTCTTCATCAATGTGACCCTCACTTGATATCTGCTGTCCAAGATAAAGGTACATATTTGTTATCTCCAGCTTTTCTCTATCAATCGATAAATCTTCATTTCTTTGTAAAAGCATTGAACATCACTTTTGTCTTCTGAAAGTTCATTTTTAATCCCATTTCTTTACTCTTGTCAGCAAGTTCCTGGATCATACTCTGCAGCTCTGATGGGGTAGTTGCAAAAATGACTACGTCATCAGCAAAACGAAGGTAGGTTAGGTAATCTCCATGAATCTTTTTCCCTTTGTTCTCCCAGTTCAGTGATTGAAAGACATTTTCCAATGTGGCATTACAGAGCTTCAGAGATATGGTGTCACATTGTCTGACTCCCTTTCCAAGTTTTATGTGTGTTGTATTTTCAAACAGCCGAATCTTTGCACTTGAATTTTCATAGATTTTATTAATAATATTAATGTATGTATCTTCATTACCGCAGAATTTCAGAGCCATTGTAACTGCTGATGGTTTCACCGAATCAAAGGCTTTTTCATAATCGATAAAAGCCATGCACAATGGAAGTTCATATTCTCTCGCTCTTTCAATTAGTTATCTCAGTACATGGATATGATATATTGAGCTGTTTGCCAGTCCTGAATCCAGCTTGTTCTCTCGGTTGAGCCATGTCCAGTGTTACCTTCAAGCGGCGTGAAAGAACTTTAGTGAAGATTTTATAAACCACTGATAGGAGGCTGATAGGTCTGTAGTTCCTGAGATCCTGAATGTCACCTTTTTTATGTAGCAAGATCATTGTAGCGTTGTTCCAATCTTCAGGAATCTTCCCTTCATTAAGGCATCGAGTCAAAATTTGGGCGGGTACTGTTTCGTTTTCTGCACTTGTTTCTTCTATGATGTCTACGGTAATTTCATCTTCTCATGGAGCTTTTCCCCGCTTCATGTTCTTGATTGCATGTGCAACTTGTGCTGGGAGGACTGGAATAACTCTGGTACTGGTACCTTTCATGATGTCTGGAGTACATGTATCTTCCCTTTCATATAATTTGGAGTAGAAATCTTTCACTCTTGTCAAAAAATCGCCTCTATTTCTTGTTACAGAACGATCTTCTTTTCTCAGTGCCATAAACTGTTTTCTTCTCTTACTAAGATGTTCCTTTGCTAGCTTTAGGCTTTGGTTGTTTTTAATTGCTTTCCTCACTATTTAACATAAGAATTTCCTTACGTCTTAAGTGATACGTTTTAGCACTGTCTTGCATAGACAGCGCTATATATTCCACTTTGGAAGTCACGTCTTCTTTAGTTGTCCTCATCACTCTTCTTTTTTGCATCAACATTTTGATTTTTTCTGGTAATTTGTTCACATGCAACTTGTTCTTAGACCCAGATAATTTTGTTGCTGTTTCCATAACAGCTTTGGTTACTTTTCTGTTAACTTCAGAAATATCCACTTCTTCCGATGTTAGGCCTTCTAAAGCAGAGAACCTGTTCTTTAGTTCCAACTTGAAGGTATTATGGTGTTTTTTAACGTTGGTTATGTCAATAGATTTTGTTTGTCTTATGAGCTTGCCACGTTCGAGTTTAGTTTTGAGGTGCATCTTTCATCTCACCAATCTATGGTCACTACCTGTGTTGAACTTGTTTAGCACACTGCAGTTTTCTATGACGAATTTTTTGTTACACATAATAAAATCAATTTCACTTGTCGTCCCATCTGGATGTCTCCATCTCCATTTCCTGTGTGGCTTTTTTCTTAAAAAAGGAGCTCAAGATGAAAAACCCTTCTGCCTCTGCAAACTCAACGAGAGCATTTCCACGCTGGTTTATGTTGCCGTAACCGAATTTACCTACTGAAGTTTCATTCTGTTGCCGTTGCCCTATTTTTGAATTGAAATCTCCCATAAATATCTTCAAGTGCTGCTTGCCTTTATTATTTAGATGACGAATTTCCTCATAATATTCTTCAATTTCTTCTTCAGGATGACTTGTGGTTGGTGCATAAGTTTGAATAATCTGAGTCTTGTATCTTCTCGAGAGTTGGATAACGAGTCGTGCAGCTCTGTCAGAGAAACTTTCAGCTTCTACAACTTTATCCTTCAGTTCCTTGTTTATTATAAATTCAACACCACTAGTTCTGCCAGTATCTGTCCCACGATAGTAGAAGAGATGTCCACTTTTCAGTTCAATGAGATCATCTCCTTTTCTCCTTACCTCACTTAGCCCGACGATGTCCCACTTGATCCTTTGTAGTTCCGCTTCCAATTCAAGAAGCCTTGAATCAGAAGATAGGGAGCGTCCATTATATGTAGCCAAGGTCAGCATCAGATGGCAGCCTAGTCCGGTCCTCCGGGGATTCTTAGCCCCCTCTGCCTTCATGTCACACTGGCCGCTGCCTTGGCCAGGTACATTCCAGCTGTCGGGGACTGAGGGCCAAGATTTAAGTTGTGGAGTCATTTTGGAGGGGTTTGGCCATAACGCATTATGTACGTTACATAAAACACAACTTTCTCGCTAAGAAGGCTCATATATCAAAATGTTTTCTTGTTGTCTTTGCTTCTATAAGTCATACTCCAAGACTCCATCAAATAGCTTTTATATAAAGAGTATTTTGCGGATATTCCGTAATTTCTTATAATTCACAGTTCTCCCGCAAGTTTCAGCAGAGTATATCTACATTTGAAAATGCATCTCCGATTCTGAAAATCCGTGCTTGATTAGATATCCTTTGCTAAATAGAAAACATTTGTTTCCACATTCTTGAACTGATGCTCGGCTTTACCGCTAAGGGGAGTAAGGTGATTACACGTTTTTCTCTATATCACTTCCTGTAATCGTTAGATTTGAAAAAAAAAAAACTCAGCCTCAGATATTTTTAGTAATGTGAAAGCATTTTGCATGCAATCTCTGATCTTTTGCAACACGCAGGTCTATGTCTTGTGGGCATAAGTGATTAATTTCTGTTCGTGGATGTTTCATTGGTTCGAAACTGTGGTTCATTAATAAATTCTTTTTTAACGCCTTCCATTTACTAATTCAACCATTGTTTCACTTATTGTGCTCTTACCTGATAGATATTGAGTTTCGGGTCCAATTATGCGTTACCACACTTGCTAAGGAACGGGCGAAACAGACGTAGAAATGCGCTAACTGTGAGAACGAAGAGTAATGTTTAAAATATAATGGTTTCTGATGCGCTACCTTGACAAAAAGCACCAAAAAATCAATAAAATGTAGACCTTCTTTTCGTTTACTAGTTCTGGTGAAATATATCGGATGATTCCGCCCTGCTGGTCACGGCATTTACAACAACAGTATACTGCTTGGGTATTCAGTATTTAATATTCTTATTGGCCCTGAACCCCTGCACATGCGTTAATATGATGCTGACGAGTATTTTCTGTTACGAGCCATTGGAAGGTGGATAAAGAAAAGTCTAACTCACTCTCACTTTTTAACTAAAACTTTTTTAACTAACTCTCATGGTTTTTTTCCGTGCTTTCAGTAAAGTGACTAGTATTCATTTTAATAATATTAATTTATTTGTTTCGGTCATTCTGATGTTTAAGGTTTTTCTATTATGCGCTATGATCTGTATATTTCCGACATGTGCTTAGAGGGATTTGTTGTCCAAAGTTAATAAATGATAATTTATTATATAAGTTATTCAAAATTATATGTGTTTTACCAAACTAATTTGAGAGTTGCTTTATTTCCTTTCACTTTGCAGGGAGTGTTTCCGAAAAGTAACTTTCAGAATATAAAACATGAGAGCTGTGTTTTAAGTATTCCATTTGATCGAAATAAAAAGTGAAAATTCCCGCATATATTATATAAATAATTGATAAAATTGAAAGCAGAACTTTTTAAGTCCCAAAAACCCTGTAAGGGTTTAATATTAGGTCTAGTAGTACGGATTGTGCGAAGTATATAAATAAAAAAAAAAGACAAAACAAAAAGAAAAAAACGCAAGCATGTCTAAGCGTAACGTTTGGGAGAAAATTCCGTGCAACTGTTGGGCGTTATTTATCGCACGGTTGCCCTGCCCCTTCCAAATACGAATACAAATTAAGTGAACTTTACAAACTATGGTACAAACTAAAACGTATGAAATGTAGTTAACTGCCTAGTTAAAATTTCTTTAAATGGGTTCAAGAGTTTCACTAGAGTAAGGAGACGTTCCCCAGAAATCGAATCCTAAAATGCGTGCCCGGAATGTATCAAATAAATAAGGAATGTAGCTTTAACATTTTTGAGGTGTAAGAAAACCACAGGTGCAGAAGACTAAATGCAGCACAGAAAAGAGAAAGGCCACAAAAGGGAAATATAGTAGCTTAAGCATCTCCTTATGATGGAAAGAAACCTGTTATTATATATTCCAATCGGATCCGTGATCCAAATATTTCAGTGCCCGAGAAACAGATAATAGGGGCAACATTCCTTTGTCTCTTTTCAAGCTTGTGTTTATTGCTGGCCTCGGCAGACACTACCAACCAGAGCTGTTCCTAATAATGGAAGTACTGTTTTCTTAAAATCACTTCGATGTGAAATATAAAAAAAAAGTCGAATACAATAGTGAACAGCAATTTTTCTGAATAATGAAATGACATGGAAATCCCATTCACCGGCAATTAATGTCACTATACATATGCATCACACCGATATTAATAGAAAAATAGGTAAATTAAAATTAAATATTACACAATAATTTTGTAAAATGATTCTATTGAATTAGGAATACCTGTTCAAGTTTTCACATGTCAATATTTTCTGCAAGCTAAGTATTTCATTTGAATGTGTATTATCTTAAACAATAATAATTTAGTGCAATGATTAAAAGTTTCGCTTTTGTCGTTTCGGCCATATATGTCATATTCATTTAGACATCTCCTATATGACCAAACTAACAAAACGGAGCTTGCGTAATCTACATTACTAAGTTTTGGGCAGGTGTTCATTCTGCTAATGCGTTTTATTTTTTTCTTCTTTTTTCCTGTAATAAGTTTCGCTCTTACGTTTCTGCCCTAAATTAGGTGACTTATGATTTCCTTGTCTTAAATTTACTTGAAAACGAAATCATAGCACGGTTTTCATATCAAAAAAGTGAATGATAACGGAGTGTAAAGATGTATTGTAATTGTATTCCCTGCTGCAGCGTCCCCAATCGTTTAATACCTGTGAACCTAGGTGCATTTAACATTCAGATATACAAGGTATCCGAAACAAAACTGTGCACTGAAAGTAACACTTACCATGTCGAACAGGTTCCTACAGCAGGTGTTGGAAATGGTCCCCACCGACGTCCAGACATGTCTGCACACGCTTCTGAATGTTGGTGAAGACCTTCCTCAGGGTAAGTGGTGTGACTTGTCGGATGTGGGTCGTTATTGCAGCCTGTAGCTCTTGAAGTGTATGCGGATTACTTGCGTACACCTTCCCATTTAGTGCTCTCCACTGAAAGAAGTCAAGCGGTGCCAGATCAGGTGACCGGGAAGGCCACAGTCACCGGAAAGTGATGCTATTTTCGAAGAATTTCTCCAGAAGATGTATTGATACGATAGCGGCGTGAGCAGTTGCAGTGTTTTCCTGTAACCATCCTTTTTTGATTTCCTGTTCAGCGAATTTGGATATGAGTGGTGGGATAATCTGGGCACGGTACACGGTACTGTTCTGAGTTCATGGTTTCACTAAAGAAAATGGGCCTAATAATGCGTGTATGACTGGTGGCACACCAAACACCGACATTCTGGTTGTGGAGAGGCGCTTCCTTAAATTCCTGGAGATTTTCAGTACTCCACAGACGAGTTCTTAGTATGTTGATGTACCGGCTCAGGTGGAACCATGGCTCATCTGTAAAGAAAGACACGTCCAGAATGTTATCACCTTCTTCATACAAGAATTCTTGGAACCACCTGCAGTACTGAACACGAGCCTCGTGGTCTGTTTGTTTCAGGTGATGCACGACACATACTTTGTACGGGTGGAAACGCAACTTTCTTTTTCAGAATATCGTGAGCTCTAGTGTTTGGCTCATTAGCTTGTTGTGACTGCCGCCTCACGGATCAATGTGGACTCCTCTGTATCCTGTCTTGGATATCCTGTACGGTCTTGTCAGCAGTAGATAGCGTGCCGGTACAGGGCATTAAGAACACTGCCAGTTCGCCGAAACTTCGATATGAGCTGACGTACCGCATTACGGTGTGGGACGTTTGCATCACGAAATTTCCTAGCTAACTCTAATTTATTTTCCTAACTAAATTTTCTAGCATTTCCTCAGTGTACTTGTCACAGCTAAAGACATGTTTAACCAAAAACAATCTGTTCCACCGTGGACACCATTGACCTTGTGCCGAGACGAATAGTCAATCGACACGTCTGCTTCCGTTGACCAAGCGCTTGGGAATGACCTTCGCTTGGAATGATAATTGCGCGCGGGTCGGAGTGGGGAGACAAGACGTTTGGCACACACAGAGCACTTTCACGTTGCGGGTAACTTCTACTGTAATCCCATTAAAGATTTCTTTATTATTACATTACTGCAATTCGAACATTCAGCGCACAGTCATTATTCGGACACCCTGTGCAATTTATTGGTTTCGAAAGTGTATGGATAAACGGCTGTAATCTACAGTCAGTTTTTCATAAATCATTTCATTTTTTTTATTGGAGGTTTAGCGACCACCGTGAGCAACTCAATGGGCTATAAGCAGTCGCCCGTCCCTAATTTAGGGTCACTGGTTCCAGGGAAGGGAGAGAGCCAGTGCCGTAAGACAAACACAACATCCATGCCTCACCGGGATTCGAACCCGGACCCCGTTCGGACGAATGATCAGAGGCCATCGCTTAGACCACTGCGCCACCGGGGCGGCCATTTCATTTTTCAAAAGTGCGTTACGCACGTTTTATGACTCGTGTATCTTTCTCGTGTTCTATCGAGAATTGTTACGTTTGAAACCATTAAGATAAAAATATACATGTTTCGAATGTCTGCCATTAAATGCTTGGAAGTTGTAGAATCAACTTTTTATAAATTATTAAATGTTTTATATGTGCGTTAAGCAATTTTCATCAAAATCTGTAAATAAAAGCTTCTGCGAACGATAAAAGTTTTTGTGTAAATAATGATTTTTTTCGCATAATATTATATTTGTTGGTTGTAGAAAGATACGTGCGCGTTATGTAAAGTAAAAATCACTTTTACAAAAGTGAAAACCAATAGGAAGCTCAAATTACTAAGAACCACATTAGTCTTCGCTATGACAGTAAGCAGTGATTCCATAACCTACTTTAAAATCATGCAACCTCATTCTGTGATCTTTCTTTCGATTATCTTGATTACGCTGCCGAATACTGATGTGTTCTCAGTGTGTTAACTAGTGTTTAAACAAAGTGTAATGAATTTTGATTTATACATAAATTAAATTTTGTCAGCTTGAAATAAGAATTTTCTCCTTTTAATAAATCGGCTCGCTCATCACAACAATAAAAATTTATCTCTTTCGAAGTAAGAGCTTCCGGTTGAGCATTTAAACATCCAAAGTCCTAGGTGCATCATGTTTGAATATTATTAAGTACTTCTCATCGAACGTGATAAACATTTTGTTTATTAACGACTTGCTGATTTTAACATTGGTTTCCGGACATTAGGACAAGTGTCATTAATATTTCGTTACCCTAAAACTCCTGAATATCTCCTCAACTACAATATTTTTTATCGTGAGCAGCCACTATTTCGTGACAGACCTCAATATTAAGCTAAGATGACACCAATATGCGAAGTTGAAAAGAATAACGGTATTTCCATTACGTTACACATCACAGGTAATAACGGAAACTTCTTAGGCTGCCCATTAGCGTCAAAGACTAGAAAAACCGACCATCAGTAATTTTGTGTTGTTTTAAAGGTTTCTTTGATAGTTCAGACAGAACAACTAAAGAAATCACTCAATCATGGATATAATGAAATTCATTTTACCAATACTTTACTAAACGTTAAAGTAAAATGAACGTTACATGAAATTAATATCTCGTTAAGATATCAGACTGTTTCCAATTTAGAGTTAAATATATGGATGAAATAACACAGATAGAAAAAAATCCTTAAAAATGTGTAGATCTGAAACACAAAATATTATGCGTAGCGAATATTTTCTGTTAAAATATTGTTTTCATAAATGTTCAGGATATAATTTTCATCCATTTTATACAGTTAAGTTAAGAAATGCTTTAGGGTCAATAGGAGAAAATTATTCTCCACCAAGAGATTAAATTGGATGTCTATCGGGACTGACGTAATATGAAACAGAGACGTAATGTTCGTTTTATTGCCTGCTGCAAATTTTTAAGTTGCCTGAGGTGACCTTGTGCATATATGTACAACGATTCGTTATTTTGCAGTTCAATTAATCCTTGTTTAGTTTGAGTCCACTATGTATTATACTTGTGTTTGAAGTTAATATATCCCGATTACAGTAGAAGTAGGGAAAACCGCAGTAGAAAATATGAATCGCCCTGATCGTTACAGGAAGAGTAGCGGACAAATATTTCTTTGAATATAATCAAGTGCAGTGTGTGGGAATTTCTGTTATAACCAAGCAAATCTCCATGTTGGTTTTCATTCTTAATACGGAGATCATTTTCCATATAATTACTGACATTTTTAGAGATAGGCTAACAACAGATAACCAGGTTTTCAGTAGGTTTATTGTTTTGCAGCAGTGTCAAAGAGAGAGATATTCTGCTTGCTAAATGCATGCTGAAGAGAATTATCCCAAACGAAATTAAATGTATTGCTTCGTTATCTAACAATTTTCCTCGGCTTTCTCAGAACGAATGTATTAATTCATCACTAAATGTTCCATCTTATGTGACGGCTATCTGTAAGGAGCAGATGCTCAAAAACGTGGCTGTGATTTGGAATATAAATTTCAAGAAGGTTCATTTTAGATTGGATCTATTAAAAGTAAACAAGCCATACACTTTCAGTAAAATGTTGTCACCTCATTGAAAGAAAACGCTAAGACAAATTATTACCATATGCTGTGAAGAACACAGATTTCAATATACTATAAATACAAGTCATTCCATCCTTCACCAAGTACACTACCACCATTAACATTCGGTCATCTGTACGTTTAAAAATACTCTTTGTTTGCAGAAAACGTATTACTCTCCTTCGTCGATGACGACGGCCTCTAGTCTTCATGAATTCCCTCTACCAATTCCTTGTAAATTTTCGTCGATATGTTCCACCATATGGCCTACAAGACAGAAACAAATTAAGCGTTAGTTTTGCCTATTGCTTATTCCGCGCACCTGATGATTTATTTTGCCTCAGAGATTAAAATGTTTAGCAGTCGAAATTTTCGAAGCCAATATCCTTAAACTAAACTGTAAGAACCTTACATGTGTGTGGAGGCGCTGTTCTTCTGATACAGGCATGAGTCTTCTCGAAAACACTGAGATAATATTGGCAGTACATAATATTGTTCATGATATCAAAGTATAGCAAGGGATTCACAGTTTGTTCAATACGGCTATTGTTCCAAGGCTAAATCCCTAAAACAACTTCATACCACCACGCTGCTTCCACTTGTTGGCATGATACAGTCTGGAAGGCACACTTCTTCTGGTGTAACCTTCATTATGTAAAACAGATCAGGGGTTCATATGCTAAAACCTTCGGCAAAAGGGTTTTGTTTTCTAAAACCGTTGCACCTTCCTGTCTGGCGCCAACTATCATGAATGTTTCAAATCGTTGAAATTCCGAGACTTTTCCGCGCTTTCGTTATCTTCGCTTGGTGCATGTCTGAATACTCTGCACTTTGCTCTTTATACAGCTGTCTCATCATCATAAGTTAGTCGCGTTCGTAAATGAGGATGGTACGTGCATGATTACCATTGGTTATCCCTAATAATTTTAAAATTAACGTGTACATCATCAAAATTCTGCTATTTTTCTGTGAAGTCAAGAAGTGTTTCTGATTTCTTGACAGCAAATCTAACGCAGGAGGATTAAATAGTTAAGGCTGGCCTTATGATCCCGTGAGATTTTTCGCCATTTCATTGTGCTACTACGTCGTTTTAAGTAAATGCTAAATCATCGTTCACAGTTCATAACCTTCTGTAACTGGTTTACATAGTCCTAGTCTTAAATCTAAATATTTTCCCTTTTTTCACACAAATTGGTCTGTTGATATTTGACGTAATTCACATTCGCTAAATCCCATCCATCATGCAGTGATTAACATGTTACAAATACTAAATATGGTATGAGAAATTTTCTAAAGATTAGTATTCTGAAGTTCTTTATTGTAATCGTACATTCCTGAATTTGAAAGCAATCGACCCTAAAGTTAAAAATGGGGCCATTTATCCGACTTTGAGGTGAAGGAAACTTGATAGGGAGTAAAGGTTTAGGTGACTTTTACGTAAGCGGGTTCAAAGTCCCCACAATTATCGGCTAATTCTTGCGTTATACTTCAAATTCTTGGCTTAACTTATAGGCATCCCG
Source organism: Macrothele yani (assembly GCA_039090855.1). Classification (NCBI taxonomy): domain Eukaryota; kingdom Metazoa; phylum Arthropoda; class Arachnida; order Araneae; family Macrothelidae; genus Macrothele; species Macrothele yani. The sequence continues at coordinate 26,930,116 of CM077018.1, read as the reverse complement.
AGTCTTACGAATAATCATGAGACGACTCTTAAGATAATAGGTTTATAGAAACGCAGCTGCCGCTGCAAATACGTATACTTAGAACCTTTTGTGGAAAAATGCTTGTTTAGAAAAATTTGAAACTATATGTAATGTTTTATGCATTAGCAACACTGTCCGATAAGGAAGAATATTTAAAATCGGGCAGTAAGCACCAGTGATACAAATAAAAATAGGATATATGTCTACATCCATGGAGGAAAAACTGTTTATTATTATTATGAGAAAAAATGAGCGCAGTTCTTTTTTCTGTCGTGAGCAGTATCTGACCGAGAAATATATTTCTGCCATACAGCTTTTGAATGGCAGAAATATATTTCTCGGTCTACTGCAAATCAGATAATACTGCAAATCTAACGGAAGGAGAAATACTCATTTTCTCCACTTCCTAGCAAAACTGTGAGTTACGGAATAATAAAAATTATATGCAATGCACTTGCACACCGTCAATTCTATCCCTTGCCGAAGCAACAATAATTATTTAAATCGAACAATTAGAATCAGGATAGTGTGGAATATATAATATACCTCAGCTCTCAAAAGCAGGAAAACCGTGAATTTTTTAAAAAGGAAAACATAACTTATTAAAATACTTTAAGATGATGAACTACTGAATCTGCTATCTAAAAAAACTTTATTGGATGAATTATGTAAAAAACGCAACAGTACAATCAAGATAACAGAGATATAACGATCTGACGTAATACGAAATTCTGCATAAACCGAAGTTTTGTGGATTCCTAGAACTTCGTAATATTCTCTCTTGTTATTTGAACTGCAGATTACGAACAAAAGTTTTTTCAGAAACCGCATATATCGATGTTCATCACAGTTATTCGTAAGCAAATAAGTGATATTCATCCAGTTTCTCAGCCCCTTCCTATTTCATTTGCTTGAAAATAGGGAATACGTGCGCTATTGACAACACTGCTTCCCGTTACAGATAGATCAGTCTACATGAAAACAAAATATTTCAGTGTTTTTTACTTCTCCTCCTCCTCCCCACGCTCTCCACAAAAACACACATCTTCTGGATTCCGACAAAGCAATGACAGCCCACCGCGTTCCACTGACAAACACAGATCCTTAATGGAGCAGGAAATAATAGAAAATGCGGACGTTATTTACAGAAAAATCATACTTCGGAAAAATCTAATTAATTAGAAGAAGATGAAACAACAGTCACGTAAAATGATGACATTTGATATGCTAGGCAGTGCTTTGGAAAGCTGTTTCCGAAAGAAACAGTTCGAAAATTTGGAAAACACCCTAGTTTTGGAAGTCTTCCAGCTGGAACAACGAAGACGTATCTACAAATAAGATCGAAGATAGAAGAAACGGAAGTGGAATGAAACTTTCTCATTTGAGAGAGAAAGGTGTGATTGTCTGTGATGTTTATTTCTAGATTATATATGAAAACTAACGAGGAGCTTTCAGTAGAATTGCTAAACTCGGGTGGGGACATAGTGAAAATTGCTCGGAGTATGAACAATGATTAGTTTAGTCAAGATGTCAAGAAGAAACACCAATAAAAAATTCAGCAAAGTACTTCAAACAGACTTGCTTCTGAAAAGTTTATAAAATGTTATAGTTTATTTTTGTTTCTTGAAATATTCCAAACTTTACCTTTTTAATGCGTAACTTCTCCACCCGGTGGCGTAAAGGCCCATCCTATCAATCTCAAACGAGAGGCATTAAAGAAGTTTCTGTCGTAACGCTACAGCACAAAGCCAGCAGTAATTTTACTCATGTTTTCAACGTAGAGTGTTAACAAGTAAAATTTCGATTCTTTGCAGCAATTTTAATTTTTAAATAAATAAAAAATTTTGCTTTTACATATCTCATTCATATTTCGCTTACTAAATATAGTATTTAAGCAAATAAAACAAATTCTAACTTGCGATGAATTGATAAGAAGTTTATGATTGATTAGGTTTAACCTCACATAATCAGTATGCCAAAAAATTTTCTTTTTGTAAAGCCCCTTCAGTGATAAAGAGTTTCGCACATATCAAATGTATTTCACTCTCTCTTCCCTAACGTTGTTATACATGGCTTCGATTGTATAAATATTTCTTGCAAGATGTACTGATCTAGGGCAAACTCTGGATCTTTTGTATCGGATACTTAGTAGGAGGAATGATTTGGAATGAAATCTCGTTTGGAGATTGATGGGATATGCCTTTACGCCTCTTGGCGGAGAAGTTATACATTGGGAAGATACCAAAAAAGGCAATGACAGACGTTGGAACCCATTACAGGCTTTTCAATGCAAAGGAAGTTTCCTAATCGCAAGAAAAACGTGCAGAGATATTGCAAATCAACAAAAGGAACGTTGTTTTTCTGCTTGTATGGGGTTTGACAACTTCCGTGTAAGCAATCGTCCATCCCTAATTTAGGGCCGCAGGTTCCAGGGAAGGGAGAGAGACAGTGCCTAAGACAAATACAACATCCATTCCTCACGGGGATCGGAACTCCGGACCCATTCAGGACGAATGGTCAAAAGACAGCGATTAGATTACTGCGCCACCAGGTGGAGAGACGCACAAAACGAACGACGGACTTCTTCATAAGATAAGCACCTTTTTTTTTTTTTTTTTTTTTTTAAGATGGTGCGAACGTTCATAAAAATGACAGTATTCTAACGCAGGTTACCCATATAGCTATGTGATACTGATGCCAGATAACAATCGATTAGATTACTTTGGGCAGTTTCTTTAATCAAAAAATAATGTACGAAATTATTAAAAGCTGTTTTGGCTTGGTCTCGTAATCATTAAAACTTTATTATATGAAAGGGAGTAAATCCCATACGAGAACGAAGTTTCGACGATGATGCCATTCTGATTTTGGCCGCAAAACTGCGATCTTTCTCGTCGGGTGTATAACACAGACATTCAGTTCTCACCTCTACGTAAATAGTAGTTCACGAGATTTTTGGCATCAACTGTTTCTACTTCTACCTCCATGTAGAAGAACTCTGTGGCGAACCTATCAGTACATTGCAATTTCGTACCTATATGTCTTATTTTGCGTCAATGATTAGAAGCTATGCAAGAAAGCACAGTATACTCCTGTAGAACAAGTCGTGTTTCAAATGAATTTCAATAGAGCTCTCGTCGTTAGATCTATCGAAATTTCCACAAGAATATCGACTTCAATCAGTAGACCGAAATATCCAATTCAGCCCATTGATACCTTTGCTACCATGAAGAATTTGCAGGCACCCATCTCGTTGACGCAGTGGTAGAAGTGAAGGCTTCTGATCATTCATCTGAGATGGGTCAGGATGCGAACTCCTTCCAGGCATGGATTTTGTTTTTGCTTTACTGCCTTTCCTTTCGCCCTTCCTTTTGAACCAGGACCGCTAAATTAGGAAAGGGCTACTGCTTTTAGCCCATCGATCTGGAGTTGGTTAAAGTGTTCGTGAAATCCTCTTAGCTGAAAAATGTCCAGGAATCATGAATATTTAACAATGTTCAGAAGACGAGTCGTTTAACTAATCAGACACTCGATAAGAACCTTCTATTCAAGCAAAAAAAAACCAGATTTGTTTTTAAAAAATGTGTGATTTTTACGGTAAATCTTAAAACTCCGATACGGACATGAGGTGCAAAAAGCTGTCTAAATGGAATGGGAGAAATTAATTTTACATTTTGTCTTGCTTTACTCGAACGAATGCATCAAAAATACTAGTGAGTAAAGAATGGACGATATATAAATTATAATGCAAAACTGAAAAATATTTTCTGGCTTCCATAACTACGCAAACATATACCGTCATAAAACGAAATTTGTTTTCGGTTCCCTTTATTATTTTCAGAGAAAAAAAAGGAATGTTTGCAAAATTTTATTAAAATGATCCATGTTATTGATAAAATTCTTGCTTAAAGATTTCTTTTCAGAGGCTCTGATAATGTGGTAACTACTTTTCTTAGGTTTCCTTCTTGAAAACTCTATATTTCTATTAAAAATTATGTTACTTCTAGGAGTTTTGCTTCGCTAAAATATGAAACTATCCATATTTACTGATTTTTTAATAGCTATCAATCACGATTACAATTATGTTAATAAAAAAAGTTTTGTCGCTGTCACTCTATATGTGGATACTGTACCATTACCTGAACTTTCTACATGAAGTACCATATTCAGAATTGCGTAGGTAATTTTTACGGAATCCATACTGCGTAAAAGATACGTCACCAGTCCCAACTTGAAAGTAAGAATAAGAAAAAGCGTGCTATATTTGCATCTGGGAGATAACCCATGCTTACTCCATCTCACGTATTGCTAAATCCAAATTTAAGGGCATAACATTACGGAAAAGGTACCTTGGGGATACATACGCATGTGTGTGAGAAAATTTAAAGGTGATATATAGAGCCGCATTGTAAATTAATCAATGATTAACTTTTTTTTGTGCAAAATGCATTTTCACTCATAAAAGCATTCCAAAGTGTTCAACGACGAACATTTTGAAATGACTACAGTTAGAATCTACTGTTATGACCCGATTTTAAATGTGCATTTTGCAGTTCATATAACACAGCACTTGTATATTGGTAAAACAGGTGAGATCTGACTAAAGTTCTTTTTTTTTTTTTTTTTTTTTGCTATATGAAATTAAAAAGTTAAGTAATAATAAAAAAGTATGTTAATTATTTTTTCCAATAGCAAACAGCCGGCTGCGCCGTCAATAGAGATATTTTAATAGGGAAATACTTCACGGCCGTTTTGTAGTGGCATAATGCGTTTGCATTTTAAATTTCTGGGGGTAGATGAATTAGGCTAGTAACCTCACATGACTAGCTTGTAAATTACATCCGTTGTAAAAGAAGTGACGTGTAAAAATAACAGGATTAAATTTTGATCAAAAGACTGCACTAAATTGTTCATTCCAAATCAATATCCGCTTCTAATTGCTTTTTGAACGACAAAAAAAAAAAAAAAAAAAAAAAGAACGAAGAGAAAACAGGTGAGAAATTCAGTTGTAAAAGCTGTCACGCTAATGAAGATAAAAACTGTAGTTTAAAGTGAACTCTTTGTACAGAACTGGAATGAAATGCAAATGAAAACAGTAAAGAATGTAGTAAATATGCGCTAAGCATGAGCAATACTGATTCTAGTGGAAAGTTACAGGTCCACTGAGGAAGATGCTCTGTAGTGCAGAGGTATACATTTTTTCGTAGCGTATTAGCCATATAAAGCATAAGAACTTCCTAAACATTTTTAAAATGAACTTTTTGGTGAATAAGGGAAACACGTGAGTATCCGTTTTCCTTACTTTTCGGACCGAAAAAACACTGACTGCTCTAATTGGCTTGCGTGTAAATGTTTCCCACCATATGAAGATAGGTACATGTTTCTGTCCACGACGTAATTTCACATTCGATGTTGAACCAAATTTCACCAATCGCTTACCAATAGACGCTGACCCGTGTTATCATTGATCTTTTACCTTAAATGGTAGACCACGAAGAAAAAAAGAGGATTTCATATTAGCTCTATTTCTTAACTTTTTTAGCAAAAATGTTGTCTTAATACACTGAGGAGACATTACATTATGCCCACTCTACCTAATAAACTACAGGACCTCTTCTAGCCCGCAAAACAACGCCACGCGGCAAGGCAACAATTCGATGAGGGTGGCGATAGGCATCCTGTGGTATCTGGTACCATAATATCAACAGCAGGCTCTCCAGCTTCCGTACATTTCGGGATGATGGGCATTTAGCGCGAACAGTCTTTTCCAAGTCGAACCGCAACAAAATTCGATTGGGTTCATGTCAGGTAAATTTGGAGCCCATTGCATTAACAGAAAGTCACCAGCATGTTCTTCGAACCAGACCTTGACTATTCTTGCAGTGTGGCATAGCGCATTAACCTGTTGGTAAGGACTAAAACCAGCAGCGAACAGCATAGCCGCCATTAATGGGTGAACTTGGCCAGCAACGGTAGCTTAGGTACCTGACCGCTGTCAGGGAGTGTGCAGTTGGGATACAATGGGGCCTAAAGTGTCCCAAAGAAACATCGTCAACACATTAACACCGCCACCACCGCCGGCCTGTTTCCGCCCAACAGTGCATTAAGCTGCCATAGCTTCGGTTCATAATCGGCGTACTCGTGCCAGGCGTCTACGTGATGCACCAGGAATCTTGGGATTCGTCACACCAGGCCAGTTTCTTCCAAGCATTCATGGTCCAATCTCGATTATCTTGGGCCCATTTCATGCGTTGTTGGCGATGACATGCAGTGCGCATGAGGATCCGGCTAGGTCTTCTGCCATGCAGGCCCATGCACAGAAAGCTGGCATGAAGTGCGTGCTGTGGCAAATTGCACTGAACACCACTGTTGTAGCTGCGAGTTATTTGTCGCACCGTGGACCTGGTAGTAGCCAAACTAGGAGCGACAGTCTCCTCTCCTTCTCTGGCATCAGCAATTTAGGTTGCGGACGACACATGGCTGGACGACGGTTCGTCGTTTGGCCATCTGTGCACCACTTTTGATACGTACTCAGTACAACGGTACGTTTACAAACCACAAGCCGCGCCTTTTCCGAGATAGTAGTTCCGAGGCGGCGTACCATCACAGTTTCACCTTAACAAACTCCGATAAATCGGGCAGCTTTTCTTCATTCTGATCCGGAACACTCTACCAACTGAAAGCTGGTTCCCGAGTTGTATATATACCGCCGTTTTGTGAACTTCGCTCGCGCCGCAGTTTGGTCTCCAGGCCCGCTCATTTCTCTAAGCTGGGGGAAGGGGTCATAATGAAAATGGCTCACCGGCGTATGCTATTAACTTGTGTCAGAAAATAAATCGCTCTGATAATCGATAGGTATAAACGCTAAATTGTGAAGTTGTCGCTCTGAAAAATGATGGATGAGAAAGAAAAGTTCTGAAGACATAAGTAGTACTATAAAATATATATAGAGAACTTCCTTCTCAGGTCCAGCTTTCAAGACAAAAAATGAATGACTAAATTAGGCAATTTTAAGGACCGGATGGCCAATTTTGATTCAAACTGCAACTAGGGTCTCGCAATCTAAGTATTTTAGTAATACCGCGCAACTGGAAGTTTATTCTTTACCTGTACTGTCATTTCCGAAGTGTGTGCCTTTGAAATTTCGATTTACGAACTCTCCGGCTTCAAACGTGAAAGACTGCAGAGGACAACAAAAATGTTTGATTTTTTTGTCATAAAAAAATTTTTAAGTATACATTCAATTTTTGAGTTTCATGATGGCCATATGGTGAACAGTTTTAGTTTGATAGCATTCTTTTTTTTTTCGAGCAGTAAATTCCAAAACACGGCTTTCTTATATAAAGTGCGGTAAGTTTATTATTTTGAATAAATTTATTTTTGAAAACAGCAGTAGTTAAAAATATTTTGTTTGTTTTCAGCATGTAAAATGATGACACAGTAAGAACTTAGTTTACTACAAGATTTGATTAGAAGTACCCAAATTTTACCAAATATTATAGTTCTATACCTGAAAATAGGCTTATACTTAAAAAATAAAATAAATACTATGCTAAATATTTTCTGAATAACAGAGTAGGTTTGAAAGGAGCGTGGGTGGCCTAGTAGTAAGCGTTCGCGACTGTCATGGAGATAACCTCAGGCTCGATTTTAGGCAGGTACGAACGTTCAAAACCACTAAATACCCGCCGTGCGTCGGCGGGCATCGTTACGCCGTCGGACCCCGGGTACTGGCCCTCTCTACCTCGCTTCCAAAATACTCTCTTATCGGGCACTGTAGCCTAAATCTCCTAGCTTCTTATTTCTAAGGGTTGTTCAAGAACTGGGGTCAGACACTCCCTTCCTAAAAACTCGCAGCATATGATCTGATCTGATCTGAGTAGGTTTGAAGCAGTGTTGCCAGATCTCTTGAAAATCCCGTAGATCTACTGATTTTTAAGTGCGTGTACTAATCTATTGATAAAAAAATTTGAAAGCACGAAATTCTAATGATCTTTGATATTTTAGTCCCAATTCGATATTTTGACACATTGGTTAGTCGAAAAGAACAGTAATTGAAGAAATTTTATGTTAACTTTGAGGCAGATATACCAGACGACATCAAAAGGTGTATTCTAAGCCGAAGATGATCAAGAGGGAAGAAGGAATATTTAACCCCTTTAACTGGCATGAATGAATTAAGCTAGCAAAATAGGAAGAAATCGGATCGAACGAATGTATTCGCTGTTTGAGAAAATGGGCAAAACTCAGCCAGAACAACTGAATTAGCGCATCAGAAAGAGTTGCTATCCTCTTAGATATATTATTCAAAGTGGTTGGTTTAGAGGATGATTGACGCTTTTTTTCAGGCTAATATCTACTAAAAGGTCAGGTAATCAGTCAGAGTAATGAGGAGATTTGGGTCACTTGTTTCTACCCAATGACATGATGTCCGTGGCAGAAGAACTAGCCCTTTTCAGTTATGCCTTCGGTCATAGAGCAGAATAAAAAAAAGACTAGAAGAGAGTGATAAGTAGTGTACCAACCATAAACCGTAACAGGTTTATGGTTTGTTCTGCTGAGATGAGAGGGGGAAAGAAATTGTTTTGCAGCTGCTTTCGTGATACTCGACCGCCAAGTCATCATTTCTATTTGGAGATCGCAGAAAAATTTGGACAGGATTTGGTTCAGAAATATCCTTTCAGTGTTCTGATAGTGTATGTTTTTCTAGAATGTCAAAACAACATATTTAAGGGTTTCATGTACCCAACTTTAAATAACTTTTCTTGTGAGATAATTGTTATTCCTTTTTTTCTTCTGTACCTCTTTTAAATCATCACAGGTAATCAGTGTTGCTATATAATGTATACATGTATATATTATTTTTTTCATGCTTTAATGTAATTTTTTTGAAAGCTGTCATGATTTACATGTTTTTAAAATTTGTATTACCTTTTATGTATTCACATTATTCATATAAATATTTACATTTTCAGTATCGTATATATTTGGAAAATGTATCTACGATACTGGGCTAGGGAGCACAGTAATTGACAAACTTTCACACAGAATAAATATGGAAATAGTTAAATGTACAACAGAAAACATTGAATTTTTTTTAAATTTCATTTAAAGGGTGGACAGTTTTTTAGCACGTCTTTTGTAAAAAAAGATCGTGCTTATGTTACCGGTTTGTCCGTCCGTCCGTCAGTCTGTCCGTCTGTACCTAATGATATCTCTCTGCAACTATTAGTCCGATTTGAAAAATTATTTTTGCATTGGGAAGCTTGGAAATAGGCGAATGATGATCTTTCATTTCGTTTTTTTTACGACGTACAATTTCGCCGCTAGAATACGTAAAATGTTGATGATGTCGAATTCAAAAATGCGTTTTAATCCACATATTTGCTTCTAAACATGCGATTGAAAAAATATTTTATCTTTGGATTCCATTTGTTGCCGAAGAGTATTTTAGATATAGTTACTTTTTTTCAAATTACGCATAGGTTTTCCGCTGGGGGGCGTAAAAGGAAAATTACATTTTTTCCCGATACCTCTTCTTCTAAAACTCCGACTGAAAAAAACATTTCTTCAGCAGATACAATTCCTAATGGAAAATCGTTTGGTACATAATTTCAAATTTTTGGTAAAGGATACTTTCGCCACCAGGGTAAAGTAAGCGTTAATTTTTGCTTCTAATGGTTTGCCATAAAATCTGATCTTCCAAAAATATTGATTGAAAAAATTATTTCCAGTGGTCCGATGCCACTCACATCGATAAACCTTTTCGGAATATTTTCTTCTTAAAATATTCCACAGTTTCTCAGCCAGGGGGCGTAGATGTATATCTTATTTCTTGTCAATATTTCTACTTCTAGGAGTCCAACTTGAAAAATTCCTTCTTTGTTGCATAGTGTTTTTAGTGTGATATGTTTTTAATATAATT